>OW121856.1:88995466-89595466 GCA_933228895.1 Platycnemis pennipes
ACAAATTGCTAGGCTTGACTTCGTGGAACCACATATCGATAACATAAATGAATTCACTTAGTAAATTTCCACAGACTTTCAGTAAAACTGACCTAGGTTTCGATTTATACAGACACTATCAAGGTGACAATGGTACTTCACAAGCCCCTTATATACAGAATAGAGTGATAGGGAGGAGGGGGGGTGGGGGGGGGGGGGGAAAGGTAAGGTTAGGAGAGGAGATTGGGAAGGGAGCATATCATTTAGCACACATACATTAGCTTTATTGGAATACAAAAAAATCTCAAGGTTTTCCAGATAGTCCAGCTTGTGGCCCTTACACTGCGAGTGAAGGACTTTAGGGATGAAGTCACTTCAGTGGTCTTCTTCTATTAAGTGCTTGGCGAACTGGGAACTTAAATTACCATTCATTAAACAGCGCTGATGTTCTTTTACCTGGGTAGGGATAGCACGTCCTGTTTGCCCAACATAGACGGCTTTACAGTTGGTACCTTGACAACTATTTTTATTTTTATTTTATTTTATTTACCATTACCACCGAAAACAGCACATGTGGCCTTTACATCGGGGTGTTAACAATGTAACATTAGACGAGCACACACAACCATGTCCTGAGTGGTGAAAAAACCCACTCAGGCGGGACTCGAACCCGCGACCCTTAGGTTAGCAGGTGAGGACTTAACCACACCGCCACCGGGGCCGACAAGACTAAGTTAGTATACACCACTTTTATCTAGTACATCGTATTTATCTCTCGAATTAAATAGCAAGTTACTCAAGCAGTTAGGGTGGTAAAATGAAACCTTAATTTTTGTCTCGGAAATTTGGCAATAAACGGAATTTTGCACCATCTTTTAACAATGTCTTGCTGAGGCATGGATAAACTGGTAATTAAGCGCAGAGCCATTTTCGATTGTTGTCGCTGTAAAACTTTTTCAACTATCTTGCTGTTGTAACCATTAGTCTCTGCAATGCGTTTGATCTGATTTAATTCTCTGTTGAAATTATTGTTAGATAGGGATTGATAGTGCTCTGAATACCATAGAATTAAAGGCTGACAATTTGTGTGTGTGATGATAGCAAGAATCATACGGGATTATAACATCTGAAGAAGTCGATTTTCTAAAAATTGAGAAATCATGTACACCTCCTGTTATGTCAATAGTTAAGTCCAGAAAATTTATAACTTTGTCACCAAGCTCTATTGTTAATTTAATAGATTTATGTAAACAATTAAAAAAACAAGTAAAATGGTCAAGTTGTCAAAGACTTCCTGTCCACAGACATAAAACATCAGCAACATAACGAAACCAATATTACTTAAAAAGGGGTGATTAGAAGTAAAAAGATTAGTTTCCAAATTACACATAAAAATATCTGCCAAAAGTGGTGAAAACGGTGAACCCATATATAGGCCATGGGTTTGTTTATATATTAAATAGTTAAAAATTAAATAATTTTGGGGGACACACAAATGTAATAATAATTCCAAAGTTATCCTGGGCTCAACGAATGAATTTCTGAGCGATTCCAAGGTTAGGGACACAGCTTCCATTGCAGGGACTGAAGTGAACAAGTTGCTTACATGAAATGAAATAAGTTTGGAATTCGGGGGTATCTTTACATCTGCCAGTTTCCTAGTAAGATCAATAGAGTTCTTAATATGGTATTTAATTTAAAGGCAAGCTTATGAGCAGGAGCCGAACAATATGACACTATGGGACGAATGGGTACATTAGCTTTGTGCATTTTAGGAAGTGCATAAAGATGAGGTGGGAGGGGATTCATATTAACTAATTGCCAATGTTGTGAAGAGATGAATAAATATGAGCACCGGGATAGTGTTTCTTTCAGTTCCTTTTGAAAGCGAGGGTTAGGATCTTTAGGTAAAATTTCAAAAAAGAGTTGTCATTTAAAAATGGTTGAACCTTTAGGTCATAGTCGGGTTTCGATAAAATCACAATGCTGTTACCCTTGTCCGCCTTAGTAGCAACTAGGTTGGCACTATTTATTGAGATCTTCAATTGCTGCAAAACTTTCTACGAAGACAGGAAATTTGTGAACTATTGATAGTCATGTGGTTCCAGCACATGTCGATAGTGACAAGATCAAAGTAGGTATCTATAGAGCACTGTCTTTACAGATAGTTCCTCTTACACTTGGGTGGTGGCTCTGTTGTTCGTATCAGAAGCTTTACCCTTAAAACTGCTGAAATTTACCACCTGTTTACCGAATATTTACCCAAATTCTTTCTGAGTAAAAAACCTATTAACACTAGAACCGTGGCTGGGTCATTTTTTACCCATTTGCAATTTTTTTCTTTTCCCACCCCTTTTGATTCACAGTTGAAGGGCTAATATTCCATGACTTTTCATCAATAAGTGTGTTTAATTACTCAAAGTTATCCCATATTTATAGGGGAAAACCTCTCTGAAAGAAATTAAGATTTACCTAAAACCACGGTTGGGTCAGTTTTGACCCACAGAGAGTACCTACTTATGTTTTTTTTATAGGTTCATTAGTGTATTTTTGTGTTTTTTTCTGCTTGAACAGTATTCTGAGTTCAGCTCACTCGGCAACTAACTGGCCTCTACATACACCTGGGGAGGGTTGACAGGAAATAGGGGGTGGGAGGACAGGAAGAGATTCCCCAATCCAGAAAATGTTAGCCAAGTGTAATCTCTGAAGGTTTTACCTGGAAAAATGACATATAGTTGTTGACGCCTGGTTGGAAAATAAAATGGTGTGAAATTATGCAATGTTTATTGCTTTCCATGAATTCTAATCCCTTTCGCTAGTGGCATGTCTCTCGGTCGCTGCTTGACTGGAGTAATATGGTGTCAGTAGTGCAGTTTCTCCTATTGAATAAACGAATCTGAAGGCGAGCCGTTGTTCTTTTCATCTGATGATGAATCGCAACAAACTTCAGAGTCATCATCAGCAGATGATCCTACACCACATTCAGTTCATATGAATCCCAGTGGAGCATGAAAATACTTATAAATATTTTCAATAAAGCATAAATTACAATGCTCGTACAACTATTTTCATTTATTTATTTACCACTGTGGTAATTATATTTGTGCTTAGGAAATCTTAATTGCATTTCTGCATAACAATGCCTTGTGCTATTATTACAACTTCTTTTAACAATAATTATTATCTGCATACCTAACCAGGTCGTGCAAGGGCAGGGCATACTCGGAATCGTGGACAAGGTTGTGGCTGGGGGCGTAGGTCGGCTCACTCACCAGAACTAGGGGCCACCACGAGTAATTCAGGTATCACGCAAGTTGATGACATTACGCACCACCAGTGAAATGAGGAAGGACCCATGTTGATAGCCTCTTTCAGCTGCCAGCAGGTAGCAAGTTGGGATAGTGGGCCATGCTTCATGTGGTAGGCGTGAGTATCATAATGTTTTCAGAGATTGCGCTGGCCCCACGTCGCATACAAAACGTTTTGTGAATGAAACTTGCATCAGTGCTTGGTGACTTACGGTCACTGATAATACATTGGAAAATATTGTGACGTGTACCAAGACTAAGCCACATCGTGTATTGCAGTCAGATGATTGGTCTTTGAAAATTGAAGAGTTGGAAGCTATTCTCTCTGTACTGTACACCAATGGGACCACTGAGCTAAGGGTTTAGAACTAGAATCACTTTGGTCTGTGAAGTGGGGAAATTGTTTTATGAAGAAAACGATGGCTCGTGACAGATTTGGAGAAATAATGGGTTTATAGAGGTTTGACATTAAATCCGCAAGGTCAAAAAGACGGAAAGAAGGTAAATTCGCAATGGTATCAGAGATTTGGTAAGACTATATGTAAACACACAGTGTAGCTATTTCCAGGCCCATATATAACGATTGATGTGCAACTTTTCCCATCTAAATGCCGATGCAGATTTACTCAGTTCATGGTCTCAAAACCAGCTAGGTACTGGAAGGATGTATTGGACGGATGTAGACACAGAGTCCAAATATGTTGTAAATGCTTTCCAATACCTTGTAATTCAAGACAATAGACCCAAGGGTGAGTGCCTTGGTGTCTTTTCTGTGAAGAAATTGATGGAACCTTTTATTCATATGGGGAGGAATGTCACATGTGACAATTATTTCACCTCCTTGTCTCTCTGTGAATCTTTGAAGGAAAATGATATGAGTATTGTCGGTACCATAAACAGAGCTTGCAGGGAAATTCCACTATGCGTCATGAAGGCGAAAGGTAAATTATGCAGCACAATGTTACTGAAGAAAAGTGACATCTCTCTGACAATTTATCAGGGAAAGATGAAAAAAAATATTCTCATTCTAAGCAGTATGCATCCTGATGTCAAAATTGAGATTAGTAGAAAGAAACCAGATTCTGTAAAATTTTATAATAGCTCCAAATATGGAGTGCACATAGCGGATAAAATGGCTTGCAAACGTTCCATCAGGCACCATCCAGATGTTGGCAGGTTCACACGTTTTATATCATGGATTTGGCAGGAATAAACGCTTGCGTATTGTACAATTCTCTGAATGACAATAAAATGAAACGAGATTTTCTTCTACAGCTGGCAGAAGAGCTCGCTGTAAAGTACACATCATCATCATTGGTCAACAATCCTAGGATTGGTTTGAAGCAACTTTCCACTCGATTCTTCTATTGGCCAACCTCTTCATTGTGACGTAATTCTTCTCTTTTGCATCCTTCACAACCTGTTCCATGTATCTCATACGAGGCCTGCCTTTTCCAATCTTCCCCTTCACTTTTCCCTCGACGACAGTCTCATCAGGCCATCTTGTCTCAAGATATGGTCGGTTCAGCCCTGATTAAAAATGACTGCGTAGCTATCCCAAATGAAGTTCCTGAGAGATAGAAAAAGCACACACAATGTCAGGTTAAGGTTAATTGCACAGGAAACAAAACCTTTCTGAAGTGTAATGCATGTAAGACAACAATTTGCAGAAAATGCAAATCACGAGATTATTATGCGTTTTCGGCATGTGACATTAATTAGTAAGGACCCGCACTGCATGTTTGTAAGCGCAATCAAAATGTTTTATATCAAAACCTATTTATTGCAAAAGAGATAGGCAGGTCAAAAGTGACCCGACCGCGGTTTCAGGGATAACGGAATTGCCGCGGTTCTAGTGTTAAAGCATGTGGCTTACATCTTTTACAATTGTTGTTTCCTGGTAAATAATGGGTAAAAATTGGTTAAGCATCATTTGTGCTAGCTGGGCAGTATCACAAAAATAATATCAAAGGTTCTTTCAGAGTAAGTAGCAAAAATATGTTAGTGTACAAAAAATGACGTTTGAAATTTTCACAACTTATACAATAGAGCAGTCTACACAGGTCACCAGTGTGAAAGTATCATTTTTAAAGTTTGGTGATTTTACTGGTTGAGTTGCCTGTGTAGGAAGACTGAATATGATTTCCTTGTGTCATATGTGGCCTGCCTTTTCCATTCTTCCCACTCACTTTTCCCTTGATGATTGTCTTCATCAGGCCATTGTGTCGTAAGATATGGCTGATTAATTTGTCCCATCTTCATTTTAGAGTTCTCAGCAGACTTCTCTTTTCTCCCACTCTTCTTAAGGCTTCTTCGTTTGTCACTCAGTCAATCCATTTTATCTTCATCATTCTTTGGTAGCACCACATTTCAAACAGTTCCAGTCTTGACTTCTCTGCCTCTTTTATTATCCATGCTTCGCTGCTATTTAGTAAAATACTTTAGATTTATGCTCTAATGAAATGTTTCCTCAATTCCAAACTTGTATTTGCAGCTACAAGCAGAATCCTTATTTGGTAAAAATACCCTTTTTGCCTGGGCAATTCAACTGGCAATTTCTCTTTTACTTCGTCCATTGCTGGTTACTAGGCATCCCAGGTAACAAAACTCTTCCACCTCCTCGATTTTTTGTTTTCCTAGGTAAACATTTGTCCTGGCTTATTTTCTCCTACTGCATATCAACACCTTAGTCTTCTTTTTGTTGATCTTCAAGTGATATCTCCGGTTGATATTCACAACCAAACATTTTTCTTTGACTTCATGGATGGCTTTCTCAATGTAGACATTGATAAGTATGGGAGACTGTACACACCCTCTCACTCCTTTTTTTATACTTGCTTCTCTACTGTTAGGTCCTGACTTGATCACAGCCATCTGGTTTTTATACAATCAGAGGATAATTCTTTGTCATCATATGAAACTCCGATTTCTTTCAGAATCCTCCATTTTAAATTCCAATCCACACTGACTAATGCCTTCTCCAAATCTATGAATACAATTAGAGTTGGTAGGTTCTATTCTATTCTCTATATGCAGCCTGAGAGGCAAAATCCCTTCCCTTGAGCCTTTGTTTTTTCTGAACCCAAATTGGTCATCATCCTGGAACTCCTCAGCTTTTCATTCTATTCTTCAATAATTGATTCTTGTCTATACTTTTGATGCATGTGTTTTCAGGCTTATGGTCCTAAAATTTTCACAGTTGTTGGCCCTATTCTTATTTGGAACAGGATGAATACATTCTTCTCGAAGCCAGTAGGTATCTCGCCTGTACAGTAAATGTCACAGATGGTTTTGTACAGCTGGCTGAATGCCTTCTGTCCCATATTTTTAATTAGCTCCACAGGAATATCATCTTTTCCAGAACCTTTATTCATCTCAAGTCCTACATTGCTGCTCCAAATTTCAATCTCAAGATTAAGGCTCCCATTCCATCCTTATACTCAATTTTTCTCTTCGATCTCTTCCACATTGAGATAGCTTCCAATTGACAACTGTTTCAAGTATTCCTTCCACCTCTTCACTCTAGCTTCATGTCAAATATGAATTCTCCATTCTTGTCCCTAATGGCATTATATCCTGCATCCTTGAAGTGATTCCTCACCACCCTTCTACATTTCCATGCTTGAGGTTCCTCTGCACATCTTAACACAGCTCCTTCATCCACATTTCCCTCGCTTTTCTTTCTTTATGGTTTATCTCATTTCTTATTCTTTCATAGCAAAGTTGCCCTTCTTCAGTTTCCACATTTTTGTATTTTCTTTTCCCCTCAATGAATTCTAAGATGCCTTCTGTATTCCATGGCTTCTCCCGGAAAATTTTTCTTCTCCCCAGGAACTTCTTTTGCGGCTTCTTGTAGCCTAATTTTGGTGTTCTACCATCTCTCTTACACTGATTTCACAGTGAGGTCCTCCTCGATCTTGTTTTCCACTACTTTTGAAAGGGCCAGATTTTCTACTTACCATATATTCTTGATTGTTTTCTTCAGTTTATTAAATTTTAAGAGGCATTTTATCAAAGTTGTGGTCACTCTCGATATTTGCACCTATGTAGCTTTTGCAGTTCTTCACCTGGTTCCAATCTCTGCTTCACTAAAATGCAGTCCTTTTGAAATCTTCTTCTGTTTCCGGGCATTTTCCAGGTATATCTTCTCTGATGATGGTTTTTAAACAAAGCATGGAGGATTATCAACCAACAAACAAAAAATAACTTTGATCAGAGACCACCTTTCATTAAATTCAATGACTTTCCTGTTTCAAAGCCTGTTGAAATTGCTAATTGTTTCAATAGCCAATTCTGTCAAACTGCTTTGCCTTCTCTTAGTTGGGGTAAAACCTCTTCGTCAATATTTCTCTCCCCATCTACCCCTAATGAGGTTGCCAACATTATACACTCCTTCACTAATTCCTGGTCTGTAAGATATGATGGAGTCCCAATATCTATCATTAAATTAGTTGCTAGGATTATTTCTGCCCCCCTGTCTGACATTTTTAACCTGTCTGTCTGCAATGGTCATTTTCCTACCTATCTAAAAACTGATATTATTATTCCAATTCACAAAAAGGGATTGCACACAGAATCCAATAACTATCGACCTATTGCACTACTCTGTGTTCTCTAAAATTTTTTAGAAACTCTTTTACAATCGATTTATGAATTATTTATGCCATTTTAACATGCTGAATTCTTCCCAACATGGCTTCATCAAGGGAATATCTACAATATCTGCAGCTTTCCAACTCATTAACGATATCACTTGGGGTCTTTCCAATCAGCAAGAAATCCTTGGGATTTTTTTCAACCTATCTAAAGCTTTTGACACCCTAAATCACAACATCCTGTTCTCTAAACTCAATCACATTGGAATAAATGGCATTGCCCTAGCTTGGATACGGTCTTACCTATCCAATAGAATGCAAATAGTTCAATAAATACAACTTTTGGTGCTGGTGCTAACACACTCAGATCCAATGCTCTCAAATTGAACTGTGGGGTCCCTCAAGGATCAATCCTGGGTCCTCTTTTATTTGTCATCTTCATCAATGATCTCAAATATCACCTACCTATGTGTAAGGTGACCCTGTATGCTGATGACACCTCTACTTTGAACCTTAGCGATAAATTTTTAGAAGTAACGAACGCTGCTCAACTAACTGTTTCAAGTATGGGTCAATGGTGCCTTAATATGTAATAGCTTACAATTAAATAACCTCAAAACATGTTTTCTTCACTTCCATAATAAAACTTCTCCCCCTACTTCAAGCCCTTTACTCCGAACTATTAGTAATAATTCAATCAAGCAGTGTAACTCTACTACATTTTTGGGTTTAACTCTGAATGAAAATCTTGACTGGCAATTCCACATCGATAATATGAACAAAAAAATTGCATCTGGTATCGTTATGATTCGTAAACTTGCCCCTACCACCTCTGTGGAGATCTTAAAGCTAGTTTACTTCGCTAAAATCCACTCCCACCTGTCTTAGAGTGTGATATTTTGGGGCAACACCAGTGCTGCTACAAGGGCCTTCTCCATGCAAAAGAGATCTTTGAAAGCCATGGCTGCTGTTTCTATTAGATCTCCAGGAAAGCCACTGTTTCTCAAATTTCAAATAATGGCACTACCATGTCTATTTATTTTTTATTGTGCACTGTTTGTAAAAATGTATCCTGATTTATTTGTCCGAGTTCTACCATACATGATTATTTCACTCGGCGCAGAAATGATGTTCATCTGAGGAGGCAACCTTGTGCCTTATCTAGAAAGGGAACTCATCACTCAGCCTCCCTTATTTTTAATAAATTACCTTTACATGTAAAAACTCAGTCCAGTATTGATACTTCCAAGTGCGAATTAAGGAGGCTGCTACTAGCTAAAGCCTATTACCACCTGGACGAATTTATGTGTGATAATTTATAATTGATTTGTTTTTTTAATGTCTTTTTCTCTTTGTACTATTTTACATTGACCATGTTCTATGTCCTATTATTATACCGACTGAACAATAAAAAATTATTATTATTATTAAAGTGTTTGCTATCACCAACTTGTGTTGCATGCAGAGTCTTTCCCTTCTTTCAAAATGATTTCCCAATCCACACTTTCCAGTTATTCTTCCTTCTTGACCTTCAATGATGGTAGTGTTCCAATCTCCGGAAATAATTAACCTGCTTCCTTACTTCTGTGATATCCTCATAGACCTCTTCCACTTCTTCATTTTTGTAGTCCATCATCGATATGTAAACCTGCATCACTATGGTAGCTACAGGTTTGGTCTCAATCTTCACCATTATAACATCATCATCTTTGGTGAACAATCTTAGGATTGGTTTGATGCAGCTTTCCACTTGATTCTTCTATCGGCCAACCTTTTCATTGTGACGTAATTCTTCTCTTTTACATTCTTCACAAACTGTTCTATGCATCTCATACAAGGTCAGCCTTTTCCAATCTTCACATTCACTTTTCCCTTGACGATAGTCTTCATCAGACAATCGTGTCTCAAGATATGGCCGGTTAAGTTGTCCCTTCTTTTTAGAGTTGTCAGTAGACTTCTCCTTTCTCCCACTCTTCTTAGGACTTCCTCATTACTTACTCAGTCGATCCATTTAATCTTCATCATACTTCTGTAGCACCACATTTTGAATGCTTCCACCCTTTTCTTCTCCTCAGCTGTCATCGTCCATGCCTCACTAAAGAAACATGCTCCACATGTAAGTTCTGATGAACTGTTTCCTTACTTCTACACTTGTATTTCCAGCTGTAAGTAGAATCTTCTTTTGATAGAATGCCCTCTTTGCCTGGGCTATTCTACTAACTATTTCTTTCTTGCTTAGTCCACCGTTGGTTACTTGGCTTCCTAGGTAACATCATGTCTTGATAAGAAAGAAAAGAGTGGAGTAGCTGTGACTCCTCAGGTTAATAATGTGGTGGTTTCCCCTTGCCTTCCACATTGCAGTACATTAAAGTAAATGTTACCAAGCCTGTAATGAAATGAGTGTCGCTGTACCGACCACAGTGGTCTCCACCTTCACTCATATGAAGAAGAGCTGCTGCCCCCTCCTCCGGGTGATGAGAAGCGTAATTATTGGCAGCCTTCCATCGCCAAGTCATGGCATCTTCACAGGTTCTGCATTATTTAGAGGCCTAAAATTATAATCCTTTCATAATACAGGAGGAAGCTCTTCACATGCAGTCCAGCACTCTTCCTGAGCATTATGCCCACTACAGTGTTACCATTCAGTGATCCTGTGTGAATAATTCTGTAATTTTCACTCCAAACTCTCCTCCTTCAGGCCACTTCATTTCACCAACTTCTAGTATATCGAGTTATATTCTTTTCATTTCTACCTTCAGGTTCTCCAGTCTTAGGTCCTAAGCGATCTCACATTCCATGCTCCTGCACAAAAATGTTTATCCCACTTGAAATGATTATAATACCTTTCTATAATTTTATTGCAATAAAGTTATGCTATACTGAGTGCAGTTAAATGCCAAAATGCTTATCATAATGTGAACTTGTTATAGACCATATTAACTAAAATGCACCTTTCTTATCATGAATAATGATGCCAAAAGTGAGCTAGGACAAGCCCTAGAGTAGAAGTTTATCCACCTGTAAATGTGTTATATACAGTATATTAAAATGCATAAAAAAATTCTTCACCTGAACTCATTCATTTGTTAGCATTTCACAAAGTGACATCTGTTGAAATAGCAATTTCACCTTTTCGCTGTTCTTTTGTTTTTTCTTTCCTTCTATCTGTATCATAAATGCCTATTCAGTCTGGAATAAACGCTGAACTGAGCAGGACGTGGTGGTTCCAATTTATTGCAATTCCCACCATAACCCAGTCTCAACAACATCTTCATTATTTGATTACAAACAAATGAATACATGTCTATCTCACCTGAATGTGGTCATACAAGTATTTACCCATTACCAGAATTTAAATCATCAATGTACTCACTGCATGCCTCACTGGTAGAGCGACATCAAATGTTAAAGCCTCAACTTCTTCTTCACTTTCAATTTCTTCATCATCCCCAGCACCTTCATTATCTTCTGAGCGATCAAGATTGTCTTCCATGATGAGTTCATCATCAGATTCATCCATCTCATCTGTAAAACAGCAAATAATGCATGCATAAATTGAGTGGAACAGCCTCCAAAAAACTGGCGAAATAAGAGATGGAAGGCTGATGACTTCGAATGTAGCATTCTCAGGTCTCCATCCAGGTCAGGGGGATGGATCTCTGAAAATGCTACACTTCTCCCCTCCCCTTCACCTGGATGGACACCAGAGAAGGCTACACCGAAATCATATGCTGGGAAAGTACAAGACACTTCTATACCCTGGTCTTGGTTTCCTTCAAGTAATTACACGTACAGTAATTACATACACCAATACGTGGAAATTGATAATGAAACATTAGAGGTCATGTTAGGGATTACAACCTCTTCCTCCAAAAAGTAATGGAAATTCATCACTATAAAGAGAGTAATTTAAGCACCATAATTTCCAAGACTAATACCTCTATTCAACTTATACTTTTCACTGCCTGGAATAAGAACATCCTGAGTCAAAACTCCAGATGCATTAGAGAGTCTGCCTGTAATTGGCAGTGAGTATTCCCTTCACCTCACTCACCTCCTGAATAAGGCACCCATTGTTATTATTATAATAAGTTAAATTACATTAAAAATGCCACAAGAAAATATTAATTTGGCTTAGACAATTGGGCCATTGGCTATAAAATATTCTCCGCCTCTCCTGATGCTTAGCCTGTTGTGAATATGCTGAAGCAGAATCTTCTATTCTGTAAAAAGGTATGAGAGGGCTCCAAGTCCCAATTCTAAGCTGTGTGATGATGATGCATGACATAGTACTCATAGCATAGACAGAGAGGGATCTGAATCAGATTCTAATAACCATTGAAAGGACAATGGCCAGCTCAATATCAATAAGAAGAAGACTAAGATATTGGTGTGCAGTAAGAGAGAAGAGGCCAAAAGTAACGCTAAACTAGGAAAACAAAAACTTGGGAGTGGTAAAAGAGTTCTGCTACCTGGGAAGCCAAGCAACTAATGATGGATGAAGCAAGAAATAGTCAGCAGAATAGCCCAGGCAAAGAGGGCATCATATCAAAAGAAGAATCTACTTACAGCTGGAAATACAAGCGTAGAAGTGAGGAAACATTTCATTAGAACATAAATTTGGAGCATTCTACTATATAGCAGAGAAGCATGGGCAATGACAGCAGCAAAAAAGAAATGGGAGGAATCATTTTAAATGTGGATCTACAGAAGAATGAGGAAGTCTTAAAAAGAGTGAGAGAAAAGAGAAGTCTTCTGAAAACCTAAAAAAGAAGACAGGACAACTTAATCGGCCATATCTTAGGACACAATGGCCTAGTGAATGCAATTGTTGAGGGAAAAGTGAATGGGATGAATGTAAAAGGAAGGCCTTGAATGAGATGCATGGAACAGGTTGTGAAGTATGTAAAAGAGAGGAATTACGTTAATATGACGAGGTTGGTCGACAGAAGAATCGAGTAGAGGGTTGTGTCAAAGCAATCCTAGGATTGTTGACCGATGATGATGACTACTACTCTACAACTAGTCTTGATGAAAGTAGTCCACAGTGATACACTGGTTTTACATACCACAACTTTCATTTATTACCGTTGCCAAGAACTCTCTCTACTCCAATAGGGCTATTTCACATTAAGTAGTCTGCAAGGACTAAATTGTGGATCTTCAGCATGTGTGAGCATGTTAATATATAATATACATACACTATGAATTATTTGCAACCATAAAAATTTAATTACACTTAGCTGAATGGAAATGTGGTCTCCAATCTTTAAGCTTTATCTTATGCTTTCATTTACTAATCTCAGTTCATAAAGAGAGTTGGGGGTCGTGGGTAGAGTGCTGAGCTACTGACCAGAGAGTCCTGGGATCAAATCCTGGGCAAGCCTTTCTGGACCCCCTATCTAAAATCCTTGTGATTCGATTGTCTGTGTGTCAGAACTGACCCCCTTACCCTGAATGTGTGAATTTCACATGCCAATGGCTTAGTATGGGATGTGCTCTACCCTTACCTGCAAAAACCAACCTTGAACACAACTTTTTGAGCGAGTAGAGACTATGTATGCTTGTGAATTAAGAGTTTGCTTTCTAAGTGGTTGGTTAGGCTATAGCCAAAATGCCTATTCCTTTTTCATGCACACAAAACCAATGGCAAATGAGCCAGCTTTGTTTCAGGTTTTATGGTGAAGAGACATTTGATGCAGCCACTGGAATAAACTTCACATTTGACTTGCATCGATTCCTCAAATTATTAAATAGATAATAATCCACGGTGGTAAAAACCAGCTGCTGTCGCCAACCTTAATTATTGTATAGCAATAAAAATTAAAGCCTCACAACATCCAGACCATACACAAATCACCCGTAAAATCACAGAGCCAACTAGTAAGAGTATAGAACCAACTCAATCTGAAAACTCCTAGCCTTAACAGTCTCCTGACAGTGTGGTACAGCAGATATTAGGAAACAGGCTAAACTATTAAGACAAGAATATAAGAACACACAAGTTGCATCATAATATTTCACCTAGAAAAATCAGTAATCGTGGAACATCCTCAAAAGGATCATGTATTTTTCTTTGATAAGACACAATTATTCTGCTAAGGAAATGGATACTGGGATAGACATACAAAGGAGGCAATTGAAATACAGCTAGAAGTTACTAGCATTTAATGGTTCAATGGATTTACCCTTAGTACATCATATAATCCTGTCGTCAGATAACCTAAGAAGACAAGATTAAAACTGACCAATCAGGTACCAAGCTCAACAAAATATCCATGGTAGCTATGCGATGATCTGAACAACTTTGATCAGCCTCAAGGGATTTGCATTCAATAAACAGTGTGTAAGCCTCACGAACGTCACAGTACTGAAGCACGTGTGTAACTCTATGATAAATCATTTCTATATGTACAAAAAATCAGAAAAAAATGAATATTAAGAGTCTACGTCGTTCCTATTATGCATAACACTAAAATGGGCAAATGCAAGCAATAAAGCTTCTAAAATTTGAGGTTAGGCTAGAAAAATAGACAATATAATAGCTTAATAATTGAAAATAATAATGATGTTAATGGGAGTTAAGCAATGAATAACTGGAAGATTTAATCATCCTTTCGTATTCACGACAAAGAAGATGTCTGCACAACTTAACAATTATTTCGATCAACTTTCTACTACTAGCAGAAACCACATTAAGGAGGATCGCGGCACAAGAGCAACGACTGTATTTTTTTCTCATCGACTGTATCATTTTAGTTACCAATACCGGTTAAATGCTAGTTCCATAATTAACACATAAAAACGCACAAATAAGCAAATAGAGCTTGAATACAAAGGGATGGCTATGATGTAAACTTAAATGTTTTGCTATGTCAACTAGTTACTCCCTGCAAATAAAACAGAGGCTTAAGGACTCTCAACAGCGAATGACATGTCACCAAAATTGCATGATAGTTACTGACTTTTTAAAAGGCCACTAAGAATACCTAATACGTCAATCCAGTCATCCTCGTTACCTTCCATCGTTGAAATTTTCAACTCCTACACCACCGAGAGCGTGAAAGACGGAGAAAGCAAACAAATAGTGCGCAACATGTATGTAGCATCGCAACTGTTTTCTTGTATCGATCGGAGAGATTTGAGGCGCAGTGATAGAGAGCGTAAATTCAAAGCTCTATAAAGGTGGGACCATAAGGGAAGCAATTTTGATATGTTGTTTCCAATCTCATATTTGGAGGTGTGTGGTAAAAGAGAGTGAGTAGCTGACAGGTCACTGCAAAAAAGAAAATTTCTTCATCTTCCGTTGTCCGTACCATAAGGGCTCATCATATTACGGTCCTCATTGGACCACTGATCCTAATATTTGTCTTTTTCAAATATCATCAGTGGCGTCGGAAGTGGGGGGCATTTGCCTCCCCCCCCAAGAATTTTCCCCGGGCCCTTGATAAATGAGTCTTCGTTGATAAAATTAAATTTCACTTGTTTCCAGCTTGCCTTAATTTTCCCTTCTGACGCATATTCTTTCACCTTCATACGCACTTTTAGCGGATTTCTATAGTCTCTTCCCCCTCCTATCCGCAAAAAAATGCGTGCCCTTTTTATAGGAGCCGGGCCCTTTTCAAGGTTGTCCCCTCCTAGCGAAAATAGTTCTGACGCCCAGTGGCGGATCCAGTTATCCAGGATCCGGGGAGGGGGGGGGGGGCACAGGGGGCAATTGTCCCCCCCGAGAAAAAAAAGAGGTAGTCAATCAAGTATGCACTGAACGTCTTCGTCAAGTTACCGAAAATCGTGAAAGGCTGAGGCCTATTATTAAAACCATTATCTTGCTTGGACGTCATAACATCCCTCTAAGGGGACATAGGGATGACAGCCTCAGCTGTAAACCAAGGTAATTTCAAAGCCCTGTTGCAGTACAGGGTAGATGCAGGTGACAAAATACTTGAGGAACACCTAAAAAGTGCATCTTCCCGTGCTACCTATATTAGTAAAACTACTCAAATTTATTGATAGAATGTTGTGGGAAAGAAATAAGGGAATAAATCCTAAAACAAATTCATGAAGCTAAATGTTGGTCAATATTGTTCGACGAAACACCTGATCTGTCTCGCAAGGAACAAATTGCCTTAATTGTAAAGTACCTGTACAAAGAAACTATAATGGAAGATTTCATTGATGCCTACAAGTCTGCTGCAGATATGAATGATGTGCGGTTGACAGAAAAGACAGAAACAAAACTTACTGGTAGGACTCTTGGTAAAATATTTTTAGAAAATGTGAAAGAACTGGGTTTAGATTTGAGTCTCTGCATAGGAATTAATTCAGTAGGAACCAATTGGTAATGATGGAGTATCTGTTTTGACTTCGGAAGAATTCGGTAGTATCACAGAGATTCAAAGAGAGGCAGGCGGTCAATGCAAAACGGCTACCATGCTACAACCATGCCTTGAGTAATTCTCTTTCAAAGCAACCAAAATCCAAACCATCAAAAATGCCGTTGGAATAATAAAGGAAGTTATTTCGTTTTTCAATCAGTCATCCAAAAGAAATGCCATTATGAATTCATTCTTAGGAGGTCAGCTTGTTAGTCTTTGTGAGACTCGATGGGTTGAAAGGCACGATGCTGTCATTTTATTTTACTTGCCTTACCGGAAATAGTAGATGCCGTCACAGAAATAAGTTAATGGAAGGAGTCTGAATCGGCCAAAAAGGCTGCACTTTACGTTAACTCAGTGACTAACACAGATTTTATTTTTCCATGTGTTTGATTGACATTTTGAAAAGAACGTTTCCTCTGAGTAAGTTACTGCAAATGCCAGCCGTAGACCTATAAACAACCCAGGTAGAAAAATCTGGGCTGGAACTGTACTGTAAGTGTGCTAGGTAAGTGGACTGTAACTGTGCTATGAACTGTACTGGAATGTTTCAAATCAAGTACAGTTCCCACAGTACAGTCACAGTAGAATTTCCACCGTACAGTCGCAGTGGACATTCCACAATACAGCCGCAGTGGACATGCCACAGTACAGTCACAGTGGACATGCCACAGTACAGTTGCAGTGGACATGCCACAGTACAGTCACAGTGCATTCACCACAGCTCAGTTAGAGTGCATTCAAGTGCAGTACCAGGGATTGGCCCACCATCGCCTGCTTTGGCTGGAATTTTCTACATTTGTTCCAAGGTGTCTTAAACTTACACAATTTGAAGTCAGCCAGGCCCACCCCTTCAAATTCTTTTCTTGATTAGTCCCTAATGCATCTTTCACATTATAGCCAGAGTGCTTTGGAAACAGCACACCCATACCACAATATTAATATATCCCTTATGGAAATTTCAGATCAAGTCTGATCTGGAAATTCCAGATCAGGAAATGAGCCGAATTAAATCCTGATCAGGTCTGATCTGGCAAACCTGATCTGATCATTGTGATCAAGATTTAAATCAGCTCATTTCCTGATCTGACTTTACCTATATTTCCCACCGTAAGAATTTTATTGAAAATTCTTATCACACTGCCAATCATGGTGTTGCAAGTTCTGAGAGGTCATTCAGCAACCTTAATCTTGTTAAATCATGGCTACGAACCTGAATGGTTGAGGAAAGATTGAATGGGTTATGTCTTTTATTTATGCACAAAGATATTGATGTAAATGTTGATAAGGTGCTTGAATTTTACGCTAAAGGAGGGAAAAGAAGATTGCAGTTACAAGTAATTATTTAGAATGTACGTATAGTTTGTAGGATCTTGTTTTTTCCCGGCGTATAATGCTGGTGAAGTCTTCATGGGTTCTCCCCCGGTCAGGGAAACGGCCGTTAGCATTAGCCGTTTCCCTGACCCGGTGGAGAACCCGTGAAGACTTCACCTGTATGTAGTTTGCAAAAGAGTTGTAATTTAATTTCTGAATACTAATTATTTTGAACTTTAACTTTCTTAGTCTTTCGTGAATTTGGGCATAATTATAAATTATCGTTGTAGGATAGGTTTATTACTTATATCAGAACCTTTGTCCTAAGTTCTTATTAACTACAAAGTATTCTCATAATCATGTTATTTTGCTTTTTAGTGAATATCACAAAGGGTGTTGATTAAGCTCAACTTTCCAAAATTCAAACTACTTTAAACTGTCGATGACAATACCTTTTTAAGTAGTTCAGAGTAGTACGTAAAACAGTGTAGTGGTTTGGTCATATTAAATACAAGTAAGAGTAAGATTTTCAGGAAAGAAATCAAAATGTCTCTGTAAGATGGTAAACCAAAGTTTTTTGCTGCCTAAGTCAAAAGGCAATAGGCAAATAGTATAAAAATTTAAAATGTGAAAATATAGCTGAAAACCAGAAAAACTTGCATGCAAATTCACCATTTTTTATATCTTTACAATTTTCTGGGTGAGCACCCCCCCCCCCCTCCCCCAATTAGGTGATATTCCATACCACCAATACATCATATAGCATATTGGCAGATATTGCCCCCCCCCCAAGATATGGTCCTGGATCCGCCACTGCTGACGCCCCTGAATATCATACACATGTGATGAATTTCTCATATTGGCCGATGAACTTAAAGTCTTCAAAGAAATTAGATCACTTGATTACTGCATAATTCTCCATAGAAATTTTGATAAATTATATGATTAGTGTACGTGAAACGGATTGATGATGAACATTCATTTCAGTTCATTACATTTCACTGAGAAATCAATCTGAATCATCTTCAAATATCCTTGAACGTTTTTTCCGGATAATGTGAATATAATAAAAGCTGTATCAAATTCTGCATCATATATCTGCATTACTGAATTCGTCCTGCAAAAGCTATACCAGAATTTTCATCAGTTGGGAGGTAAATAATCATCCACAATTTTTCACTGGCAGTATATCCTCATCCTTGCCCTAGAGATGAGAATCTACCTCACGTACCTACTTCTATCTATCTTTGCTGACTACTCCATTCTCTTTTAAATGAGATGTGACTCTTAGTAACCTTGTGGAATTCCATTGCAATTGTGATGAATTAATTCATTCTTACAAACCACAGGGTCAAGAATACTTAATGCATAAGCATCATCATCAGGTGCATATAATGCAATGACAAAATTAAATGATTACTGCGTGCTTATATTACCTAAGGCAGAAGGAGAGATGGGCGGGGGGGCAGTTTTGAGGAGGGGACTCTTTGCATAAGAAAGGTGACTCGTGGCTTTTAGGAATGGGAAAGAAGCAGGGAACAAACACTCATTTAGTAAATTAAGTAATTCGGACCGTGCAATCTTTTTAAAATTTTGAGTTGCTCTAGAGAGTTCAACTCACCTATTTTCACTGAATGCTAAAATACTCACATTTAAGTCACTGTTAAATCCTTGGGTTAACAAATGTTTTGAGAAATTACTTTGAATGCTAAAATACTCACATTTAAGTCACTGTTAAATCCTTGGGTTAACAAATGTTTTGAGAAATTACTTTGTTTTCCACTTGGTTTTTGAAGGCACTTGAGTGTTCTTTAGTTCACGATTCAAAGTTTCTGTGAGGATGCCCCACATATTCCTTGGCTCATTTACCACACTTGATTGCATACATTCCACTTCTTTTGGTTGGTTTTAACTCTTTGCACTTGCTGTGGAGAGATTTCAAGTTTGCATTGGATTTCTATGAGATCTAAAAGTCCTCTCTGGGAAACTTGTTTATTATTCTGCTTGTTATGTTGCCTAAGAATCTAATTGAAAACCATTTAATCCTTTCATTGCGTGGATGTTGACTTGTGTATAGGTAGATCAGTTCAAATGCTTCTTGGTGGCATTATTTGGATACCAATTTGTAAATTTGTTTTGAACGGTATCCATTAATAGAAGAAATTTGATTGATGGTATTTAATTCTTTTTGAAAGTTTTCGTGGGATAGAGCATTTATAAGGTGGTGGTGTTGGAGTGGAATGCCATGAGCTTCTGTTAGTAGTACTGCCTCGAATCCACCGGTATCACGTTTGGGTTGGCTTACGATATATGGATTTAAATACCATCAAGCAAATTGCTTCTGTTAACATGGGTACTGTGGGAATTAATTGACATAATGGTATCCAAAAGTGGTATTTAAATTGGTATGCAGTACGCTGGAGTATGTAGCTGAAATCCAGCTTGACTCTTGTAAGAAGCACAGCTGGAATCCAGCTTTCACAATAGATTACTTCAGCTGGATTTATATTTGCATACTGGTGAATCCAATTGGATTCCAACTGCACTTGGAATCCAATTGGATATCTCATAAATTTCTTCGGTAAAAATAATTCAAATTCCTAAGTTTTGAATAACATTATTTTTTTATTGTAATTTGGCCTATAAGGATATTTGGTGAATGAGGAAAATTTTAAAATGTATAACGAAGTTTATTTTTTAATCGTAGTGTCTACCAAAACTCACAGTTGAAATATGCCGGCCATCGAATATATCGAATATATTTTTGATATTTTCCCTCGATATTTTCGATATATAAATTCTCAATCGAAACTGTAATATTTCGAGAGTAGTCCAACTGCTCAAGTGAACGTGTGTTGTGTTCGTTTCCTTGTTGATCGTCATAAGTGAATTTAGTCTGTTAAAAATGTTTTCTCCGGGAGAAAGTGGAGATCTTAGGCTAAGCTACGCCTTTATACTACTAGTGAGTATCTAATATCTTTCTAAGAGTGACAGCGATGGACGTAAAACTGTTGATATTACGGTTCCTTTCGGTACCTGGACCGAAGGACATCCTGCCACGATGATAAATTTATTACTATACCGGTGCGCGGACGGTTATCTCTTCAGTGTCATTAACTGGTTCTTGCTCGTGACAGTTGTCTCCTCGAAAAGTAGAGTGAATTTCTGTCGTTGTTGACGTGGGTGGTTGGCAGATACCTATTTTAGGTTATCGCTGTATTACTTGTGATAAATCAGTAGCTGTTAGTGGATCATGTTATACGCGGAAAGGGAATGCACAACACGTATTTACTACACAGTTGCCCCGCCATCGGGGTCTAACCGTCTCCACCTCATTGCGGCCTAAAGCATATAATCCTTGACTTTATAGGGGTATATTTTGCCGGCTTCTCTTGTGTTACTGATTTTTAAGAACCAGGCGGCTCTTTCGATTTTCAGTATAATGGTCACCATTCAGTAATATGGCCATCATTCATAATTATGAGAACTTTGAGATGCTACCTTCCGTGCCATTTAGATTAAAATTGTTGAAGATTCTCTCCATAATGATGTTCACGAGCAGAATAAAATTGTTTTGGCCCCAGTACCCGTTATCATATCTAAAAAACCTAATTAATCTTTGTTTTTTTTATCAACTCAGGTATCATACTTTTTTTATAATCCGACCGATAGCGGAGCCGTTCAATTAACCCAAAACAACATGGATACAATGCTTGGTAGGTGTTTCAACTTAAATTTCTTTGTTTGCTAAGTTTGCCTAATATGCATTCTTGAGATGTATTGCTTTGCTTGAATGATAGTAATCTTTGGCTCTAAGTCCATCATAGGCTTTAATGTTAATTATTTATAGCATAATTTGAATGCACAGACTTATTCTATTGCTTTAATGGGTCATGGCTTAAGTGTGCAAATTTAGTTACTTAATTTTTTGGTTGAAATCTCCTAAGAATCACCTGGATTCATAAATTAGCCATGCATGAAGTTGTTAATTGTAAAGTATTATTTATTCAGCAGTTAACGAAGACTTGCTCTTTTGCAGCTTCAAATGAACTTGTCATGATAAACTTCTATGCTGACTGGTGTCGGTTCAGTAACTTACTGGGACCAATATTTGATGAAGCAGCTGACAAGGTTTCAGCAGAATTTCCTGAACCTGGGCGTGTTGTCTTGGGGAAGGTGGACTGTGATAGAGAAGGTGAGATTATCTCTGAAGCTCATCTCCTCTTGTGTATTTGTAATTAAAGCTTTATAAAGGAGATGTGTTTTATATTAATGTATGTTTGCTGCTTGACCAATTTTTAAAGACTATTAAGATCTCATAGTGAAAGAATGGAAAGACAGACTTTAAGATAATGTGCTGCTGAGTAGTTGTAGTTTTATGTCATCTGCCTTTCAGTATTCATTCATTTTACTATGTGAATATTTTATATGCATGTTAAGGAAATAACTGGATTCTAGAAAATCTGGGTAGGAATTTATCATCTCCATGACTGTGTGTTTGTTGTGGTTCATTTGCAGTAGGAATTCTTTTTTCTGTTCACAAAAGCTGTTACAAATTCTGCGTAGACATTTGAAGCTAATATTGCTGAAATTCTAAAGCCTTCTTTACCATACATAATTTTCTTTTCTTTGCTCTCACCTACTTATTAAATTTTTATTCAAATTTACTTGAGAAACTGAATAATGCATGTTTGTCTCCCTATATCTTCTTTTCTGCATGTTAACCTTTCAATGCCGTCCTATGTGCAGGGCACCAACCCCTTTTAAACTTTCTATGGTGCCATTCTACGTGCTATGCACAATTGTTTCACGCTGTTTTGGCATGATTTTTGAGGATTTAAATATTATTCTAACACAGTAATTTTTTGCATACTGATACAATAAACCTTACTCTTTATTTTGAGCAAAATTACTAATGCCTCATACTTTTTTTTTTTAAGATACCGCTTCATCATTTGAAGCATCTATTCTACACTTTTTCGGGAAATAAGCAATTGATTTTCATTTCTATCTCTTGAAATTGTTAGGAGAGCAATTTTTCTTCCACTTGGGAGAGTATATTCAGTGCATAAATGAAAATGTGATGACTTTTCTGTCAACGTAAACATATTCGGTCACCAGGTTTCTCCAAGGCCCCTTTGGGATGAGCTTCATTTTGTCTTGGAAAGACAGCAAGAGATATGGATAAGATAGAGTTACGATGTTTTCACTTCCCTTTCGTTTAGCCCAGCATATTATCTAGGAGGCCATATGCACCATTTCCATAGCTTAGGGATGACCGCGGGACAGGGGGACTCATTCAGGCCCAAGTTCTCTTAACGAAAGATTAGGGTGTCGAAAGGTCAGTGTGGAAAGGGTGCATGGGAGAGCAAATTGTGGAGAAGAGATTCAAGTTCTTTCAAGAAGTGCAGCTGAGTAAACCTACCAAAGTCAGAGTCAGTTGACCGAAGTCGCTTTTCTGGAAGGAATATTTTAGGAGTTTTATTTTGTACTTAAGAACATTTTAGTGGCTTACTTTATATTACTTCCTCCATAAGTGCTTCATTCCGCAAGCCGTACTCTTCAAACTCAGGAATATTTGTGTTTTTGTTTATTAGGGTTGTTACTCACCTACCGTCAATTATGGCATGTGCAGAAAAGAAAATGTTGGAGGAGTTGAATGATGAGCAAGTTGAGGACATCTTGCTTGAAAGTGACTCTGAGGAAAATATTTTGAGTTCTGATAGCAACATGCCTGTTTATGTGTCAGCATTCAATGAGGGTGAGTTTTCTTCCTGGGAGATGTTAAGGGAGACACACACAGAGATGCCAAATAGTTTAAGAACTTCCTTCCGGACATTACAGTCCGATAGTCTCAGGGAAGGTTATCGGAAGCTCTCTTGCAATCTTGGGGAAATTTTTGACTTCTTTTCGTGCATTGAATTTTAATCGTCTTTTGAAGTAATTGTTTCTTCTCTTGGGGCATTTTATGAAATGATACTCCCCGACTCATAACTCTTACAAGAGCTTTTTCAGAATGGCACAGTGCAATTATACACAGTTTCAAAGGAATATTGCCTCAGATACATAAAGAAGCTCACTGTAAACAGATCGGTTACAGTGTTTAGAACAGCAACAGTCTAGTGAATCTATCCCACAACCTGCCTGGTCGTATACATTATGTAATCTCATGATATGTTACCCATCCATTAGGATGTTTCCTACATTTATTCCAATTTTCCTATGAAACTATTTACTAAATGTATAAAATGAACCTTTACAGATTATAAGACTCAACCTTGCCTAACTCTTTGCCCTGATGCTATCTGATTCCCCATCTTCTCTTCCTTTACCCATGCTGTCTGGTTGGAGAGGGATGTTATCTATTCTGGCAGCAATGTCTTCATATAGTGTGGAGCATTTCCTACCTCTATTTCAACTGTCTATCATATTGTCACAACCTCATTTTTATGACATTTATTTGTTATTCCAGGTTCACTTGCTAGTAGGTTTCATATCAGCAAGTACCCAACACTTAAGGTCATAAGGAATGGCTTACCTGCAAAAAAGGAATATAGGGGTCAAAGGTCTGCAGAAGCACTCTTAGCATTTATTCAGAAGCAAATGGTTGATCCTGTGAAGGAGTTGTCATCTATGGATGATTCTATCCTGACTGAAAATGTAAGTGCATATTATAAACTGATTTAACCAGTTTTGGGAATTTATTTTAGTGGAAATAGTATTTATATAAAATTAATCAATTGCAAAGTCATTGGCTCTCTATTTCAACATTTTTCAAGCTGAAAAACAATTTGTAAATATGAGGATCCATACATCCTTACAGTGTCCTTTCATCGAGTGTTTAAATATATTTGCTTTGCTTTCTGTTGATAATGTAGTTAAATTGATTGATTCAATAAAATCTCTTTTCTAGGCTAAAAAAAGAACTGTAATAGGTTATTTTGACACCAAAGATGGGAAGGAATATGATGCTTTTAGGCGGACTGCTACCAACTTAAAAGATGATTGTTTGTTTGTTGTTGGTATTGGGTGAGTGAACTTATTTTTCCCCTTCTCCAGCTAGGTTAAGCTATACCTCTGACAAATTAACACCGTAGTATATGATGGCAGAGGGATTAATTTTACTTTGAATTTTTAATGGTAAAAATTACTCTAAAATTATGAACTTGTACACTATGTGAGATATATTGTAACTCTGTCATACAGCATGGATACTTGGGTAAATACTCTTATTTGTAAATTAGGTGAACCTTTATCATTCACTTCTCATCCAGTAAGTTGTTAAGTAAGTAATCAACAGTGAGAGTTGAATATTATAAGCTTATGGCCATTGTGATATTCAGATGCAAATTCTATGCAGCTGTTCTAAATGAGTTTTCAATCCAGAGACCACCTTTACATTCCCTTAGTAAGAGTGTTCATTGAAATCAGTGCTGATTTTCTCCCTTAAATCTTAATTTCATGTTGTCTTTCTGTTCACTTTTCGTAATTAGTTCATAACATATGAGGGGCATAATAGCCTTGTTTTGTCTAGGGAAGGCATCCATTCAGTGACTTTGAGTCAAAAATAAGTAATGCCTCTTGTACTAATTTTTCATCATTGCCCAATTAAATGTGATGTTCTGGATATGAGAAGTTTTTAATTTCACTCATTGCTACCATTGATGCCGACTGGAATCAGCCTTCATCTAGCTTGCTAACTTACTGGGTTGAAAACTGGTTTCAAACATGAGTATCAATTCTAGTTCTGTCGAAATGGTTTCATGGAATACAGTAAAACCCCTTATTTACGCTTTTCTAGGGAGCTCTAGAAAAAAGTGTAAATTGCGGGAAAATGCATATATGTAGCGGGAAAAGGACAATTTTCAGTTTCACATGCATACTTTAACAATATGAAGTAAATATATAAATAAAAACACTGATATACTGAATTAGAGCAATATTATTAATTATTTCCTAGGGTATAAAGCTGTCCTGATTTCTTTTTGTACGTTATATTTCTACCAATGTTTCAACCAACCCAACCAACCATTGGAGGGTGTCAAATCCATAATTCCCAAACTTATACATTATTATCATACAATGCCTTTTCTCTTATGACGAAGCCATTCACGACGATATTAGGCAATCTAGAACTTAAAACTGCTTTTTAAGTTGGTATTCCTTAATACCATGATTTCTTGACATTTTCTCTTTTTCGACAGATGCCTGCACTAGCTAGCATGTTTCTGAATCACATCGTGATTTTTCATAATTGCATCCATTGTAGAGACCAGTAATCTTAAGATGTTTTGCCATATAATTGCGAGTTGCATCATGAGACTCCACAATTTTTATTTATGCCTAAATTGAATATTCTAGTTGCTGCAAAGGCATCCGTGGTGATTAGAAGATTACTCAAAGGTTTCCGTTTTTTTCCGTGTTGGTTCATCTTACTGCACGACAGTTTCGCTGGCATCCCAGGCGGCATCTTCAGGTCTGAATGATAGAAAATATATAGTACGAAGATATATAAAATATATAGAACAAAGATGTAGGAAATTTGACGGGACGCCATCCTCAGACCTGAAGATGGCGTCTCGAATGCTAACGAAACTGTCATCCAGTCAGACGGAACAACACGGAAGAAACCTGAAAACCCTCGAGTCATCTGAAAATATTGCAATTCGCATCCATTTAGGTACCATTTTCAAGTAAATTGAAAGTCACATTATGTAGTAATTAAAGTTAACAAAAACAGTGCATGACAATATAGCTACCTCACTGGTTGGCCAGCGCAAGCAGTTATCCAACTTCTGAAATTTCTCCACATAATCATTTTATTTATTCGATGTTGTTTTCACGCGATAAAACTAGTTTCAATAAGTTTTGTTTTGTAGTAACGTGTAGTAAAACTGTTGAATTAATGCAACAGATGAATGATCCCCTGTTATTGTCCACCAGTTCAGTTAATGTATTTTTAACATTTCATAATGTCTGGGTAAAAATTCGTTTTCATTCTTCACAGTATGAACTTTGGCTCAGCCTAAATATACTCCTGCAGGTGTTCTAAATTTTAATGTGTGTCTTTTACGCATTAATTTCATAGTAGGAATCTTTCCTGGTAAAAGGATAACGAGTGTCCATCGTGATATAAACTCGCGATCGCTGAAACGATTGCGAGTGACATTTCTTCTTTCCATCACTAGTGGTGCTGTGTACTGCTCGGCTGCACCGCTAAGTTCAAATTTTCCATAAAACGGAGCAAATTACTGCTCTTTCTCTTGTTTTTGAAGTGCATATGCACGAAACGAGGTAAAACAGCATTTTACGTAGATTGGTATGAATGACTAAATGTCATAGAAGGGAATTTTATTTTTTTAATCTACCGCATTCTTACTCGCATCTAATGCAAATAGCGGGAAAACGGAAAAGTCGTGGTGTAAACACAGGGTTCTACATACGTTGGAGATAGAGGAAATGGAATGGGACCCGATAAAAACATTGTACATTGCAGAAAAACGTAAATACGAGGTTTTACTGTAATCTAAAATGTTCAATCCTAGTTAGGTTACTATAAAAATGCAGATTTATTTATGCAGATTTAAAATTTAACATGCCTAACATTTAAGTGTGAACATGTCAATATTTACCTTCAAATGTCAATCATTTGCTATGGCTATATTTATAGAATACCTTGGGGTTGATAAAATACCAAACTATTGTTTTTTACCATGGTTTGGTGCCTTAAAGTTAGGTCTTATTTAATCTGTTACATGTTTTGGGTATCAATGATTAGTTCATGCACACTTATATGTTACTCAGTACCTGTATCTATCAACTAATTTCCCATAGTTCACTATGATGTGTCTCTGCTTTTGGATATATCACTGTTCTTTTACAACCTTTTCTCTTCATCTGGCTTATGGTCTTGGATTCTTTCCTTATGCTATAACTTTTTAGTCATTCTATGCCAATAGGTTGTATGAAGATTTATTTGTATTTGTTCTAAATTTCTTTTGTTGATTTTTTCGTGGACAATTTCAATTGGTTTGTCCAATTGGCATTGTCTATAACCTATAGATCCTATGCAGAATTTGTAAATGGGATTCTTTTTGTGATAATATATTTTGAAGTAAGATTTAGTGTTTTCCTGGCATATAATGTGCATTAAATTTTCTTTGGCGTTCCATCAGTGGCTTCTTTAACAAAAAAATATAAAAAATGTTTTCTTTTGAAATGGCACTCAAATTAATGAAGCACTTGGCCCCAGAGGAACACCTGAGTGACATTTATGTAAATAATTTTGAAATGATTTTGGAGTGGCAAGTGTTGAACTTATGAAATTGTGCAGCAAACTGCAGAATAAGAGAAGAACCTTACCTAAAATGAAATTTTATTTTGGGACATAAAAGCTACTTGGTTTTACTTACACATACTTTTATTGAGAAATAAAACTGCTCTGCAATACACTAGAAAGTCAGGTAATATGCACAAAATAATCCAGTAATTGACGTCAAAAGTGAGATTACAAAATTTTAATTTCTATCCTACTATCCCATACTCCGGTGTTTTTGTCATTCTAGCAACAATACAAAATGAATGCAGCTTATTGGATAGCTAGTTGTATATTTTGGAGCTATGATGAATTTTGTGGTGTATCATTTTGGCTTCAATGAAATTTAAATGTTTTATATTAACATCCAACTCTTAGATTAACTGACTTCATCTGTATCTTCATACACCCATAATTGTGTATGCTTGTATGAAGGGATATCATATTCATATTTGAGGACGAAAAAAATTAATTCATTGGAACATAATATTCATCATCATTGGTCAACAATCCTAGGATTGGTTTGACGCAGCTTTCCACTCGATTCTTCTATCGGCCAACCTTTTCATTGTGATGTAATTCTTCTCTTTTACATTCTTCACAACTTGTTCCATGTATCTCATATGAGGCCTGCCTTTTCCAATCTTCCCGTTCACTTTTCCCTCGACGATAGTGTTCTTCAGGCCATCGTGTCTCAAGATATGGCCGACTAAGTTTTCCCTTCTTCTTTTTAGAGTTGTCAGCAGACTTCTCTTTTCTCCTACTCTTCTTAGCACTTCCTCGTTGCTTACTCGGTCGATCCATTTAATCTTCAGCATTCTTCTGTAGCACCACATTTCAAATGCTTCTACCCTTTTCTTCTTCGCTGCTGTCATCGTCCATGATTCACTGCCGTAAAGAAAAATGCTCCAGATGTATGTTCTGATGAACTGTTTCCTTACTTCTATGCTTGTATTTCCTGCTGTAAGTAGATTCTTCTTTTGAAAGAATGCCCTCCTTGCCTGGGCTATTCTACTCACTATTTCTTTCTTGCTTCGTCCATCGTTGGTTACTCGGCTTCCTAGATAACAGAACTCTTTAACCTCTTCAAGTTTTTGTTTTCCTAGTTTGACATTGGTTTTCGCCTCTTCTTTCTTGCTGCACACCAATATCTTAGTCTTATTCTTATTTATCTTCAGCTGATATCTGGCCATAGTCCTTTCCAAAGTTGTTAGCATCTTATTCAGCTCCTTCTCTGTCTCTGCTATGAGAGCTATGTCATCAGCGAATCGTAGCATACTGATTGTTTTCCCGTGGATGTTCACTCCAGAACACTTCTCCTTGACTTCATTTATGGCTCTCTCGATGTAAACATTAAAAATTATGGGAGACAGTGCGCAGCCTTGTCTCACTCCTCTCCTTCTTCTTGCCTCTTCACAGCTGGGTCCAGATTTAATCACAGCAACTTGGTTTTTGTACAGACTGTATAATTCTTCGTTCATTGTAGGACACTCCAATTCCCTTCAGAATTCCAAGCATTGAATCCCAATCCACGATGTAACATAACATTATCACATATTAAATATTGGTGTATGTTTTATGATATCAGGCCTTTAGTTTTCTTTTAATTTTCTATTTCTCTGTAGAACCATAGGGCAAAAGACAACTCCAATAGTAAAATTCTTTTCTTAGTAACAGAAATTAGATGGCAAAAGTTTTTTATTTTATGTAATAAATTTTTCTAATGTATATTTTTCTAAAATGTGGCTATTTTCTCTCTTTGTAATCTTAAAATCTAATTATATAAATTAATATCAATAGCTCATGCAACAGTTGTGCATGTAGTGCCTTGTTTAATGAAAAATAGGTGAGCTAATGGTAAATATTTATGATGGTGTAGGCTTTTTCAGGGGGAAAATTCATGTGACCAATCCAATTTTTTATGACCTTATCTAATGAATGTGAAGTCTGCTTGATTACCTCCGTGCTGTTTCTTTTAGTAGCACTGAGATTATTGCATTCCTTTAGCAATTCATTCTTAATTGCAGGGAACCCTTTGCCGGTTATCACCCCCGTGGCACTGCCATAATTACATTCCGACCCCCATTATCAACTGGGGAGGAAGGGGACACATTCCAAGGTGATGTCACATCTGTAGATGCCTTGTCTGCCTGGGCAGGAGCATTATGTGTTCCTATTGTTCGTGAGATTACATTTGAAAATGCTGAGGAGTTAACTGAAGAGGGTCTACCATTCCTGATTCTTTTCCATGCTCCAGATGATTCGAAGTCTGTGGCTGCGTTTAACCGCATTGTAAATAAGGAGCTTCTTAGTGAAAAGCGTGAGTAAATTATCGCAAATATTGTGTATTATAATTATTTTGAGTATGTTTCATGAATTAGATTTATATTCAGTTAGGGATGCATGAAGCAGAATTACTATCTGTAAGTTATTTTCTCTCTCCCATTATGTGGAAATCATATATTTTTTGACATCATACTGGGGATGATGCTGGTGTTCTGGTTTCTGAAAACCATTTTCTGGATTACCTTAAATGCCCCAGTGATGTAATAGGTTAACATGTAATCGGAAGAAAATAGAATGCCCTAGTGTGCATTGGTTATTTTCCGGTGTAAACCGAATTATGTACTTGTAAAAAATTGAGAATTAAGGTTTTTTTGTGTATGGTTTATATGCGAAAGTAGGATAGGAATTGGATCTTTGAGGACCCTGAAAACAGAATAGCACTTATGTTGAACAGATTTATACAGAAATTATACTCTTGAAAAAAAGGTAGCGTGGAAGACTTCATTGTTAACTGTATTAAACCCTAGCTTTTGAATGGTAGTCTTACTTTTAGTCCTGCCTGTGTTGTTTTCTCCTGTCTGTTATAGATAAAGTTGAACACAAAATTCAGCATTTTTAGGACCCAAGTGAAGCTGAATGTTGAATTAGTATCATATTAGTAAGGGAGATGACACTGAAGAAACTGCCTAATTGTGCATTGCTTTACAAAAGTAAATGAATGATGAAATTATAGAGTGAATAAAATAATGTTGCATTTAAATGTAGTCCTCGTGGTTTTTGGAGCATAAAATACACATTATAGAGTTATTATGAAGCTATTACAGCTTTCTTCATTTTTTCTTCCATACCTGGTAAATATGTAACAATTTATTGATAGGTAAGACTGATTGTTGAACTATGCACACCACATACTATAATCATCATGGAAGTAAAAAAAAATGCTATCTTTGATGATTAGCCTACATTTCTCTCCAACAGCAAATTAATTTGCTTTATGAATATTAATTATTTGGCTCATTTATATCACATTTGTCTGTATGTCATTTCAAAATGATCTGCTCATTGTGTAAGACAAATGCAAGACTTGAAGAGAAGTGGTTTGTTCACCTAATCATTTGGTAGATGATATTCAATGAAATTGAGGACAATGAAATTAGAGGTAACCATTGGTCCTTATTTTTTTTCTTACAGCTTTTGTGTATCTTGGGATAATTCATCAGATTTAGGGGACCACAATTCTATGATACTAAAAATTGCTGACCTGGTTTTTTATGTGCGGTCATTGATATATTAGTAAATTTATGGCATGGAGATCAATCCTATGTGATTCATTGACATACAATGGCTTATGATTCTATTCTCCCTCTTCTCAACTTGCAGAGAATGTCAACTTTTTAACAGCAGATGGTGGACGGTTTGCTCATCCTTTGCATCACCTTGGGAAGTCACTCTCTGATTTGCCATTGGTTGCCATTGATTCTTTTCGGCATATGTATCTATTTCCTCAACCCGCATCCCGATTGGAAGAGCCTGGGTTACTTAAGTCATTCCTTCAGGACTTATACTCTGGCAAACTTCACAGAGAGTTTCATTATGGCCCTGATACTACTCATAACCATGCTGCTCATGCTATTGGAGGGGTGAGTAATACCTAGGGGATGATGAAGTCATGCTTTACTATTTCAACTACAGTAAAACCTCTATACAACGAACCCCAATATAGCAAAATTTTAAGGAAACCTCCCTATTTCGAAGTCAAGGCCCGGTCCCGGACCCTTCCAATGGACAATGCACGCAAAAAAAACCTCCCGTAACGAACCTCTCTAATTACGAAAACTCCCTACAACGAAGTCTGAGAATGGGCCCAAAACATGAAAAGTGCCCCTCTAGAATGAATTATTGAGAACAAATGCAGTATTTTGCATTTACAGGTAATTTTTTCCATAGATATTTACGTAATAAGCAGGAAGTAGAACCGCAGCGGAGTGTACCACATCTTAACCGTTCTGCTCCGAGCTTCGAAGGGGTTCAAATCCGAGAGCTACAGAGTGGAGGGCATGAAGGAAACTTGACGCTCTTGCTCGATGAAGGCCATAGTCAGCTCTGATGGTTCCCACCATAAGAAACGTGTAAGGGAAGCCAAAGCTCCGCTCTGTGTGGCTCCGTCTATTGCTCCGCTTCGACCTTTGTGCCACTCCAAGCAGGAGCGCTTGGCAATTTTGCGCTCCTCTCTGAACCGCCTATGTGGTTTACAAGTTGAACTGGTTCAACAGGAAATCCACGGAGCAGCTCTTTTTAAATTAAATTTCGATAATATCTCATTGAGCATTCCTTATCAGGGTGTCCACTGACTGGGAAAACCTGGAAAATTGGGAATTATTCGTGAATTTTCAATGCAAGGAAATGTTCGTGGATTATTCATGATTTTCTGGTCTGAGTTGGGAATTTTAAAAATTCTTAATTCAAGACAAAACATCCTTATTTTAGAAATAGGATCAACAATGATGTCTTTAAGATACATATATATTATTTGATAACTGTACAAGATGTAATGGATTTGCCGTTGGTATGAATGAATAAATAAAAGACAAAAAAGTAGTTAGGCTCATTGAATCTTCAGCGCTGTATGCATCGGAGACGTCAACTGATCGAATGTCATCGAACAGATGCCTTCTGTGTCACGTCAAGTGTCCTTTGTTCTCACTCACTGTGCATATAGAAGGCAACTAGTCAAATATCTTCTAACTAGACTAGGAAACACTGAAGACATAAAGTCATTGAAGTGGAATATCCAGCAAGCCATTCAGCATCTGTGTGTTGCTTGGGATGGAGTAGAGAGAAGTGCGATCTCGAATTGCTTCAGGAGGGCAGGCTTTCCTGGAGAGATGGACGCCCAAGACAACCCACAGCCGGAGGAGAGGGAGGAATGGGGTGAAGTCGCTCAATTATTATCAACATTGAAGGGGTATCTTTCGAAGAGTATGCGAGTATTGATAATGATATCGCTGTATTTGCTGACAATGAGGATCCCGAAATTTTGGTGGAGACGTGCTGTGAGCAATGAAGAGAGAGAAGAGCCCAGCAATAGCGTAGTGTGCCCCAGTTGGAAGGAAGTGGTGGATGGATTAGATGTTTTGGAGCGAGTTTTTTTAATGTCAGAAGATGGAGTAGGCAATTTGAAGATTCTGCGGCAGGTTGAGCAAGCAGCCAGCAAAGAAATGAGGAAAGGGATGAGACTGATGACTTCAGAAAACTATTTTAAATAGAATCATTTTGAATTAATATAACTTAAAAACAGCTACTGCTTCTTATTTATAAATGGAAAATTGCTTTAAACCTATGTAATTTTTCAAAATTTGTTTTAACTTCCTGAAATATACTAATTTTCAAGCAATATGGAATGTTTCGGCCGAGGTAAGTCGCACGAGAGCTCCGAGAGCACGAGAGAATGAAACATTCTGCTATAGAGAGTTCCCAATAGAAACAATTAGAGAAACAATCTCTGTGTAGAGAAATAACAGCTGGAAAATCTCTGACCGTATGTTTGGTGGCCGGTGGAGTGAGTTGTATTAACAGTGTCAGTACTAAAATTTGGACAATATGTATTAGGAAGGATCAAAATTCTGAAGTTGGTATACGACATTTAGAAACATATTACAATGATAGTGCGGTCTATAGAGAATAATAATATGTAACAAAAAAGCAATGGAAGAAAGCAACATGAGTAATAAAGGTGTGAAAAAGAGACATCCCGCAACACAGAAATCAAAATGGGAGGATTTTTAGATGGGGGTGTCCAGAAAGGCTCTTGCCCGAAATTTGAACCCGGGACCCTCCGGTCAGTAGCTCAGTGCTGTACCCACTAGGCCACCATACACCATCCATTATATGCAGAGCACATAAAATGGAAGGTTGTCTGTTATACCTTTTTGTGATTTTTAACTTTCTATTTCATTCATGGTAAACTGTCCCAGTTCATTAACCCATTTATGCCGAAGGTTTGAAAAATGCAAATTTTACCCTGATTTTTACATATTATAGATAAAAATACATATGAAAAAATATCCGAAAGAAAAAACAATGTATCTCTTGCCAATTGTTAATTACGAGATGTTCCAAAAATGGAACACTAGGCAAATCCACTACCATGACGTACTCAATGATAACAAGCAAATCATTTGATTCAGACATTTATTAACTCACTATTAAGAGTGATATCCAGGTGAACATGCTTAAAATGCCAGGATACATTGCATTTTTTACATTGAAAAGTAGTATTTTTGTGACATTGGACACAGCGAGTTTGCTTTCCTTGCTTAACAATCGTATGATTCATGCCGTCATGACGTGAGTCAAGGTTACGCTTCATAGATGGTCTCCCTTTCCTACCAGGCTCAGCAGTATTACCATATGTCTCTATATAGTGACAGGCCACACGGCGACGAAATTCAAGAAGATCCATTGGCTTCACATCGTTTATTTTATGCAATTGCCAAGCATTTTGTAAAGCCAGCTCAAAGCAGAATAACAGAGGGCTCGAGTACCATTTCTTTCCACGGATTGATGCTCGATACTTGTCAATATTTTCATCAGCTCGGTCCACTCCTCCCATATACTGATTATAGACCTTGATTAAATTTGGCTGAGTAACTTGTATCTTTTTTTTCTGCTTTTGAGAATAACGACTGACCTGTTGCAAAGGATTGACACCGACACCAGAAGATGCAACAGTCACAACACTATTATCATTCCATCTACAAACAATATTGCCTTTTCCATCAATTCGGTAATCAAATGTGCCCCTATCTTTTTTCTTTAGGGTAGCATCAGATAGTAAAGGAGGTTTGTCTATGCGATCTTTTCTCGCTGTGCCTGTTGCTTGATGGCCCATTGAATGAAGTTTATCAAGGAGTGCAATGCTTGTGAAAAAGTTGTCGAACACAAAATGGTATTTACCAGGATGCTGCGTTGTGAGTGCCTCAGTAAATTGCAAAACAACTGAAGCACCTACACCATATTCTTGGTATTTAGTGTTCGGGTTTTTTCCTTGATAAGGCTGAAACCAGCAAATGTAGCCTAGACGCGTTGCACCACACCAGAATTTATACCCAAACCGAATAGGCTTACCACGAATGAAATGTTTGCACCCGTGACGACCGAAATAGGGAATCATGGTCTCATCAAATCTGAAGTATATTTCATTTGGTACAAATTTCATACATCTGTCATTCAGTTGCTCTGTGAGAGGTCGCAGCTTGGAAAACTTGTCCATGTGGTTCAAGTTAGAATTGTCAGCAACATGCAAATTTGAAAATATTGTTTCAAATCGGTCACGTCTCATTGCACCACTAACTAGAGAATTATGCGAGTCTGGTCTTTGCTCCCAAAACATACGCCGTCTCAGAACAGAGACGTAACCACTCAGGAAAATTATTCCCAAAAAACACCGACACTCACCAACAGTCAGTTCAAGGTTTACGCCCTTACTTGCAGCATATAAATTGGAATATTTGACAATCATATCAATCACTTCAATATCCAGGAAGAGTTCTAAATATTCTGTAGGGGTTTTTATTTTCGTGATTTGTTCTTCTGAAACTCTACCTGCTACTGGCTGGGAAGTCAGATCGGCTTTCTTCCATTTACGCACAACTTTGGTTACCTTTTTTCTTTGAGCAAGAAGAGGTTGAGGCGAAGCAGAAGCCGATGCACCGTCATTTTCAGTAATATCACCATCCGGTATCAGCAAAAGGTCAGCATGGTCAAAGTTCTCGTCAGAAGAACCATGAATGAGATGAGCAGGAGCGCGCAGCAATGAACCGGGAAGATTATTAATTGTTCCACCATCTTCATCCCCGGAGTCCTCGTCAGACACAGGTTCTGTTGCGTTATCAGGGGGTTCAATGACGATATCACGTACTTCTATGTAATCTTCTGTCTCTAATAGATCAGTTATTTCATGCACTGTCAAATATCTCGACATCCTGGTACTTTTAGCTAAAGGCGCGGTCACCCTTCACTTTCTAACGGACGGGACTCAAGACACTTCCACTTCACGAGATCGCACTCAACATACTACTACTGTAAAAACCCTAGCGCCCCTGGCGTCACCCACGCTATGGCCCTAGGACCAAGAGAAAGGGTCACTGCACTCTTGGCCGACAGTGGCGCCGAGGATTTCAATGCCTTAAAGAAAAGGCTAAAAGTCCCTTTGTTAGACACGGAGAGGGAAAGGAATAAGCATTACCCGGGAAAAACCTTCTAGTCGCCGATACGGCAGGAGTGGGGGGGCGGCGTGCCGCTCTGTGCAGGACAAGTGCGTAGCCCGAACACTTACAATAAACTTTCTGCTAAAAAGAAAAGGAGAAGAATATTGGGTGCAAGCAGCCGCACTTCGCTCATTGATAAGTGTTCATGACGTCAATATGGCCCAGGGGGCTTGGTCCCGAATGGAAGAGTGCACAGGGTGACTTTCATATGTTTTCATCTCTCTGTTCACAAGTGATCAGTTGGTTATCGATGTATTTATTCATTCACTGAAATGGAAACTGATTATAACCAAGACATAGCGTCGTTTCCCTCAGTCACATAAAATCTTCTTGCTTACTTGATTAAAAATTAAAGTGAATATTTCAGTGCGCCTGAATGCAGGCATAATAGTAGTGGATTTGCCTAGTGTTCCAAAAATGGAACACTGTTAAATAAAAGCTTATAACTAAAATAAAATACATTGTTTCAAAATTTTCTTTTTAAAGCACTATAGGTTAACTATTACTGAACATGCAGGGAAAAATTTACAACATTTGGGCGTAATGGCAAATAATTATTAATATAACATTTGAGATGGTCTCAGAAAAACTGCCTTGAAAAAAAAGACCGATATTTCTCAACACACTGGCAGCGATGGGTTGGCAAAACTGACTAACTCTTTGCGCCTCGTAATACAATATATCTTTATAAAGAGGTACAGAAAGAAAAATCGTGGCATATTGGTGTATAATGAGTCGTAGTCATTAAATTAGAAAGTCGTGTCAGGTGTTCCAAAAATGGAACACTAGGCATAAATGGGTTAAAGGCCCATAAAGTACTAAAAAATGGTAAGTCCTCATTTAGGGTTTGTTAGCGTTTTATGCATAAAATACCCCAGAAAAACATTAAATCAGGATTAGGATATATTTACTTTAATAAGTGTTTATTTTTTATGATAAATGTTATGGCATTAAGAAGGTTATCATTGGTTGAATGAATCAATCTTTTATTAACAATTTTTTTCTATTTCAGGCTGGGGACAATCAAATAAAAGGTGCTACTTCTCCACCGGAGTCTACATTTAAGAAATTGGCACCTTCAAAGAATAGATACACTCTTCTGAGAGATGAGCTGTGATTAGGAGAAGATGCTTAGCCATGTTCATTTGAAGGTAAGGTAAATCTTATTCATTTGCATAATGCTATTACTTTCCAATTTAATGCTTTAAGATGAATGAATTAATAGGTAATGCTAAAATTTACTTAAGTTTTCTTGAGGTGGTGGCTCTTTATTCCCAACATTCTTACTCGTTATGAATTTATGTGTGCATTCATCTATTTGTCACTTATACCTACTTGTAATTCTTGGTTTATGTCACTGCAGTTTCAATGTTGGTAAGACTCCTATATAAATGGCATCCATGTCACTAGTTTAAGTTTTTTGCCATTTGTGAAGCTTGAAAAATACATGCAAAAGTCTGATAGTGAGGTACCTTAAATTGTAGTACCATATTTACTCATGTAAGCCATGCACCTTTTTTCCTGAAATGCCAGTAAAAAAATGGGGGATGTGTGGCTTACACAAATGCTCTGCATTTTTCTGTAAGTCACACACCTTTTTTCCTATAATTCCTATTTTTAGCACTACACAGTTTCCCCCAAATTCCTATTGCTTGTTCCTCCAAAATTTCTTATTTGTAAACATTGACATTTATTGGTGCATATTTAAATTATTCCTATATTATGAAGTCTTTAATACTAATACTCATCATGTTATAAGTTCTTAGCACACAATGATTACTTAAACAGTGGCTGGTTCAGAATCACAACTTGACAAAGCATTTACAAGTAATCTGCTGTTCTAGGGTCCGCAAATCTAACTGTATAACGGAAGGACTCACCATTTTTCGTACACACTTTATGTTAACTGTTTATAAATGCATAATTTTCACTGGTGTTCTCTGACAGCCCATTTGTATATGAAAAACTTTATTTCACCAAAAATGTTCAATGCAAGATGTCATTTCAAAGAATTAATATCATTATGCATTCATACCAGTCTAATTTGTTATACTGTATTTACTCGTGTAAGCCGCGCCCTCGTGTATCTCGGGCACCCCTATTTTCGGGCAAGCTCAAGAGGAAAAATAATTATTTCTATAGAAAATTATATTTTTGTCCTTGAGTCTGCATCATTTTGTCATAACATTAATGCACATTCTTTAATAGAAATGTTGTGCGTAAACAGGGTGTCCACTGACCGGGAAAACCTGGAAAATCGGGAATTATTCGTGAATTTTCAATGCAGGGAATTGTTCGTGGATTATTCGTGATTTTCTGGTCTGAGCCGGGAATTTTAAAAATTCTTCATTCAAGACAAAAAATCCTTATTTTATAAATAGGATAAATAAAGATGACTTTAAGATATGGATTTGCCGTTGGTATGAATGAATAAATAAACGACGGAAAAGTAGTAAGGCTCAATGTATCGTCAGCGCTGTGTGAATCGGAGACGTTCAACTGTTCCACTGTCGAATGGATGCCTTCAGCGTCACATCAAGTGCCCTTTGTTTTCATTTATTGCACATCGGACTAAGCCCATGATACGCAAACATATGCCTAACGTGTAGTGATGGCCGGATCGGATTCAAAGATCCACGGATCTTTCATTTTACTCGGTTCCGGATTCGGATCCAAAGACACGGGAGTAAAATCGGATCTGGGTCGTAGATTTTAAATTTTCGCGGCTTAGCAGTCGAAGTGCCCCGTGAATGGAATGTAGGTGCGGTAGATATTGACAAGAAGAGGATGTGTAACTCAGGTCACGAAATTAGATGAAAATGTTCCCGTGCAACTAGAAGCAAAATAAAGAAATATGACTTTTCCCCATTACCCCGGTATCGCGGGAAAAATTACGTATGATGTCACGCAGGTAGCCTACATTCGCCGTGATCAGGCGGACAACGAGAGCTAGTTTACTGTGCAAAGTTTGATCCCAATTGCAGTTTAATTTTTCTTTCAGTCATTGCATCGAAATTGTTATCATCTTCAATTTCAAACCATTACATCTGAATACTCACTTTATAATACTTTTGTTGTTTAAATTAGATTTACAAATGTACCATTAATAAATTAAGGATGGTCGGGTTGGATCCACGGGTCTTTCATTTCATTCGCTACTGAAATCATTTCCGAAGACAGTAAAAATTCAGATCCGGATCGGAGATTTTAAATTTCTCGGCTTAGTGATCGATGCGCCCCGCGAATGGAATGTACATACGTACGTATGGTAGATACTGACAAGGAGAGGTTGTGTTACTTGGTCACGAAATGAGAAGATTTTTTCCGTGCCACAAAAACAAAATAAAAAAATACTCGTCGTGACTTTTTTCTCCGTAGGTTCGGATGCGCGAGAAAAAAAATTAAGCCGAATGTCACGCGGGTCACCTACATTCGCCATATTCCTGTGAACCTATGATAGTGTAGTTGTTAAAAATGAGGACTAGTGTACTGCAGGTCGCGAGTTCGATCCTTAACACTGCCTAGGAATACAGGCTATGCTGTATTGGTAGGGTAATGCAAGTAGGCAGTCAAAAAAAGTAGATATCAGAAATTTCATGTGAATTTATAATTAAAAAAATAATAAAATTTGGCGTTAGTGAAAGGATTGAAAAAATTTTTTATTGCAGAATAAAATCGTGTAATCATTATGTTAACTTTACAATGTATTTTTGAGTGACGAATTTGTAAATGTAGGTAGGTTAAACGATAGAAGTACAAAAAAGTCAGTATCCACACAAAAAGGTTGGAAATGAAGGATGATAAACTTTTTGATTCAATGGCTGAAAGAAAAATTTTAAACAAGGATAAGAATCGAACTTCATTACCTGCAGTCCACTACCCCACTCTGCTATTGTCGGCTTACCTGATTTAGGAGAATACATTCTCCCCACATGTCATTCTACTTTTTTCTTGCAAATCCAGGCCAATTTGGAGAGAAATTCCGAGACTTTTTTAAAAATTTTGTTTATAGTAGCATGAAGAAAGACTAATTTCATTTTAAGATCGGAGTTACACAACCTCTTCTTAGGAGTAGAAAATTCTCAAATTTCATTTCAAAGGTTATTGTAATTAAGACATTGCAAAATTACCAGTATAGCAGCTTGAAATATTCTATAATAATTTTTTCGTCTTAAAAATGGAATCCCCGGATATTCCATGAATGGGATCTCTTGGCCGCATTAAATTTTTTTTTGTTCCTAAAAAAGAATTTGAAAGCATTCAAGGAAATTATTAATAAATGGAAAATAATTCATTTAATAATGAAAATGAACTTATAATGTTTCTTTTAACTGCACATTTTATGTGTTCGGATACTTTACTGTAAGTACTATGTAAGTTGGCTTTCTGGTAGGCTTTTCAATATATTTTTTACAAAGTTTTCTATAATTTTTTGAGAAATCTAATTGCTGATGTTTGTTAGATATATTCAGGATGCGTTTACTTAAATAAGGATTTTCATTACATTACTTTTTGTTAGAAAAAGATGGTGTAGGATACTAAAGACTGTTATGATTTCACTTTTTTCTATATAGTCTACCGGTACAAAAATGTTACATTCTAATTCTGAGTGAACAGAAAATTGAGGCTTTTAGACTTAAGGAGGAACCATCATTTTAGGCTTGCCCGAAAACTTGCCCTGATTTTAACATATATTATAGTCCATCGCTTTCCCTATCGAATGGTGTAAAAATATTGATATGTCATCGGCCTTTTAACGAAGATATATGGATTTGAAAATGAAGGTTTTTCACGTTGAAATGCATTGTCCTTATGGGAGTATGATGACCTTCCTTCACATAAAAATTTTTATTTCAATTTTGGCCCGAAAAAAATTGTTAAAAAACTAAGGGAACGTGCAAGAGATATTAAAGCACATAATATATTTTTTCCAGCCTAGGTCATCGGATGTTTAACGTTAGTATTTAAGTTCAAAGAACATACTTCCGGTTTTCTTCCGAGGAAGGAGCCGGCAAGCTGCGATGAACATGGCAACGTTGCTAAGGAGGTCTTTCAATCTAATTACCCTTGTTCAAATTCTGTTTCTTATCATTTTTACTATTATTATAAATTGTTTTCATAATTTATATTTTATATAACTCAATGTAAAGGCTTTAGTGCTGTTTCTAGAGTTAAATAAATAAATAAAATATGAAATGGGGTATAGAAATTAAGGAGACGACTTGAATTTTAATCTTCATAATGCCTATGTATATGGGATATGTATAAGGGGGTACTCATAGCAAACGTTTCCAACATCTTTCGTGAAATTGATTACTTTGTACATACTACGTTGGTTACTTTTTTAAGGCTGCCAACTTACGTCAAATCAGAATGTTCAAACCTATGTGTTCAGAATATTTGGAGTTTAGCAGCACCACTTCTTTATCGATCTCACTTGCGGTAGACGTTTTTCTTAATGTAAAGGTATCTGTATACAGTAATGTAAATGAACCTATATATGTACGTACATATTCATGCAATCATGTGTTTAGCATTTCGACCAGATTCAGATAAACATAAAGAGTCTGCAGCCTACTAAAACCGGAGAATGATCGACGAACGGGAGTTACAAGAAATCGGGTCTCAGGCAGTAGCGAAAACTTAGAATATCAGAAATCCCTGAAAGCATCTACAGTTTTTATTAAGGTACCTTGCCATTAGCGAGAATAGGAAGCAAACCGGTTCATTAACCTCAATTTTAAAATTAGGATGCATAATTTGACCGTATGAGTGCAGATAATACAACAGTATTAGTGCAAGCATAATTATTATACCGGCTTTTATGCGCGTAAGTACATCGCATGTGCAAGGTTCGCCCTCCGTATATACTGTACCTTTTTTCATTTCCTCTTTAGTATGTCATTTTTCCATAATCTTAGAAGGTAAAGTTTGCCTCAAAAATTGTTTACGGACTCAAACGAAAGCTGACTGATTTCATAATTCAGTTATTTGATCATTTCTTGGTCACATTTGAATAGCAATTGACAATAGTAATAACATTTATTGAATATTGGCCAGATTATTGTGAGTACTAGCTAAACTCGGCCACTCTTTGCTGTGGACCAGTCTGATATGAAATGAATGGGAAAGTAAATAAAAGTATTTTAGCAAACTTAGATTAACCGAGAAAAGACATCATTCAATTCAATAGCCTACCGTGTGTTGCTGTGGTTATGCTGTGGAATGAAAGGAAAGGAAGAAAAATGATGTTTTTCACAGAAATTCATTTTTTTATTGTAAAGCTAATGGATTGACTACATTTTTTTCTTTTTCCGTTTTCTGCATAAACATAAAGATCAGACTCTGGAGCCTGAGACGCATAATTGCCCATGAGATAAGTAGTCGTTTTCCAGATTCAAACCGCACACTCGCAAAGATAGCCCTTGTGCAGGAATTGATAGTTATAGCGAACTCAAGGCGTATTGGAAGTTAATGTTCTAAGTCCAGTCCGTAAGTTATTAAAACATTGAACTTTCTTTTTTCATAAACCTGCCCTTATGTTGAGTAAGGCTGCCTATTTTAAGAAATTTGGATTCAATAGGTTTGATTAATACGATCAATACGATCGTATTAATCAGAGATCAATACGATTCCACCAAAAATGAGATGGCGAAAAAGTGATGCTGAATTTGATGCATGAATGATGCCACGAAAAAATGATTGAAGTAAAAAAATAATGGGTGATGAAAAGGTAAATGATGAATGCAATTATTGCGTGAAGAAACCTACTGAATACTTGGAAATACAAAGGCTGCACACTTCTACCGCTGTCAACAAGATACCGCAGGGTACCCCTCAACTGTTTATGCAATCTCGGTGTTGCCATGAGCTTCTATTATACATTCATAATGCAATTTATCAAGAAAATAAACAGTTAAGGCACATTTTCAAACATTTCACAACAAAAAATAATTATATCTTTTCCTCAGTTCATTAATAAATATTGTAATCAAATTATGACTACATAGCAACGAATGCTGGAGTCAATACAATATTTAGTTTTCATTACGTACCTAAAACTTTTGTTTAACATATTGTTGCATGATATTTTACCCTGCGGATCTTACCAATACATATTTTAAAATACAAAAGGCATCAAAAAGCCTAAATTCACTCATTACCGCAAATGATATAAATCATAAGAATACAGTATTTCAAAGCGCAGGTTCCTCCTTAAAATAGAAAAGCATGGCAAAAAATATTAACGTAGAAAATCATCATTCCAAGGACAGTGGTTGAATGGTGAAGACTTTAGCCAGTGGGTTCTTTAAGGTCCTCTTGTAGAAGAATTTGTAATTTCTCATGGAAATGCTAATTTAGAAAGAGGGTGTTCAATCATAAAGTAGTAAACTACCAATAAAACTACATATTTAATTACTTTAATTTATCAATTATTTCTTATTTAATTACTTTATCTATATTATGCTATGGGTTGAACTACAAAAAATCCATATTGTACATAGAACTTGAAAAACATCACTTTTGACTCGTACAAGAACCACGATATATTAGCCTGGAAATTTTTATAAATTTAGCCTTGAAAACCTTGAATTATGCTTGAATTTTATAATTTGACTTTTCTGGACACCCTGGTAAATTACGTGTACGTCTTTCTCATTAATTGATTGAATTACGTGTTAATATCGTCACGATCGTCATCGCGTCGTGCATCGATGCACAACTCCACGGCCTCTTTTACTGTGCATCTTTTTCTCGTAGCATCTCACAGTAATCACAGTTACATACGATCACATCATCCAGCTATAAAAATGGCATCTGTTCAATATAACATCCAGCTGAAATAATTGCAGAAATACATACAATTTCAACCCGTGATACTCTATTATTTCGGAAACTCGTTGGCACATCAACAAATAAAAGCAGAATGCCATCCGTAGCTGATAGCGGTGGTCTCGTCTGTACTCTACGCAGTAGCTGTGGACTGGGACATTTAACAACACCGGAAAGTCGTGGGAGCACACGGAAAAACTAATGTCAGTGTAATACCAATTGTAATTCTTATAAAACTAAAGAAAAACACTTTTGCGGAAATAGGATCACAAATCACTAATGAATATTCATATTGTGACTTCTCATGTTTAGTTTTCATCACTGCTAGATTCAGACACACCGTATTTCCTTCCTGAAGCTTGATTTCCTATTTTTTCGGCATCGCTCATAATATGCAGTTTTGTACTCACAGGAAACGATTGCAGTTTGACATAAGAAATCATTTTTAGGGTGATAATAGCAAATTATTTTAAAATGGTAAATGATTGAATCGAACTCGTTTACTACTGTTACGCACGGAGCAGAAAGCACGGATAGTAAAAAAGGTATAATCTCTGAGCATACGACTCTTGCCACTTGGATACAAATTCTGTCGTGTCTTTGTTATGTAGCTTTAATGTGTAAGCAAAAGGAGCTAGCTATCTATTGCGTAAAAATGATGCTACAGATGGGTGATACCGAAACCAACTCCGCTTATGAGTTTGAAAAGACAAAGATGCCGCCCCCCTTGCGGCAGCTTATAGGATACAACGTAGATTTAAATACATATCAGTGCTACAATGTGATGTCATACGTACGATCTATACGCTATAAATCTATTGCTTTGTCAAGTGGTGTTTCTGATCTAGCATTTTTTCAAGTACCGTTGTACGCTCAGACTTTGTCAAACGCCGATTTTTATTACTAATTACTTCAAAATTTCAGAATATGTACTTTACAATATACGATTTACTACTAGACCATACTTACCAATTAACGTCGATATGTTCACAAAATGCAAAACTTAGGAGAAAAAAACAACAGGAATTTGAGGAAAAATGGTGCACGGCTTACACGAAAATCTGGAGGATTCGTGTAAGCCGCGCACCCCCATTTTTTCACCTGCGTTTTGAGAAAAAAGGTGCGTGGCTTACACGAGCAAATACGGTATTTTTCTATTATATACCATAGTTGTAGCACATCAGTGTGATGCAAAAGCAGAATGAGTGTGACAGAATAGTGGATCGTTGGTATCATTTTTTGTGTGACATGTCAGTGCAACTACAGAAAACAGAGACAAAAAGTGGGTACCTCATGCACTGTGTATAGATCTTGTGTAAGACACTCTTTAGTGCTGATGTACACTCAATGTTGCATCTACATTATGTCCTGTAAGCTGCTGCCAAGTGTGTTTGGTGACTTTTCAGAATTTTAATCTGAGTATGTTTCAGTATCATGTATTGGTTGCAACATTTGCCATGTGAAAGATAGCTCCTTATGAGCATGCACTGAATGAGCAGCATTGTGGGGACTTGACTAAGAATTTTTTACGTAGTGGCAAGGGTTGTATGCTCAGAGTTTCATTGGAGAAAAAGATGATCAATAAAAGAGGCCCTGTATAATGAAGATATTAACACCTAACCCTATAAATTTGTAAGAAAGGTGTATTTAAATGTTTAAGCTGATCATATAATTTTTATTAACGAAGGTTCTGTCATGTTATGACAAAAAGAGTCAGGCTCAAGGGAAAAAAATTAATTTTTGATGAAAATAATTTTTCCTCATGAGCTGGCCCAGTAATGGGATTGCCCGAGATACATAAGGGTGTGGCTTACACAAGTAAATATGGTACTTGCTGTTCTGATAAGTGAAACCTTGGCACCTAGCCTTTTGTTTCATTATTCATCTCCTTCTGGAATTTCTTATCAATGCATTTAGTTTTTTATTATTGTAATTATTGTTTGTACTTATATTCAGTTCCTTCCAAAAGACATGAATGTATTTTTATTGCATTCACCTGTTAAACTGTGTGTTAGATTCTTTTGCTTAAAAACTTTTATTTAGTACTTGTGCTCTTTCATCCTTTTTTACTCCATGGGATATTTTTAATGACCCTGTGCTCAGGTCCAAGAATTTTATTTCCTTTTTTCCATCTCTTAATAAAATATGGAGATGTGATGCAAGACTCCTTCACTTGAAGGTGTTTGGTGTTTTGTAATTTATAACAAAGATGTTAGTTAATCATGAAATTTCTTTTGTATCAGATATTGGATTTCAGTATTCAATTGCTCAGGACATCTGTCGCATGTTGTGTGTCTTTTTATATGGGCATTGAATGTGTTGTTGCCTTTGAAATTGAATTTGTTATTGAATTTGTTATTGAATTAAAATATTATTGTATACGGTTGAATGCAAAAATGATCAGAATATTAGGTATGAATTGTAAAACATTGCTCTTTGGCTAGTTTTTCATTTGATAAATTCAGTTCAGTTTGAGAATTCAGCATAACTTTTGATGACATGGATATTTGTCTCAAAGTCTGTTTATCTTTTCCTCAGGTAAAGGCATGGCCTTCATTTGGTTTCCACTGAATACCAGATGGTACCATTCGCCAATGACACCAAGTGCTCTGTTTGCATGCAAGTGTGCAAAGCCTGTGAATGTACTGTCGTCCACGAAGAAGCAGACTTGAAACTCCCTCGATTCCCCATGTTGTGTGTTCTTTTGGTGGTGTGAGCCAGGGGATATGCCATACAGGGTGTTGTGGTTGAGGTGCTATTAATGAGTGTGCGACGCGTATCTCCATCATTGCGGTACTACTGTGGGCTTATTGGAAGAACCTTTAGACCATGAACTGAACTGCATCACACTTCTTATATTGTCTTTCTTTTTCAGCATACAAAATTTTTATGTTTGAAGAAATTGCTTTTCCTAGTATTTCCAATTTTACTCTTTAAGCTTGAATTTGAAGGCTGGATTCTTCTTTAAAAATGTCTGAAAATCTGTTTGGGAGTTAGCAAGATAATATTCAGTATTTCTAAAAACCTATCCTTAATTTAAGATTCATCACATTTTATTCTTGTTTTCATTGTAACTCAGGTGTTATTATAATAGACAATAGTGGATAATCATTGATTTGCGTCCTTAATTTCAATTTTGTTAAATTTGAGTCTTGTTGATTGTTTCAATTGGCAAACCTCAAACCACAATAGATGTGAATGTTGATGGACATTGCATTAACAAAGATTTGAAGTATTTTGTACCTATGTGTATAGAGTAATTGAAGCATAAATTGTTATCATTAGTAGATTCTTTAATGAAATATGGATTCATTTTGAGCTATCTACTTCGAATCAAACTGTTATTTTTAAAACTCATAGTTTCAGTTTTCCTATAGACGAAAAGCTCATGAGTATGCTCATGTGTTAGTGATCACTATTTGGCTTGGAAAAAATCTGTACTTGGAATCATTATTTGTATTACTCATTTGAACCATAAAAGAAAGACTGGTTTATGGGTGACTTTATAAATTTCAGTGGCATTCTAAAAAATAATTCAAGTTCAAAATTCGACTCCTGTGAACTTTTATGTCAAGGGCATCCTGGCTAAAGTTAAGCTTAAAATTGTTTTGTGAAGAAACTGGTCAATGACTTCAGCAGCAAAGTTTGAACTTAATGATAATTACTATCCCAAATTTTATTTTATGCAACTTTTGACTCCTGATGCCTGAGTGACTTTTTATGTGTACATACCTGTGTGATAAAGCTATGGGAAAAAGTTGAGGGATCAACATGTGCATAGTTATTTCCTTAGTTTCAAATTACTGCATATTTATTTCATGATGTTTGTTTTTCTTCATTTAAATGATATTCTGACACATTGGTAGGTATTCCAGATTCAGCTTTGCCTGTAAATATTTAAAGAAATGTATGCATTTTTATTCAAAATAGAGGATATTCTGAGTTGAATCATCCTCTGCAATGGAAGGAAGTTGCAAAAAGGTGGATGTTTACTTTTCAATTTATGCCACCAAAGTGAATCGTAAGCTTTTATACATTTACCCCAGATTTGAAAATTTCTGCAGCCACTGTAATAATTTAACCTATATAAAATTGAAATTGTTTTCATGGGCATGGGGAAATATTGTTTGGCCTCTTTTGTATTTGGCATGAATGGAGATAAAGTGGGTGTCTGATGAAAATTTATTGGTACTGAAGAAATTATTGTGATGTCCTCAGTTACACTGTCTGAACAAATGCTAGAATTTTGTGTCTTCAGTGCAGTAAGTAGAGTCAAAAGGCAGCGTTAATGCAAAATTAGTAGTGAAATAAACAGTGATTTACTGATTATAATTTGGGTTGGGAACCCATTATAAATCGTTATTAAGGGGAAATACCACGGCTTGTATTACGTGACAGAAGAGAATTTCATGTGTAAAATTGACTTACAATTACAAATATTATTTTTTCTGGAGTGTGAAATGTTGACATTATAGCTAGACCAGGGACATAATGTTTCTAGTAGTGGAAGGAAGCGTGAAATGTCATTTTTCACTTGTATATATTTGTGTAGTGAGTTTTTGAGATGAATGATGTTGAGTCAGCTGAAGGAGAGCACAAGTCAAAGATTTGAGAAGTAAGATTTATTTTTTGTTTGGGGACATTGATACTACACAAGTAAATTAATTAGTCTAATTTGTAAAAGATATGTCCTTAATATTTTTTTATTCCCTCTTCCAGTCTTTTTTTCCTTTTTATGTCAAGTTTGTATTCTCCGGTTTCATAACAGAAACTTTATTTTTGTTTTTATGAAACTGGTTCATGAAGTGAACTGTATTTACAGCTTATGTCTTCCTAATGGATATATACATTTTTTATTAACTTTTTGCTCACCAAATACGTTGAATAATTTTCATTATTTGTGTTATTTAAAAACTTGTTGCCATAGTTCCAACTATTCATTGAATTTTAAATAATTCGCAGGCTTGTATGATTATTTACTCATGATAATACAATGGAAATTTGAAATACTAAATCTTTGACTTCTCTTAATTGATTTTCTCTGGATATTAAAATTTTGATCCATTTGATGAGCCATTTCTTTGTATGCTATGCAAATGATTTATATTAGTCAGTAAAAAGCCCACTGCAAGGTGATACATTTAACATACTATGTACGTACTACTTTTACTGGTTTCGGGAGTTTACCTTGGTCCTAAAGTTCCCATGTAGTTGTTAGGAGTTGATCTGATTATGTAACTATTTTTTCCGTCTTATAAGCTTATTTTCATGGTTGCTATGATTAAATTTACCCAGTTAATGTGAATAATAGCACTTAAAGCACTGAAGTAGTTGGTGTAGTTGCAAAAACGATATGCATGTACTCCAAGATTTATGTCGTTAAGTTTTTGTTAAATTTGGGTTCAAATGCTGACAGTGATTACTTTATTTATAAAATACTACCCAGTGTAATGATTTTAGTGAAAATTTCTGGAGTCATTGTTGAATCCTGTTTGAAATACGTGTTTCAAAGTCTTTGAGCAATGTTTTTCCTGTAACGAAAGTAACTTATCCACATCAGCTAGCCCTCTAAATTGTAGCATGCATAAGTTGATCCTCATTTTGTATAGCATCTGCCTACAGAATTCATATTTTGGTTTCTATACCATGAGCTATTCAACTTAATGCCTGTGAAAGATTTCCCCATTCTGTGTATTATTTCTGATGCCAATTTTAAAATTATATTTTGCTGCTAATATGAAGGATCAGTCCTCTCTCCAAACATTTACTTTGTTGAGGGTTTATATTCTAATGAATCATGATAAATAGGGTAATAGGTGGAATAGAATATTTTTGGGTTATTGATAATGAAGTTCTTACGTTTGTTTCATCCAGAACTTTTTTGGGAGACAGCATCAGATTTACCAGTTTGCAGAAAGTATGCTGTCTGAAAACAGCCTTATGTTATGTGATAAATACATGTATTAAAATTTTTATGCTGCCTTATGTACCTATGATCTCTTAAAATGTTTGTGAATTGTGATAGCAGTTTCGAATAAATGTCAGATGTTAAATAAAGTAATTATTTGCTCCATAAGTCATGTACACTAGGGATGTGAAGTATATAAAATGTAATCACTCACTCACTCAGTGATTCAACCTACCAACCTGACGGTTGGTTTGGATAGGTGAGAGTAGAGCCCCGTACTAAGCCAATGGCCTGTGAAGTGGCATTCAGGGTAGGTGGGCCAGTTGGGCCACCTGCGATTTCCTATGAAAATCGGATCATGAGGATTGTAGATGGAGGTGTCTAGAAAGGCTTTTGCCTGGGATTTGAACCCAGGACCCTCTGGTCAGTAGCTCAGTGCTCTACCCACTAAGCCACCACGACCCCCATAAAATGTAATAGTTTTGTTTAAATATACCGATTGTCTGATGGGTAGTTTTTAATATTCTGGTATTTGGGCCTCAAATATGTACACCAATATATCAGTTCGGTGGTATATTTACATGTATACCAGTGTATTCATACCACATTGATATATTTTTAAATTGTCATTCCTGATCAAGATCTGATTGAGTGGCAGCATTAGGTAGAGAAAGTGTCTGTAAATAGATACCTAGTTTTATTGAGACATTTAATATTATTCTGCCTTATACTTTGCCCATAACAGTCAGTTGACTTTGTCCATAACGGCCAGAATTACATTAATATATTTGCCTTAACCCCTAAAATATTTACATAGTTTTAGTTGTATATGTCATAAACATTTACATTTTGAAAATATATCATGCAACAACTTATTTAGAAAATACCTATCGGTTCTCAGAACATTACGGTATATTGGTTCAAAAATATCAATGTTTGTAGATAGGGAAAAATATATCAGAATATACCTCCCATCGTTGATATGCACTGCTCAAGAAATGAAGTAAAATGGGTTAGTAGTAGGGAAGTATTTCATGTCCATTGTAATCTATCCTTAACCAGTAAAGAGGAATCAGGTTAGGGAAGTGGTTAAAGTACTGGCTCACTAAGGGTCTGGATTTGAGTCCTAGCTGTAGAGTTTTCATTGATTAGGGGATGCCCATAAATTATGTAAAGGGTGAGGAGGGGTTGAGATTACTTACATAGATGCCTACACTATAAACATTCCATACTCAATTGCTGTAGATGCGTTGTAATTAGTGATTTAACGATAGTGTTAAGTAATTAAGGTATTTCTGAAGAAGTTTTGTTTTGTCACTGGAAAAAAACATGTTTCATAATTTAAGAGAGGTTCTCGGAGAATGTTACAAAATGTCATGTTGGGCCTCCTAAGTTGGTCTCTATTTGAGTGCCATGTGCAGAGCCCTTTTAGTTCAGTACTCTCAGTTGAATGGGAAGTTAAACTGTGTACTCCTTGGTGCCTTTCATTAAGTGTAGGCTGTAGCCTACTCTTAATTAGGCATTATAATGGATAAAGTGTCTCTCCATCTTTCCTTTGTGCCGTGACACCTTTGGATGTTTCCCTTAATAATAGCAGCCACCAATAAAATACTAATAATGGTTATGACCTAAGAATATTTAAGTTGTTAAATACCCATTTCTCTCTTGGAAAAATGATCAAATGTTTGTCATTGTCATAAAGTCTTACTGTTTTACAAAGACATGATCAATGGCTGGTGCAACGATAGTTGCATATTTTTTGCACTGGCCACTTCGAGGGTGAAGGAGGGGAGGGCGATGGGGGTGGTCGCCTCTCCCCCCTAAGTCTTGTAGACCTGAACTAGATAGACTGTCTTTAGATTGGAGGGGCGATGGTAAGGAGGAGGACAACACTTGTGGCGGTCCCCCCAAATGTGACGTCTGGGTCTGCCCCTGGAGTGAAACCGATCATAAGATTTGTCCTCAATACTATATAGATATGTTCAAGTGAATCACCTGAATGAATGGTGGATTATTATTCTCTGGGAAGTAATTAATTTTAGGTCAATGTTTACTTGACTCCAAAGAAAAACATGAATCTGTGACAATCGAAATTTTACTGAGGGGAAATGAACAGTAGATGATAAAGGGATACTCAAACGGAATGGGGCATCAGGAGTTTCTCATATGATCTCGTAGAGCTCATGATCATGATGGGAGTTTCTTACCTGATAGAGCGAAACCGGTTGGGTCTAGTTTTAATACAAACGTGGAAAACCCAAGTGCTTGCTGATTTACTTTGGTAAGTATATCGATATATATGTAATCAATTGCTGCCGCCTGGATTAAAAAAAAATATTTAGTGCCATTGTTTGGAGCGCCGCAAACTCAAGATTATCGAATTAGCCATACCAGCCGTACGAACTGGGCAGGTACCTATGCTTAGAAAAGTCTCAGCAAAATATTTGAAAATGTCACTATTTCTCATTTACGCTATTCATTACTTTTCCCCCGCTCTTTCTTTTCCAATTGACTTCCGGGTAGTGAGGCAAGGCGTCGTTAGTGTTTTGTAAATCTTTGTTTTACACAGCACAGAAGCCATCCTGGAAAAGTTATTCGTTGTATTAGTTTAAAATCCGAGCAACACGGCATTAAGTGATTGAGAAGGATGCGAGGATCTCCTCCCAGACTGTTTCTCATTGTAAGTGCCTAAACATATTTCTACCTCAGTTTAACTTGTTTGCGTACTAGATGAGCGTATTCGTTGTTATTAAATATAGATAGGTACCTGTGGGTAGAACAATACACAGTACCTGCAGCTTTATCGCTTTATAAAGCTCCCATTACTACAACTGCATTGGGTAGAACGCTTGGCTACTGATCGAAGGGTCCCGGGTTCAAATCCGGGTGAAGCCTTTGGACGCCCCCGAACGAAAATTCCTCGGAGGAAAAGGTGGCCTACTAGGGAAAGCGAACAGGACCCCCTGCCTTGAATGTGAGAAATTCGCACCCCTGTGGTTTAGTTCGGGGTGAGCTCTACCCTCACCTATCCAAACCAACCGTCGGGTTGAATCACTCAGTGAGTGATATAAAGAGCATGAAAAAATATGGTGAGAAAGTGTGATTCCTACGCTGTAGGCTTTTTCATTTAGTGCGTTCTGAAATGAATGTTCCATTTGAAGACTTGTGAGGAAGGCGAAGAAGAATTATGCCTGTAATTGTAAAGGTCGCTGTACACGATATAATTTTTTGTACAATTTCTTGTACAAACTCTTGTATCAGGAAATTGTACCGTGAAAGGCGGCAAATTGTACGAACTCTTGCCATCGTCTGAATGACTGAACGGGAAATAGAACCTGTTCTTATTCCATTCAGACAAACATACAATTTGGTTCAGTTTATACAAGAAATTGTACAAAAAATTGTATCGTGTAAAGCGGCCTTAAGAATAGTATTGTGTCTAACATCCACCTTATTAATCATTCGCCCTCGTATTTATATCGGTTAAATACTAGACAGTTGGCTCTGGAAATATAGACGACTTATGAAGGAAATCAAAATAGTGGATTAGTTATAGTTTTTGTTGCTCGTAGCCAAAAACACTGTATACTTATACAGTGCTTGCTCGTAACTTACTTTTCTACTGAAGGGGCATTCGTTTCCGCGCGTGGTGAAATTCGTTGGACTCTACTGACGTCTGGTGGTGGAGTAGGAAATACTAGGGAGTACGGCAAGTAGAGAGTAAAGGCCGCTTTACACGATACAATTTTTTTTTCAATTTTTTGTACGAGCACTTATATAAAGTGAACGAAATTGTATTTCTGTCTGAATGGCATTAGATTTTCCGTACAGTCATTCAGACATTCGCTCAAGCGTTTAAACAATTTGCCGCTTTACACGGTACATATAATTTCCTCATACAAGCGTTAGTACAAAAAATCATGTATTTAAATTTATTAATATTCATATTTTTGAAAATTGTTTGGCAACAATGACGCTGCTACGGTTTGGAAGCATTGGTATTAATTACACTATGTCAATAACCAATGAAATTATATTTTAACTACTAAAAAAAAAAAAAAAAGAGGGACCTTGGTAAGGTATATTCCTTTCTTAAGTTAGTTATGTGCTTGAAAGCACGATCTGTCACAAGTACCGTTGCCAATGATAACAATAGAGGCACTGTATTGGGATCCCAATACAGTGCCTCTAGATAACAACATACTGACTTGACTTGAGTTTTATTTTACCTGGGCGGGATAGGACGTTATCGTCCTCTCCACACCCCGCCCAGGGCATATTAGATACATGTATGTCTTATTACATTATTAGCTCAAGTACAAAGTGAAAATGTAGAGTTATCACATTGTAAAATCTAAAAAAGAAAAAGTACAAAACATTTTACCTTATATAAATCGAAGATATTACAGGCGGGATTCTTGAGTTGCACATGTGAATAAAAAGAATATTAATAAAGAAAGATACATTTATGAAGAGCGTATCTACCCTTAAGTACAAAATTGATTCTATTAAAATATTATTAGTATATAGCCCAGCGTACTGCTGTGGCATATTACAGCAGCGTACAGCGTATTACTGTAGCGCCACGTTTATATAACTAAGGCTTTTCTGCTTTTTTTCGAGCAAAAATTTATAAATATCAGTTAAACAAGTGTGGTAAGGCGAGCGCTTCTTACAATGCTAAAGTCTACATAAAATTGCGCATCTTATATTAGTTTTTCGTCAAAATGGCATTACCCTCTACATTATTAATCTGCAAATTTTACCGAAAGAGCCATGGTTCTACCGTATAACCACGTATAAAATAGCTGATTTTCAACGTATTTTTTTTTCTTCAAATATATGATGGAAAGGCCTCATTATTTTATTGCCAACCGTTAGAAGGGCAAAAAAATGATGTTTTCAGAAATTTTCACAAAAATGACGTGTACTTCATAATTCGGTGGAGCCTCCTTAAAGACTCATGTTTCATCGATTCACGGACGAAGAAAGACGAAGTATCTACTGCATATTAATGGGACGATAGCGACATAACCTAAGCAGTTGGAGCTCCTTAAAACCGAATTCGTTTTCAGTCTAATTTTGCATCTTTCTTCAAATAATCACAGAGGAGCATGCCTTGCATCCACCTAAGTACCTACTATCATATGGTGACAACTCAAATCTTGAAAACAAGCATACATTGTAAATTTCCATTTCAAGCTTCACTTCCCTTGCATGCCTTTATCTAGCATATTTGGGACAAAACAATACCTACCGATTAATTTTGGAATGATGTAACGTAATATTCTTTTCAATTGTACTTGAACATTTTTTTCGGTTCTTAATGGGCTTTCATTATTAAACCGAAGACGATTTCATCGATTAGAAGCAAACAAGTGTCGGAAACTCGAAAGGGTGGAGGGGGAGTTGGCCCTTTGCACTATCTGATGATTTTGGGTAATCACGCTTTTGCTACATCTGACGCATTCAACGCTACTCATTTGCTGTTGAGGCAAGGCCATTCATTTACATTTTTTGATTGTAGTAAACTACACGTAATTTTACAGGCTGATAGAAATATTATCTGTAAGCTTATTATTTGAACCAGGGATTTAATGAGTCTAAACTGCAGGATATTTACTTTATTGAGGAGCCTGCCGTATCCAGTAATCGACGTTCGAAATCTCTTTAGCACTGATTTTGTTACTCGCGAGAAACATTATATGCCCCTAAAATGAAGCAGAGGTTTTCAGTGGCTCCCTTTGTACTCAGCCGCTGCCATTTAGAGATACATAATTCGTGCATTTCTTGGAATAATAATTTAGTTCTCCTTCCTTCTCCCAGTAGTGGTCCATCCCGCCTCTAATTGACGCCTCATATTGCTGCATCTCACTATCAGTTTCAACAATTTATTGTCTGCGCGTCCTAAAGTATCAATATCTCGAGCGCGCAGTTGCCGCGACCGTTGGGTTTGCAACTATTCGTCCGTTTGAGTTTGCCAATTATTACTATTGCAGTTACGAGTAAAGCTGATATGAATAAGTTGGCTTTGATGCCTGAATATTTCCGCAAAAAAGTATTAAAACCTATCTTCCCTTTATTTCTGTGTGTTAAACCGAAAAACGAGGGTTTTTGTGCCGAAAATCACGTACACACCCCTCGAATATAAAATTTCAGTATCCTAGGAGGTCTAATTGGTGATGGCAGAGACCGCGAAGTTCTAAGGAGTCTGAGATTCGTACATTAGGGTAGGGTGACCAGTTCACTTCCCTTTGCCGTTTGTGGTTTCTTAGAAAGATTTGGTTCCCAGTAGCTCACTTTCCAGTTCCCACTTGAAAGTAGCTGGACGCATCCTAAGGCCTCTCATGGACACGAACTCGAGACTTAAAGTCTGCAATCCGACACTTTACTCACTGCGCCACCACATTGTCATCTCTCAAATAATGCGTGGGGATTTTGAATGATCATGTTCTACGTATCGATATATTATTTTAGCGGCGCTGCAGTTAACCAGAAAAAATATTTAAAATAATGTTAACTTTAAACCTAAAAAGTTAGTCAACTGATATGTTACTATGGACGGATATCTATCAGTCCGTACCTTCTATCTAAGAAACCATTTGATGTAGAGAAATGTGGTGAACCACTATGTCCTGCAAGGTAGAAGGCCCACCCCAATGAAAGACTTCACATTCTGCAAAGATCGGGGTTTGAGTAGAGTGACCGTTGTATATTTTACGTTTACTCCCGCATTCCTCTCCCAACCTCTAAAATACTTAAGTGGGAGTGTTTATTTGCAGTCGAGATGGTGCGCTTTGCTTTTAAAATAATATCCTGTTCAAAACTTCATACTAGATTGTTGCTTTAATTTTGATTCAGTTTTTGACACTAATTCTGATGTTTTTGTTTGAAAAGAGGATACAAAAACAAAATAAGTTACCTTTTATATACATGTTTTTGTGTAGTCAGACTCATTCACATTCTCAGCTTCTTCACCCTAGAAAGAGGTCGTATAAGGAATACTATAGGCACCAATTATGGCTTGTAATGCCATTTTTGTGGCACGCGTTAATACTGTTTAATGCATTTTATACGGTATTCTGCTGGTAGCAAAAGTCATGGCTTTAATTATTTACCACTGTTCGTCTTCCCGTCGAGTTACGGCAGGTACTAACTCTACCGTTTCTTAGGACGTGATTGCTGTTCTAATCGTAGCAATTTTCGTGCTTGCTGGAAAAAAATTCTTTAGCTAGGTATTTATATCAATTAATTCTTAGTCATCATCGAAGATTTTTTCGGAAAATCACATTTGAAGATGCTCATCATTGCATGGAATAAAATCGGAATAACATAAAGACACCAATCCGTTTGAGTTTTTACCAATTATTGACGGAAAACCGTTACCTTTGGAAGAAATGACTCCTCTTCGTGTTTTCAGTCTGGGAAAAGTAATTGCTGAAGAATTTAATCTTATCATCTATCTCCAAATGTATCTGAATTATACTTTTATTTCTCAGGTACTTAGATATGCTGCCATATGTAGCGTTATTTAATGAGCAGAATTGATAAATCAGTGGAATTTCCATTTAATCAGTCCGATTAGTCTTGCTTTAATTATACCTTCTCACTTCGCTCAAGTCTTCAAAGCTGCACGTACAGTGGCTGAGGGTCCCTAAAAGGTGGCCATGGTTTGAAAAACCTCTCTAATTATGCTGAAATATGATATTTTGGGTTTTGAGGTCACTGAAATCAACCCTGAAGACAATATGAACGAAAAATAAAAATCGTGAATTGATAAAAATACGGTAGAAATAAAAAAACGATTCGCAATCAAAATTTGTCTATTTTAAAGTTAATAAGAAAATTATTATAGAAAATGTATTTTCCTTCCAGTATATGTGATTGGCTGTATTGACCCACACAGCACAAAGGGAATAATACGCACATTATGTTCAAATATCATGCACCAAATATACCATGGCAGTGGTATAAGGTGTGCATAAAATTTACATGAACTGTCTATATAGATGGGCTAATGTCCGCATAGCGACCACTTTTATGTGCATAATATGCTAAATCTAGACGGTGACTGAAATAGTACGTTTCATAATACTTCAATATTTTGTGCCTATTATTTAATATTATATATCGCGTGCATAGTACTGTAATCGCATATTATTTAATCTATTGCACATTTTATTAGGTCCATTATATATCTAGTTAGACCATGGATCCATGTCAAACAATTTACAGAAAACTAAGGACATACTTCTTTGCAGAATAGGCACTGAAAAAGTTGAACTGGCACGATCTCGGATTGGATAAGGCAGATCACGTAATTTGATACGGCATGATTTGGCACACGTTAACTATACACAGACTTATACCGTGCAAAATTTGTGCACGTCTGCCGTTTCTTGATATCACATAGAGAATTCACAATTTCAATAACACATTTATACGAGTTAAGACGATTACAAACGAAAACGTCTGTTTCTTAATAAAATTAATTACATTTATTGACACTATTTCCATTTTCAATCATTGCATTCACTAGACATTGTAACACATAATATTCCAATACATAAGGCATGACCTCAAGAACAGCCAGTGCGACAATCACCAATATCAAACTACATTGCATGTGAACACCGTTTTGGCGGGACAAGTGTTTGAAGTTCGATACACTTAAGCTCACATCTACCAAATGTTTTATCTGGGTACACAAAAACCTGCTGTCTTTTAAAAAAACAACGCTCTTCTAAAAATTGAAACTATATTTTTCCAACAGTTGGTTCGTTCAAATATCACCGAAAGTCACTGCACTGTCATAACACACGCAAACCTTTTCACGTTTATCAAATAGTTGAATGATGATCTGAATTATCGCTGAATCATTCCTAATGTCCCAATTTGTTAAAGACTGTATGTGCCTGAAACATGATAAATAGAGTCAATTGGCAGCAATTAAAAAAATCAACATGGAAGGCTGATGTAAACAATGACGAATTCGTAAATAATCAACGCAATCACTGGTTATAACAATCATTTAGGTACTCACCGTAACTTGACTGTCCATTAGAATTAAAATTAAGCTTCTACGATCACAAATTGCCAGAACACGTAAATATTGGAGGAGCTAGTTTTTTCTCACGTTACCGGCTTATCAACAGGACTGCCATTTTGATTTTCGAGATGGTCCAAGTCGATCTTGTTTGCAAGACATCGATTTGCAGTGCGCGCATATTATTCAAATTAATGCTAATAATTGACGGAATATTGTTTACTATTTATACCAATCCATTTATGCATATTTTATACGGCATAAATTTTCTGTGTGCTGTGTGGGGATATATGTTCTATAAATGTCTAAATTTAAAAATGGTATGATTTTATAAAACCAGGAGTGTAGTTATTATTAAATAAACTTTTAATAATCTCAGCGACGGTTGCAAATCTTAAAAAGCTGTAATAAAGAGACTTTTGAAAGAACAACTTTAAAAAAAAACTATAAATAAAAATTACAATTCGCGATCCTTCTTAATTCAGTCTTGCTGGTGTGTTCAAGGGTCTGGATATGCCGACTACGCAAAGAAAGGATTATATAGTTTATATCGTTCGATGTAAGTTGTTAATATGTTGACAAAAAGAACTATAAACCTAATGTAATGTAAAATCAATCCAGATATCATACCGGCCGCGGTAGACAGATCGATAATACGCCTGCCAAGTACCTAACTCGAAAGGTCGCGGTTTAGAATCCCACCCAGAGCATGGATGGTGCGTTTTTCTTAGGATTAAAGTTCTAGGTTAGATAGTTCGTTATGACGTTAGGAATTGGAACATCTAAAAGCTCAAGTTTACTGATTCTACTACCCAGATATCATATAGAACATGGCATATAAAACAGGGCGTAAATGAATTTCAATAAATAATGGGAGAAATCGTTGCTAATATTTCTGTAAATTACTTCACATTAGCGTTCGTTGTAAATGTTGAAGCTAAGGGCGTTTTACCAATTATGATAACTGTTATTTTGTATAACCTTGTATCGTGGTGTTGCCCCACGGAAATTAAAACTTTTTTGACTGACTGCATATGCGATTTGCTCTTTCGGTGAATTGACCTTTATAATTCGCCTTTATATTTTGAAATTTTAGACCTTATTGAGAATGAATTGTAGTGATCATTAAACGGAAAAATCACATTACGAGCTATTAGGAGAACTTATTGAGATACCTAGCCGAAAAGCGTTTCAAAAACATTGAAAATTAATAAAAATCGATTTGTAATACGCGATAGCTAATTACGAATGTGGAGTGGAAAAACACTGCGGTTTACTGTAATTCCTGGGGTCCAGGACAAACTGAGATTCAGAATTTCATTTGTAAAAATGTGATAATATTAATTTTTATAGATACAAATGCTACTTATTATTTGAAAAAATATAGTCCAAACTTTCAGATGATTCCTGTTTTTTAAATTGTCTCCATTAAAACTTATGGATTTCAACTCAGAGCTGAAGTTAAGCGTTGCGTTTCATTTCTTGTACAGGAGTTGACTGCTGCTGAGGTTGCGGTTAGACACTTTCTAAGTCATACGAAAAGGAAGTCACCTGTAAGTTTACCGATGGCGTTATCCGACACGCCAGCCATGATTCTACACAGCCTACTACCAAAATTCCCTTTATGGGTTTGTAATTTATTTTTTCCGTACTAGCAGCATGTTACTGTTCCTCTGTGTGCTTTTGAGGTAGTGCAGTGACGCTAATGGCTAAAGCATCGTTCTTAACACTTGACTGTATCGATGTCCAGCATATATAATTGTGCCGCACCTCTCCATGGCTAGTCTTATTTATTTGAGCAGTTTGCTCATCTATTACTGCTTACCAGTCGGATCGAGTTTCTTCGACCCTGGTGACATTCGTGTGCTTCCGGCAGCGCCTTCCAGGAATGGCTCAAGCTTAGGGGAGAGCTTCGTAGAGTTTTTTTTTTGTTTTATGAAGCATTCCCTCACACTTTAACGGGTCCTTTGGGACAGAAGTGGTTACTAATCAGTAACTTACATGGCACAGGTGGATTCGAAGTGAGAAGTGGCCATTGTATAACTATGGAAAACGCGAAACTATTATAATGATTTAGGATGAATTTATTTCATTCAATTTGAAGTTTATTGTGATCAAATTAGGTCCATATTCAAAAGGGAGATTAATAATCATGTTTTATTATATTTAAAATTTTTTCACAATTATGAACAAAGAAATACCACCATATTCGGGTTTCATAATATCACCTTCAGTTCGGGATGTTATTGCTCTAATCTAACCCATAAAAATTTATGTTAATACTTTGCTATAAACGCAGCAATTAGCATATACAAATATTAAAGTGATTATTTGATTTATTTCTATCAGATATTATGATATGAAATGGGCAGATTTATCCAGTTTTACCGTCTGTCCAGCTCTGCCTTATGATCAATAAGGATCATGAGGCATGATCATTTTCACTTCGGGTTTTCACTTCGCATTAAGAATCCATCACCCCATTCCAGTCACATTCATGTATTGATTACGGAATAGAATTTGTAGTGCCATAGGCGTATTTCTTTACTAAAAAGGCAAAAAACGTCGATGCTAATATATTCTTGATTAAAGTTTTCCTGCGCACTTGAGTCCTTAAAGTTACGCAGTCCCCTCGTTTAATATATATTTTGCAAAGGAGTTCATTGAGAGTACCGCATATTTTATGTAAATAAAGAATTTCGTTGGAAAATTCGGTCGCTAGTGGCTTCCTTTATTTATTTCTGCGTTCTCTTTTAACGCATTCTTGTCTTCGGTGTTCATTTTTTTTTTAAATCTTCCGCTTTCTAGTGTTTTCCAAAAATTTGTTTGCAAGAAATCAGAAAACAAGTTTAAACTGAGAAATAATTTAGATGAGGGCATTTTAATGCAAAAGCTATCTCGTGGAGTATGATAATGATTCATTTACTGCGTATGGCCACGTATTTTAAGTGTTTTTGTAGAGACAGAGTTAGTATTTTGTTCCCTTTGCAATTGAAGTGGATGCATAAAATCCGAAAGTGTATGAGGATCTGTCACGGAAGGCTTTCCTCAGCCTTAAATAATGAATTGTTCATAAAATATAGCCACGAAAAATTCTATTGCATTCCGTAAAATTAATTTTGAGGAAAATATTTTTTATTAGTTACTTGGTTCTTGTCTACTACTATGCATAAAGCTCGTCGATAAGAACTGCTGTATCTTATGAAGAAGATCTCAGTCTATGAGAAATGGGAAGAGGAGACTCAAGGTTATCTTACTTATCAGAAAATGTAAATGCCTCAGTGAAAAATTATTTGATGCCGTTCCAACCAACCACTGTGTATAACCGAGGTCGGTGTGGTTGGGGGAATTTAGAGCTCAACGAGTACTGGGACCGACGCGTGTCAAAAAGTCCTGGAAGGCCTGTAGTTTCCCAAAATTTCTGGAATCCCGAATGCCTCGCAGCTTGGAGTTTGCTGCATCTGTCTTGTAATCGAACCCAGGTCTCAGGGTCAGTAGTTCAACGCTGTACTTATTGGGCCAACATGCTGTCCCTTTTCGATTACTGTTTGGCAATTGACATATTCATGCCTGCAATTGAATTCATGATTTTGGACGGTGCTGTAGTGAGACTCACAAAAAACATAGAGAACAGTTAATTTTTCGCTTAAAACATTATTTCACGTCAGCCAACTGGTCATCGATTCCTCCTCAAATTGTTTTCTCTGAGTGACCGCAGGCCTATCTACCTACATAACCCTTCTGTTTAAGAAAGTATTTGATGTAGAAAATGGAGTGGGCCGCGTTATATTACTGCAGTCTGGTTGGTCCATCACAATCAGGCACTTAGACAGGGTCTTCACCCCCCACGCTACCCCATTATTTTGTTATTCTAATTTTAACTTGGCATGATAATCCGGATTACTCTGCGTATAATTCAAGCGTTAAGTGTCTTTAAACGTGATCACTAGTTTGATCCATGTGTGTGGTTAATAATTGTTTTTTCAATCTAATATGTATGTGTGCATTGAACTTCTGTTCTGGGGTCGGTCAAATCAACCGCTTCATAACAAGGTAAGCAATGAACTTTACCAGTGAGAAGAGAGAGGAATGGGAACTGTGAAAGTAAATACCAAGCACTGAAAATTAAGGAAAGAGATTTGTAACATGTCGGCACCGAACGGGCAAGGCTGATTTGTTTCAAATAACGCTACACTAGACTTAGCTCCCCCCTCCCCCGAAACAAATTTCTGGCTACGTGCGTGGTCCCAATTAAATTGTTTTCGTTCTATGCTAAGACCTGGGTTCGTGTAAAGGAGACGTTGGCATGTTTTCTCTCGGCTTTCTTAATCAAACCGCTAGAATACCTGAATGGGGGCGTTCATTTTGAGTGGAGATGATACGAAACTACATCACCATCACGTTGTGTTTAACCCGAAGGTTGATCTGGTCGGTGAGGGTAGATCTCACAGACTTCATATGTATTTACAAAACCCAACGGCGCGGCGTGTGAAATGCAGGGTCGGGGGATAGTTTCTTTTCCTGTAATGCCTACGGTATCCAGAAAACAATAGTCCTTTTTTTTCTGGTATCCATCCAAAGGCCTCTTCCGGGATGAAAGTATATACCTACTTCTAGTTTTTAAAAAGTTCCTGCTCAAAAACTCCATGTGCACTAGATTGCGACTTAACTGGTCTGTTGTTATTTTTTTTAAAAGAGGCAAGAAGGCCTATGGAGGCAGTTTATTTATGTACCCTTATTTCGCAATTCAAACGAATACTCTTATATTCACCTCAATCCGCCAGTTCAACTCTCACCATCTCCAAAAATGTACTAAATTTCTGTTATCAATTAGCGTATGAGAGGAATATTTTTCAAAATATTTTTGGATGAGAAGGAGCGTTCTGTTGTAACAAAGAGTTGCGTTGAAGATTCTAGGAGGAGGTAAAATCTAACCAAAAAAGCAGAGGATATGCACTAAGCATTCACCAAAAAAGGATAGAAATGATATTGACCCAAGTGTAGAGAAAATATCAGTGAAATCTTCGATAGTGTTGAGTAATGCATCGGTATGGCTTAGGAACCAGAGATTTTGAAAAGAGGATTGATTGGAAGGAATAGATTGGTGGTGTTCATGATATGTGCAGGTGCAAAAATGGAATGAATGAGATCGGCAGTACAATAGACAAAGTGTGCGGGACGAATGGGTGTACAAGAAAGTCAGTTGTAGAAAGAAACGAGAAGGCAGAGCATGTGGAAAATGAATGTGATAGTTGGCTGCATTAAAGGAGAATGCTTGTAGGGCATGGAAGAGGGAAGAAAAGAGTTGGTGCTTTGAGTTTTAATGTACGGGTGAAACCTAAAATTGTGATGTGAAATATGTAGGGAAACAGCATAGGAAAGTTTTTTTTTCATAAAACCATGCCTTACTCGGGTGAAAAAACATTAACAGTCATCATAAAACTTATTCTCAATTCTAAATAGTTTGCAATTCAGATATTGAGCTTGTGGTTCCCAGGTTTATTTAGTACACTTTGAAATTATGGTGAATTACATCTGGAATGCATTAAGTACATTTGAATGAATAAATATTTTCATCAGTGATGGAAACACAATGAATCTTTTAATTGTATTCGAATAAATATTTTTGCTGAAGGTAATTTCTGATTCATCGTCATCATCAGTTAACAATCCTTAGATTGGTTTGATCCAGCTCCTATCAGCTATTCTCTTTTTATTTGCATCATTCTTCCCTTTTACATCCTTCACTCGTATCTCATACGAAGCTTTCCTTTGCCATTCTTTCCGTTCTCTTGCTCCTCAACGATTGTCTGTATCATACCGTTATGTCTCAATATTTGGCCTATTACGTTGCCCCGTCTTCTTTTTAAGGATATCAGAAGGCATCTCTTTGTCTTGGAATTCTTAGTTTGTCACTCGGTCGATCCATTTTATCTTCATCATTCTTCTTACTCTATGACCGCGTGCAACGCTAAGACCTTACTTAGTTTGAGACAATAATAGCATATATACGTAACAACATAAAGATGTATGGTATTACGTAATCAATACTTTAGTATTAAAACCGTTTAAATAAGCACTAAATTGAAAATAAAAATTATTGACAAAGATATTTTAAAAGAGTGTTACGGAGCATATTTTAAAAGTTTAATCCCGAAGAATGTCTTTCGTTTCCCTATTTGTGACGTGATTGTTACGTAATGTTACATAATACGTGATTTTTCTCATTAAACGCATTTGGTACATATAACGCATAGAATACCTGGAAAGAACAAAGTTGCAATTCCCACATCGAGGAGGTAAGCGTAGGGTGGGTAGGAGGTACTATCGTATGACTAACTGTAAAAGAACTAATTCCTTCCCTTACAGTACTCATTCCTGAAAAATTCCAACTATCAAATTTTATTTTCATGTTACGTAATGACTCAGAGTGTTGCTAAACTCGACGAAAGACGTTATTAATCATTCTTTTTGCGTCTCCTCCCAGTACACGTGTGAGAGGTTGGTTGATTTCGGGCTGTTCAAGGCTGCTCATAGCTCAAGTCAATAAAAATACCAGGGAATGCCTTGCGAATCTGTGAAAATAGTTTTGAATGAGTGGAAAGCACCTCGCGATTAGTTGAATGGGGTATAGCACTTCTAGGACTGAAGATGTAATGCAAAAATTGGTAGAAAATAAAGACCATTTGATTTAAAGGCTTATCCGTTCATTACGCAACGCTACGCTGATTATTCTCTTGTTCATCCTTCTCCTCTACATCGCTCAGTAGCAATCTCTACGACCTCCCTACCCCCCCACCCTAAATTACGTAACACCGCCAGTGAATCTTCTCTTTTTTGTGAACTATAGAATAGACATTCTTTATAAATACATTATTCAGTAATCAGTATCATTATTCATTTAGTAATTATGTAAATACTTTTACTTCACAGGACTACTTAAGTCGTGTTTTGCCTTTTGGGTAAACCTGAATATTTATTTTTTAAATGTATGTTTATCGCGATATGAAATATTTCCAATGTTGATTTTTTAAGCATAAAATAGTTAGTCTCTTATAACTATATAATACGATACTATACATACTAGTGAACTACCCGTCAAGCGTGACGGAACTTTATTTCAGTTGAAGAAAATCTATATCCATTCATCAACTCAGTAGAGAGAGTGACTATTTTTGAATACGTGATTTTTCTCATTTAACGCATTTGGCATACATAACGTATAGGATACCTACCTTATGGAAAGAACAAAGTTGCAGTTCCCACTATTTATCTTATTTCCATTGTCCAGAAACTACATGAGCCTACATTCCGTATGCATTTTTAGGGAATGTACATGGGATAGGCTTCCATATGGATCGAGCTAGTATGGTCGCTTCCCATCCTGAGAGCCCGGGGACGAATCTTGGCTTTGGCAGAGATTTTTCATTGATATCCTTGTCCCCACTTCAGTGTCATGTAATTAGCACTTCAAGTGCAGTACATCGCCGACGGATGGGATGTTAAACTTTGGAACCCTTGGCGTAATACGTTAAGAATTGACTAAATTTGATGCCGGCTTTCTCTCCACCCTTTCTCTGCTTCCCGAAAATTTGTTCTCCCATATATATATATAAAATCCAAAATGACCTTAGTTACGGTTTCCTCCCCTGAATAACTACCTACTAATACTACTCGCTTTCAACTGTGCCAAGGGTAGATGAAATATACTTTTACTGAAGTCCTTGAAATTTTGAGTCGATAGCCGAAATCCATAACCAAAATAAAAATCTTTATTCAATTTTTTCTAGTTCATGTTTTAGTCTCGAATTCATGGGATCGTTGTTTATAATTAAATTTAGCATAAGAAATGAAAACTGCGAGTATTAGAAACGAACTTTACATGGATATATATATGGACGCCAGTCTGAAATATATGGAACTTAAACCCGGTAACGTTAGCTGAAGGATATCTGCACAGCGTTTTCCCATGTTATAAAGGTAAAGTATGCGAAATTTGGTTGAAACCAATGAAATTATATTGCAGAAATGGTGTAATATTATAGATATGCAGCCAGGCCGGTAGAGAAACTTTATGCGATGATTGTGCCGAACAAAAATTTTAACTGCAAGATTTTTTTCCTTAATTTGCTTGAAACATTAGCTCGTGATATGGAAAAAAATATTAAGATACAGGGACCCATATTTCATTATTTCAATGATTTTTTTGACTGAGGGGCTTTAAGAGGTCATAACGTAGGATTTATGTTTAATTAATTAGTTAGTGTTTAAGGTAAAGTAAGAGAAACAAAGATCCTAGGGTAAATTTTGCGCCCTCTTAAAGGAGAGCGTGACAGTTTTCTGTGAGGCATGTGTAAGAGGCTAGCATGGCATTTTCGGTGGTGACTTATTTTTTACCCATTACAAATGCAGGCTGGCCATTCGCCTCGGATAGATGCCATCAGGGTGTCCTCGAAGGCATCCTGGTCGTCCACCGTTCAACGCTTCAAAGAATTTATGTTCCCGTTACTTTAACCGGAAATGGGGTGAGTTCGTTATGTAAAGCTCGTGGGAAGTGGAATTTTGTGTTGATATGGGAAGGAGAATGTGTATGTATGTGGAATAGGTATAGATTGTGTTACATAAATTTTGAACGGCCTATTGCAAGGCTGGTTGGGTGCTTATTGTGAAATCACAGAGTTCGCGATTAATTCCATTAATTGCAGCTATTTAAAAGTAATAATGTTGGAGCTCCGGCGATACGTGGCCCATGTCATCCATCATTAAGGCAGAGGCATTCTCTCATGTTAAAAATTAAAAATTTTCAAATTTATACTGGAGTATCATCAGTTAAGAGATACTAGGAGCTTTTTTGCCAATCTAGACAGCAACTGGTGTTAGCTATACTGTCCTCAAGTTGAAAAAGCTGTAGCAGCCAAAAATAGAATAAATCTTAAGCCTCGAGTAGACAAAATGAAGACTAGCCGGAGATTGGAATCGCCAATTTCATGATTTCATTCGCCAGGTACGCTTTCAGCAGTAGAGAAGTCAAGACTGGAAGCATTTGAAATGTGGTGCTACCGAAGAAAGATGAAGATAAAATGGATCGACCGAGTGACAAACGGAGAAGTCTTAAGAAGAGTGGGAGAAAAGAGAAGTCTGCTGAAAACTCTAAAAAAAGAAGAAGGGACAACTCAATCGGCCACATCTTAAGACACGATGAAGACAATCGTCGAGGGAAAAGTTAACGAGAAGAATGGAAAAGTCAGGCCTCGTATGAGATACATGGAACAGGTTGTGAAGAATTTAAAAGAGAGTAATTACGTTAATATGAAGAGGTTGGCCGATAGCAAAATGGAGTGGAGGGCTGCGTCAAACCAATCCGAGAATTGTTGACCGATGATGATGAGGTACGATATATATGTGTCCAAGTGCCTTCCGAATATTGAGGCCCGTTGAACGACAAGGAACACTGGAGTTGCTAGACTGAATACAGGAAACGGTTTCCGTCTTAATATGGTGAAAGTTATCTATACAGAAAAATGAGAATTAACTTGTGAACTCCGCATTGAAATTTAATGCAACGACCTAAATTTCGACTCTTTGTGTCATCTTCAGGGAAAATCGAAGAGGTTGCATGATTGAGAACATATATTAGCATCCAAATTCAGTAATTTCACCTAAAGATGACAGCTACGTTATGTGGTTGCTATACCTAGGGAAGGATTTTGGAGTCTTTGAAATGTGAGTTTACAGAAGGATGGGGAAGTGTAATGGACCGAAAGGAAGGCATAAGAGGAAGTTCATGGTATGAAATAAAGAAAGTCACCGGAAAAAGTAAGGCTTATGAAGAGTTGTTAGATGGGATGAGTATTGAGGGGAAATAGGGGGGAAATTCTGAACCCGATTATAGAGAAAATAATGCCAATAGGAAGGAGGGAGAGAAAGGTAATTTTAGACTGGATGTAAAGAGGAGAGAAGAAGTTGAGAGACGGGTGTATTCAAGAGATGTAGATAGCCGAGTTAGATTTCTTCAGCGAAGCCTACCGTCAGCGGTAGAAAACCAATTAGTAATAACGGTAGCATCCTAGTTCGTGGTATGACTGTGTGGAACGATATTTGTCGAAATGTTTCGTTTGTTCGAGTCTAGTCCATGAAACCGGTTCCATTCTTGGATGAGGTAGCTATTGTGATAGTGGTCATAATAATCTCTCGAGAAAGTGATCGATTGCCATCTAATAATTTTGGACGAACGATTGAGCGCTATATGGAAACTTATTGCAGAGAGGGTGAAGAAGAACTTGTTTTCGGATTTCGATACGACGCACAGTGAGCTGAAATCGAAAATATATCCAAAATTCAAAAAGTGATTTTTGAAGCCAGGAGGCTGAAACTTTGCATAAATATTCTCAAAAGACCTGTGCATGCGATGATGCAAGGTATTTTCCTTAGTACTCAAGAATTAACAATTTGCATGAGGTCAAAGTTGCACAAATTTCGCAATGGTCTACACTCAATTTTCTCACGAAATCTTCAAAACCAAGCCCTTTCTGAACCTTTATGGGTAAAGAATTGGAATAAAAGGTGATGTTATGAGATGAAGTAATTTTTCATCTTTGTTTTAAGGTAGTATACTTACATTTTTGTTATTATTTACTAAAGATATTAAACAAGATGGCGGACCCTCATTTTTGGTCATTTTAAAAAAATATTTGTAGAGAAAAAGTAAATTGCGTCACCGAGCACCTCGGAGTAACTTATATGGGGAAATTCTACAAATCTTCCATATTACGAATCCAATGAGTTATGCTGCGACCGTTTGCGACGCCGAATTTCACATTAGTTTTTCGATCGCGCGGTCGAGTCTGGTCCAACCCGCCTTCAACGGGGCGGCAAGTGTGTGGAATGGATTGCAGCCGCATCCACTCCGCTATGTAGATTTTCGAGATACAAACATTGAAAAGATCCTCCATGTATTACATTTTGAAGAAATCGCGAGATACAAACATTGAAAAGATCCTCCATGTATTACATTTTGAAGAAATCGTGGAAAAATTACGCATTTATCACGTGCAAATTGTTAATTGTTGATTACTAAGGAAAATACCTTGTATCATCGCATGCACAGGTCTTTTGAGAATATTTATGCAAAGTTTCAGCTTCTTGGCTTGAAAAAAATCACTTTTTGAATTTTGGTTATATTTTTCGATTTCAGTCCACTGTGCGACTATGCGTTCATTGAAGAGAATTCGATGCATTTTAATGTGTTTGGAATATACAAAGTGTAAATTATCGGTATCTCGACGAAGCTTAGGATTTCAAAATGTTCATGGATAGCGATGAAAAGCAAAGAAATAAAGAATGGCTATTTGTATTAGCGCACTGGATTTCTCTTATATTTAGAACGCCAATTTAGCCAACATTCAAAATAATCTTCTGAGCTTTGCAACTGCAGGTGGCAATAGCTTGATTGTGACCCCGTTGAACGCGTAGACTCATTTTCACTTTAGTATAAAATGGATTGTTTGTGAGTTAATTTCTTCAGTTTTGACGGCTTTAGTGAACTCACGGTTTCTGTGTTTTGGGAAAATTCACCTTTGACTTGTGTAAACAAGGCATGAGAGCTTGCCATAATTTTTTAAATGCTGACATTTTTTTCATTTTAGGGTTGTATCATAATACGCTAGGTACGCTCAATATTATCAAGGAAAATTTGAAAATGGTGAAAGGAATTAAAAATCTTACCTTTACCTCAGAACTACATGCTCTCAATTCATATGTACCTGCAATGGCATAAAAAGTTTATCAGCCCTAGTTGAAACAAGCTCTAGAGGTCGCATAACATCTATTTTAATGACTGAAATAGGTTAGTTTGTGCATATATTTGGGTTCTGCTTGCTAGGAATAGTTGTTGTTGTCTTTAATATGTCTCATAAATATACGCTCTGTGCTAATTGCTGAAGAAATGTTATTTAGTCCTTTCATATTACAGTTTTATTCCAGTAAATAGCGTGCCTCGTAGATTAAATCAAGTGAGACTAATTGCTGTGGGCGTTACATTGTTGTGACAGAACCTCGAAGTTACTTTCCTTGAAATGAACCCAACAGCCTTGCATTTATTTATTGATTCCTAGAATGATACTGTTCAGTTTTTTAGTTTAAGTGTAAACTCATGATTAGTCATGGTGGATAGCGGAGGTGGGGTACACAAAGAATTCATCATAATTATTCCGCAGCAGAAATATAAAGGGCTATTATGAATTGAGGGGCGGTCTCATTCCGCCAGGCAGTTTCCGTTCCATCGACGTTGTAACTCCGACCAGTGCGATTATGAAAAGGGTGGTCGGAGTCTCAACGTCAGGTGGAGAGCGAGGCGAAGGGATCGGCGTGATTGCATGCGGCAGATGTTACGTTGCTATGAAAAATTACGCGTTCAAGGTCTGCAGAAATGGATTCAACCAATGATTAGCGAGTTTTTCAGTCGCAATCCCCGGGGAAGAGTTTCAAATGACATGCATTTCGAAGTACGAATTAACTTGGTAGAAGTTTCACAAACTTTGGGGATCGTGAGTGGCACTTCATATGAGCATTCTATTATTATAAACCTGGGTGCGTATGAAATTAATTAATATAATATTAATAATATTAAGTATTAAGATTAAGTTATTAAGTTTCTAAATGCTTGATTCATGTGCGTTTAAGTCATTTCCTTTTAACTTTGATATAAAAAATGAGCTTTCTCATAAGGGAGAGCAGATATTTTCCAAAGTCCTTCAGCCTTTATAATTTGTGAGTAAATGAAAACTGAGCGTTACCTACAAATAAAAAAATGTGAGAATCCTAAAGTTGAGGTTTCCTCTCCTACCTTCTTTTGGACACCTAAGTTTATGCTCCTTCAAGAACTGTTTTTCCTCTTCCCAAGAAAATCTAGTCTGTTCGAAGTGGAAGGAGAAGTAATGGATTATCTGTCTGAGTAGAATAATGAACTGAATATATTGACCTAAGGCAGCGTATAAGCTTCTGGAAAATTGGAAATGAAAATGGAAAGGAGAATCTCCTCCATTTCATAACTGCACTGAGGAATTATGAATCCACATTAGAACCACTCTAATCCCGACAGCTGGAAGCTTAAAAGGTTATTACAGAACTATCCGGAGTTGGAGAAGGAATGCACGTGATGCAATAAAAATTTCAGCAGACAGGTTAGACAAGTGACTCTAAAGCTACATATCTGACTGCCATAGAGAAATAGAGGTTTGAAATGGATTGCATCAAATAAAAATTATGTACCGTTTGAAAATGGAAAATGAACACCTTGGGATCAGATATTACAGAAGTGAGTCGGAATACTCAGATTATTTCCAGTGCTTGAAAATCTCTTCTTCTTTCTGTTAGTGAACTTCCATAAGAAAGAGAAATCCTCTTATCTTTTAATGGAGGGTAATTGACGCGCCAAAGAAAAATCCTTCACTAGAATAAAACTGTGTAAATAACAAAAGAAAGTTAGATCGAAGATTTAAGCTGCGTTGGTTTGATGCTCTCGGCATGATTTCGGAATTTCTTCCGAGTTAGCTTGATGACGGCACTTTAGCTGACTGTTCTGTTAGTGTCTTCTGGTCGAAGGTGTCGGGATGTGGTTTCTGCCTCGTTTATATGGTGCTGGCTGCATGGGTGCTGTACTCTGATTGGCTGTGTCTTTCATGAGTCTTTTTCAGGCACAGTATCTATTCTCTCGGTTGAAATTCATAGGTGTTTTTTGAATCTCTATAGTTTCTCTGACCTGCCGAGGGAAGTATCGGCACTCTTTGACCAAAAGTTTGGTCCTCTCAAATTTTATGCCGTGGACAGGTTCTGACCACGCGTGTTTGGCGATGATGGAAAGGCGGAATTGCTAAATTTTCGTCACCTTCTGGTGTTCCTTGAAGCACCCTTTTATCAAGCAGTAGGTTTTGTCAGTGTATGATTTTCCGCGGGAGCAAGGAGCATCGTATACTCCCTCGTATAAAGCCTGCGGAATGGTGTTCTTAGGCCCGGGTAGACAGTAAGTTTCATCAAGCCAACTAACGCGGAAGAAATCCCGGAATCATGCAGACAGCAACGAAAGGAAGTATAACAAATCGCCATTTCCCCTAATCAAGTTAATTAATTAGGCATATTCACCACCGGTCAATAATCCTAAGATTGTTTTGACATAGTTCTCCACTCGATTCTCCTATCAGCTAACCTCTTCATATTGATGTAATTCTTCTCTTTCACATCCTTCACAACGTGTTCTATATAACTCTTATGAGGCCTGCCTTTTCCTTTCTTGCCGTTCACTTTTCCCTCGATGATTGTCTTCATCAGGCTATCGTGTTTTAAGATATGGCCGATTAAGTTGTCCCGAAGTCTTTTTAAGGTTATCAGAAGACTTCTCTTCTCACCCACTTTTCTCAGGACTTCCTAGTTGTTTATTCGTTCGATCCATTTAGGTTTTTTTTATCATTCTTCTGCAGCACCACATTTCGAATGTTTCCACCATTGACTTCTCTGCTGCTTTTATCGTCCATGCTTCGCTGCCATAAGGAAGTATGTTCCCGATGTATGTTCTAAAAGGCACATTTAATACGTGAATTAATAGGTCCGTTACATTTTAGAAAAAATATTACGATGCGAAAGGAAAGGCAACAGGGTTTTTGGGAATCCTTGAACGGGATCCTCTTGCCACGAAGGACCTCGCCTTTATTATAACTAAATAACTTTCGTAGGTAGCTTATAACGAAGGTACATTGATGCTTACCTGCAGTTTGTGTTTTTTCAAAGTCCATCAGATCATTCATTAGCCGACGTAAACGTTGAGGATGGAAGAGCGTATCAAAAGCAATTCTTGCATCGCGAAATGCTTGACTATAAAATAAAATTTTGGCAAATAATACTTAAATAATATGTAAATAACACTAACTTTGTTGGGGGATCGGTAGATGTGGTGGATGGTGTTCTGTGTAGAGAACCTTGTGCAAGAACTGAGGGAGGGCAGGATCATAGTCCACTCCCAAGATTAGAGGTGGATTTTGGATATCGTTACTGCCTCAGAAAACTAATGAACGTGGTAACATTCACCTGAAATTAGGTAAATATGTGTTGTTTTTCGTTCATACATCGAAAAAAGGAAACAGAATTAATTAAATTCTTTTAATTACCATTTAAATTTCTATATAAAACTTGAAGTACATTATGCAGGTACATTGTTTTTTTCATTAAGAGGAATGAGCGAGAGCAGCCGGGAAAGTATACCTTCGAATTAAATATCCGTTGCATTGAATTGGTGCGAAGGTTTCCGCGGCGTTGTTCAGATGTCGAAAAAGCAGCTTTCCTCACCTTCGACCTGAAGACGCTAGCAGGACGGCTAGCGAAACTGTTGTCACCCCCAGTCAACAAACGCGGACGCAGAACCCGAGATGCAGAGAACATCGTTGCATTGAATATTTATTTGTATTATAAATAGCAATAAACGTAATTTATAAGTTTCTACTAGGTAAACGTAGACACAGATCGGTAGATTCCTTCACCCCGGATATACCTGTCCCCTGGAGAGAGAGAAGTATATGCCCGATTCTGAGAGACCCCAGAATTACAGGAGAGATGGTAGCCATACCTACAACAGACATGCCATCGGCATTTTTGCCGATTAGTGGTACTGAAAGGAAGTTTTTTGTATGTGCAGAGGAAATGTTGCAAAACGGTCTTGCTAGTAAGACAGTAAGATATTGCTGAGGCATGCAATTTATAGCTGTGACGGACTGGAACATGGGGGAGGGAAGGGAGTGAAGTGGGAATAGTTATAAGCAAAATTGCGAGAAATTAGCGTTTTTAAGCCGGAATAGGTGTATTGTGATAAATGATTCACGTTTATAGCCTCGTCACAGGAATGATGAAAAATTCTTGGATGCACAAGTAGATTCCACTACGGAAAGGAATTACACCGTTAATTTGCCCAAATAGGGCTGCCCGCATTGAGGAAGGATTGGGATATAGTGGTAGAAGGAAGGAAAGGTGAGAATAAGGTTGGGTAACGCGACTTGGGCTCATGAAATGATAGTGGCGTGGGAACAATTGAATTCTGGTTTACGAAGGGTATAATAGCTAATAACACCCGGTTGCCATCAACGACAGGCGTCGGTGAATTTACGAGGTACTGAAAGAAGATAAAGGGAGAGTCTAATTGGATAATAGCGAGATACTTTTATTGCAAAATAAAATGGACAGCCGTAGACATTATGGTGCAAGTTTACATACCTACGTCGGACTATGAAGATGAAGAAGTGGAAGACGCCTACGAAGATATCACGGAAGATATAAAACGGGTAAGAGGATAAGAAAAAATAATTATTTTAGGAGACTGGAACGCTATCGTCGGCGAAGGTCAAGATGGAAGAATAACTCGAAATACGGATTGGGAATCCGAAACGAAAGAGGAGAAAGACTGATGGGGTTCTGCACACAACATAAGTTTGTGGTCGCCAACACATTGTTTAAAAATCACAACCAAAGAAGATACAAATGGAAAATGCCAGGAGACAGAAGAAGATGTCAAATAGATTACATTTTAGTGAAGCAGAGATTTAGAAACCAAGTGAAGGACTGCAAAAGCTACCCTGGGGCAGACATCGACAGTGACCATAATTTAGTGATGATGAAATGCCATCTAAAATTCAAGATTGAAGAAAACAAAGAAAAATATATGACAAGTAGAAAAACAAAAGGAGGCTCAACATCAGCTGGCATTTCAAAAAACGGTGGGAAACAACATAGGAGAGAACCTGAATTGGAAATCAGTGGAAGAGCGTTGGGAAAACATTGAATGTGGACTACAGGAAGCGGCAAAAGAAGTTCTTGGAAGAAGAAAAGTTGCCCAGAAGAAGCCATGGATCACGGAGGAAGTCTTAGGCTTGATTGAAAAAGTAGAAAGTACAAGAAGGGCAATTTGCTATAAAAGAATAAGGAACGAAATAAGTCGCAAAGCAAGGAAAGCCAGAGAGATGTGGATGAAGAATCTATGCGAAGATGTACAAAGCAACCTTGCACTTGGAAAGGTGGAAGCGGCCTACAGAATAGTGAGGAACCACTTCAAGGAACGGAGCGCAAGGTGCAATGCCATAAGAGACAAGAATGGAGAAATTTTGATTGAAAACGAGGACAAAGTAAAGAGATGGAAAGAATATCTGGAAGAGCTATACAATGGAAAAAATCTCAGCACAAAAGCTATCGAAGAGGAAAGCGAAGTGGAAAAAGATCATATGGGGGCATCAATATTAAGATCGGAATTCGACGCTTCAGTAAGGGACCTTCGGATGAATAAGACTTCAGGTAATGATGATGTTCCTGCAGAACTAATTAAAAATGCAGGAGAGAAGACATTAATTCATCCCTACAAAACCATCTGCGACATGTATTCAACAGGAAAAATTCCAAGGGAATTCGAGAAAACATCATCATTCCTATTCCCAAGAAGAAGAGAGCGGAGAAATGTGAAAATGTTAGGACTATAAGCCTGACGAAACATGTATCGAAGATACTGACCAGGATCATCTACAGAAGAATAGAACGAAAATCAGAAGAGTTCCTGGATGAAGATCAATTCGGATTCAGGAAAAGTAAGGGTAGAAAGGAAACAATATTGGCCCTTAGGCTACTCATAGAGAAGAGAATGGAGAAGAACAAACCAACGTTCATTGCATTTATGGATATAGAGAAGGCCTTTGACAACGTGGATTGGGATTCAATGCTTGGAATTCTGAAGGGAATTGGAGTGTCCTACAATGACCGAAGAATTATACACTGTACAAAAACCAAGTAGCTGTGATTAAATCTGGACCCAGCTGTGAAGAGGCAAGAATAAGGAAAGGAGTGAGACAAGGTTGTGCACTGTCTCCCTTAATTTTTTATGTTTACATCGAGAGAGCCATCAATGAAATCAAAGAGAAGTCTTCTGGAGTGACTATCCACGGAAAAAAATAAGCATGCTGAGATTCGCTGATGGCATAGCACTTATAGCAGAGACAGAGAGGGATCTGAACAAGATTCTAGTAGCCATGGAAAGGACAATGGCCAGATATCAGCTGAAGATAAATAAGAAGAAGACTAAGATATTGGTGTGCAGCAAGAAAGAAGAGGCCAAAACCAATGTCAATCTAGGAAAACAAAAACTGGAAGAGGTGAAAGAGTTCTGTTACCTGGGAAGCCGAGTAACCAACGATGGACGAAGCAAGAAAGAAATAGTAAGTAGAATAGCCCAGGCAAAGAGGGCATTCTATCAAAGGAAGAATCTCCTTAAGCTGGAAATAAAAGCGTAGAAGTATGGAAACAATACATCAGAACACATATCTGGAGCATGTTTCTTTACGGCAGCGAGGTGTGGACGATGACAGCAGCTGAGAAGAAAAGAGTAGAAGCATTCGAAATGTGGTGCTACAGAAGAATGCTGAAGATTAAATGGATCGACCGAGTAAGTAACAAGGAAGTCCTAAGAAGAGTAGGAGAAAAGAGAAGGCTGCTGAAAACTCTATTTTCAGAAATCTATGCTCCATTGCATAACAAGACCGCAAAGTAAATCAATTTTGGATATCCGCAGTAGATTGGTACTTCTACATTTTCCTGTAAGAGGAAACGGAAGTTAAGGATTATTTTATAGCGCTATATTTTCGCTTGATAGAGAGATTTTATCCCGCTGAAAACTAATGCTGAAGTCGTAAGATGTTATATCAGAAGACTAAAGAATTAGTTGCATGGTCTCAGAACAGCAGAATATACGAGTACTTATCTTTTCCTGGAGAACCAATTAAATTATTGAATTTATCGAGTCTTAAAGTTATGCATTCTTAGGCAATATCATTTGATGTAGGACGTTTTGGTATGAGGGAGGAATTTTGAAAAGTACCAAAGAAGGAGGAAAAGAATTAGTATTCTGGACGACATGAAGGAAGGTGGAGAATTAAATGATTAATCTTTAAGAAACAAAAGATATATCGTACAATTTTAGTGAGGATCCATTTAATAATTGGAGATAATGAACGACCGGAAGTATGCTTTTAATCAAGGAAATATCAGTGAATATATTATTGTTGAGAATGTCGTTGGGAAAAGACGAATTTTAGTATTGGTGGACTAGAGATCTTCGTGACTCGAAAATAAATTTCGTCCAGGCACGACTTTGTGGAAGCCTTAGCCATTAAAAAGAAACGATTCAATGTACGAAAATTCCCCAGGTTGAGATTTTTTTGTTTCCTTCATGTTTTTGGACACATATTGGAAGGAAGTCACACGAGACGTGATAAGAATGACTGGGAAGTGAGAGGATTGGATAACATTGAAAGGAGTCAGGATAGGTGGATGGAGGAGATAGAAAGAGGCAGTGAGATGAGAAGAGTGTGATACAGTGAGAATGTAAATAAGCGGGAAAGAGAGATGAAAAAATGGGCATTTAAGATTAAGGAAGGGCGTAGGAAGTATGCCGGACTGAATGAAAACTAACGCGAAGTGTCGGGAATTTAAATCAAAACAAAAGAGTTTGAAATTGTTTCCAGCTTCCTGCAGTCTGCGTTAAGACTCTTAAATGCAGTGACGTCTCGTAAATGTAGTGAAAGTTTCGTACTTTTTTATGATAAACGTTGAATCGCCATAAATTTATGAAAAATGTTTCGTTTATTAGGCAGCCCGAGATTAGGATACCAATTAGTCATTCTACTCACAAGCCCAATCAAACAAATTTAACTGCCTTGCGATCAGGATAAACTGTGTCATTGCATTGGCCTACGATTTTCTCGAGCTGCTTTTTATTATCTCAAACCCTTCAAGGGTGCGTGATTTGAGCACTGTCTATCCTCGCCGGCGTCTCAATAAAGTGGAAAATTGACGATAAATAAGGTAAAAGCACTGTCGTGGCCATGAATTACGAAAGGTTTAGTTTCTCCTTCCCCTCTTCATTACTTCCTACCAATCGTCACCAGGAATGGATTATTTTACCCGCCCTCTCTGTTGTGAATGACGTGTTCATTTCTTCTCGTCTCATTCTCGTGGAAACCCACAGCCTGGAGACAATCTGTTGAGGTGCTTTTTGTGAGGGAAAAGTTTGAGGAACAAAAAAGAAAAACGCTCTCCTCGCGATACGCCTTTGACTTTCGCGTTGGAGCGGAAAGGGGCCAAGGATAGATTCGTGACAATGGAGCGTGTCCAATCCTTGGCCACCAGCTGATTTCCGATCTATGTGAGTCACTTACTCCGGGTATGAATTTTTTCTGTGTTCATTGCGGTATGCATGTCCTGCTACTCAGCTTTACTACCGTTTCCTTCTCCATTCTATGAATCGTTTCAGTTGGATAGTTATTTTTGGTTATGTTATAATTGTGTAATAATGTTTTGCTACGTTATGATTGATGATTATTGAAGAAAGTTATTATGCTTTCCCGGCGTATCGTTTGAGTAAATTCTTCGCGGTTCTTCATCCGAGTTTAGACCTCCATCTCCGCTGGAGTTTCGATGAACGACTCACTCATCACTTCATGGCAAACGGAGATGATGAGCGAGTCTTTCATCGAAACGTCAGAGCTGAGCGCGGCTTAAGAACCATGAATAATTCGATAGTTTTTTTTAATTCTGATACGAAGGAAGATTTGTCGATGATGAGATTCTCAGAAAAATCAGTCTTAATCGTTTCCCAAGTGGTTTCTCGTTAGGAATAGTGAAATTTTTTCACTTATAAACGCGTTGCTTTTTATCCGCTCACTTTTTGGGTGGAGAAATCATCATAATCGTTTTTCTGACCTCAAATTAGTTGGGAAAAGTAATTCCATACAAATGAAGGGAGGTAGCCGATATGCTGTTCTGAAGAGATGAACAGCGTAAGGAAGGAGTCATTAGGTAAAAGCAATGCAAAGAAAAATAGGGACACTATTGAAACCTACTCTCATTAACTCATTGTTTTTCAATCTTACGATTGGTTAAATGCTGCCCTATATTATTCCCTATATATCGATAACTAGCTCAGTGTCATCGGAATACTTGTTCTTACCTAAATACCTCTTTATTTGGTCGATGTACATACTAATTCTTAAGTCTTCCCCAAGAAGTCATTCGTATTTATCCAATGTCTCCGGTTGTACTCAGTCAATCTTGATCTTCCCTGTCGTACTGTGATTCACAAGGACCAATCTTCGTCGGCTTTTGTGTTTGGCTTTCCTTCTTCATTTTTCTATTCTATCCGTCCATTTAATCTTCAGTATCCTGCTTCTATACAAATCAAAGCCTTTAATTATTTGCTGGCAAGCTTTTCCGATGGCTCATGTCTCTAATATCTCTACCCATTGGTTACCACATTCTATACAAATGTTCTCCCGTACTGCTTCCTTGATTCTATAGAATGCAGTTATAACCGCATCTTTACAGTGAACTGATAGTCCCTTCATCATAAGTGCTTTCATATCATTAGCTGTTCTATCCATCCTACTTTGTCTGTCCAATGTCAAAGCACCTATGTTGTAATGCATATTTTTTACTAATTTCTTCCTCACACCCGTGAATATATCTCTTCAAATATGCTTCCTTCCTTGCACACCCTTAGGTATATTTCCTAAATACCAACTTCATTGCATTAATTATCGTAATACATTCGTATTATTATTATTTGCAATCACTTTCTTCATGAATTTCTTGCAACTTCTGAAAAAATTTACTGTTGTCTCATATCAGCATTATCACAGGTCTGTAATCCTTATATTGGTTTAACCCAGCTCCACACGGTCCTTCTTCCAGTTAACCTTTTCATATAGCCATCATTTCTTACATATTTATCTACTTTGCTCCATATATGTTAACCTTGGCCTTCCTCAGGAGTTTTTCCCATTCACTTTTCCCTCAACGACTCTCTTCGCGAGACTATAATGTCTCAAGGTATAGATTGGTGAATATCGGTGCCCCATAAGGATGTCTCGTCACTTTTATGAATTATATAAGATTTATTTTTCCCCTGCTCTTTTTAGTGTCACTTTTTTTCTCAACCTTCTTAAAACATCTTCGCTTATAATCGGTATGTCCGTTAGACGTTTATCATTCTCCTTCAACCTCACACTGTAAATGCACCAAGTCAAACTTTTGATGCGACTATTCTTTTTCATGTCTCTCTACCATGGAGCAGCGTATTTGAACTGTTCCTTTACTGCCATACATTTATAATGAAATATTATTATAAATGTAATAATATTATTAATACATTTACAATGAATACTGACAAGCATTTATTTTCAGCTGCAAAAAGATTTGTCTTCAGGTAACTCTTCTCAATTGGGCTGTTCTAGTAATAAATTCCTTCTTGTTTACCTCATCGCTGATTATTCTGCTTCTCGAACAGCAGCCTCCACCTTTTCTGCTTGTTTCTCAAGTTAAATACTGGACTTACGTTCTGCTATTCTACTTCATACCTTTGGCATTTTTTCAGCTCTTATCAATCAGTGCCACTATAAAATTGCTTGAAAAAATATTCTCACCTTTTAACCTTTCTCTTGAATCTCTTTCATTAATCCGTAACAGTAAGAAAATCAACGACAACGTAGACAACCTCAATTAAGTCCGTGTACAAAATATTTTACCATTTCATTCAGTAGCTCTCACCTTATTATTTTCATTCATGACTGAGTAAGGGCTTATATTATTGCTGCTCATTTTCTTCAGATCATTCTAAACCTCCAGAATAATGACCCTGTTTATCTTTCAAATTCATATAAAATACACATTAAATTATATTTTGCTAACGAATAGTATTTGTTGTTTCTATTTGAATGAAAAGTGAACCTAATCCCGTTACTAGGCGTAAAGCTACGCTGCTATTCCTTGGTTTTTTTCCAACGTTCCATATCTCAGTAGTCCAAAAAAATATATTTTCTATTCAACTATCCTGAGATGCCGCATTTCGCAATTTGTATCAGCACGCACATAATGATCACGATTGACTACCTCATTATCTCTCATATTTGCTAATTTATTATCACTGTGGCGTTCAGATTCAATTATTTCACTGTCTTCATTCTCGTTACTTACAATGAAACTCTTTAAAATATCCCAGCCTGTCTTACTCTGCGTAACAATCATCATTGCATATCTCATTGCTCTGATTTTTTCTAATGTATTTTCTCATCAATACGAGTATCTTTTCCAGCTCCAATAATCACTAATAATGATCACCAGCTCGTTTTCACTTTTTGCATTTGCATTTCTTGTGAGATATACTATACGCTTTCTTGTACTCTTCCTCGCCTCACCCGAATCATTTTTCGTATTCATCCGTAGTCTTCTCATTTTATCTAGCCTTCACTTCATCCCACTTAATAACACTATTTATTTGACAAAATATGCCTCTTTTGTTACTTTACTTACTATACTTAAGAATAATTTACGTCGCAAGTATTACTTACCCATACGTTTCCAAAATACTCGGCCCATTTAATCTGCTTTGGGTTGTTTTTATCCTCTAGTATATAGGTGTGCAGAATATATTTTTATATCACTAAACATCAGTTATTAGATATTCATTTACTGTATATTTATCTCATTTACGTAGTCACTCCATTCTCAATATTCGGAGAAAACTGAATGAGAAGGATTGCCAAGAAAGGCATCGTATGAAATATATAGAGCAAGGATTTAGATGAGAAGAATGATCTGAATATGAAGAGGGTAGCTGATGAAAGAATTTATTGGAGAGCTGCATCAAGCCAATTTTAGGTTTGTTGACTGAAGATGATGACCATTCTCTTTCACGACTCCATTTCTTTCAGTATCTATACTAAATATTGATGTGCTTTTACCTCAGTATATTTTTATTGCTCTTGTAAGTTTCAATAGCTACCTGAATACATCATGTTCGATGATGAATCAAAGGAAAAAAACTGTGGTTGTTCCCCAAATTTGTTTATTCATCCACGACTCGATTCAATGCAGGGTATCATCTTTTAGCTACAAGAGATTACTCTATGTTTATACGGTTCCTCTGTTGTCCTTGCCCTTTATGTGGCCTTGGCAATAAATCTAATTAAACTGAACTGTGTTTGGCGTGAATTTGTAGAACCATGAGTGCTGATGCACATACATTGTCACACAGTTCTCTTCGTAAGTTCCACATGCTTAAGGAAGTAGTGTGCATTGTCAGTTACAGAATTTTTGCTTTTCAATGAGTAGCTATTCTTTTCCTGGCGATGCCGTTGCTTATAAAACCGGTTGTCTGTTGTTTATTGAAGTGATTGGAATTTACCTGTGAACTTCGTGTTTTCTTTCATCGATTAAATAACCTAGTGTCAAATATTCAGAGTTGCCAGATTTGCCGTTACCAGTTCCCAGAGCAACATACCTGACTTCCAATTGTGGCGTTCTGCTCGTCTGGTACCGAATTTAGAACCTCTCTCTGGCCCTCAAACAATGTCACATTAACCACCTGATTTTGTTCTTACCCCATTCTGGCATCTTACATGAGAATCCCGGCCCCTCCCTCAACCACCATCTCCAACCCCTACCATTTTCCTGCTAATTAAAGTGTACCGTCGGCTTCAAAGAACTGTGCTTTGATAATCACGGCATCCTTGAAACTGGTCCGCAGATAATAAATTCTGTGTTGAATATTGTTGAAAGTTTTCTTTTTCGTTCCTTCCCGACCGGTCACGTTGGTTTCATTTTTGCCTACTCTCCATGAACGAAACCAGAGGCCGGTGATTTTTCTAAATCTTGTTCTTCTTCTAAACCTGATTCTTTCTAAAAGGAACGCCCTGATATACTGATCCCCTCTCTACAGCCTGCTACTAAGATGTATAGTTGCATTACACCTGACGCGCAGAAACTCGTCTGAGATTTATATAATGGACAAATTATTTTAGTAGAGGAAGCAGTTGGACCATTTCTCTCCGTATGATATTTGAATATATGACATGATATCATATGATATGAACAGGTACTCCTCTACCACCATTGGCAAAATGATGGTAGAGGAGTACCTGTTTATTTTCATCTTTTCTCAATCAATCAATTTTTCCTAACTCACTCCGGTTGAACATTCAGAAGGGAAACAGACGGAAGTAGCGGGAATTCTTCAGCTTGTGACTGGAATGGTTGGTATACAACTTGGAATCTGAGCCATTATATTTATACCTAATTATATATTTATATATATATCTAATTCTACCGCCTATGTTATTGTTTTTAACTCAACCGTTCGCTGGGTTGGTGGCAGGTGAAAGATAAATGAGGATAGATATTATATTAGGTTTTACTTCCAATTACTGCAGTTAACAAGCATCCGCGGTTTTCTCGCTATCAACGTGAGCAATCGTTTCAGCAGTCGGTAAGACAAGCGTTACAGCAGTTTGTTGTCATTGGGAGAGGTGATAAACAGCTAAGATCATTAGCACCATTTTGTATAAAAGGGTATTTGGGAAGATGTCGTATTACTTAGGGTGAGGAGGAAGGGTAAAGCATCGGTATCGGCCTAGTCTTAACAAAAGGCTAACCACGGTTTAACGTCCCATCCGACGGACGGAGTATTGGACTTGAATTGCTCTCCTCACGGATTTGAAGAGGACATTTTTTGAAAGAAAAACGTGCACTGCGATGAATTCATTTTTGATATCAGGAATCGTATTAGAATTTTCGAAAGAATTGAAGCGTATATTAGAGAGAATCCGTACAAAATTAGAAGTGAAGACGAATGAGTAGGACGTTTGAAAGACACTTCGGAGTGATTATTCAAAAGAATTGAGGATTCTCGATTTGAATAAGTGTAAGATTTACCGAGGAAGGCAATGGGACTTACATTTTTTCTTGTTATTAACTAAATGTATCAGCCTCTAGGAGGATGAAATTTTCAAGGAGACAAGGGTAAGGCATTCACCAATAGCTATGTCATGCGGGGCATGAAATTAACAGATTTACGTTGCCAGTGGAGAATTTGTTTCATTTTCCGCCCATTGTTGCTTGGAAAGTCTTGCTTTCCATCTAATAACACGAATTTTTTCATCCTGTAATATCTTGGTGTATTTAGCTTTGCTGAAACCTTTGCTGAACAATCGCTGAAACCTCCAAAAGAAGAAAATGATGTGGTAGGTGAAAGTTGTAACTATGTGCTTGTTCTCTATCTTCATAGCATAACCAGCAGGTAACCGCAAGGGTGTATGGCAGGGGTTGGCTCTACATCGGGTATGAATTGGTGTTCGGTAAACAATCGTATTATTGTTTAAATCCTGTTAGTGAATGTGTTAATGGTTCCAGTGTCAATTTAACTCAACAATGGAACCCTGCGGATTTGTACGCACTGTAGCTTGTAATTAAAATCTCTCACTATGCGGAATAGGCACCGTCTAAATCATGAGCAAATATTTTTGGTTGCATTCCAAACCTGAAAAGAGATGCCTATAACAATTACACATATATGTTGTGCACTTAAAGCTTCGTGCTGGCATGTAAAAACTCCTAAAGTATGGAATTCCTATTGTAACTAATTATTTCTACGGTAACTTTGAACTAATCTATTTTTTACCAATATTTTATACCAAAAAATCACATTCTCTGTCTTACTTTTTCTCTAATTTTGTCATTCTTTCTCTTTCATGAGTTGCAATAGATGTGGACGATGTTGAGCAAAGCCTCTTACAGCAATTCAGCTGTATGGGGACAAGATATAAGGACGTATTAGTTTCTCAGCTGCAAATGATAGTTGGAAGTCAGCTAAATGAATCAATTGCGTCATTTTTACTTGAGATGCCCAACTGGAACTTACAGGCAGCTGTGTGCTCATACTTTGACTTCGAATCCCAATAAATTGCCCTCAATGGCGTTTATCAAAGATGTCACTACAGGGGAAGCGGTGAGTGTGCCCCCTGGTACAAGATTTACCAAAACCTGGAGAATCCAGAATTCGGGGGATGAAAGTTGGCCTCCTTTATCTTTGTGATCTGACCTTCCATGGTATGAGGGACTTTTTATTATATTTTGACATCTTCTGCAAAAATGTCCGTCTAATATTTCCGCAGATTTTGAATTTATACCTACGATGTGATAGTGATTCTTCCTCAGGTTTGAGTAATTGTAGAGAAGATGATGGTGTAAGATAGGTAGGAAGCCTGCTGGCCTAGTAATTCAGAGGCTGCGGATTCGAATTTCGCCCGGCCATTGCCGTCGTATTTTCCTAATTACTTAGCTTTGGTTAAGATGACGATTTATTTTAACCATTGAAGTGATTATTACCCAAGTGTAGCACCACTGCTTCCCAGGGAGTGGAAAAAACTATTGAAAATATCTGATTGATTATTGATCTTTCTAAATTTTTTGTTATCATAGTGTGAGAAGTATATTGGTTCAGCTAACTTTGTAGTCTTTGTCAGTAAAATCGTCTAATGGATACCTTCGCAATCCGGGTTATCTGATAAGTTGAGTGTCGTTAAGTTGGCCGCAGAACAAGTTCATTCCTTAAGGAGTTTGTCCCGGACAAGTCCGGAGATTATGGTGTTTTACCGAAACGGTAAATCAACTCTGAATCTTTGAATATCTGAAAAACATGAAATATCCGTTACGCAACCGCCAAAGCCCAAGAGAAAGGTTCAGAAAGGGTAATAAAACGTTCGGTGGTGGAGACGGCTGTTACGTAACCGTTTCTCGGACGCTGAATCACGTGTAGACGCAGCTTCTTTTCGGAGAGGAGAAGCGGCCGACGGCTACTGCCGTGGCACACGTGAGAGCCATGTTATAGTATTTCTCGGGGGCAACACTCTCGCGTACCCTTGAATCCGAGCTCCAAGACCGGTTTCATCTGAACGGGTGGCAAGGCCCGAGAAGCCCCTTTTAGCCATGCTTTTCGGAATGTGATACTTCTTTTTTTTAAGTCCTCATGCGTATTCGTATTTGTCGACTCGTAAATGTGTTTGTCGACTATTCGAGGTAACTCTGGTCAGATTTTTTTTCAACTAGAACACCTATTTTAATTTCAAGCTATTTGTCTGGAATGCAACTACGAGAAAATCCGAGCCAGTTCGACATCATTATCATCAACATTCTGTCCTACGTGTCTGATGAGAGAGCGTCATGAGCAGAGAGAGAGAGAGAATAGTAGCGGGTGGCATGTTACTCTAGTGGTTGGGTGTTCACATGAACCTGAATTCGCAACCGGATTTCTTTTTGCTTTTTAAAAACTGGGTAGGGTGTCTCCGATTTCTGATTTTTTTTTCTTTCAAATGTGGCAAAACCTGCCGAGTCACTAGGATTCAGTGCGATTGAAACGCGGCATCCTCGAACAGACATTCTTCCTTGTGATATGAGAGAAGTGAATGTAGGATTCTCGTGGGATTTCTGATTTTCTTGGGCAAAATTAAAAAATACAACGTAACGCTTTACCGGTGGAAGAAGTAATGCTGGTACTGGAGGCTAACGCCCAAAAATGTTGCTTGAGGACTAACATATTAAAAATATAGGTCGGCACAAACATCACGGCAGTAATGAAGTCGAAAGGTTGGAACAGGTTGCCGTGGTATGTTGATTATTTTAAACAGATTGACACAGTGAAAATAGTAATTTGCTTGAGCTAAAACTTAAATAAAATATAATATAATATTTCGATGCATAAAAGAAATACACCGAAAAATACCCCATAAAACTAATAATATTAGTTTTTTGAATGTTTTTTACTTAATTTTGTTGGGTGTTCGACGCGAAATAAAAATTCCTTTTCGTCTGTAACCTTCGATGAAAGGACACGTGGAAAAGTTCTCCGTCAATGACACTCGAGCCAGAGAAACAGCACGTGGACGGCACGTGCGTGCAAAGTTTGGAACGAGCCTAGGATATTCGGGACGGACAAGGTCGGAGGATTCGCTCGTGTTGCCTGGACGTAGACGTCTCTGCTTTTACGAGCTTGAAGCTTGAATGTCTGAATTCAACACCTTTTCAGTGGGTAAAAGAGGCTAGGGTAAGTGCTATAGTTGTGGAAGTGATCAACAACTAATGCCATGCGCTCCATTAAGGATCAGTAAGGATAGATGGTCCATTAAGGTGGATAGGATAAGGATGGATATATTTTATGGAGTGGAGACAGGGTGGATAGAAGCCATCCGTCAGAGCATTAGCCTGCTGTTTACGAAATACCCCAATGGGTCCACATTTGAATGTCTCATACGGGAAATGAGTACCGCACTCGAAGTGCATTCCACACAGCATTCAAAAAAGAACGTCAAATGAGGAAAAATTGTCACAGTAAGGATTCTAACCAGGATTGTCCTGACAGGAGACAAGATTTGTCGACATCTCACGTTAGTTAGTCATTCAAGGGAGGCGACCGACAGTTGATGTCATTTGCGCCATTTAGGACAGGTGGGTAATTGGGGTAATTGGGTAATGGCAGGAGTTTTTAAGGAACGGGGGAAGGGTGGCGAGAAACCCGGCGTCGGCATTATTTACATATATTTTTAACGACAGGCGCCAAGGTGACCACGGCTTAACGTCCCATGCGATGGACGGAGTACTGTAGATGAATTGCCCTTCACTGAAAATTACGTCACTGCCGGGAACCTCGAACCCGGGCCCTCGAGATGGGTAGCCAGTACTCTAGCCACCACACCAACCCGATCCCTAGACACTTCACCAACCCAATAACCAATTACCCAATACTGGGTAAATTTATTGCCAGAATCAAAACGAACTTTTGCTAAATTATATTTTATGATACGCAAGAAATTATATCTGGGACACTGGTGGTGTTTTCTGTACTACATTTGATAAATCTGAACCCCAACCGATACTTTCTGAAATGAAACTGATAAATATGAAACACGGTTACCGTACAAAAATGAAATTGACTATGCTGAAATCCTATTGATCATTTCTGAAATGCAATCGAATCTGCTTGGAATACTAACTCAAGGATTGTAAAATAGCTGCGAAATAAATTCGGGATGGATGAGTTTCTAGAAAGTTCTTACACTTTTTCTTCGAAAGAAAAATATTTAAGGCGAGATTATTTAGGGAGGCCTAGAAAATCAAAAAGCATAAGAACAACTTTAATAGAGACGAGGGACAAAAGATAAGTTCATCCTGGCTACCAGTTATTTATACAAAGAAGAGTGACTTCGAGAAGGTTCCACACCTATCCTCCACCTTCTTGATAATATATATTCGACGCGCAGCAAAGGCATGTCATTAGCCCTGATGAGGTCTCCAGCAGCGGAGACGAAACGTTGACCTTTTGAACCTTGACACGGGTTACTCAAAAGAAAATCGCTTGATTATCATCATCATCAGTTTACAATCCTGAGATTGAATTAAATCTAATGCTTCCGCGGCCATTATCATTAATAATTCCTTACAGCCGGGAGGACGGTTATCCTCTTTCTATTAGCTGGAAGAGAGTATTTAATTTTACGGTCATGATTGTTGATCGTTTTAGTCATTGGCTAGACAACCTTCTTGACCAATCAGGGCTAATCTGGGGCTCTCATACATATACATAAGACGGTCAAGAATCAACGCATCGTCACTTCATACCTGAAGACGCCAGCTTCATGGCTGGAGAAACTGTTGTCGCTAAAATACACCGAAATAATAATATAATAATAATAATGTTTATTGCTCCAACAAGTTATAAACAATGCAATAAAATAATAAAATAATTTACTTATGTAGCACCACCAGCAATACTAGCGTACATTCTTATATAACATATGTCTCTAGTAGAACACAGAAAAAACTTTGACTCAAGAAATTACATATAGCGTTATGGAACAGCTTATAGACAATACAGTTACTGTTATAGAACAGTTATAGGCATTATAGAAATATTGTATGCATAGTAAAAAAAGAAGGGATAAATATTGTGAACAACCTCTAAATTAGCTCCATACTTACGCTTTCTCTATTAAATAGCCGGATTTTCACCTGCTTCAAAAAGTTTTGAAGTGTGTGCTAATTCGAATACACAGTGGCAAGCTATTAAAAGTTTTAGGACCCAAGTAAAGAAAGCTTCTTTTGAGTTGGGATGTATTTGGTTTGGGTACAACGTAAGAAATGTTAGTCCCCAGGTTATAAGAGTGAGGCTTATCCAAGACTTTTGGGTTATTTCCACTACGAAAAGAAAATAGACTTAGCATCTTGTAGATGTATAAGTGTCTTTATAAGTATAACGCGGAGGAACGCCCTAAAGCCATTATTAATAATCCTGAGATTGGCTTGATGCAGCTCGCCACTCGATTCTCCTATCCGCCAATCTCTTCATATTTACGTATTCCTTCTCTTTCACATCCTTCATTACCCGTTCCAAATATCTCTACGAGGCCTTCCTTTGGCATTCACCCGTTCACTTTTCCCTCGACGATTGTCTTCATCAGGTCTCATCATGTCTCATAATATGGCCGATTAAGTTATCTCTTCTTCTTCTTCTTAGGGCTTTCAGGAGACTTTTCTTCTCTCCCACTCTTCTTAAGATTTCCTGGTTATTCTCTCGGTCGATCCGTTTAAAATTCATCATTCTTATGTAGCACCACATTTCGAATGCTTCCATGCTTGAATCCTCCACTGCTGTCATCGTCCATGCCTCAATGCCGAAAATAAACTCCAGATGTACGCTCTGATGAATTGTATACTCTTCGATGCGTTGATTTTAGAGAAATACTGGGGCTGATTGGGGTTCTGATCTAGAGAATCACTGAGCTGCTCCGGCAAGGGTGTAGCATGAGGGTTACAAGACACCCTGCTGAAGTAAGAGTTGAGTTCATCCGCAGAGAAGACTGACTGATTTAAGTGAGAACCATTTAAATTTTGCCCCGTGTGTGTGATAAAGATTTACGGAGAACCATTGAGATTTTGCCCCGTTGTCGAGGAGACTTATGGGTGAATAGGCCTTGGCTATCGGTATCTCTTTCCAAGAGACAGAAACCGATTACCAAGGTATAACGCGCCAATTTTCTTTCGATGCTAGGACTAGACTAGACGAATGGCTGGACTATAGAAAGCTGTTTTCTTACTGTTCCAAGCCACTGAGATGAATTTCGAAGAAATAGGATTTTATATAATGATGACCGTGTCTTCCCATTTTTCAACCAGCTTTTGTTCAGCTAATAAGTAATTTTAAGCGTGATATCCGTTGGGGCAAAAATTAGATTTTATATTGGCATCTTTTGGTGACAATTGTTAGTGCAGGCAGAGTAATGACATTGGACGAACATTAAACATGGGAAGACAGAACAAATAGGATCATCAGTGAGAGAATATTAAGGTTTACACGTAAAACCTATGACAGGTGGAAGTGGTCGCCTAAGTTGGGTGTATCTTAGATCAAAATGGGTTCAGTAGTTGGGAAATCAGGTGAAAAATATTGCTGGTCAAAAAAGGGTTCACTAAGAGGAGGGAATCAATGAAGAGGCCTCTTATTAGAGACATGAAAAATTAAATGATTGAAAACTCCTTATTTAGCGTGGCGTAGGGAAACGTGGAATCCTGGTCCGTGCAGTAAGAGTACGAGCGAAATTTAAGGACTTTGAGATGAGAGTGTGGTTAATGGGGAAGGTTGACTCAATGCATAGCTAGAAAAATGAGGAAGGTTATGCACCGTGCGAATGCAACTAAACGATTAGTATCAACGAAAGGATATGGTTTTCAAATGGTGGTTTAGCCAAATGTGTGAATGGATTTAGCATTTCCCGACGTTTTTTGACTTGCGTACACATTTCCAGGCAATTTTCCGAACTTGAACCCCTTATAATTAAAAAAATTTGTTACTTAAATATTTGCCGTTCTTTTTAAATTATTGTGAATATATATTAAAACTAGTGAAGGAGATGTAGCCACATTTGATTAATTTTAGTGTATAGAAATGATGCGGTTAAACATTGACGAAATACCGGGTGTTTATTTTTATTTCCGTAAAGAGAACCTTTTGTCGTACCATGGATTTTTAAAAATTAATACAAGTAGAAAAAATAAATCGTACATGACTTTGGGTAAAAACTAAAAAATAAATTAATGAAATGTGTTATCATAAACACGAAGGAAGGCATTTGAAAATTACATTACAACATAGTTGCATTTTGTAGACATTATTGGGTGTAAGCAGTACAGCTAACTTAAGGAAAATGGATGTATATGGATTATGTGAAACCACCCCCTCCTCTCTCCTTTCCCTTAAATCGGCTGTTTGTCCGTAGCTGGATGTAATATTTCTGACGAACTTATACTCCTAAAGTTACTTTCACAAAAATTCAATTTTTTTCTCGTACCCCTTCTTAATCAGCAAGCGCGTACCCCTTTGGGTACGCAAACCTAAAGTTGGTAGCCGACAGATTATATGATAATTTTATAATGAGTATACAGTGGTGCAGTTAACGACGGTTATTAGAGTTAAATGGGGTTAAAGGGAAAATATCAGCTAATAGGGAGGAAAAGAATAGGTTTAGTGAATAGCTTGGAGGTTTGTAGAAGATTTAAAAGGGACTGAGTTTGGGCAACGAGGTCTGGTATCTTGTTGCATTTATTGTTGGAGGTGATTACAATCTAAGGTAATTTACGCCCTTAGGAAAAGTGACATTGGATAGGGGTAGGGATTTTTATGGGAACGGAGGAAGGGTGGAGATAAACCCGGCGCCGGCATTAGCCCACTCTTAACGAAAGGAACCAAAGGGTCCACGGTTTAACATCCCATTCTCCGGTAGCTGTACTTAACTTATAGTACTCTCTACTCCAGTATGGCAGCGCCATAGCAATGCAAAATCTCCGGCACTACCGAAATTCGAACCCAGGTCGTCGAGGTGTGAATTCAATACCCTAACAACAGCAGAATACCCCACATGAATTTGTGATGATGTAAGATTTGATTTATATGGGTGGAGGACAGACAGCAAGGACTATCCAATCTTGATAGAATACCAAGAATGTGAATTTTTGGAGAGTTTATTGTGTCTACCATCCACATGGGCTACAACCTGGACCTAGCACGAGGGTTTGCGCGTTATTATGTTCACTAGGGGTTAAATGTGAGGATTTATGGACAGTAGGTTTACTCGTGTTATGTAGGTAATGGGTTACGCACAAGGAGACAGGTCCTCATTGTCTATTTTTTGTTGAGACAACAAAATAAGATACCTGCCTCCCAGTGGGTTGGCCTTTCATTGACGGTCCCTCATTTCAAATACAATTCAGGAAAGCAACGGGTTATCACCCAGTTATTTACTTGACATTGACGGACAGTATGTAAGGCATGGAGAGAAGATAAACTACGAGAAAACAAAAGGAATGAGGTTTTCAAGAGCCATTAAAGCTTTACTGATCATTAACTTTGAAGGGTATATATTACTGTTAGTGGAGAAATTTACGTATCTGGGTCGTCTTTTGGACGAAACTAGGTTTTGTAACAAGGTCATAAGACAACGAATTGCACTCTGAAAGGAAAGGTTACCGGGAGAAAGGAGTTGATGGCTTGTAATCAACGTAAGAACGTAAATAAAAGATTAGTTAAGACTTGAATATGGTCCGTAGCGCTTGGTGTTTCCGCTACGGTGTAGGGTAGAATTAATATGGAGGGGATTGAATTAAGTGTTTGGGGAATAATGGAAGAGTTGGGAAGGATGAAAAGGAGGCAAACGAAGACGCATTAATTATGGTGGGGTGGAAAGAAAGTTGCTGAAGGTGGATTGTCAGGTTATATAAGAAGGTAAATTGAGAAGGTATTGAGAAGAAATAAAATAAAAAAATCTCGGTTTGATTGTTTGGCATGAGGGGATAAGGAACAAAAATCATTATTTAGGCAGAATAAGAGAAAGCCCAAGATATGAAGAGTTTAAGGATGGACGCAGTACAGGATATATTTACAGTTAAGCCACATTTTCTGGCGCTCAAGATTAAGAGAGTTCGGACAGGGATGGTTGAAGAACTTACCTTCGTAGTTACAAAACCTGTGATATCAGTGGTTACTATCTGTGAAACTGCCATTGATACATTATCTCTTGAGGCAAGGGATAAATCGATCCATTTCATCTTTTGGTATGGAGACTGTCCAGGTCTTGAGGTTTCTTTGTAAGGAGGAATTGTTGCGCAAGTTACCAATAAATTTACGTATTTATAAAATATTTCATTTCAGTTGACGTGTGGCTCTGTATCTCCTGCTCAAAATAATTATCCGTTTTCAATTGGTCTAATGCATTACAACACCTCGCAATTTCAATGCAGCTGTCTCTGGTAGCTTAAAAAAATAGGAAAAAATGAAAAGAGTAACTTTCCAAAAATTTTCTTCTTTGAAAAAAATCTTTCAGCCGATAGCTTTTAAAAATGCTTATTTACTCTTACCTTTTTGATCTCAGATTCAAGATAAGTAGCCTACTTTTTGCATCGATTCAAAGCCCAAGAATATGAAATCCCTAGAAGTTGTTATAAATGAGTAATTTGCTTTTGATTTTCCGCGAACGGTGACAAAGTCACGTTTCCGAAGAGATTTCATAATCGTGAACAATGGAATATATTGCCCCACGTGTTTATACCCCATCTATCCATTTATCGGTATAACTTATAACGGCTGGGCTTAAATTGCCGATTTTCGTTATGTGCAGCTAGTATCTAAAGTTCTTACGCTGTTAGGAGAAAAACTCTTACAAGTTACATCCTATATTTCGGCAGGAAAGGATTATTTAAAAGCAATGGAAAGAAGAGTAGGAACTATCCATCAAAACGGGCACTAACCGGTAGAAAAATTATCAATACTGTACTTTTTTGCCTGGTTTGTCCGTTAATTAAGTAGCTCCTCTTTCCTGATGCCGAACTTCCGTCATAACATCCAGGTCAAAAGTTTATAGAGGACCGTATGCTTTCAAGTCCTTCATTTGATCTCAATTCCAGGAAGAAATTTAAGAAAATCAGGAAGTCTTTGAAAAAATTAGGAAGAAGCGATCAGCAGCTCCCAACAAGTATAACTATTCCTCCGTCTTGTCGGGCACTGGATTTTTAAGAAATTCGGAATGGAATCAGGGTTAAGGCTAATTTGGAAATGGAGAAAAATAAAAGGCCATCAAATGCAAAAAATTAATTTCTATTAACGGAATCCCTTCAAGTGAGTAGATGTACTACACAGTTTAAGGATTCGATATTCACAATTTTTGTCGTGGAGAGTTAAGAATGGTGTAATGGTTTCAGAATGGAGTAAATATTACGATCTGATATTATAATTACATTATATTGCTCTCAAATCTAATAGATGCAATCTCAGTTATGTTAATTGGCGTTATTAATAACCGGAATAAATTATTTTTAAACTCTAATCTGGGGGTCGTGGTGGCTTAGTGGGCAGAGAACTGAGCTACTGGCCGGAGAGACCCGGGTTCAAATTTCGGGCAAGAGCCTTTCTAGACACCTCCATCTAAAAATCCTCGCGAATCAATTTTCTGCGTGTCAGAACTTCGTAGGAAATCGCAGGGGGCCCAGGGATGGAACTGGCCCCCCTACCCTGATTGTGAAAATTTCACACGCCATTGGCTTGGTACGAGGTGATCTCTACTCTCACATATCAAAGACCAACCTTTAGGTTGAATCACTGATTGTGAGTTAGTGATTATTAAACTTGATCTTGCATGGAATTAAATGGAGTGGATAGTAGGAGCTTACCTGACTAAAGGTACTATTTACATATCTTTATATTCTTGAGTAAGGTAACTTGTAAGCTCAAGTTTATTTCAACTGAGAGTTTTTGCAACAAGTGCTGCGTTGCAATATGGCGAGTATGACAGGTTCTCCTACTGCTCTCTTTCTCTCTCGTCAATGCCATTTACATTTTTATATTCTTAACATACTAATAATTGTGTGCAAACATTTAGGATTTCATAGTTAAAGGAATGTACATACATACTTTAATATTTTCTGCCCTGACTGATTCCCAAAGTTCGGTTGCAGTGATGTATTTGAACACAATTGCATCATTTTGCCAAGGCTAAAAAAACGTTTCTCTTAAATGTAATGCATATATAGATCAGATCTAATCGGACTCGTATCTCCCACGATGGATTGTGTGTACACCTTGGAAGGAAACTTTCCAATTCCACGTTATATACTCTTTGCAATGTTATGGAACTCAATATCGAATGGCACTCGTAGAAATTACTTTGTTACTAATACCGTATCCAATGGCTCAATGTTTGAGGCTTGACTTGAGTGGAACCACGAGATTGGAAAAGAAAATTCGCTTTGTACATACATTCCACACATACGTTTTATTGGCTTCGAGCATGGTTTCGACAATTTACATGTCATGATCAAGTTGAATTTCAAAATCGAAATTACTTGAGTGATTACATTCAAGTAAGTGTTTTGCGAACATCGAAGATCGATCACCAGTTGCGAAGTATTTTGCATGTTCATTATATTTCATGTTATTATTTAACGTGAAAGATACTTTTTAAAAATAGAGAAAAAAGCGGTGTCATGCTTATTATGTCACAATCTGTCATGCTTAAATATTTAAATTGCAATTCATGTAACGCTAGGTATGTACTATATTGACCAAACGGGGAGGAAGTTTTCTATTAGATGTAATGAATGTAAGGCATTACATTATGAACATTACGTTAATAGTCTCCTATTTACCAGAGACTGAGCTGGCAGTAGAAGTTGCCGATTCATGCGTTGAAGTCATCCAGCTGAAAATTGAATTCACTATGTGTTGCCGTGTAGTGGGTGTGCAGGTGCAGTTGGTCACATGCCCGACCCTTAGTTACACCAGAGAAGTTTTGAGAGCCCTATATACACCTAGGAAACGTTTCTCAAAGCTTTATACCGTCTAAAAAGAGTCACTTATTGGGATTCGTAATCTCTATTTAAATAACTTGCAGTAAACTGCAGGCTGGTGGTAATTAATCTTGACGCGTGACCTGCCGACGATGAAATGTGAAAATTTTTGATTGCGTTGAAGTAAGAAATGGGTCCTAAAACCCATTTCTTACTTCAGGCCTGGTCCTTTTTTCACTCAATTCAACTCAATTTTTCAAAATTGTATCTATTTGCAAGCAATGTCATAGAAAAATGACGCAGCTATTCACAATCATTGACGACTAGCTTCCCGATGAATAAAAATACCTCTTAAAGTAGCTCGTTTGTCTTTTTACCATTTGCATGTGCCACATAAAGCTCTATTAAGACATGAAACAGACGTCAAGGAAACTATGTCTACAACTTTCGCGGAAGTGATCGACTAAAGATTGTTTCCTTCCTTTCTACCCCACCAGATTCTTGCGCAACACGGGAATAGTCTTTTGGGACTCTTCCATTTACGAGTAGATTACTTTGTTAAATGGTAGTTTCGATACTGTGACGAAATCAAAGAAAACTAGATACCCGGTAACTGTTGTCTCCCTAAAAATCATTTTGCTAAATTGTCGAAAAATTTCCACCAAAATGTCGTCTCGAAATTCCTGTTCCTTTTGGATATGAATAATTTTGTCAGAGACTCTCCCATCTTTTATAAGACCTGCAGTAGTCACCTATCATCTGCATTTACACAATACCCTGAAAGCCACTATAAAGGTATGTGGCAGGGGGTGCTCTACACCAAACATGCTTTATCTGTCATGCTTAAAAGGCTTAGTAGGGCGGAATATAACAATTCGAAAAATATACTTAGAGGAAAGCAAGAATGCACAAACATGCTGGTTAGCTTGGGCTAGCTTAAAGTCCTTATACCAACATGCAGCTACCTATATATTTACAAATATTTATATCCCTATCATCATCAACAGTATTCCAATCCTAGGATTGGTTTACTGCATCCCTTCATTCTGCCCTATTCAGTGTTCATTCCCTCACGCCCTGGTATGTTTTCTCTTTCACATCCTTCTTTATTTGCCCTGTATACTTGTCCCTTGGTCTTCCTCGCGGGACCTTCCCTTCTATTATATATCTAACTAATTCATTGTGCCTCAAGGTTTGTGCAATCCATCTGGTTCTTCCTTGCCGTAGGGTTTTCTATATTGTCCTTTCTTCAGCTGCTCTTCTGTACACCTCTTCGTTCCTCACTTTATCTGTCCATTTAATCTTCAACATTCTCCTCCAGCACAATGTTTAGAAGGCTTCAATTCTTCGTTAGTCTGTTTTCCCGATGTTCCATGTCTCTGATCCATAGAATGCCACGCTTCATACGAATGTTTTGATCAAGTGATTCCTTGTTTGCAGCCGTAGGTTCTTTGAGCATAGTAGTTGTTTCTTCTTCATAGACGCCTCTTTAGCTTGTGCTATTCTTCGCTTGTTGTCCGTCGAGCTTCTTCCATCTCAAGTTATAGTGCTTCCGAGGTAGGTGAAGTTCTCCACTTGTTCCAGTTTCACTCCTCGAATTGTGATATTTGCCCTAAGCTTCTCCCTTCCGCACACTAGGATTTTAGTTTTCTTCTTGTTGATGCTCATATTATATTCCTGAAGTACTTGGTCCATTGTGGTCAGGAATGCTTGCAAGTCCTCTCGACTTTCTGCTACAACTGCGATGCCATTAGCAAACCTTAGCATGTTTATTTCTTCGCCATTCACCTTGATGCCCTTGATACCAATATCCTCTGCGTCTCTTATTGCTTCTTCCAGGTATATATTGAATCACGCTCGAGAGAAGTTGCATCCTTGTCTGACTCCTTTATTTATTTTGCCTTCTATCTTCCTTTCGTCTTTCATTCGCATTGTGGTGACCTGGTTCTTGTAAAGGCTATAGATTATTCTCCTATCCTTGTTGTCTATTCCAATTGCTTCCAGTATCATAAATATCTTGTTCTATTCGACGTTGTCAAAGGCCTTTTCCAAGTCCACGAATGCCATATACAACGACTTGTTTACGTGTATCATTTTCTCGGCCAGTAACCTTAAGCTGAGTATTGCCTCCCTAGCTCCTCGGATTTTCCTGAATCCGAATTCATTTTCCGAAAGATTCCCTTCGATTCCATTCTTCTGGTAATTATCCTAGTGAGTATTTTCGATCGTGTGACACCAGGCTCAATGTTCTGTGTCCTTCGCATTTCTCTGTCCTAGGCTTCTTCAGGAATGCGATCATTTCACTCTTCTGGTAGTTTTCCATGTCATAGCTATCTTTGATTATTCCAAAGAGGGTATCTTTTGCTTTGACTCCCGAGTGCCTTGATGATTTCTCCATTTATTTTGTACCCTCCTGGTGCCTTGTTTTTCCTTGTGTCTTTCACGGCTCTGTCAAAGTCGCTTCTCAGTATTTCGGGCCCCCATTCATCTTCATCCTCCCTGATTTCTTCTTCCGTTAAGTCAGCTTCCAGTGGTTTGGGTGCTTGATAGAACTCTTCGATGTATTGCTTCCATCTATTCCCTATATCCTCCTGCTCTATGAGTATCTTTCCATTCGTGTCTCTTATGTTGTGGGATCTTGTTTTCCTTTCTCCGAATTTTCTTTCACCAGTGTATGTGAGTATGCCTCTCACCAGTGTAGTGCAGTATATCTTCTTCGCCGATGTTGCTCGAAGAAGTTGCTCGCTATAACCATGTTCTTTTCTTTACAGAACTCTACCAGCCTTTCTCCCGTGGCATTTCGTTTTTCCAAACCAAACTCACCCACGCTACTTCCTTCTCGGCCCTCTTCGACCACTGCATTCCAATCTCCCATAAATATTAAGTTATCCTTTCCTTTTACTGTGTCTAGGGCATCTTCCAGTTGCTCATACATTTATTCTATTTCCTTTTCAGAGTGGCTTATATCCCTAATTGTACAAAAAATAAAGATATTTTAAACATGTCGGTTCGGCTATCAATCAATCAATCAATCGGTAATCCGGTTTATGAGATAAATAAGGATACTTCTCTTCCTTAAGGGTAAGAGTAAGGCTTCTCATCCTTAGGACCCGAGTTTGATATCCGGCAGTGGCAGATTTCACCTTATTACCATGTGTAGAGCATTTCAAGTCTCTCGGATAGGACGTTGAACCATTGACCCCTTGACGCTTTTCATTAAGAGCAGGCTAATGCCGGTGTACCACTCTTCCTCATATGCTCCCAAAATTCTTATTTTTCCGAATGAGCTAAAAATGCCTGTCATCTATGGCAGAAATGACCTCAGCTATCATTCCCTTTCCCTATAACTGTCTACAACAACCGCCTATTCATGCCCTGACCGTAAGCCTGAATCACTGGAATAACCACGTTCTAAGGTTCATTCAAAAGAACCTTATTTCTATCATACTCTCAGATACCGTTTGCATCATTATGCATATATTATTATCGGGTCCCGTTTGAAGTAGGAGTAGCAGCCTTGGGTTTTTAGATGCTCCAGCGGCTAAGTTCGTATCGTACCACCTAACCTTATATCGAAATCCTATGACAAATACCACGCCCCAGGCGGATCCTGTTCTAAGTTCTTGCACACCCTTAAAACGTTCATTCGAGTCCTGTGTATCATGCATTTACTTTTACCCGTCGAGCCCGGTCATACGAAATACTTTCATATTAAGACTGTAATGCGAGCGATTGATGTCTACTATGGACACTACAATGGGAATGGTACTTTTGCCCACAGTCTTTGTGGTGGAATTATCTTAGAGAAGGTAAAATGTTGAAATATATTATATATAGAACGTGTTATTTGTTATGATCAATTTATGGAATTAAAATCATGGAAAAGAATTTATCTTTAGTTGTTTGTAAGTCGATTAATATCGACTTTCTGTTGATAATACGGTGGAAGTATAGTGTCAAAGTGTGAAAAATGCTCCGGATAACTTGTGGAAATCTAGACGATTCAAAAGGTAGAAGCGAGATTTCATGATGACCTCGAGATATGGGAACGAGTGTGTACATAGGATTGCTGGAGAAGAGATTGGTTAACGGAAAAATGGGAATTTTGAAGGAGGGGTTGCAACGTTGCATATACGAAGTCGAGTGAGTCAGAAGGGCTGAAATGAAGGTAGGAATATTGAATGCATCATGCAATTTTAAGTAGTACTTTTGCTGTAGTGAAGCGGAGTGGTTGGGAATGCTCGTCGTTAATCGTCGATGAAGTCAAATGGAACGCCGAAGGAGAAAAAAGCCTAATAATTCCGAGGAGTCGGAATGAGGCCATGGAGAAGGCCAAAAGGAAAAACTGATAGAAATTATGGGTTAGTGAAGCGGAATGAGAGTGGAAATTAGGCTGCACAATGACCTTGTGGCGATCGTGCTCTTTGTCGAGTACGGACGAAGAAGATTCAAGTTGAATAAGAGAAAATACCCTAATTATTTCAAAGAAAATGTCTCGAGTTTTAACATTTTAATGGAAAGATGAAAGTTAAATAAGATATTTTGACGAAATTATGCAGCCAATTAATGTAGTGTGATTTAACAAGACATCAAAGAACGTACCAGTCTGGTATAATATAAATTTTGTAACATAGAAATAGAAATTTTTGACTAATTAATGACAGTATTATGAAAGCTGATGTAAATAACTGGGTACTTAATTATATAATAATGGTTCCATATAAAGGGCACTAATGCTTTTAATCAATCAGTCACGATTCAGTGTCTCTGATACTATCACTCTTTACTTATATTTTATCTTTTTTCCGCTCGTATTTCTCAAGGCTGGTGAACCCCCGTACTCATTCTGCCAACGCTCTTGTAGCGGCTGGCTGGGTAATATAGAGGTACGAATTCTATCAGTTATGCAATGAGCTAATGGAAGATGAACATGAAACGCCGGTAAAAGAGCTTGGAAAACACGGTATTTCTCGGGTCGGAAGAATTTCCTTCTGGAAGCGTAAATCATCGTCGGTGATTCCCCATTGTCGAGTATGAAATAGTATTGAGAAAGCAAGGTAATGAAGACTTCACTTAAATGGTAAGGCATACAAAGCATCTCGGGCATTCAGAGTTGAACCAAAGTGACACGTGCTTGGGACTTGAAGAGCAAAAAGGTAAATGTAATGACAACGTTGCAGTTGGTAATTACATCGTAAACATCACTTGAGTCTATATTTTATAGTAAACTTTCTTTAATTATGGATTTATAATGCGTATGTAGACATTATGAAGTAGGACTGGGCGTTGTGACATGTTTTTAGTGCGAGATATTTTTTATAACATGAATTGCTCTGCTTTTCCTTCTGGTAGAAACGAAATAAATGGAGTTGGTATTACCTGATATTTCACCTTGTAATTGGAGCAGTAGAAGAGACATCACGCAAAGCATTGCGCCGACCTAGGAGCCGATTCGTGAGGAGGAAAATTACGTGGAATTGTTCAGAATAGAGGCGTTATATGATAGAGTAACTTTGCTTTTGTGCAAAGAGAATCTACATCTAAATTTTATCCTGCAGGCCGCCACAAGGATGTATTGCAGGGGGCGTTAGGTCACAAACCGTGAAGTTGAGTTTAAGCGGGAAAAATCTTTGTTGATTAATAGTATATAGCATAGTATTTAATGTGTGTGAAAGAATTTTACTTTGTGTTGTAGTCGAGTTTTGTCTGTGGGAAAAACAAATTATTGTAACGCTCGGTCGGAGAGTTGTTTTCTCTTAATTTGTCCCTTTCGTCTGTCTTACTGGTGTAATATGGCGATAGAAAGTTATCCGCAGTATCAGATTTGAATCTTGAGTTTTAATATCTTGGAATAAATTTATTCTTGCAAACAACCTGATAGATTATATTGTTTCCCAACCATGCTATTCTGATAGCCGAGTGACAATAGGTATGAATATTGTAAGGAGACTTTTGCGGTGAGGGTGCCGAGAAGTTTGGGAAAGATTAGTTGGTCGGTAGATATAAAAATGGGAGTTTTTTGAATTACGGCAGTGGGCAAAGCAAGTTGGTCGAAGGTGTGCAAACGGATCACGAAAGTAGAGGACGTATTGAGCGGGAACGGAATGCGCGTATGAGGGGGAATATGAAGACAAGAAAAAACAATACTACATTTCAACATTAAAAATTTATTCACACGATCTTCAGTTGCACCTGGAATGTAGAATCGCAGTGCTGGGTTTTCTTCTGTCTTCAGAATGGAAAAATCCCACCAAGTCAAAACTGAGACAGTCTCCTTTAAGAGTGGGGATTTTAGGTAATCGGGTAATTTTAATGAGAATTCTGAATGTCATGAATGAAGGCGGATGCGTGAAGTATTAAATCGGAGTTTAATGTTAATTTGGAGAGAGATCATCGACAACTTGTCAAGTATTGGAATATGCATGGTCTTAGCTACTCAAAAGTCTCGGAATCAAATCCCGCGAGCATGAAAATTGCCCTAGGTGTTAGATTAGCATAGACATTGCGATATAACCAAACCAAAAAATCAACATCTAGTACGATATAATTATGGTGATGGAGTCGGCTATGCTGCCGGAATCATAATTATTTGTATTCACGCGCAAAGGAAAACGGTTTAAATCATGTATAAGTTTGCAAGATAAGGTTTGAAGTCCTCACAATAGCCGTCGGAATGCGGCAAGTAGTATAGGAACTCAGGAACAATTGAGTTGATAATTTAAATAAGGACCTTGTTCCAAAAACAGGTTTTCTGATCACAAAAATTTAGTCATTAGACAAACTGCTGGATAAAATCTTAATTAACCTGATTTGCAGTATGAAAATATTCAAAATATACCAGATATTGACGAAAGTTAAGAGAAGCTTTTTGGGAGGAAAAGGAATGGTGATTTCACTTCAAATGAAATTTACCAACGCATTTGATACCGAGCGTAACTGAAGGCATTGCAAGTTGGATTAATACCTACGTTATACCATTGCTGGGCGTTTTAAAATAGTTTTTTATTCTAAGTTATTATTTGTGCCATCTATGATGTTACATGTTCAAAGGATGACGTCTTTGCACTCTGGGTTATCCGGGAATACCCAGCGAAAGTGTTGCGGCAACTCCGACTAAACAGCGGTAACAGGTGGAGGCAGGTGGTTTCTTCTCTGCCATCAATTTTCGCCGCTTATTCCCGTGAGGAATTTGATGACTTGCGTTGATTCCGTTGTCTAAAGATTTTCTGGTTAAATGCTGACCTCACTTCTCCCTAAAATTTTATTATCGTAAATGATGATCCAATTTCCCATTGTGAGGCAGTTAAAAATTTGGGAACGCTAGTAAATGAAAACCTATCATGGTCGTAACATGTAACTAATGTCTGTAAAACTGTCAATAAATCATTATTTCCTCTGCTTAGATTGAAGCATGTGATCCTTACATCTTAAGACACAGCTGGTATTGGCGTTAATTTTACCGCATTTTGACTGCGCCGATATGGCTTATCAAGATCTATCATAAGACTTTCATTTCAAGCAGTCATTTAGACTTCCACGCTCTCTGAATGCTTGCATCAGGTTCATTTCCGATACAATCAAATCACATAACCAAATGCATAATTACATATATTGGTTAAAACGTAGTTAAGAGATGCCAACTTCACACTCTCTTCTTTATCAAATTATGGACACTAAAACGCCTCAATTCAATTTTGAAAAATGCAGAAAACTGAGAAAGGCCATGAAAGTATTACGTGTGGGAATCATAAGTTGGTAATACCTCTCCACTAGGCGACCATTTTAATCAAATTATTCATTGTCACTGCAAGTCGCGATTGGAACTAACTTCTCTTATCCTTAAGAAAATCTCAATCACTCTTATCTTTTAAAAGGGCGCTGTATAAAACACTTATCAAGGCTCAATAGAAGGACACATGGGCACCACAGGTCACAAATACTTACTCAATGCACTTACTCGTTATAGTTTCATACACGAATGGCAAAATAAATGGCGCGCATCTAACGCCATATAGTCACATCACACAATTTTTGTTTGTGTAATGTTTCATTTTTCATTAATTTTATATTTTATTTACTAATTTTCCTATGCACTATTATAATTAATTTGTTTTTAAACACTAGATACACTATGAGCAGGATTTCACTGGCTTTTCACACCCCCTTCTCATTTGGGTGTTTTCCTAAAGTGGATTTTTTTCATGAAGGATGTAAGTATAATAATCCTCACGTTTTCTACACAGTTAAAAATATTTTCACACAGAATCATTTCTTTGATGCTTAATATTGTAATAATGTATTATAATATAATAGTGTATATATTTTTTGTTCACTTAACATTCTTTAATTCATTAAATACCATCTTTTGGTGTTTTTTACCTCAGATTTTAACTGCACATGTCATGACAATATATTTTATGTAAATATTTTGACGCGAGGTTAGGTGACAGAAGGGACAGTTTTGTCTCAATATCCCCCAATAAAGACGTTTTATTATGATTTTAATCGGTTTTAGTGGCTCTGAATTTTTTGTCACTTCCTTGGGAATGCTTATGATAGACTTCTAACAGGTATGCGATCCTTGAGCAACCTTACAAATCACTGCGAAGTGAAGACCAAAACCTCGAGAGGAACTAATAAAAATTAAATTATCAGTGTTATATCCATGACCTTCGCCTTGGTTCTTACTTTCACTGCTGCCACATTCCTGCCGTCGTTTGAAAGAAAATTATCGTTTTATGGCAATAAAGGCAGTCAAGGAAAATCCAACTTCAAAATTCCAAAGTTTTGGGGAGCCAGCAAAAATAATCCAAACTTGTGTAAAAGTTTGACATAAGAATGGTCAGATTTCTCTAATTATGGAGAATTAATTGGCTAATTTAATTTTTGTGTAATTTTATATTAGTGCCCAAATTAACATATATTTGTGATCATTTCATACAATAAATTATAAATGTTTTATCATACCTTGCACGGATATAAAAAACTTAGAAATATCCGTAGGAATTGGAAATTGGTCTGGATTTGGGGTCTGAGGGTTGAAGAAGGTCCAGAGCCGTGATGTTGTCACTTGATTGTCTGAAATAGTGCAAATGGTCTGATGGTTAACGTTCCTATCCTCATACATACAAAATTCCTTCGATTTAGTTTTGTAATAACTTTAAAGTTACTCTCAGCAACGGCAGTAATTCCGTAATCATAAAATTCTCCATTATCTCGATGTTAGTCACAGATCGGTACTCACAGATGGAATAAATGGACGAGTGAAGGGTTCCGGGTAAGGGTGGGAATAGCTGGACTAATGGGAATACGAAGAAATGAAAGATGTAAGGTAGTAAAAGGTTTCTCTCGATTTGTTTTCTACTGATGATATTTCGCCCCTTCCTCTGAATGTAAAGATTTCTCCTCCCACTTACTTTCTTCGCTCTCACTTCTGCCCGACTGCCTTCCATTTTTAATGTCTCCTCTTTATCATCTTCGAAGAAGCTTCTAATCTCAGTTACCAGCCATCTTCATTCATAGTGGTTCACAGAGTTCATCATTACCATGCTTCTCTGAAACCCTTTGCAGTGTTTAAAAATACCAAAGTATTTACTAAAAAGGAATGAATATGTCTCAACTTTGTAAAATCGAAATATCTCCGTGGTAAAAGAGACATTAACTTTGCAGATTATGCAGATTTCATTTTCACTGGCATAACGTATTTTGCCAGTTAAAAGTGTATAAAACCAAGTTGTTGTGTATTTCTACCATGGAGAAGGCAAATACTAATTATTGGTTGTTTCCTTAAACGAGATTCTGAGATCAAGGTTTGTCCATAAAGATCAAACTCATCCCGCTGCTGATCATTTTTTCTATCTCATTTAAGACTAATGGATATCCACCACTCAAATCAAAATTTTTATTGCTCCACGGTGCTTTTCGATTATTTTAGCTTATTTTCGTTTTTTTCTGCTCGCTGAGCCGTCAGCTTTTTTTCAATGCAATGGTCTTCCGTTTCGAAACTCGGTTTTGGAAAAGAGTTATGGAATTTTTATGAGTAAAGTTTTACCAGAGAAATCACGTCAGGCAGACCTATAAGCGAGGAATCATTTGGATGAGGTAGCTGTACCTGGGGCAAGAAGTTGCCTTCTCCCTCTTGATTTTGAGGATTAGGAGCGTGATCGACGAGAGATTTCCGTGCTCAGACAGAGATGTCCTCGATTGCTAGATATTTATTCTATTATGTTACGCATATTCATTTCCAGTGACATTTTACTGTTGTTTACGTGTCATTGTAAACGCTGTAAGAGCCGTTAAAAAGCTCGGAAAGTCTTTCTAAACGTTCGTGCCACTCTCCATGTTTGATTCTAAATAATAGGAATAATTAACAAATAAATAGAGTTGAAAAATAAAAGGGGTGTTCTTCATTTCGAGATTGGCTCCTTGCTGTTAGATCACTTCTCCTGAAAAAAATACAGCGAAAGGCATAAAAGGTTCTTAAGTTTTACGTCAACGCGACTGGCAGCGTACTTAACTTGTATTGCTCTGCACACCGTACTCAAGTAGGAACCTGTACGGCGATGAAAACACCGCCAATCCTGCGACTCAAACCTAGACTCTCGGGAGTACTGAACTTAGAATGATCTCCTAATAGTACCCTAGTTGGACTACTTACATAATATCCGAGTGGATTGGAACCAAGGCCTTCCGGTTATGAAATGGGAATGTAAGTGAGGAATGAGAGCATTGAGAAAGATTCAAATCGTTTTCTTCAACATCCAGCAAACTCTATGACAAATGTATTTCGTACGACTTAGAAACACGTGAAGATTCCTTAAACTTGAAACTGGTATGATACTTTATGTTCGCTGTCATGTTGCATGTGCTAGAGCTGTTGTTTTATTTTCATGGTAATGAATGTTGCAGTATGCTTTCAAGGTACAAAATGGTGGCTTGAAAGTAATGGTCGAGATCAAAGGAAAATGAGGTTATCAGAGAGAGGAAGCGGGACAAGCGATCATCGAAAAGTAGAGCACGAGCGACACGAACTCGCCAATTTTACTGGAAATTACTTCAGAAGTCTTAGGTATCATAGCTCTAAATTCAATGGTAGGTTTCAGGGTCCAGCTCAGTCTCGTTAACACATAATATGCTCGCTGATTAACTTGTAAGTTGTCCATACTGAAAACTCCAGGGAAATGGAAGTGTGTTGTACCTTAGTGGAGTTTGTATGTTGAACTTACTTAGCGAGGGAGTCGTAGAACAAAACCAATGTTCAATCCATTGATTCTTTGGTATCCAGTGCCGTACTATTAGGAAAATCAGGTATGACATAGGCTGGAGCGCGCCTTGAGCTAAGGAGACCACGGGCAATTACGGTTTTCGGGCGCAAAAAATTAGTAATTCGAGCCCTTAGTTATAAAATCAACTAATTAAAAATGCAAGAGAGAAGGCACTAACTCATCTTTTAAAAACCATCTGCCACATGTACTCAACAGGAGAAATACCAAGGGACTTCGAGAAAAACATCATTCCTATTCCCAAGAAGATTAGAGCGGAGAAATGCGAAAATTTTGGGACTATAAGCCTGACGATACATGCATCGAAGATACTGACCAGGATCATCTATAGAAGAATATAACGAAAAGCAGAGGAATTCCTGGATGAAGATCAATTCGGATTCAGGAAAAGCAAGGGTACAAGAGAAGCAAATTGGCCCTTAGACTGCTCACAGAGAAGAGAATGTAGAATAACAGGCCGATATTCATTGCATTCGTGGATTTAGATAAGGCTTTTGGCAACGTGGATTGGGATTCGATGCTTGGAATTGTGAAGGGAATTGTAGTGTCCTACAATGACCGAAGAATTATCCACAGTCTGTATAAAAACCAGTTAGCTGTGATTAAATCTGGACCTAGCTGTGAAGAGGCAAAAATAAGGAAAGGAGTGAGACAAGGCTGTGCACTGTCTCCCGTAATTTTTAATGTTTACATCGAGAGAGCCATTAATGAAATCAAAGAGAAGTCTTCTGGAGTGTTTTCCACGGAAAAATAATAAGCATGCTGCGATTCGCTGATGACATAGCACTCATAGCATTGACAGAGAGGGCTCTGAACAAGATTATAGTAACCATGGAAAGGACAATGGCCAGATAGCAACTGAAGATAAATAAGAAGAAGACTAAGATATTGGTGTGCAGCAAGAAGGAAGAGGCAAAAACCAATGTTAAACTAGGAAAACAAAAACTGGAAGAGGTGAAAGAGTTCTGTTACCTGGGAAGCCGAGTAACCAACGATGGACGAAGCAAGAAAGAAATAGTAAGTAGAATAGCCCATGCAAAGAGGGCATTCTATCAAAGGAAGAATCTCCTTAAGCTGGAAATAAAAGCGTAGAAGTATGGAAACAATTCATCAGAACATATATCTGGAGCATGTTTCTTTACGGCAGTGAGGCGTGGACGATGACAGCAGCGGAGAAGAAAAGGGTAGAAGCATTCGAAATGTGATGCTACAGAAGAACGATGAAAATTAAATTGATCACCAAGTGACAAATTAAGAAGTCCTAAGAAGAGTGGGAGAAAAGAGAAGTCTGCTGACAACTCTAAAAAGAAGAAGGGACAACTTAATCGGCCATCTCCTGAGACACGATGGCCTGATGAAGACAATCGTCGAAGGAAAAGCGAACGGGAAGATTGGAAAGGCAGGCCTTGTATGAGATACATGGAACAGGTAGTGAGGGATGTAAAAGAGAAGAATTACGTCTCAATGAAAAGGTTGGCCGATAGGAGAATTGCGTGGAAACCTACGTCAAACCAATCCTAGGATTGTTGACCAATGATGATGATGAGTTATTAAATCAATCCTTATCATAAAAATATTACTTAATTATTGCAATTATTAGCGTAATTATTTATTCTTCCTGTGACTGTAGGTCTTCCAAAATGCAGGGTCCATGAAGGCGAGTCCCAGGGTAGAGGCCCTCTTGCCCGGCTCATAGGGTGCTACTGAGCATACGAATGGAAGGGAAAGGTGGAAGAATGATGGAAAGAGATAAAAGAAGTGTGTATGAAACGATAGTTTTTCGGTCAAGAAATGGAAATTCCTTCCTCCCAGTTGGCGCTGGAGCATTAAACTATACGCTGTAATGATAGGTGTAATTTCACCTCCATGGTGGCTGCTTGAAATGCTTGTTTTTCCTTGATATATGTAAGGAAAACATTGTTAAAAACCCATACCCAAGCGATTGATGCGCATGTTGAAATATACCTTACGCTTTTTCAAGTACGTCGTAAATGCAACTCATAACATACTTATTATATAAATGAAGGCCGTTGTCCTTTCACGCTTGTCCATTGGAAAACTCTCTATGTTTGCGAAGGGTATGATACATAAGTTTCTTCCTACTTTTCCGGTTTACCTTCCACTTTAAATCTTGACTCACCTCGGAATGCCATTTCAGAGATATATTTCTGAAGTATGACACAAATACTTCTTGGAGGTACTGCATGGGCTCTTCAGCTCATTATCAATGTCTATCCTTTTGCGTTTTATATGCCTCCTCATAGTAGAGTAAATAATAATACAATTCCAAAATTGGTCTTCCAGAAAGGGGGAGGAACATAGGCTGAAGGCATGAAATTCAGTTTTGAAGGAGGATGAACTGGATGAGCTGGGGAGAGAGATAAGGTAAACGAAAAGTTTGAGGCATGGTGGACGTAGGGCTGGACGGATGAAGGAGGCAGCCGTGCTTGAAAGGCAGTCTAGTCCCCAAAGTTGCAAGTGAAGAGAGATTGATAGATATCTTGATAAATTGATAGATTATAGATTGATTGATTGGTGGGAGAGAAGCTTAAAAAAATAGGGATTCTGAAAGAACAAGGCAGTGTTCGGTAAAATTTCAAGACGGGGGAACCAAACCTCTCTCCCTCAACAATTAAAAAGTTATTCAAGAGTCATAAATATATTGCCGCTAAAAGGAAAATGTAAAATAATATTATGTAACAAGTGAAATTATTATCTTTGACCTTGTCAAAATCAGGTAAATTCGCTTAAAAACTGCTTTCATAGATTTTAATCAGTTTGAACAATGAGCTTGCATTTCCTGAGGACGTTTCTGCTACGATCAGTTAACAAATAGTCGTTTTGGATTTTAGTCACGACTCCACATTGGAATTAGTAAATAAAACCATGATACTTTTACTTAATGTGTCAAGCTAGAGTTTTATAAATGAAACTATAGTTTTCATATTAGTTTACTTTTAATTAGTTCATTAGTTCAATAATAGTTCATTTTTCAAATTCTGTTAAGAGCCACATGGATGTACGCAAAGAGCCGAATGTGGGTCGCCAGCCGTAGTTTGCCGACCCCTGTCACAAGGAAAGATAAAAGGTAGAGAGGGAAATAATATAAAATATTAGTACCGTAAGTTGATAGTAATGGCCATGGGGTGATGAGGGGTGCTAAAAATGGGAAGAGCTGTCCAAGAATCTACTTTTGTTGGAAGATAAGTAACGTATGTCTACAATTTAAGAAAGGTTAAGTTATTGTGTTTTTAGAGGGAGGTCGTTGTCCGGAACCTCGTTGTAGATGGGATTTTTTGTTGAAAGTAGCCAGCTGAGTTATCATTTCTTGCGCTTTCATTTTAGCGCAGATTTTTTCTTCCAATACAGGAGTAATTTGTCCGCTGAGTGGCGTCACGATCAATGGAATCTAACAAGGAATCACTTTGGGTATGCTACAGCAAACATGACTTCAAGTGCAGAGCGCGAATTGGGTGCTACAGACTAGGATCTTTCTAATAATTTTGCTTTCGTTTACCACTTATAACCGAGAATGACAGTTAGCCATCAACGTAGCAGAAAATTTCAATAGATTAGTCTATCTAATTTGGACTGAAAGACTTGATAAAGGAGGGGGAATTGAATTTCGTCCTTGTAGGGTGCCATTCGGGTCATACAAGCAGCTCAAGGTGTATATGATATGAAACTTGGAATACCTCTCATTCACGAGAACTGTCGCTAACATGAAAGTAGAATTATGCATAAATTCTGGAATGGAAAAGGAATAAACTCTGGGAATGAGGTTGTTTATGGCTGCGCGATATTGCCTATAAGTAGTAAGCGCGTCCACGATCATGGTATAATGGTTGATGGCATCATATTTTAAAGCACGGACGGCATTTTGCGTCTAAGCGTTTGTAATATAGCTTTCCGGAAGCAGAAGAGAATCACTATGCTTGCTAATGAATGTTTTCTCCAGTTTGTAATCTGAAAAGTAAAGACGAACAGCTGAAATGGGTCTTTGACATCTGCGTTTCTTAGTTTCTCGTAACAGTGTTAGAACATATTGTTGTGAGAGATACGATGAATTTTTCATAACAGCGATAGTACATAAGCGAAGTCATCACGGATTTCGTAGGAGAAGATGTGAAATAAAAAGTTTTTAATTCGCGATCTTGTGAAAAAAGGATAAAGATAATGTCACATTTGCTATATCTTAGTTTTCAAGAAAGCCTAAAGCTAAATATGAACAAGTCTGAACAATTTTAAAAACGAAAATATTTTTTAAGTGAAAATGCATTTATTGTAAGGACCGGAGAATTTTCAACTAACTGAAAACAATTCATGAAATACTCCAAGAAAAGCTTTAAATGTCTTACAACGGGACGTAAGGGCTCCTGTTTGGGCCCTTCTTGGTGTGCACTCAAGACACTTGGGCAAACGTACCTAAAGCGTCAAAATCTAAATCGTCAAAAATTTATCTTACTTACGTAGGTTAGAAAAAATCGAAAATGTGCAAGAAATAGAGGGTGTAACTAAATAATAGAAAAGGGCTATGGTAATTTTTAGAGCTTGGGGCTTGGAAAACTCATAAAGGTAGTTGTTTCAGGCTTGATTTGGTGGAATATCATAGCGAAAGAAAAAATGGCCATTTTCCACAAGAATACTCTTGGAAAACTCAGTATTGCTTTGAGGACGGGTCAATGGCTTATAATAAAGCTATAATGAAAATTTTTATATGCATTCATTCTGTGATGTAATGAATTCATTAGGGAAACAAGTGATTAACCTTGAAGAAACTTGGTTTCGACTTAAAGTTGGTAACTTTAATGGGAGGTCTAAATATATTATTGTATCAAATAATTGATATTCTTTGGTTTTATATGAACCATATTTTTCTTGGGAACCACAGACCTCACAGGGAAAGCAGCCGGCCTCCTATTTTGGAGGACGAATTTCATATATCGATCTATATCTACTGTCTTCCCTGCAAGCCACCCCGAGGGTGTATGGCAGGATATGAGTTATCACCTAACATACACTACGTACATGCACTAAAGTTTACTTAAACCTACCACCTATTACCAACCCAACGAGGGACCACCATGGATATCATGCCGGACACACACTAATAATTCCTCTTTTCCGCCAGCATGCAAGAAAACATTTGAGGAGTAGTACAACCATGCATTAAAAACTTGCTTATATCCACAATAATACACCACCTTAATCTGATCTCTGTTTGCTTGCTTGATCTGTATTATTCTAATGACTAATTTACATGTTCATATCAATGGCAGTATATTTTTATGAAGCCATGATGGAGTGGGAAGTCATACTGTTGTTATAATTACGAGTAGTTCAAGGAAAGAACGAGTATTTGAATCTGTCTGTGATGCACTATTCTCATCTTATCGAAATAGTTCTGGCTACCAATGTCATGTGGAGCCTTAATAATTCTCTCCGTGTTGGATATAAATTCGTCTGCCCTGTATATATTCAAAAGTCTTTGTCTGGTTTGATGTCTTAGCGTTGGAAGGATCTCTCATACCATTGGTTTTGCACACGAAGTTAACTTACTTCATTATCACAACATTTTTTTACAAATCTGGTTGGTCTCCTGAATTTTATCTATCTAATTAATTTATTGATCCCTTTTCCCCGGGTTCCAAAGTTCGTTACCCCAAAAGGTCATTAATGTACATATTTTTAGATTGAGCACTAGTTCCTATTGCCCAAAATCTTATTTAAGTCGCGAGCTAGCAACATATATTCCTCATAATTATTTATTTATATGCTCATTACTGTCATCCGCAAATAATCTGATGTAGCTGTTTATTTTGGGGAGTGTAATTTATATATATTGGGAATCGGAGGGGACTCAATACACTTCCCTGTGGCATGCCGGATGTCACGTCCACTTCTGTAAAACCAAACCCACTGATAACTACTTTTTACTTCCGGTCTAATAAGAAGCTACTAACCCGGTTTATCATTTCCTCATTGATTCTGCAGGATAGGTGTTTGTGGTGTTTGATTACTAGTTTTTGTGAGGAAATTTGCAGAATGATTTTTTTAAATCCTTCGTCCACTTTTTAATTACTCTCTTCCGATTTCAAAACTTCATGAACGAAAGAATCAACTTTGTTTTAAATGACCTACTCTTTCCAAAATTGTTTGGACATGAGCTCAATTTCATTACGTTACTCGCTGTGCTGTGTTAAGGGATTTTAGAAGAGATAGTGACCGATAAAATCGGAGTGTAATTTTCAGGGATTTCTAATCGATAAGCGAAGCTTTCATTTGGTAGAAGGACGTCATAATTAAAATAAGTAAAAAATTTGTTACTTCCACGGTTTATTTCAGAATCACCACCGGTATCGGCTGTCAAGCCATTATCAGGTACACCTGTTAAGTTAGTTACATATATATCTTATAAAATACAAATAAAAAAGTTTTAAATTATTTTAACTAGTTTCGGATGTGGTTTTTTCAATAAACTGTGGAATCCACAAAGTTTTAACTTATTTAAATTCTGGGATTTCCTTGTCACCTCCTTTGCATATGGGTGGGTGTGATGGTGGCTAATTACCGGTCACGTTTGTACTTAGTACGCGTTGAGATCAACTCTCACCAACCTGACTACATCGTAGGTTACGCATAGATATCTATTCTTTATCCCCATCTCAGCATGCTAAATTTCAATTATCTAATAATGAGAAGAAAGAGCGGTACAAGCTTCATTGTCAAATTCCTCTTGGATTTTTACAGCATGCGGAAGAAATGGAGCTTGAGATATTTCATACGTCACCGTTCATGCATTTGCCCAGTTTTCCCTGCACTCTGTTGATTCACTCGAATAAATTTTCACCGTGCGCCTTTTTTATTATCTCCTTTTAATCGCTTTATAAAAATAAATATTAGACTTTACAATTGCAAACCTCGTGTAATAATGCCCCCATGACATAAATAAAAAAATGCGGCTTTTCACTGCAGAACTCGTAAGAGCAGACTGATTATCTCAGGAATCACTTTCGGCCAAACCCCACCTCTATGTGTAAATGAATGCACAAGTTTCCTCTCGCAAGCAAGGGAAGAAGAGGGCTTTATTTGCGGGCTAGAATACCTTAATTTTGGGCATTGGGAGATATACTTCTTTTATTTTCGGTGCTTAAAGACATTTCTTCAGAGGTGATAATTCTTTGTGCAGTCTATGCTCTGGATAACTTGCTAATATAGTTACTTTGGTCTTAATATAACACGAAATGTTACCCAGGGAATCTGTGCAGAAATAAGGCGATGTATTTTGACGTTACCTTATTTTTCACCAATGAATCACACATATTTAGGATATTCATTGCCTTGTAGAGAGTATGCTGATTGTCAAAGAGAAATAAGGTAGAGAAGGAAGTCTTCAAGAAAAGTGAGGGATAAGAAGTAAAGCAGAGAGTGCTCTCCTTTAAAGCTACTATTATTAAATTCACTTCTGTTTCCTCTGCTCATGTGTTGGTGTGCAAATTACTATTCTTGTATCCCATGTATATCCGGAACCAATAAACCTTCCTTTAAAATACATATTAACTGCTTCCAGCTTGGATATTTTGTATGTGTTTCATTGATTGATCACTCCCACATTAAGGCCATAAATCATGTAATTTCTTTTCTTCTTCGTTAGGCCAGCTTTCAACTAGTTAGGATCCCTTGTGTGCACTATTTGACGGCAACAGTAGCAATCTTACAAAAACGATTACTTTTGTGATTAACAGAAGGGAATCGATCCACATTGTTAAGAAGTTTAGGTTATTATTGTTGTGAATTTTTGTCATTCCTTTAAAATTCATGTAAGTGTCTGTTTTTTGTGCTTAATAGTAAGCTATGCTATTAGGTTGTCAAAGCTGGATTTACAGTTACCGCCCATCTTGTCAAAGGGTAAGAAATCACGTTTTATATTTCCGTTATGAACAGTGTCTTGTATAGAGCTAAAAATTTGTGACTGATCATTCTTTATACATATTCCGAGGAGCTTTGTGACCGGTGTATGTCAGTTTTATTTGTTATTGTATGCTTAGCTGTGGCCACCAATGGCAGTAATATCCATCTTGTCTCCTAGTTGAACGAATTATTTACGAAACTTTTTCCTGAGTAAGCTGTCTTTGTGTTGCGCATTGGATTAGTTTTCCGGTCTAATTTGCGAGTTCGGAAACGATAGGTGTTCATGGTGGCCCGTATTGGTTTAGACTAGGGATGGGTCGGTTCCACTTTTTTTCGGGTCCGGTTCCGGTTCGGTTCTTAACTTCGGTTCTCGGTTCCGATTCTCGGTTCCGGTTCCTAATTAATCACTTACTTTGCATTGCTTAGTGGTAAGATAAGATAACCAGCAATCATTTTCAGAGACATACTGCTTGAAAAAAAATACCGGCTTCATTATATTTTTGTGTTATATATACTATATTATGATATAATTTACGAAAATGATATGAGGACTCGCACCTCCAAAGTAGGTGGACGTAACATATACCTATCAATCAGAATATCCTTATTACGGCGGTATTTCATCACTTACTAGAATTGGATGTAATAAATTAAATCATATAGTCTTTTTAACGTCTGAATTAGAATAATTCGCGGCAACTTTGAAGCATCTAAGTGCACTATTTCACCAGGTTTTAACGTGAAGCCTCCACTTTCACAGTGTGAGCAGGTTTCAAACTAGTTTTCGCGCCAATTATTTCGGTACCGATTATTTTTGGCCTCGGTTCCGGTTCCGGTTCTAAGCTCAAGAACCGGTGGAACCGAGAACCAAAGAACCGAACCGACCCATCCCTGGTTTAGACGAAATCTCGGTACTTGGTGGCACGTGCGGTATGAATTTTTAATGAATTTAATGCCGAGTATCCTCTGTCAAAACCAAGGCCGACCACAAATCTTGGGTCATATTCCTCTATCTTCTCCTCCCCATCTTTTAATTTCCTAAATCTTAAGTTTCTCTCCAAGGTCGAGCAAGACTCAAGTTCTGGGTCGAGCTGTGGGACTGGGATTCTTCGAAAGTTTCGGCCATGGTGTTCCTATGTCATTTTTGTGATACCATCACTTCAGAAACCTTATTCCCTTCCCGAGAAAGCTTTCACTGAAGTTTTTGAAATCGTATCCATCGAAAGAATCGGTGGAATCTTCTTTGACCAGCTGCTTTCTGTCGTTGCTTAACCGATGGCGTATCAAACTCTCGACGATGGTTTTATATTAATGAAAGTTGACCCAGGGTTATACAACTCTTCGGAGACCCGTGGACTTTTTTCACGATGTAACCTGATGTTTGCGTGCGTATTAGCCATTTGATTCCTGTTGTGAAACAGAAGAACTGAAATGTTCCCTAAAATTTAGTGTATTGGCCGACTTGCCATCTGCAATTTCATTATAAGTAGGGTATTTATAACTGTAACAAGGATCTGGAAATCGTATTTTATATCCATCGTGGTTTTGGGCATTTTTAAGTGATATTATTTTTTCATTTTTTCACAGTTTCATTTCATTTGATCCCTTCCCCATGGACTACGCCTTGTCGTGGTGGGATTGGGACTTGCGTGTTCCCGTGACCCCTAGAGTTGCACTGGCAGGAGCAATTAATATTGCTCCTGGTAGGGTTTCCCATGCCAGATAGGTCGAAGTGTAGGAGCCTGATGAAAGGTAGTCCACGTACCTATTGCTCAATCGAAATAAATCTTCCCACATATTTGGTAGGCAGTGGAATTACATATTCCAGCCCCAATTAGCCCAAGTGGAATTACATATACAGCCCCAATTACATATTCTCTAACTTTATGAATTCTGGTAAAAAGATAGCTAAGCCATTACGGGCAAGTTGGAAACTTTATAAACTTTTACACATTTTGCGTGGTTTTTACTACACTTATGAACAGCATGTAAAACATTTACATCCTTCCTATTCTTTTTTTCTTATTTTTTATTCCATAATGCCACCTTAAAGCCATAGGAAGACCACGTTGGTGTGTAAGTTAAATCCTGGCCTCCCATCCCGAGGGCCCAGCATCGAATCCCATCTTGTTTGGCATTTTTTGTGTAACGGAGTGCTGTGTGCAGTACCCCCTCCATCAAATAGGACGTTACGCTGTTGCCCCCTTGGAGTTTTAAGTATAAGAAGGCTCATTCCGGCGCCAGGTTTCCCTCTTTCCTGCCACCGTTCCTCTAAAAATTCATGCCTTTTTCTGATTTCTTACCTATCCTTGACGGTACAAATTACCTTAGCTGTCGGTCGCTTACCCCCAATAAGTTATAGTCATTTCGGTCTCTCCTCTTCCACACCTACCATGCTTATTCCCTTGTCACAGCTTCCAACATTTCGATGCCTCTAAAAATATTCCTCATCCGCCTTATTGATTGATAAGTTTTCTAGCGGTTAGGGTAGGTTTTAATGGAGTATCCCTTCAATTTGCGTTGCATTCAATTGTCGTCCCTGACCCTACTCTATTTCTCTCTTCAAATCGCTATATGTATCTTCTACCCCTCTTTATACTATCCACATGACTTTTCCTTCCGCGCTTACTCAGCATTCTACCTTCGATAGCTATCTTCTCAATACCATTATACCGAAGGACTTGTTACAACTACTCACTCTGCCTTCTCTTAATTTTCAGTAGCAATCTTCTTTCCTCACCAACCAAGTTGCCAAGTCAACTCCTCTTCATTCGTTCTCCTCTCCGTCCATCGGTTCTTCTCCATTTTCCTCCAAACCCACATTTCTAAAGGTTCCAACCTTTTCTCGTCATATTTCCCTAGAGTCCATGCCACCGATCTATACAAACCATGCTCCATATCTCGTAGTTCTTCACTAACCTCCTATTCACACCTCTGCTCAAGGCTTTCGCCATAGAAGCAAGCGGGTAACTCCGTTAAGGTGTTTTGCAACTGGTTCACAAGCTTGAATGTGTATGTGGTCAAAATTTCTTTCCTGTTGGTAAAATCCACATTATCTGCCTTATTGAAATATCTCCTACTATTTTATTTTTTCCCTCCACTATATCTAACGCCTCTTTGGTTTTACCTTTTTGTCGTACTCCAGGTAATATTATTATGTTCATGTCTCCACTGTCCTCCATGTGAAGTCATTTCCTTCCTCTAAAAAATGGATTACTGCACCAGACTCAATCATGATGTCATGTAAAACTTCGCCAATGTTTTGAACGTCGGCGAATCAATCCAGAAAATTAAATGGGGAAATTCTGCCATCGATATCATCCTCTTAAAGTTGTTACATTTACTATTGAAAGATCTAGTACGAACTTGGTGCCGGCCGTGGTAGCAAGGTCGGAAACTCCATAGCCTGGCAACCAAAAGGTTTCGAGTTCCGCCTAAGGCATGGATGTTGTGTTTGTTCTATGATTAAGATGTCTGGTTAAACGGTGCGATATAACTTTTAGCCGTTGCAGCACCTGAAACCCGAGACTACCACTCCAACCTTGATCATTTTACCCTAATAACTGATTATGCTTTTCTGGGTAGTATCTTATACTTCGGATTTCATATGCTTGACGTAATTGCGTATTTCTTTCACAATTCCGAGATGTGGCTAGTTGAAATTAGTTCGAAGATTTATCAAAAGCGTGATTTTTCATGTGCATCACTTTACCTCTCGTTCGACGAAATTTCATTCCCACCTCTGCCTTTCCCTAGTTTCCCTAAATATTTCCCAACACGGGAATGTTAGTCAAAAAGGCCAGGCAGTATCGGGCAGCCACACTTGCTCACTGCCAGTCAATACTTCTAATCCGTTACCCTTCTTTCTACCGTCAAATCCATCGATAGACGAGACTCAGTTTTTCCATGCTTTCACATCATACTGAGACCAATCATTCTGCGCACCTGCTTGTTATTGCTAAGATGTGCACCCATTTCTTCCATTGAATTCTCCAATTAAACGCCTACAAAGAGGCATTCAGGGTTTACACCGTAGCCAGAAAGCCATCGCTACAGTGAGTGACTCAACACCAGGCATTTCCCACCGTCGCGTATGCAAAATTACTATTTAATGTTAACTGCACCCTTGCATGCCTAATGCGCATTGTAAAAAAATGCACTTCGACAAATGCCTGACCCATCAATAAACATTATATTTCCTTGTAAATACCTGTTATTAGGTGCCGCATACGTTATGCATACAGTATTAACACGTTTCTCTAATTTAAGTATATTTTACCTTGCAATACACATACATCTCTGGGAGAAAGTAGTAATGGGTTTTAAGTGCTCCAACGGCTAAAGCTTATACCGCAACGTCTAACCAGACGTCTAGTTCATAGGACAAATAAAATAGCTATGCCCTGGGCGGCATTCGAACACGCAAAGTTTGAGTTGCCAGGCCAGCGCGTTTCCGACCTGGCTACCAACTCCGGCTGCATATGTGATGTTCATCCACCTCCTACTACACATCCTCAAAGTGGATTGTACTCCATAGATGTAGAAGAATCCCACTATTGGAGCTATATTAGTGATTTTCCTTTAGATTAACCGCCCAGAAAACAGCATGTGCACCTGCAGAACAGCTTATAAATTAAAAATTATCATTCTACTCATGTGTGAAAGGCTCAGAGCAAGCGGTTCATGGGAATAAATGGTTCCAACAGTCGGGTTTAAGTGCCAAACTGCTGAGAATGTCAATAAGAGTTACACTTTTAAATAGTGCGGTAATGCGCGTCTTGGAACCTGGAAACATGATTTTTGACTGGGAGCCGATGGAGTGCTCCTTGCGTGGATGCTGCAACCGTTATATAATTCCCTACTATGGAAGATTACGTAATGAAGGGTGCCACACTGTCGACGGTGGGAGAATCCTCTTTGCCTACCGACCTCATCCCGGTTGACCCGAGGCAGACGAGGGGGGGGGAGGGGGGGAGGGGGGGGAGGGGGGAGGGGGGGAGGGGGGAGGGGGGGAGGGGGGGAGGGGGGAGGGGGGGAGGGGGGGGGGGGAAGGGGGGGAGGGGGAGTAAGGGGGGGGGGGAACGAAAGCGTTGGGGTGGGTGAGAAGGAGGCATGGGAAGCGCGGTCGGGAAGTGAGAAGTGGGGTTTTCCTCCGAGGGACGGGAAGGCAGACAGGGAGGGAATCGATGGAACGTCAAAGGAGGAACTTTGAGCAATTGCACTGAAGAGAGTGGGGCTATGAGAGAAAGGAAGGAAGGAAGGTTGGGCCTTAGAAGTGGGTGGTCGCGAAGGAGACGGTGGGGGCAGGGAATGGGAGTAGTGAGCAGGGAGAGAATGAGTAGGGGGGTCGCGGTTCGGTGGAGGGGTTCAGAGAATTGTCCGAGGGGAGGCATTAGGTAGCCACGGCGGCGCATGCCTGAAGGGGGCGGAGGTGGTATATATCACGGAGTCGAGGACGCGGCCGCACCATTCTGCCGCGCGCGCACTCATTCCGCAAATCGCCAACTTCCACTCACGCAACGGACGTCGCTTTAGTTTTTCGTCCGAGCAAGGAAGACAGAGAGTGAGAGAAGAGTTAGTCCGAAGGACCAGAGCGTGGAGAATAAGAGGAGACTTCAACGCGCTAATATCTCCTGAAATATTCGTCATTTCGACGTCAGCCGATAAAAGAGAGGGGATTATGGCACCCGTGAACCAGAGGAACGGAGCCGACACCGCCTTCGAGGCTCAGCAGCAGGCATTGGAAAAGGCTGGTGAGTGAGGTGAAAGTTAAGTTACGGAGTCCGTGTTGGGACGGAAGCAGGAATGGAGGGAACGGGTTGTAGAGGGGAGCTGCTGGTGAGGAGGGGCCTTGACCTCTTGAGAAGGGACTCTTTTTGGGGCGGGAGAGAGCTCGAACTGTTGGGGATAGCCGTCCTTGAGCGATGCCACGTTATGTAAAAGAGTGACCAATCCTTATTATTGTCCTTCGCCACGTGTCTTCATCTCATGGTTAATTTGGTCCTTCCTAAATGTACCTCGGTTGCATATATTTTGTAAGGGTGCTAGGTTTTGTTGTACCTAATCAGCGGTCCATTACGGGAGATATTTTGTTTAGTTTCATTCGTTATCCGGATGAGTTAGGTTTGAGGTGAATCTATGATATAATTATTCCTGACAAAACTAAATGAAAGTTTTAATATTCTCCCGTGGAATAGGATAATTAAACTCTCTTAATTATCACTTTGAAGGAAGTTTTAGGGAACTGAGTAGTCCATAATTCCGCGAGATTTTGCTTCTCAACGGGAGTGACTTTCCTTCACATTCCTGATTTCCTGAATTCACAGAGGGGTTGAATCCCTTGTGGCAGGTATTGAATTAGGGAGGGTATCGGTTATTTTTGGGGATGTGTTACACCCTCCGACGCTCTCTCACTGTTAGACTATTATCCTCTAAAGTATGAAAGTTGTTTTTAAATGCTTAAGAGACAAAAAAAATATGTTTAGACGCTGGGAGTGAAAGTAAATGTTCAGACTTTATGTGCACGCCTTTGAAAGTGCGAAAGAAAGTTCATTTTTGGGTAATGCCCTAAAATTTTTAAGCGGATTTGTCTTATCAATTCCATTTGTTTCATGTCTCTAGAAGTATCTAAGGTATGTTTTCCTGTCGTTGGTTGCAATTTTCATTGGATAGAATTGGATATGATTGCCTACAAAAATCTCCGCTTTAGTAAAGAAAAAAAATATTAAAAATATGAGCGATGAAAACATGCCTGACGGTTTGTGCAATAGTATCACCTGTACCTGACAGCATTGCTAATTTCTGTTAGAGAAATCCTGCCTCCGCCCCCCCCCCCACCCCCGTCACTCATCCTTATGATTCATTGAAGGGTACTATGTATTCAAATGTTCAATCGTACTTGGCGGAGGAAGAGGACTAATTCTCAGGGTAAATAATTGAAGGGGTTTCTGCCAAAGTAATCACTAAGCTTTGGTGAATATTTTATTCAAAATGACGGTTGACTATGGAGAGAATTGTCATCAAGATGGGAACCTTATAAAATTCAGAGTAAATAACTTTAACTCTAAAGACGTCGATGAACCACGCAGTTGATGAACGTATACCCCAAATGGCTCCTGGAGCTACCTCCCACCAAAGTTTGGGGATGGATTGTCACTACTCAGATTCTCCAAATTGATCCATGGCTGATACCTTATTTTTTCCGACCCTTTATAGAAGTGCTTTCGCACCAAGTCTCGTTCGGTATACTAAGCGCAACTTCAATCTTCTCGGGTAGGCATTAGAACCAAAGCAAGGCGTCGTTAAGCACACGTTCAACTCTCCTGAGAGAGATCGAGGGGAGCATTGCAATGAGATGTGGAAACGTCATCTCTCAGTCATCTCTTTATCCATCCTGAAGATCCGTAACACACAAGAAATGCGATTATTTTTATTCATAAGTAGGATAAATGTTGGTGCCTTTAGAAACGTCACTAATCGTCGCTAAACAGACTGCGGTTAAATATGCATGTTTGGTGATTTTTTCGTTAATTACATTCAAAATGAACTGTCGAAATTTCATCCATTTAGGTTTTCCTGGACACCGTTGACAGCCTAAATGTTGTATTTCTTGGCGGGTTATCTCAATTTCTTTCATCTCACAGAGTTTTTGTGATTTGGATTTTTTACAGTATATACTTATAAAGGATCTGTTGTGTATTAAATTTAATTGAAAAATCTTTTGACGAAGAAAATTAATTTCAATCAGTCCTAAGGGAATTATCCATCTGAGTATCCCCTTACCTTCCATGTCATCCACTTACTATTATATGCTAGCTTAAGAACTATTAAAAACAAATGAACGTAGCACTAGCATCGTAAATAGGTTTGCGGTTTCTCATTAGTCTTAATTAGGCAAGATATTACGAAGGATTATTTGTTTGAGATGTTTGATCCTACATAAACAATTGCGAAAAGAGTATTTTCATTCACAAGCTTATGTTGAAAAGTTAGGTATGCAGTGATTAATAAAGACCTTCAACGTTGCATGCATGCATACATTTATTAAATGAATTCCTGTTGTGCAAGAGTTTATCATTATAGAAATTGTATTAATTTCAATTGCTCCGTGCGGTAGATGATCCATTTACAGGCATTGAAGTCACTTCACTGGAGGAAGTGAATGCTTTCCAGGCATTCTCATCCTCCTGTAATACAAATGATTGCCTCGCGGATGGAAAAAAATACAAATTGAATTCTTTACTTTCGAAGAGATTTTCAATTCTCAGGAATCGAGAAACATTACGAACGGTCGGTTTGTTAAATAACTTGCAGTTAATTCCTAACTAAGTTAACTAAGTTAATTCCTAACTAGTTAACTAAGTTAACTAAGTTAATTCCTAAGGTGGACTAGTATTTGTAGGTTTTTCATTCGATGCCATCGGTAGCTGAAATGTAGATATTGGATTCACTACTATAATTACTGGGGAAATAATAACTAAATGTGAAGGGAATGGAAGGTTAGTCGTGCATTTTTGGCCACGGTGAAAATCTCTTCTTGCAAACTGTAGAATTTGGTATCTTGAATAGTTCTCAAACGTATTAAAGTCCTATCTCCCTATAGTTTTAACTTACCTTTGCGAATTCTTAAAACTTCAAAGTTTAATAGACTAAGAGTTAATGTATATCGTCACATTAAAAAACAATAGCAACTTTTGGCGAGAAAGTAGCACCTTTGTCTACATTTACACAATACCCTGCAAGCCACCGCAAGAGTGTGTAGCACCTTGCTGCACTCGAGTAAATACATTGTCTGAATATTGTTTCTTCATCAAGACTTTTTTTTGTGGATCATGATATCAATCCGTATTCAAATTTCAGAGGTCTATGGGAATGGAATATATGTTTAAATTATAAGCTCCAAGTTACCGAATATGGTTCAGAGGCATGGCAAAAAGGCTGGTATATCCGGTTCTACTTTTAAATCTACGCCTCCTACTGTTAGATTTGTCCCCTACCGCTTCCGCAGACGGCCATCCTCTAGAGTATTAATTATAGACATTCGTAATGTATTGCTGGTCTTTCCTTTAACGACTGCTACTCCTACACCATAAAGCTGTGCAAGAATTTGATAAGTGGATTGCAAGTAAATTACACTATCGTGCTCTGGCAGCGCGCTACTCTTAACGGATTAAATGTCGTCAATACTTGCTTCGGAACTGATAATCCACGACGGATTTGAGTTAATTTCCAGAGGTGGATACTTTATTCCTAATCCTAGGTCAAATAGTATGTTCAGGATCTCTATTTTTATGTGACCATTAGCCGATTTGAAACGTGGGAGCCCGTCGGATGAGGGGAGCAGTGGTGTTAACCACTCCATGGAGAATAGGTACATTTATCGCCTTCCAGAAATTCTATGGTGGCTGAAGCGCAAGGGTAAGTAGGAAGCATTCCTCGAATACTCGAAAGTATTCATCGCAGTCGTTTGTTTTTAGTAATGTGTAGAATGATTTTAAAAGGTAACTTTCGAGGAACAATTAAAGAAAAATCCGAAAGCACTTGGATTGTGAGGGAAAGGGTTTAGTAACCGATTATTTTTTTCGAGTCATTACAGAGTATGAAAGGATTACAATGAAGAGAAGGTCTCTACGGCTGTATGCAATGCAAAATTGAAGAATAAAATGTCCCCCAAGGCCGTAATTTTAAGCGGCGGAGGAATACAAAGGAGGGGCGGGAAGAAAGGAGTATATCCTGATTCTCCTCTGACGAGGCCTGCTTGGCGGGCGAAACACACGGTGTCAGTTTTTGACGTTGGCCATCCTTTCCGCATCCTTACACACATCTTCCCGTGTGTGTGACGGGTCACTGGCGAAGGAGATTCCTCATAAACTCTGATTGTGGGTGTGAATGTGATTCACAAGGGTGACTGTACTCTGTGAATGTACATACAAACCCGAGTGCGTGATTGAGGAAAAAGTCCCTGAACCCTGCATGTACGTATGTGTATGTGTGAATGAGAATCATGAGCGTGACTGTGCATCGTATGTAAGCCTACGTGAATGAGTGCTTGAAAGTTTTCAATTTTATATACTTTTCCGTTTTATTCTCATCAATTTTCTATCCCCCAATTTTATTTTTATCTTGCGTGTATGACGGTTTACTGTCGTTGGTGAAATCCTCGTACACCCTGCTTGTGTGTGTGATTGAACTCACGAAGGTGACTGTATTCAGTATACGACCCTGAGGGAGTGAGTGATTGTGTGAGCCACTGTTCGTTTTTATTTTTACCTAGATTCCCTTAATTTTGAGTGACGATTGTTTGTAACAAAATGAGTGAGTGTGCGAGTGTGTCATTTAATTCTATTTAAATTACTTTGTATTCTTGATTTTGTACTAGTGACTGAGGGCTCCCTTTGTATACACTCCTTCCTTCCCCCTCCCCCCTTTGTATTCCTCCGCCCCTTAAGAGTACGGCTTTGGGGATATTTTATTTTTCGATTTTGCGTATAAAAGTATTACCAACAGAGGTTTTCCAGCCACCGATGGTCGAATTGACTTTTACCGCTCCGCAATTGCAACTTTACCGGAAATCAAATTCTATTGGTAATTTACTTGCCAGATAATAATCCTTTGGAACTGAGTCCTGTAATTTGCTGGATTACGTTGCAGCTATAATGAATTCATCCAGCAAATTATAAGACTCGGGTGCTAGCCTTACACACTACCACCAGAGTGATAGTGTGTAAGGCTATTTTGAATGGAGTTAGCTGTAATAAATTCATTCGCATCAATCCATCCTCAAGAGTGTATAATAACTCTAATCTTATTTATCCATGATACCACTACCATGATCCCATGGTTATTGCAGACAATTAAAGATCATAACAATTGCAGTCAATTCCAAAACAACCGTTTTCAGATGACATTTTAATGCGCCGGTAAATTACCTTGATTCTGAAGGAAATTATCCACTCTTATACACTTTTTAAGTTAGATTAACATTTTATTAAATACACAGATTCGTATTTATGAGAATTCCAACGTTCAAAACTTGTCAGCATCACTCGCCCAAGCATACCCGTTTCTTTCCCATTTGCATTTTCAACTGAATCAATTATAGCGAATAAAAGTCGGGGAAGAGGCTACCTGAAAGCCACAATTGACAATTTTCTTCATCTCTTCAAATGCATATGATAATTTCTCCTTCGGTGGATTGTTTTTGTTCTAAGTTCGGCAAAGTTTCGAAAATCAAAGGGCAATTTTAGTAAATTTCTAAATTTACTAAAACAGTCAAATTTTTAATTTTCATGTGATATTTACCCGATTTTGAAGACAAAAATATTAGACCTAATCCTCCTTACGTAAACTATTTGGCAAGCGATGCACTTGACTTGCTTTCTTTATGATCAAACGGTTAAGATTTAGTTAAAATTCTCCTTCTGTTTTCATTCTTCATCATGTTTGTGATGGTGGTGCTGATACGCCTGCGTTGACGGGTATCAATGTAGAAAATTCAAATAGCATATTATTTCCATGGCCAAACAGAACTTAGACATAGAGATTAAATGTTAAAGCTTGGGACTGCTGGAGACATGTGGGGCCATTTCATTGGAGGAGGTGATATAAAAGAAAATTTCGTCTCGGAACCTGAACTAATCTCCGAGAGAATGAAAACCTGTTTCTGCCCGAAACACTTGAATGTATCTTTTAAAAATTTTCCCCGAAGTCTAAAAGGCATATTTTATCAAAAAGGAACAGTTAAACTCGTCCAGCAAGGATGAACTTCTTGCGCATTAATGCCGGATTTACTTTATCAGGTTTTTTCTACCTGCTGCAGTATTACATTCTACGTGGCATAGACCATGACGAAAAAATATGCCGAGAGTTGAAAGTTCGGAAAAACCGCTTCCGGTAACCTTTGTTTTGTGAAGTGAAAAAGCTTCCTTAAGGTTTTTAAAATTTTTTGGTGAACTTAACCAAATCTATATAGATGAAATACATTCCGGCTTGTGTGACAGCTAATCCCCTAGTGTTCACTCAATTGTTATCAATGCTTTCAATGTGTTGATGCATTCTGGTTTCAGATCAAATCGAATAAATTTGAAGTTTTTTTTTAATTCGCCAAACAAATTTGTCACAAGGGCATAAGTAGTTATATGGTGTCTGAAAATCTTCATGTCTGAGAGTTACATGGGGAAGGAGACTAACAGCTGAGGTCATTTGTAAGGGCAGATGGATGGTAGTTTTATAGGGAATGAATAAAGCGTAGAGAGAAACCCAGCTTGCTATTAGCCTACGATTATTAGAATTCGCCATGGGGTGATTATTTTGGAGTTGGATCCGATGGATTAGTGAATCCATCCAACTGCACTTTTAGTGCTATCCACGCAGCACTCAAGTACGGAACCAATTAGTACCTTTTCCTTTGCCGTGGTTATCTACATGATACTCAGCAAATCACTGCTAGGGTGTGTGGCAGTGGGAAGGACATTACCGGGCACGTATTTAAAGATGCACGAGGTGAAATGCTGTATTAGTTACTTCTGAACTAATGTTTTTTTCAGCCCGAAATATTTAGAATTAAATGAAAATCTAAGAAATAAATGACTTCTGCATGAAATACTGCATTGAAAGCCATCGTTGTCCGAGCCAGACACAGAACAGGGACCCACGGAATCCCGTTTTGCACAAACCTGATGCCATTTACTTAGATTGCCATGGAATACTTGACGTAAAAGTAGTCGAAAAAGCACTTTCAGCTGTCTCGAGACAACTTGCTCGATGCGTCACTTCGCTCAGAAGCTCTGTCCGGAAAAGGTTCATGTGGAGCCAGCGCTGGCGGAGACGGGAGTGGGTCAGGATTCTCCCCACCCTCCAACTACTAGGCTTCCCATATTTACTCGCGTTTGGTCGTCTAAATAGGCCTGCCTTTCTTTATAAGGTTCCGAGATTCTTGCTGTCGTTGCAGTGTTTCGTGTGGTTCTCCAGGAATAGAGCTTCAACGAACATAAACTCATTTAGTTGGCTACACAACGCTTTTCTACGTTTTTCGTAATTTCCAAGTAGCAGTCATAGGCTGCGGTTAGCCCAGTCCGTAACATGCTAGTTTGACAACCAAAAGGCCTCATCTCGCCTCGGAAATGGATGTTGTTTTAGTTTTTGAGTTATGTGGGTAGTTTAGGTGGCACAATATAACCTTAGTCGTTGAATCACCTACAACCCAAATCTACTATCAGGAGACAATATGAGACTTATTGGGAAGGAAGTATACCATTGTGGAAGGAAATGACGGGAAAAAGGGGTAAAGGATATACTTTAGATCTTTATTTCAAAGAAGAGGTCAAGTGGTAAAGCATTGCAACGCTGTTGCAATGCTTTCCAATGCATAGTTGTGTAACTACATTACTAATAAACACTACTCTTGGTAGTGTTCGTTTCATAACGGACAATTTTTTCTCCAGCATCATACCTAAAACCGTCAAGTTTACTCAATTTGAGTCAATTTTTGTCCAATGGTCTTCAGAAAAGGTAACGATTGTTGTAATGGAGGCATTGGACACAATGCTGTCATTGCAGATTACAAAGAGGGTATTAAGGGAGAGGTTAGGGGAGGCATAGTAATATCGTGTGAACTATTTGAATTCAATTATCCGTGCCCATTCTACATTCCGTTCGAAATGGTTAACTCTTCTGCTTCCGTGGTACCTCGCGTGTCACAATGCTGCCTTTTCTCAATTTCGATTTTTTTATTTGCGTGTTCGGCTGTGGGGCCTTAGTAGTATGAAAAGCGATTTTCACCCGGGAGTGATCAAGAGCACCAAAGTGAACTCGAGTCTGATGTGATTATTTGACGCAAGTGGTGTTGAGGCCCATAGGGGTTCGTGTGTTCTACGGAAGAGGAATGACCTCGTCCAGTTTTTCTCACGCTGAGAAGTCTGCAATCTCATATTGTCTCCTTAATAATTATGCACCACCTTTCAGAGAGAAATTGAAAATAATAACTTAACTTTGTAATGTTCCACAAAACTTTTTATCTGCCAACAGGTTTTAACCCATACGTGTTACCCACGAGTGATATGTAATGCATGCTTGGTGTGAATTTACCACCTGCCGTACCTTTATGGTGGATTGCAGGCTATTATATAATGTTATTCTCAAGGGACTCGGACTAATGTGTGATATGTTTATATCATTCGGAGAGAAACATGTAATTAAAAGTACCTGAAAATTTATTTTCATACGGAGGGAAGAATGTCATTTCGCCTGCGACTATTAAGCTAATATTAGGCACAAAAGACAAGCATTAGACGACGTAGGCGAAGAATAGGAGTTGAATTATATTATTTAAAAGTTAGAAGTGTATTCAAGATGTGAGGAAGTTTAATGGCGTTACAAAGGGGAAAATGTAATGCAAGGCAGTGAGGGATCGTTCAGGATTTATAAGGGGGAAATTGTAAATTTTCAGAATGCGGGATGAACCAAGTTTAACTAAGGGATTAAGCATATTTTGCAGTTTTGAAATTAATCTAAAACATAACCTTCAATGTGATTAATAATATTTCAGAAAAAATCAAAGTATTGTTAAATAATCATCAACGACACATTTTGAAATCTTTTTTATTCCGCTTATTTAAAGTGTTCTGCTGCCGAAATTTGTTCATTTTCAATATCGAAATGATACAGATGAGCAATTTTGTGAATTTCTGAATACAAACGAGACTTGTCATTAAGCTTATCCCGGTTGTGTCGGGGAAATTAACGTTAAGGTAACCTTTAGAAACAGAATCTTAAATTCTCCCTTGGTATCGTTTTCTTATTTCACATATGACGCAATTGAATATTGATCCATTAATCCTCTTATACGAATGGAACGCGTTATACAATACCTATGTCCACGCACTTCGGCTTCAATCGCCCAGTTTCCGCGGCGCAACTACTTACAGCTCTGTAAAACATCCAACTAGGGATTTTACTTTTTCCACTGTCATTATGACCCAATCAACGAAGCGTGCTCCTTTCCTACTCTTTCATTACCGTAATAACCAATGCTTGGTGGCAATGCGGTGCCCCTAGCAGTACTGAGTACACAGGGGAATAAACTGCCCTCTTGCTACTTCATTGATGCGTGGTTTTCACCTACCACTGGAACAGTACCTGGTGACAGTATACCCTCACCGACCTCTGGGTTTGACGCCGCCGTGGTTGGCGGTTATTCGACTCTTATACCTTCGCGACACTTCCATTAAATCAGATCCACAAAAGCCAACCCGAAGATAAGTTGAAGAGGGTAGAATCGACGAAGCCCACGCTAAGCTCGTCGGCAAGTGAATTCCACACAGCTGAGGAGAACCTGTTCTGTCCCTTGCGCCGCCTGTGGTTTCGTGGAAAAATCTCGTATCCCGAAAAGCACTCGGCTTGCATCTAGTTGGACGTGACCAAAATTGCTCCTCATGGATTTGTTCCCGCGTCATCCGGTCAAAAACCCAACGCCCCACCTTCCGGGCTACCTCCACCTTACGTCATTACTACCCATCTAACGAGAATAAGTTTCAAACTCTTATGGCATTTCAAAGTTTTAGGGCTGTATTGAGTTCTGCTTATAAGATCGAATGGATGAACTTGCCTCAGATAGCCGCGTCATTTTATGGAGGCAATACTCCACGCATGATCAATGTTATTTTCCGCAGTTCCACATCAGTCTTTGATCCATCCTGGCGATCTCGCTTAACTGTTCGTAAATACGCTGTTTTTCTGGACGAATTTTGAATCAGCATCCTTTTACCTAGTGCGTGGATGACAGTTTTATAAAGTGTACCCCACTTCATCCTTTCTCACGAGATAGCATCTCTTTCCGCACACCTCTACGGCAGCTTTCAGATGCTTAGACGTATAGTAGACCTAACTGGTGCGTCGACCGCGGATAAGGAGATTTTCTGCTCCCACCCAATGTTAAGGCGCGTTCGCTGTCAGTCGCCACGTCCGATTTGATAAGGATTAAGTGACACGTGATGGAGACAAGACAAGGAGTGTGGGCGAGAGAGAAGAAAGCTGACCTTGTCTTCGTTTCATTCCATGCCTTTCTTTTTTTTCTCCCGCCCAAGTAGCTCATTAGCATGTTATTCAATACTGTGAGAAACGAAGTGCGGTCAAAGTTTCTCTAGTGTTCGTTCAAATGTAGAATATGAACGGAAAGAGCTAGTTTTTCCACTCGCTCGGTTGGTCCAGTTTTGCGGGCGTAAAAAGCCCACACCAGTGGCGAGGGCGTTACGTAAAAGTCGTGGGAAATGGTTCAAAGCCGCGGTTTGGAATTGAGGAGAGTGTGTGTTCGGTCTTATTCTTATTTAGGAAGGACCCTGTTGATTATTCGATACTTCGGTTGGAACAGTCGGTTGGAACAGTATGATGGCTTCTCATCCGAAGCTTGCCCTCCTATCTTGGGGAATGATTTAGAATTGTTGGTGAGTTTAATCATTTAAAATGTTCATGTGAGTATGGAGACGCAACTTTAAGGTATCCTTGACTTCCAATTGAATGTATGAGGTAAGTAAACAGATAGGTATTAGCTTCTGCCAAAATCCAATCTAAATAATTAATATTGCCCCAATCGGGCGAACCCGAAAATCCAAAATATTGTGAACGGGGAATGTTTGACTTCGCAAGGCGAAAGTGACTATTGGTCAAAGGAAAATTCGGGAAAACGAGACCCACGAAGGGAAAATATTTTGTGCACGGCCTCGTCAGTGGTGGCATTGAGTTTCAGCGAGAAATTTGCAAATGCATTGCCCTAAATGCTCACTGAATGCATCATTGTATAGCTTTCTCACTGCTATACTTGCGACAAAAATTTTCTCTGGGAAAGGCTTGAAAAACCAGGACATGGTAATGCATAAATGCCAATGTAAATTTCCTTCCATTAAGACCTCTTCCGAACGTTCTCGTGCCCTCAGAATCGTTATTTGTTTTCTCTCCTACAGCCAAAGTTCAGTTAAATGACAGCGCACTCTTACTCCAGATTGTACACACCTGCATTAATGCCGAGGACATCACAAGAACTTGTGCCTAACTATGCGATCGAACTCCACGTTACATCGTTCATAATGTTCGTGTCCATTTCCATTTGCAACGCACGTTGCACCTTACCTTGAAGTGACCGATGGCTTAGCAATTGTAGCTGTTTTATCTAATTTAGCGGACCGTGACGGTAATCATAACGTTGAACGAACTTCATATTTCACTCAAAAGATTGAAAATATGGGAACTTGATGCTGTTTTCTTGCAATCGGGAGCTAATTTAGAAAGAATCATAATTTTTATCGTATTTATACATCTTTGTGGCTTGGACCGTGGCTTGTGAGTCACATTGTCATAAGTTGTGACTAGGGATGGGTCGGTTCGGTTCTTCGGTTCTCGGTTCCACCGGTTCTTGAGCTTAGAACCGGAACTGGAACCGAGGCCAAAAATAATCGGTACCGAAATAATTGGCGCGAAACCAGTTTGAAACCTACTCACACTCCGAAAGTGGAGGCTTCACATTAAAACCTGGTGAAATAGTGTACTTAGATGCTTCAAAGTCGCGAATTATTCTAATTCAGTCTCTGAAAATGATTATTGATTATCTTATTTACCATTGAGCAATGCAAAATAAGTGGAAAATGAAGAACCTAAACCGAGAATCGGAACCAAGAACCGAAGTTAAGAACCGAACCGGAACCGAAAAAAAGTGGAACCGACCCATCCCTAGTTGTGACACTGATGTATGTTTTTATTGCATTGTTGTGGTCATCTACTTTACATGTATATCCAAAACTATGTAATTTACTTCATGCATTATAGTAGTAATTCACTGGGCTAAATGAGTTTTAAACATCTTCGTTTACTAAGCATAATGCTCGTGACAGTCAACTTCCAATTCGATAGGAGAAACTGTGATTATAATTACTACTTTATTCGTTTACTGGGAATGATATTTGTTAATATTTCATTTTATTTCCCTGTCTAGATGACCTTCGGTAATTTCCAAATTTCGAACAACTCATTTAAAGCTCGGCGTTGATTAACTCGACATCTAGTTAATGAATGGAAGTCGTTCGGTGGTGTGTACCGAGAGCAGCCATGTGCGCCATTAAGTGTTCATGGTCAGCAATATACGGGCAGGAGTTAGATAGGGAGTGAAAGAAGGCTGTAGAGAAATCCGGCGTCTGTATAAGCCTAATTATAACGAATGACGCCATGGAGTCAACGCTTTCACGTCAGGTGTGACGGTCGGAGTATTGAACTTTAGTGCTCGAGTAAGGATCCGTTATTCCCTTGACTATTACCTGCCATACGTGAGTTTTGAGTCTTCACCATTGAATATGTGGTAGCCTAATGGATAGAGCGATGAGCTACTGATCGGGGGGTCCCGGCTTCAAATCCCGGGCCTTTTAAGAGCCTTTCTGGACGTCCCAGGACGAAATCCTCGCGATTGAATTTTCTGCGTGTCAGAACTTCGTACGAAATCGGAGGTGGCCCAGGGAAAGGAACTGGCCCCCCTACCCTGAATGTGTGAATTTCAAACGTCAATGGCTTAGTACGGGGTGAGTTCTACCCTCGCCTATCAAAAACCAAGATTTGGGTTGAACACAAAAGAAAGACCATTGATTAAGAAAGCTAGTACTCTAGCTGAGACACTGACAGGATCCCCTGCCAATTAGTGGATTAAGTATTCATTTGCGGCTGGTGTAGGCTCGAAATAAGACCAACGAGTCATTAAAAAGCCGCTCCCTTGAAACTAACTTATTCATTCGTCTTAACTAACAGAGGGGACAATCATTAAAGTTTTATTCGTGCAACTCTTGTTTGTTAACTAATGTTAATTTCGATACCTCATTTTGGGAAATCAGTTTTGAAAACCAAATCCGTGAACGTGATTATCGAACTCAAGCGTAAGATGGATTTTTTGAGGGCGCCAGCACTAACGCGAACGCTTTCATACTTAAGGACCCAATAACTATCGCAGTCGTTAAATGTTTTCCTTATTCACTTCGGAACGATAAAATGAACGAAGCTGCGAGCCATTCCAATGAAAGCTCTTGAGCAGCGTAATTTTGCCAATCGGCACAGTTATATAACCGATAAGTTTTAAAAAGGGCGTTCGGAATTCCGTCTAATATCCTTCTTTTCTTATGTAATACTTTGATCCGTTTCGTTCCTTTCCAATAGAAGCAACCTTGAAGGCTAAGGCCTTCAAAACACTTCCACTATAACTTCCCGGTTTTTACGCGCGTTCCAGCATTACCTTGGTCTCGCATTGAAGCTCTACTGTGGAAACGTGAAATACCATGCACAGCTTCACCCAGTAATCATTGAAGGGCTCAAACAAAAGATTTTTAACTTTTCAGCTGTGGATTGAAACAGTTATCTCTACTTTGTGACCGGGTACCCTTCTTATCTAAAAATTCTCATCTTGCCCCTTTTAATATCCAGTAAAATAAACTTTGTCGTTTCAGGGCATTGAATCCTAGAAAAATACTAAATATCGTGGAATGAGGAACCAATGCTTAAGGCAACTTTAGCGATAGCCCATTTCAATTTCAGTTATTAGAGAGTTGCGCATTAAGATTCAAAATTTACTTCTGTTTCGTGAATTAACCTCCATGGTAATAGTTTGAGCTAGTAATCACGATACTTTATTACAGCTATTGAAATATTGATTTTAATATTATAAATTATTAATTATTAAAATTAATTGTTTGAGCTAATAATTACGATATTTTATTACAGCTATTGAAATATTAACGGGGAATTATTCGATCGAAAAGCTTACCCGCCGAGCTCTTCATTGGAATGACTTCACGTTGAAATACTGGTTAAGGCAACTCTTGAGTGACAGTAAAATATTCTGAAAGGCATGTCTTTGAGACATTATTTCTGGCAGGCCAATTAAGAAGATGAACGCGTATTTAACACTTGCCATTTCAAACTTGTGCGTCAAAACCGACCGGGACCCGAAATCGCACCTTCTTTATGCGTAAGCACTTATTTATTTTCTGATTTAGACGTACTTACCGCGGTAACTTCTTATCAATTTTTTAATCAGACTGCCAATTATGGTGGCAGAAATCCTCCCTACTTAGGCTAATGAGGTGTAGTTGTCATATTTGAAAGCTACTGAAAGTTAATAGAGTTACACGAAAGCCAAAATGAAATCCATTTACTCGCTTCACCTGCGCAGTTAAAGATGACTTAACTAAGATCGTCGCGCACTGACAGGTGAAATGATGAAGACCAGGTCTGTAAATCCCGGGTTCAAAACCCGGATAAGAGCCTTTCCGGACACCCCCGTCTAAAATCCTCGCGATTCGATTTTCTGCGTGTCAGAACTTCGTAGGAAATCGGAGGTGGCCCAGGGAAAGGAACTGGCCCCCCTATCCTGAATTTGTGAATTTCACACGCCATTGGCTTAGTACGGGGTGAGTTCTACTCTCACCTATCAAAGCCAACCTTCGGGTTGAATCACTTGAGTGAGTGAGGTCTGTGAAGGCCTTCTCGTGTTTTTATGGAAATTAAATCTTACAAATGAACCTTCAAGATACACTCTGTAACTGGTAATTGAAATGGTCCAATTTAAATAAATCTATTTTTTTTAAATTCCTTTAAAGAGGTTACCGGCAGTTCTAGTGGTGTAAAAATGATATGGCCTAACAGTCGAAAGATCTTCATATTTTTTTCATGAGATTTCCATCCGAGTGATGCTCGATTGTTAATAACCTCGTGGAAACGATGGCCTATTTAAATTGAGCGTAAAAAAGACGTATCATTCTGTCCGACTGCGGAGATTAAATTTTATCCTGTATCACTTTAAAAGTTTTGTATGAACTGAATACGATTCACTTAACTTGCCTAGACTTATGTAATCATTTTCGAGTAAGCATTTGCCACGCAAACATTGTCTGAGCAGCATATGAGCATTAGAGTTAGCCGCACAATAAATTAAAACCTCAATGACAATAGAATCATGGAACCCTAGGGGATAAAATTTCAGGCCATCAACCGTGAGGTTGAAGTAATTCCTGTTATCTTCGAGGTATAATGAATGCTTTTGAACCATTTTAGCTATCGTGAATTCCTCCCAAAACACTAGTGTGCCAGAGAAAAGAACTGACACCCTTCTCTTCTGGTATTAATTAAGTGCGCTTGCATGAAGAGATCTCCACACTCTCATGAAACAACGTTTTGGCTGAAAATTAGATGAATAGCGATTGAGAAAAGTGTTGCCCACTGGCACAAAAATAATTTTTCGTAATGCTTCGTAAACCATTTCAATGAACAACGTCCTTCCGGACTCACGGTTAATACTATACGCCTCGCAGCATATGCAAGCTCTCAGCTTACTTACTTAGCGAGGCATTTATGCCGGTACGAGCGTTGAAATTGTTACTCATTCTAATCCTAAGTCGTTTCCGTTTTATTTATTACGAATCTTGTCTAAAATTCTTGAAAATGAAGCTATGATCAGTAATATGTAATTATATTTTAATTTGATGCACGAATTTATTTTCAAATGAGTGAGAACTGCAATGCACTATTTGTTCGCACAAGTATAGGCATCTTACGCTGTATGCATTTGAAATCAATGCATTCATCGCTTGGCTCATTCTTGTGGCACCAATCTGGCCTAAGAAACGAAATCGGATGTGATTATTTGGATGCACTAATCAGTGGACTTATTCAAATTCCCATCGGCTGGAATAAGCAGGACTGTAGGTTCTGTTGATAGCAGAATGTTACTGCAGATATTTATGATACAGTCATGGAAAAACTTCTTGATATATCGTCTTGTATAAATTTGGGATAGCTGAAAGCCATTTCGCTTAATTTAATTTAATATAATAAGTATCCTGCTCTTCAGTTGTGGACTTGCAACTTTTCCACTATTTATCGGATGGTTGCGGTCAATCGCCGACTTGGCAGGTCACAACTTGTGCAGCCACTAAATTGGCTACAGCTTGATTTCCCTAACCAAATTTTGCGGTATTCTGATTGGGCCTGTCTGCATAATGTTCTCTGAAAGTTTCTTACGTAAAGAGCCCTCACCTATATCCTAAGCGAATGTGAGAGTCGAGGCGCTACCGACTTGCCTCACTCCGCTTATATAATTGACAGCCTTGATTATTGAGGCGATGAATACCAGGTATGTAGTTAATGCCAAAAAAGAAACTTGCTTAAACTAATCATCTGCGAATGTAAAAAAATATTGGGCGGTTAGTTCACGCTGCTCTCGGAGAGATATAAGTTAAAGCTATGTATTTTCTTCTTACCTTACTTAGGTACAATACATGTATTGGAAGATATTTGAAGCCTTTGGTGGGATAATTTGATTGGAGAACTCTTTAGGGTAACAGTCCCTCTAATTGAATTTTCATGGACATTGATAAAAATACTTATATGCTCGTGGGCGAATCAGTCTAAAGTTAGTCAGCCATTTATCCTTTGGGAGTGCTCAATGGGTCAAGTTCCGTTGCCTTTTGGGCATTGTTTACTTCCGAATATTCTAGTGATTGTATAATTAACGGTTTATCTCGCTCAGCTGCCAGTTGGGGAAGATAAGCCGTTAATGATTCAATTACAGCTGGCAGCTGCGTTGTTTTTTTTTTTAGGATATTGTGTCTCGTAAACATTTTCCGCACCTCGGAAGTCTCCTGCAGAAATTCAGTGATGAGACAATGAAATCGCGGTACTTACTTGTGATGCGTGAAGGGCATTTCAAAGTTCATTACTTCTGTTAGTAGGACTTTAGACCTTGCACTTATTGTACATTCGTTAAATTTAGGCTTATACCGACAGAGGGTCTACCTCAACCTTTTCTCGATTTGCGATAAATCTAACCTATGCTAAGATTGATCACCCACATCTCTGTAATAATGCAAGTAACCTAATTTTTGGTTGCCCTAGAACTTAACAGGCTACAGAATTACTCGATAAAATTAGGCATATTTTTCAATAGCCTTGGGGCAGTTTAGCCAAATAAATGACTCTAGTTATTTAATTTTTAAATAAGAGGTTTGCGAAAAAATATTTTGCTGGGGTTCTTAGTTATTTCTCGCGATGTAATGCGGAGGAAGCGTGAGTGCTCATAGTTCATACCCAAGAGGGTGGGTTGCCTGTTGAAACGGGTGAAACAGGACTCGCGGGGCGTCAAGAAATTCCATTCGTCAGTATCTGGACGCTTACCCTTCAGGCAATGGGTGCATTCGTGTCTTGTCGGATTTTAGCGCAGTCTCCCACATGAAATTTAGACCTCTTTATGGAACGTTGCCTTCTCGACTTTCTTGAGCGAAACGTTTCTTACGGAGACATCGATTTTTCACACTTTAAGATATTCATAATATTTGCCCTCTTCATTCAATTCCGAACTAATGACCTGCATTTTTTGTATTGCCATTGGACCACTTGGAGGAATTCCGTCCTTCTACGCTCTCAAGTGCATATTTCGGACTAATTTTGATCGCCTTCGAAGGTGTGCGGCTTTATTTTGAAACCGTTCTTTCGCGTGGCATGGTAGGGTTGTCCCTACGGGACTCAAGAGCCCCGTTCTCGGTCTCTGAAATAACAAATACACATGTGGTAAGTTCGTTGTCGTCTTAAATTTTTCTTCTTCAGTAGTGCCAGACCAGATGATTTTTTCACTTTGTGCACGGCTGACGTTTAGGGTCGCTATATGGTTTTCGTTAAATTTTCAAGGCTCTTGCGATTACGCAATAATAATGTCAGCAGTCAAGATTTTGTCCTCATTCTTAACTTCCATCTCAAGCGTTTGCATTTTTTTTCTCTCTCATCCTAAGAAAAATCCTAAATACCTTAAATTTGTTGCAACTTTGTCTTCAGACTGGTATTTCCCTGTGTGTTCGCCCATTTCGTCGGGTGGAATTAACATATGTGCGTTTGTACAAACCGGATTCAGGAAAGCCTACTGTTTTATATTCTCTGAAGTCTTTATGTGAAGTCTGAAAAAATTTCTGTTTTTCGGTTTCGTCAGATTCACTTCGATGTCATATGCCAACAGAGGGTGCAGTTCTTCATTCGTAATTCCAATGTAATGCGGCCAAAATGTTTTCACTTATCAATTAGTTCACTTCTGTGCGATTGTAAAATGCTGGATTTTGATCGGGAAAAGACTTATCGTCCGACGTCGAATTTTCCTAGTCAACAAATTCTCCAGTATTCCATTCATCTGATTATGGAAACGAAGGATAGCTACAGAGGATACTGTTTAGGTGCTTTTATTCTCGAGTATTCTTTTTTAAAGTAAACTTGTCTCATGTCAGATAGGTAAAAAATTTTCTCCGCTGAGAATGTGGTTTTGAGACAGAATCTAATTAAGAAATTTTCCACAAGTCTTATGTGCATTGCGGCAACTTGGTACCCTCCTCCCCTCGCTGGACATTACCCCTCGGCGGACAAATTACCCTCCGGACATAGCCGAAGGACTTAGCTAGCACGACATGCGTAGCTAACGGCAGTCGGAGCCAACAATGCCTACGATTCCAAAATGCATCGATTCCGGACTGCACCGTCCGGTCTGAGGCGTCGTCGTTCGCGTCGTCATTCGCGCCGTCAAACGCGCCGACACCTCACCAGAGTTGCTATCACTCATATAGCCCCCTGAATGCGGATGAAGACCAGAAGTTTGGCCATCTCACAGGCCATCAGTTGGAGTGCTCCCCCCGGAGTCAGAAAAGTTATTGATTCTCCAATTTGTGTTTCTTCTTCTATTTGGCCTGATGTTGCTCACCCGAGCTTAGAAAGAATTTTTGTCCCCTGGACGTGCGTGTCTCACGAAATATTAATTTCATTCGGGAAACGCTGCAGTATCAGGCAAAATATAAGTGTGTTAAATTTCTATGGGAATCGGTTGTAGTAGACCAGAGCTTTAGGTGCTCCGACGCGATGATTATTTTGCTGTATTACAAAAACCTGGACTCCCGAGGCAAATATCCAGACCAGAGACGGAATTGTACTCGTTTGACCATCAATCAACCTGGGTACTGAGGTACTTGGAAACCTGGAATTCCTTCATCAGAAGGATGCTGGGAATACAGTTAATTCGAAAAACTTTCATTTTCGCATTTTTCATCTGCACCCTGGAAGTAGGCCGCTCTTCGAGTCGAAAGAAATAGGCTTACGATCGTAATTACTTCGATTAATTTCATCCTGAATCATCCATGCCTTAGTGCAATCACTATTGCTTTTCACATCTAATCGATAGTGTCACATTAAGTAGAGAAGATCCAGAAAACTGTTGCGAGTTACAGCAGGTTTAAATACTGCTCCAATTGACGAACTTCGAGGGAACTAGATTATGTATTATTATTAGTTTTTTTTTCCGTGAAGGTAGGTCTAAATGGACTTCATTCTTCCCACTCCTTAAATTTCTCACGATATCCCTCTTCAGCCCCTCATACCTACTGTCTCCCATCATTCTATCCACCTATCGGGTAGCTACTGGTAGGAACGGGTAGCTATCAAGCTACCAGTTCTTCTCATCACTCTTTCCCGCTTACCCAACGTTCTTCCCTCAATTACTTTTTTAAAAACGCCATCCCCTTCTATTACATTTTCCATCCACACCTCCTACCTTCTCCTAATTTCATCTAACAAATCCCTTTCCTCTCCTACCGATTCTAGCACTTCATTGTTCGTCTTCCTTTCGACCCACTTTTACTTTCTCCATCATTCTCCACACCCACATCTCAAAAGCCCTAAGTCTATTTTCATCTTCTTTTCGCAAATTTCCCTCCCCACGTTTCCGCCCCATAGAGTGCAACGCTCCATATTAAACTTTTCACTAGCCTTTTCTTCACTTCCCTACTCAGTGGCCCTGTCATAGTTGACGCCTACGAGTAAAAGCCTCTTACCATTGCGATCCTCCTCCTCACTTCAATGCTGCTATACCATTTTCCTTCAAACACTGCCTAGATAGCTAAATTTCTCTACCTGCTCTAGCTTCTGACCTCCTACTTTTATCGTTATACTGACCCTTTTTGTTCTTGAAAATCGCATTACTTTAGTTTTCTTCTGGTTTATCTTCATCCCGTATCTTTCACACTGTCCCTGCAATGCATCCAGCATTTTTTTGCAAGCCACGGACTGATGACTGGCTGAGTATCGCTTGGTCATTCGCAAACCTCGCTGATTTTATCAATTTCCCCCGACCTTCACTCCAGCCTCCAGCTCATCCCAAGCCTCTCTCACCATTTCCTTTGAGTATATGTTGAAAAGTACCGGCGATAACGGACAGCCCTGCCTAACTAGTGTGGCCTAATCCGATTCCCCATCGGCTACTTTCACCCGCGCCTTCTGCGCCATGTATAAATTCCGGATCAGTATCCTGTTTCTCAAGTCTACTCCAATCTTCCGCAATATTTCCATTAACTTGTCCCACCTCACTCTGTCGAACGCCTTTTCGAAATAAGATGGATGAACAGTGGAGGGACAAATCATTGGGTATGGATTGGGACACGACTGAGAGTGGGGAGGAAATTTCTAAGCTTGGCATGAAAGAAAGTTGTCAGCCTATAAAAACCTGAACCTGCCATTAAGTGCATTTTGCATCGCTCTTTAGGATCTCTAGGAGATTTTTTTCAACAAATAGTTTTTACTCCTTGAACTACATATTATGAATAAGTTGATACATACTGCTAATCGACTAACCGAATATAGTTGAGTACCTTGGATGGTGACTTTTTTGTTTTGCCATCGAATATCAGATTTACCGTGCTTTTACAGATTCCCAAATACGTACTCAATAATAACTAATATTTATCAATCCTAAGATTTAAAATTTGCCTGCGGAAAAAGTTTCTCTGGACCAGGAATCAAACCGTGGGCCGGTAAGACAAAGGCGCGTGGCTTGATTTCCTGCTAACAATAAGTAAAATCTCGCACTGCTAAGACTGATTTGAATTAACTCTCTATTAGATATCGGGTAGTGAATTGTTAACATTAATTATTTCTCTTTACATCCTCCACTACCGGCGCCGTATATCTGAAATGGGATATTAATTGGCCATTCTTCCAATTAAATCTTCCCTCGACAAATGGAGTTGGCCATATGATTATACCACGTCTGAAGACATGACCTATTAGGTTGTCGTGTCTTCTTTGCGAAGTATTCGCCAGACTTACGCCCTTTTTTTCTTAGAACATCTTAGTTTATTAATTTATCTTCATTCCCTTGTAACATTTCATTTCAAACTCAACTAGTCTTGCCTCGTCTTCAGTATTCATCATCCGTGACTCACAGCCTTAAAGACGGATTCTCCACGCTTGATTTTTCCAGACAGCGAAGCGATATTCACATTCTTTCGGTAGAATACCTTCTTCACCATGACTATTCAGCTAGCTAGGTATTTCCTTCTAGCAATTTTCTTCCCGAGTTTAAAATTGGTTTAACTCTAACCCTCCTAGTGCTTATCAATATTTTTTCGCTGAGCGCTTTAAATATGACGTTATTTCATTTTTTAACTGAAAAACTAGCAAATACATGCCCTTGTCACCATTATTTTAGCTAGCAGAAAACGAATGTTCTGAGGACCTAAATGCTAGAAGCTACAGTAATATAACTTTGACGTTTGAAAACCCTTCATGTATTTGAGAGCAAATAGGAAAGTATTTTCTCAGTACTTGAAAGTAGCTGTGAAGTTTTCACTTCAGTATTTATACCCAGAAAAGATTTTTACGCAATTTCGCTAAAGTTTTAATTTCCTTAGAATGTAAAGAGCTCTATATATAGTTACTGTGAAAACATTAATAAAAACAATTTGGATACTTAAAAAAATAACTATTCGTTTAACTCCTTCAATTGGCCACACGTCTTTCTGATACGTTGGAATGAATAAATAATGAGTTAAAATAATTGAACCGCCATAAATAAGGAAATCGAGTTACTAGGTATCAAGCCTGATGTTCAGGCACGCTGTTAGAGTATTCGGTTACCTAAAAACCAGCATAACATCCTTCATTATTACTTCACAGAATGATTGTGAAATAATCAAGTAAAAATATTGGCTCTCCTCGGGAGTCTCGTTAGTTTTCGTTTCCGTAAATTTTCCTTGAAAGAAGTGTGGTACATGTTATGCTTATAAGTGTGTTGTTTTACTTGCATATGGTTAAATGGCTATCAAGATTTTTTGCAACGCTTCTACTTGGCAACTCCTGACCACCAAAGATGGCGCTGATCTGAATTTAAAGAGCTGATGATTGAGAAAGGCAGTATCACACCCTAAAGTGTGCTCAAAACCTGATTCTTTACTAGTTACAATTACTTGGTGTAATTGCTATTCAGCAATTTTCATTTTCGAAAGCCTCGACATGCTTAATAATGTACAAAGTGTTGCCTTATATGCTATACGCGATTTAGGCCATTCTTACTTCTATAGCTCTTGATCTGGAGCACTTTCCAGGAACAATGTTCTCAAAGTTCTAGCAGTAATATAATTTTTTCATCTCCATATTGCAATCGAAAAAAACTTTTATTTCTTTTTATAATTATCATATACTATACATGGAAAACGGTAATTTTGCGTCCCAAATGATGTGCCCTTTTCGACATAAATTCCAATTTATTCTGAACTTGTCTTCATATGTTTCTGTAGCTTTTACTTATAACATTCTAAATGTGGTCCATGGTTACTTCCTTAATCCCTTTCCTCCATATCTCTCGTCTTTGGCTTCTCCTCTCCAACCCTTCTCTCTCCAACCTTTAGCCACCTTGTCTATTCACCTCTCTGTTGGTCTTTCCCTCTTCTCAACTACTTCTATCATTCCCTCCCTTTTCTCCACTACTTATCGTCCCTTTTCACCTGTCGAAACCACCTCAAACTTTGGACCTGAATATTTTTACTTATTGGTCCCACCACGGCCATACCCCTGACACACTTCATTTTTATCCTTTTCTCGTCTCATCCCAAATGCATCTTCACATTCTTGTTTCTCACATTCCCATCTTTTTCATCATTCTTATCTGTCAATAATCCTGTGATTGGTTTCACGCTGCCCTCTTTTCGACTCTCCCATCTTCTAACCTCTTCATATTGATATAATTCTTCTCTTTCACATCCTTAGCGATTTGTTTCATGTATCCCATCTGAGATCCACCTTTTCCATTCCTTCTGTTCACTTATCCCTCATCGAATATCTTTGAGGCTATCTTGTCTTAAGAGTTGGCCGGTTTAAGTTTTCCCGTCTTCTCTATAACGTTTTCCGCAGACTTTCATTTTCTCCCACTCTTCTCAAGACTTCTTCATTTGTCACACTGGTACACTGTTGCGTGTGTGGCTGTGGTAGTCCCTGGCGAGGAAGTACATTCCCGTAAACTACCACAGGAGGGTATTCTGGTGGCGAAGATTTTGATTTGACGAGTGGTGCCAAATTTGACGGCAATTGGAGCACCCTTTTGAACTGTTATTATATAGAGGACTTAGAGCTCATTCCCCTTTATTTATATGTCACACGGTTGATCCAATTTATTTTCGACATTCTTCGGTAGCACCATATTTCAAATGCTTTCACCTTGACCTCTCTCCTGCTGTTATAGTCCTTGCCTCATTGTCATAAAGAAATATGCTTCAGATGTATGTTCTATATAAATATTTCCTTACTTCGCCTCTTGTATTTTCAGATTTAAGTAGAATCTTCTTTCAGCCCTTTTCGACTGCGCTATTTTTCTATTTCTCTTCTGCTTCGTCCATTACTGGTTACTGGACTTCCCAGATATGGACTCTTTCAGCTACAAGTTTTTTTTTTCTTAGTGTAACATTGGCCTCTTCCCTTCTGTTGTATACCAATGTCAAAAGCTTTCGTCGTAGTGATCTTCAGGTAGTATCTGGCCATTGTCCTTCCTAATATTCGTGGTGTTTTCTCTAAAGCTCGTTATTTCTTCCATGACTAATATGTCGTCGACAAATCGCAACATACTCATTTTCTCCCCGTGGATATTCACTTCCAAAGATTTTCTTCGGACGTATTGGGTAGCTTTCTCGAAGTAGGGATTGAATCGTATGAGAGACATTGTACGGAGTTGAACCTAGTCTCACTCCTTTCTTTATTCTGACTTTTCTACTGCTGGTTCCTTATTTGATCACACCCGCTTGGTTTTTATAGAAGTTGTGGATAACTCTTTCGTCATTGTATGATTCTCCAATTTCTTTCAAAATCCTCAGCATTAAGTTGCAATCCACGCTATCAATTGCCTTCTCTAAATACACAAATTCAACAAACGCAGGTAGATTGTTTTCTCTTCTCTATAAGCAGTCTAAGGGCCAAAATTGCTTCTCTTGTGCCCTTGTTTTTTCTGAATCCAAATTGGTCCTCATCCTCATTGGCCCTCTTCTCTTTTGGAATAGACATGAAGACGTTCTTCTCAAAGTCCGTGGGTATCTCTACTGTAGAGTACATGTCGCAGATGACTTTGTAAAGCTTTATAAATGTCTTCTTTCCCGCATATTAGTTGGCTCGGTAAGAATGCTATCTATTCCAGAAGTCTTATTTATCCGCAGGTCCCTTATAGATGCGTCAAATTTCAATCTTAAGATTTGGGCTTCCAAATCATCTTTGTCTCATTGCTCATCTCATATCTTGTTTCCCACTGCCTTCTGAAGCGCCAGCCGTTTTTGAGTTTCCTTCAATTTTTCTACTTGCCATACATTTCTGGTTGTTTTCTTTAGACTCATAAATTTCAAGTGGAATATCATATTTGCTAAGTTTTAGTCTCTGACGATATCTGCGCCCGGGTAGCTCTTGCAGTCCTGCACCTGGTTCTTGAATCTCTGCTTCATTAAAATGTAGTCAATTTGAAATCTTCTTGATTCAGGGCATTTTCCAGGTATGTCTTCTCCGTTGGTGATTTTAAGCAACTTGCCGCAGTTTGCCGCCACCAACTTGTGTTGCGTGTATAATTCTACTTTTCTTTCTCCTCTCTCATTTCGATTTCTTTGTCCATATTTCCCCGTTATTCTTCCTTCTACGGTAGCGTTTCAATCTACTGATAATCTTTAGTTTTCTTCTCTTACCTGTTTTTTTTGCTACTGTGATGTCTTTATAAGACTCACTCAAGCTCTCCATTTTTGTAGCCCGACGTAGGCATGTAAGCTTGCACCACAATGGTATCTGTTGGCTTAGTCTCAATCTTCACCGTTTTTTTCCTTTCACAATAGAGCAGGAAGCTCTTCACACGTAGTCCGGCACTCTTACTGATGCCTACTCCAGCGTTAATACACAGTGATCCAGTGCGGATAACTACGCAGTTTCCACTCCAAAAGTCTCCTTCAGACCACTTCATTTCCCAGACTCCTAATATGTCGAGGTCCATTCTCCGCATTTTCTACTTCAGGGAAAATCTCCCTGTCTTATCCCTTCAGGGAAACCCTTTGTCACACCTACATTGCGTTTAACCTGGGCCTTTGCTCCGTCATAAAAAGAAACGAATAAATGGCATAAAGAGAACATCGAGTATAATTTCTGGGCAGTATTTTTATGCAAACGGGTGCGGTAAAAGCTTTTTAAGTTAGTAAATGTCAGTAGAAATATTCAATGGCAGTTGAAGACTAACCAGTGTGTAAGAAGTGGTATGCTTTCTTAGTGGCTGTTGTTCTTTTTTTCTTCTCCTTCAGAAGATATTTCGCGTCCAGTTGTTGTTTTCGTTCAGGGAATGTCTAATATTAGAGCGGAAAGCAAAGTATAGTGCCTTTTTCCCATTTCTAGCTTGTTTTTTACGGAACTCCATCTATTGTTGTTTGTTGAGAAACCTTATTAGATATGCATAGTAAATTGTTCATTCTCAATCCTTCGTAATCCCGATCCAATCAGAGGATTGCGGCAGTGAATATTTCTTGGATGATTCAGGTTATTTTAGCCTAGAATCTCATTTTCTGTTACCTTGTTTAGCAGGTTTGGCTGTATTAAGGGGAAGGAATTTAATACCTCTCGTGTCGAATTATTTGCGGGGAGAATACTTAGTTTCAATGAATTAAGTACCTTGTCTTATTTACCTTAGTTATATAATTTAATTACATAACTGGCTCATAAATGGCATGATTTCCTTACGTAAATCGTGGATGGTTGACTGACATACTTAGATTTCACCACTATTCTCGAATCCTGCCAACACCTTTCCATTGGAGCTGCGTGGCGTTGAGAACTAGGTGCCGTGGGGGAGAGCAAGACTTCTCACTTTTATGGGAGAGTAGAGGTTTTCACCAATTGGAAACAGTTGGGTAGTTACTATTTAAATGGAACCATGCTCGATTTGGTGTCTTTCGGGTATCTTGTATCTTTTGATTTTTGTTTCACTGTGGCTTTACGCGTATTGTTCCCTATTAGAATTATGAACATTTTTTGTGGCGAGTTGGCTGCGACAGGTAAAATGATTTTTGTTTGGACTAAAATAGTTTCTATTTGGTGAAAACCGATAACAGGAAAAGAAGAATCAACACTGCAATTCCACATGGTGTCATGTGGAATCAATACCATGTGGAATTGCAGTGTTAATTATTTTCATGATATTAAGGAATTCCACCAAATAAGGTCTGAAACCATCATCTCCAAAAACCGATATTTTTTCTTATAGGTCAGACTTCAGTAAGTGGGTAAATAGTTTTTTTTGTCAACTTGTTTCGTTTGGGCAATGATTATAATGTAATAGCAGAAAAAATTGAGCGATTACGATGGTCGGACCATGGTTAGATCAATATTAGATTAAAGTTCTTACATCATGCAGATTTTAAATTCTCTTTCGCCATCTGACTTCGTGCGTTGAACGCTACGTCATCATACTCTTATGTGCGAGGTTTCATGACCTTGAGAAGGAATTGAAGAAGCTAGGTTAACGATGAAAGTAATTTCTCCCTACCAATGATTCATTTGAGAGGCTAAGAATCCTTGATTGATGGGCCTTTATTCGCCTCTGGTGCAATTCAACTTTAATCGATGAATGGACTGCCTCTTGAAGACACAGATTGCATCTTAACTTTTCACTGATATTTCATCAGGTACTTCATCAGGTTTATATCATTCGTGCTGTTGGCTCAACGGAATTTATATGGTGATTGTATGAGCAGCAATCATTAAATCGTTAACACCAGCTGTGAATACGACAGAACTCGAAAGCGTAAATACAAAGAAAATATAAGCTGGATACAACGTAAATTAAAGGTGACAATGCGTATTATTTGTGCATAAATTTCCTTATGAATTGTGAATGAATGTTTTATTTCTGTTATATAATTTCTAAATTACTTTTCACTAACTGTGAGTATATGATGGAAAATATATGCTTCACAATCGTTACATAATAAACCTCGCTAAGGACTGAAATAATGCCAAGAAATTGGAGTGAAGTATCGTCTTAGAGGAATACTTAGTCATTGCACCTCTTGGATCTTTTTCTTCCTGAGAAAACTCCAGGATTCTAACCGAATCTACCTTGGTGCAAGAACAAAGCTCATTGATTTATGCTCGTTTCCGCAATATACCAATTTTTCTTAGCATTCTATTTTCAAATTTAACGATGAGGACCGCGTTCTTGTCTGCAGTGACCTTGCTGGTTGAAAGTTGGAAGTTTGAACTTGTTTTAAAAATTCAGCCATTCATTGAAACCTATTGGCTAGCTCGAAGTTCATCGGCATAATAATTTGGGAAGGGTTGGGAATTTAATGGATTTTTCTCCCTTCCCGACATGACAACTGAAGAGGGACGGAGAAAACAATTTTTCCCATACATGTTGTAAGGAAAAAGGAAGGATTTTAATGATTCTGAAGAGCACGTGCCGGTTATTGCTTCCGCTCATTTATGTACTTGGTTGCTGGCATGATTCTCAAAGAAAGTGCGTTAAGCGAGAGTTGTTAGTTTATTTACGATTTACGAATTTGCATGAATTATCCTCACGCAAGCTATCGTTACTCACGAGGAATCAAGGTCCGTTCGGCAGATAAACGAGCAAATCTCTGAAATATCACACCCTCTTCGTGAATGATTGCCCACAAGTTACGTAACGACTAACCGCCACCATTCAAGCTGACTCCGCTGACGCCTTTTACCGATAATTCTTTTCTCGAGGTTATGCAACTTTTTTAAATTAATCTATTCGAAATTATTCAATGTACCTCCTAATACATCCATCGATGAAGTTTTATAGGAAGTGTAAGATGAAATATAAGAAATACTGTATCAGATATTTGGTTGACCGGCTCGTGTTTACAAATTCAAACTTGATGAATTCCAAATGAAACTTCCAAAGAGCAAAGAAATAGAAAATCAAAATCAATATCAAAGCAAAAATCCCATTTTAGTGTGGAATAAATGGCGCAAAGTTTCTCCTAGTAGGAGATGCAATGGAACATTGCTCTGGAGATCGAGAGTTTGGAACTAATTAAGGGTGGAAAACGGATCTTCGCTTGCAAGTGAGCAGTTGTAAACATTACGCTCTGCATAAAATATTCAGTTTAGGCCAGTTTTGAGGATCCTAGTCTTACGGGATTTCTTCCGCGTAGCTCCATTCTCTTGGACGACGGTTTCGCCGGCGTTGCAATCTGCGTCTTCAGGTTAGAAGTGTTCGATTTTTTCGTGGGTTTTTCAAGTCTGTTTCCGCACTAATAGGCGCTTCGGACCGGAAGGAAAGGTATAAGGATAGAAATGGAAGGAATGGGGATGAATCTGCCTAGAACGAAGCGTTCGATGCTTATTATCTGTCCGCCTTATATACCTCCCTGTTAATCCCGGTGTATTCTTATTGGTCAATAGGGAATTCTGAATCTGAATAGAATTAGGTTGATTATTCTCTAGGTGAATCAATAAGGTTGAAAATATTAGAAAATTACATTATTCTTTGACGAGCCATGATTTCTAATACTTTTATCTAGTAATTTTTACTGATGACTTTGTCACCATATCTGGTTTACTGCTCATCAATGTGGCAATGGAACAAAGTAGCAATGTATTTCATAAATAAAAGATGTGCTGGTTTTTAGATCTTAAAGGGAAATGCTCATGCCGAACCGAAATATTGGTTAAATACCAGACACCGTCGTCGAACTGCTGGTGAAGGCGGCGACTTGTTACGTTGCTATGATCATGGAGGTAAACAAATATTTGCGAAATTTTAATGCCCTTAAATGACTCAAGTCGTGCTGTCATTTTGCGCAACTAATCATTACACTGAAAATGTGCATAGCATTAATTAGTAACGATTTTGTCGAAGTTAATAGCACAATTGCTGATTGGAGTGAAAGTAGACATGTAAGTATTCACTAAGTTATTGACCCTTTAAGCTTGGGGAAATTCACGGTTTCAAAATTATCGTTACGTATATGTATACATTGTAGTATATCTAGCATGAGTCTTTCTGCTTGGCATTGAGAAAGTGGTGCCAGTGAGGTAGAGTTTCATCAATTTACAGGTGGAAATTTTATTTTTACGATATCGAAAGTAATCCATTAGTATTTTCATGCTCCTTCTTTCTTGGAGGCGTGATGGTTGATATTAATATTCTTCTTGAAGGATCTAGTCTAGTCTCTAGACACTAGAAAACAAGAGCCTTGTTTATTTGTCCGAATGCTGTAGTAGAGATATAATAAACGAGATCATTTACGTTTCAGGAATAACATTATCCATTCAAAATATTGCTGTAAAGCACCAGCTGTAAGGTATCGAACTTTTTTCTTAGTCGTGAATGTTTGGCTTAGGTTTTTATGTTGCCTGCTTAAAATGTTCGGTCTCAGTTTTCAGGTCCATTGCATTGTAAAAAATTACTGTTCACTGTTCCCACCAGAAAATGTAGTTATTTGGTATCTTCTGAACACGTTTAAAAACTTTGCTTGTAATCGTGGTTATTGTTTGAGAGTGAAGTTCATCAGTTCTTCTTAAATCATCTTGAGCGCAGAATTCCAGGTAAACATGGAATCGATGTCAATTTATGAGGTATTTCTGAATTCAATTTATTAATTCCCTTCTGTTTTGAATTTACAGTAACAGTGGTAGTTCATTGGTCGTGAGAACCCGTGATGCGACAGGATGAAGAATTACTTGTCGACCAAGTTAAAGCCTTCTGCAGAACCCAATAGTAGGTGAAGAATGTCAATATGACGATGGATAGGTACCTAGCAAGTTGATTTATCGGTCTGTATTTTTCTTTCAGTTCTTTCTATTACTTCGAAATTTTTCTTCCACCTTGATCTCTATTTGCTTCACATTATTTCATCGCTCACATAATGTGGAGCGCAGTAGATTAGCTGTTAACATTAGTCGTGATTCCTTATCAGCAGCCTCAGTAAAAATTCAAGTAAATAAAAATTCATTCATTCAAATTCGTGTGAATTCATCAATTCGGACCAAGTGTTTCAGCTCATACAATAGTTCGTATCGGTGAAATGCCATCTCCCATGAGGGGCTGTAGTTATTAATAAACTAGTGAATACCTCCACGCTGCCCATGTGCATAATCTTAATGTACGGCATGCATACTTTGTTAATAAATTTATGTGGTCGGAGAGAGTGGCAGAAGTTGTTTCGACGGTCTTCAAACATTGGAATTTCGGATAATTACATCACCATATTTTTAGTGTAATTTTAACAGCATAGGCTCAAAATTTATGATATACCCAACCATAATTCCCGCTATATTTTCGGTAGGGGAATACTGCATAATACACAACTGTAGATTTTGGAATGTCTCTCTCTGTAAGTTACTTCATATGCCTCGATAATATAATTTCAGGCGTGGGTAGATAAATTATTTTTATAAAATTTTCGTTACGGCTTGTCCTACTTTGTTTCAAAATTATTTCCATATAAATATTCTGTAGTATTATTATTAAGATTATATTTACTAAGTATATATTCAGTCGTGCGTATGGGGTGTCATCACCAGGGTTTCTTGATATAAAATGCCTCACTGGACTCCCGTCCAGGTTCCTCCCAGTGACGGTTCTGACTCAAGACAGGTTTTATCACCAAACGGGTGATTTATTTCAATTCTTAATTTTAATCGATAATTTTAGTTTATCTTATCTTAACTCTCTTAGTTTCCGAAAATAGTTCCTTTAAAGTCCTTGGTAAAAGTTCTGAATGTGGACTCAATATCCAAATGACATTTTTAAAACTTTACTCCTGTTTCAAGCTTATCACTCTCTCTAGCACTATAAGGAACCTCAGGGCGGAAGGATAGGTGTGTGGATGGAATCATGCGGAAGAAGGAGGAGTGAAACATTTCGTCTGGCGGTCACAGCACTGACCTTTGAAAGGTATCCACACGGAATTTAAAGAGAGGGTTTAAATGCAGTATCTGCTGGGATTTGCAGTTTCCAGGCCCTATGGTATTTGTATGGGGTCCATCATTTTTAAGACAGAGACGCCTACTATTCCAGTGCATTCGTCTCATGGTAGTAACATTCATATGTCGTTTAGATAGGGGTTAATTGCGATTTAGCTTAGCTTATTTTCGGTACGAGACGGACATTCCGCTTCTACCAGATATCACTTAACGAGGGCGCAAGGGCTCTTGACGGAGTGGTAGGTCACAATACGAATTTATTGAACAAATATAAACCCTGCGAAATAATTAAGAGGGAAGTCTTATTTTGTTGAAGAGTTTGGGTTAGTTTGCATCCTAACCGTATATTGCATGTTGGGAAAAAGAATTCTAGAGTACCTCGGTCCAGTTGTTGACATCTCTCACTTAATCGCTTTTGTCTTTCCTAATAATGTACAGTGGGGGATATATGCTGGTAGCATCAGCTTAGAACTCGTTTAATTTGAAATTTTCGTGTTACTTTTGCGGAAAGGATGTTGTAGAGGGGCGAGCAGCTCAAGTGAAAAGCTCCGATCACCCATTATTCTGTGCACTTTTACTGTGGCTTTTGACTGCACAGCACTCGGTAGCGTAAAGTTAAGCTCCCCACTGCAGCTCAAGGGTGGCCGAAATTTGACAAGGCTACGGCCCGTCGAATGATTTCCCAGTGGCTCTTCGCAGGATGTGGCGGTGAGGACCATTAGGGGTAGCTATGTTTGACGCCGCTTATCATTGTGGTGGCCGACTATGTTCGCGGCCTCAGTCGCACCACTCTTCCACGACCAAAACCCGTTAAACTCGTTCACTCTGAAAGTTTCCTCACACCTCGCCTCCATATAACCTTACTTGTCGTCTCTCGCATTTACTTCACAACCCCTCCCCATTCATTTCAACTGGGAAACCGACATTCCTGAAGAACTCCATTGACTCGTTCCGAGTCCCGGCGGTCGACGACGACGTTATATAACCGTGATAGATTCACAGTGAAATGAAAGGCTCTATACTGACGTCTCCCTTTACCTTGAGTTAGGGTTCAATGTGCAAAGCCTTGGATTACATAACCCGGGATTTTGTGACTATCACGTGCCTGTCTTCAAAAGCACCTTCTAATACACATTGGCGCCGTAAAATTAGTTTGTCCCGTTGGGGTATGGTCTCTTAACAGATGTAGGGATGCCTTCTCCAAATGAGCGACACTGCTTACTCGAGGATGGATTCTGTATTATACTCGGGATTTAAAGAGCTTGCCACTTAACTGATTTAAAATGAGATATTGACAGCTTTCGCTGACTGATTTAATTTTTACTAAATATTCATTGTTTTCATATTTATTAGTTAATTTAATGCCGTTTGCCTTATAAGGCAATGCATTTTATATTTGAAACAATTTTTTTTCCAATTTATCAAGGAAAACAACATGATATATTGAGTTTCGACAATATCTTGGATTCTCAAATGGAAAAAGTCTTCATCAGCGTGTTTTTAGGCAATTTCGATGAGATTTAATGGTTAAAATTGTAATGGACAAGCTTCAGGCCAGTGACTCCCGTAAGACCCCATAGTATACGAATCCATACACTAGTTCCACCACCCTATTTTGGGTAAATATATAAACAAACCTGCACTCGTACATTGAATCTAGCTCTTGGAATAATTCACTAGCTATAAATAAATTAGCTTAAAATGGATAAAAACAAATGCCAATGCAATTTTGTACCTGAAAAGTAAAATAATTACCAAAAATACACAAATAACTTACCGCGTCAAGTTGACATGAATACGATGTATTCAACTCTGAACGTAGACTCGCATACAACAAATTCTAATGATATTTAGAACTAATTAACAAGGCTTTTTTAAAACTAGTAAATAATATCAGTGCAATAAGGAGAAGTGTAAGTGGCTCTCCGCTGTAGATGTGCCATCTTCCTTTCTAAAGTTCACACATCACGCAAAACACATAGGAGTCGTCAACAATTGTTTGTCCGGAGACATAACCATGCCCATTCGTTACTCTATACAAAATAGAACGAAAATAAATATAAGGCACTCACTTCACTGCAATAAAGTTCTTGTTTAGAGATGTTTCACATTTCAGATTGCTCAACATAATTCCACTCAATAAGTAACCGAAATGCGTATTTATTATGAACTCATCGAAGAACGCCTAACTTTACAATGTCATATCGTTCGCAGCTATCTCCCAAGTACTCGTTCGTAAATTGTTTATATCCGGGAGCAGAACGTCATTTCCAAATTGAAATACCTTGGTATAAAATATAAGGTATAGTATGCGTTGTTTAAACAAAAATAGAACTAGAACAAATAACAATAGTTTTATTCCAATAACTGAATGTCTGTTATCACTCGATGGCTGTGAGGCGACAACAGCGCTATATTATTCGTCCTTGGTCGATATATAAACATTTTTTTACATTTTGCAGGTTCGATATACAATATATTGCGATATTGTCGCGGGCTTGCCAACTATGAATCGGCTTTATTATAAAACGAAATTCGTCGGTTTAAAAAAATGCAAGTGTTTCTGAAATAATCTAACTTTTTAGTGAAGTACAATATTGGAGCTTTCAGTAATGAGTTAATTTTTTATATCGCCACTTAAGTAAGCTTTTGAACGTCCAAGATACATATTATGCATACATTCGGCCTTTTAAATGTATCTGAAATAAGACCAATTACCTAACTTGTAATTGACCCTGCTTCCCGTCTTCTTCGGCACTTATTATTCTCTGTTAAAACCTCTTATAATAGTCCTCTTCCATGCGTACCCACTATATTTCATGCCATGGAGCCTTAATTAGTATATACATAGTACCCAGAAAGCCGGTAGCGATTACTCCAGCATATTTTCCCGCCGAGCCTTACCAATTGCTTCATAGCTTTACCTCTGAAAATATTGACCACCCTTCTCTGATCAGATTATTTTATCCATCTACAAAATAACATTTTTATTTGATATAAGTGATAATATTCCTGTAATGTTTGGTTCGTGTGCAAAATTTTTCTTGTGTTAAGGCGACCGAACGAAATTAGCTTAATAGCTAGTTATATGTTATCGAAAAGTTACGCAGTACGGGCGATTGGAATTTGTGGAGCACAGTGCTTTCATTCTTGCGCGGTATCATCAGATTCACAATGCCGATCTCTAAAATTTACTCTTCAGAGTGAAAGCTGAGTAGGGATACGTGTTACACCTTCCATCGGCAAACTTAGCCTACCAATATTAAAAGGAAATAAACGGCTCCGCAAGTCCCAGGCTACTGAGCTGGTGAAGGGAAAGATGGGAGAAAACATCGGGGTTCCATTTTCTGTGCGTGTTGAGTGTCTAGAGAGTCTTGAGTGGTGTTTGTCTTCTGGGAGTGTCTTGCTCTCTGGCCTCTAGTTTTAGTATCCCTCGAATTTCATGGTATAGAATTCATGGGTGAGCAAACGGTGGCTCACGAGCTGCATGCGCCTCCTAAGTTACGTGCCTACGGCTCTAAAATAAGCTGAAAATGAAACTGCAACTATCATAATTTTCTTGATAAAATTACTTTCGTGATCCTATACGTGATACTTTAGATCCTTAGTCATTTTTCATAACTTTATTTTAAACTTTATATATATGTATGGATCTCGAATCATGTTAGCTTGTTGACAAGGATAGGTTTGGTTCTACCGTCTCAAAAGTTAGCCAAACACTGGTATGGGTCAATAGTTTTGAATCTAACAAACACAACGAAAAAGAACAGACTTGATCAACAAAAGTTACTACCGTTAGAATAACAAATTCGCCTTTGAGTAAAAAAATCAGCATCTAGTGAACATTCTGAGCTTTATATATCCCCACCTGCTGTCTTTGTTTCTTCACCTCTTTATCGCCTTTGGTGAAAAAATGAGATCTTTGTTTTCAAAAGCGGAGGAGGAATATTCCTGTGGAATAGGATAAAAAATACGTGGCACTTATGTTAAAATACCGCAAGTACATTGCCGACGTGTCTAGTTTTTCTGCAGAAGTAACCGATTTGTGGTAAACGATTCGTGATACCATAGTGGTTTAATTAGGTCTCGTTCTTAGATATGGAAATTTGAACCTTAATTAAGGAATTAATGTAATCGGGCAAGATGTCAGAGGACAAGTTTATAATTCTCGAGAGTCAAAATAGAAATCGCTAATACTATGCACGTCATTTTTTTCTATTTCAATGCTCTGTCATCAGGTACCTAACTTCGACGATTTACATCATTATTAAGTTAACTGTGTGATAATTACGTAAAGTGTCGAAATGCGTGGTAGAGTAAAACTGGAGTGAAACATTTTTGTTGAAAGTGCTTGTGATATTAATGTTTTTCATTAAGTTCTTTGAGCATTTTTTGGCGTCATGGAATTTATTTCTTATTTCATCCACATCTACATAATACCCTGCAAGCCACCACAAGGGTGTGTGGCAGGGGCAATTGAACGCAATTGTCGCTATTTGACGCAATTGACCTTCGGATTGTAACTTGATGCATATGAGAATGCGTTTCCCCATTTTTTTCTAGTCCCCTATCGTTGACTTTTAATATTTCAAGGGAGTTTTAAAGTTGTCCTCGTAAAGCTTAACGTTAACACACAATGTGCCAATTGCTCACGGTAAAACAAGTGATCTCGTTTAAACTGAAATATTCAGATCACTTCTGTTCAAGTCAGGTCGGTAATCCGACAACCGGTTCGAATCCCGCCTCAGTAGTGGACGTCACGTTTACCTTCGGATTTGGTTTAGGTAAGAGTGAGATGTAACCTTAGAAGTTGGTGAACCTCAAAACCTGATTCTTCCCTGCCCATACATGCTCTCCGAGCGTACCTGATGACGCTCCTCATCTTTATTCACCATGCGAACAGGAAATGATTCCTACTTAGATGAATCCATCTCGGGAAGTGGAGCTATATTAATGAAGTCTTCACTGTCAACATGGCTGAACGTTTATCGATTGTTGGCATGATCATTCTTCCAGCGTAAGGAAAATGATGGAGCCTTTCGACTTCGAGTATTTAAATATTTGCCTTTCCTACTAATCGGAATAATATTTGATCACTAACCTCTGAGTGCTAATTTTGTTCATTATTATGTAATAATCCTCTTTCCCTTGTCAATTATTTCCCTGTGAGCTTATCCAAAGCCCAGTTTTAGCGAGAACGATTCAGAGTTGAGAGAGCGTGGTTAGAGAACGGAGCTGAAGTGTCACACTCGCTCCGCTAACAAGAAAAGGGAAAAAAGAAAAACATCCATTTTGTATATCGCTTGGCCGTGGTATGCCGGTGAAAGGTAAGAAGCTGGGTATTTAGCGTCCGCTGCCGTGTGCACGTAACCACTCCGATTTTCTTCTTGCCATTCGCTCAATCTTTGTTTAGGTGTGGGGAATGGAGAATGTGCCACTGCGTCCCCAGGGAAGGACCTTGAAGCAGCGGTTCGGCTTTCCTTCTCGTAGATATGCAAATTCCTGCTCCTGTATTTCCCTGCTTTGTCCGTCGCGATATGAATGCGTTTACGCCCTTCTTCTATCAAATGAGGAGTGGAGTGTAGTATGTACATAAAATATCGCTATGTTGTTGAATTTTATCTCTAACTTTTATCAGGCGTTGTAGATTGAATTATTGGTGTAGTAGAGGACCCCTCGGCCAGAATTATCTTAAAGAAACCTATTACCCTTATTAGGGCACGTTTGGTCCAACTTCAATGAATAGAAAAGTATAGGTGGTGTTGGAAGGCAATCTGAGAGTATTTTCTTTAGGCCCTCTCAATTTTAACTTCTAGTTTTTATTAGGTATTATGGTTGCCCTAGATTTTTATCATCAAGAAATCAATGTTGCGCAGAAATATTAGGATCAGGATGGAATGGGATACCACTGTACTTAATGTATAATGGAACCTTGATAAAAAGGAGTCTATTGATTCCGTTATTACCTAATCGGAGCGAGTTAAAGGGAACACGAATATGCAATCAATCATACTTGTTGAACCTATAAGGCATAAAGAATAGATAAGAAATAATGGTATTGGTCTTAAGCATTTTTGATGATTTGTAGAGAAATTTGTCAATTGCGAAGTAAAATCTGTATTGGCTTGCTTTTGAATATTGATTGTGAACTATTTTCTTCACTCACTAGTACATGAAAATAGAAAGAATTCAAATGCGGTGAATTTTTGCTGTATATTTAAATTGCTTTTGATATCTATGAATACATATTCAAATTATCCCAAGGTATTGTAGGTTATTGGGAGTGACCCAAGGTTAACCATTGGTTAACCTTGATTAAATAGGTAAAGAATATTATAACAACAATGCCTTGGATTTCGATAGCCTTTCTTACGGTAAACTACTAAATAACTACATAATGACCGGTAAAATAATTCATTAATGCATTATTTTCATTGGGGCATGAAGCACTCTTGAACATATTTTCTACTTTGTTTGGAAAATTCTGGGGAGCCATATTCTTCCTTTCATTTTTTATGTGAAAAAAGATGTCCTTGCGCCAACCCTTTCCCGCTAGTGAAATATCACTTGTTGCTTGCATCACCTGTTGTGAGCTTCAGATTTTTGGCGTGCAAAGATAGTTGGAATCGCTGCTGCCGGCTTTCAAGCACTCTTAAATATATCTCATTAATAGGGAACTGAAGCGAAATAGATTTTAAGCACTTCAAAGCAACATAATTCCATGTTACATAATCACGATGTATTCTATAACATTTTGTTTCTTGTCTTGAGTCACATTTAAGGCATTAATATTCTTTTTGATAACGGCGTGTGTGCATCAATGAAGTAGATTATATTATTTAATAGCGATAAAAGCTTTTATTATTGCGGCGAAATTAGAATCGCTACTCCAGCTAATATTATCACTTAGCCGTTGTAGTCTACTCGTTCCGTGGGATATTATAAAGCGTGAAATGGTCTTTATAAGCATTTTGAAAATTTGCATAATTCATGCTTGATTTCATCTCAAGAATCGTAAATTCGTACCCAAGCTCCATTTGCATCCTCCTAAAATTTAGATCAGAAGGCAATGATGCAATATTGAGACATAAAAAGATCTTTTCACATCGTCCTCTATCACAGATACTCGGTTCACCGAATTAACATTAAATCAGTGGAAAATAATTAAGATAAAGCAATAGTAGTCTCAATTTTGGGGGGCTATTTGAGATACCGTCTTAGGCCATACGTCAGGGAAATTTCAAGGAAATGTGTGAAGAAGTTGGGGATTTTGAAAAAACCCAAATGCTATGTAAAAACGGCTGATTTTACTTGATTGCCTTCGCCTAATCAGGCTTTAAAACTATTTTGTTTGGAAAAAACTTAAGAATGTTGGTTAAAACAATCTTTCGTTTTATAGATACAACTTTCAGATAATGTTTGCGAAATACTGTAGAATTTTTCTTGTTTAGTCGGCGAAATCAGGCAATTTTGTCGTTATGCTTTCTGCTGCAGTAGTCTAAATCTTCGTTATACAATACAATTTAGCTTAATGCCGAATTACTGCTGTGATAGTATATGTATAAGGTTTTGAGGGTCTATTGGCAATAGTCATTCTCAACTTTGAAATTGGCTAGAAATATCAACGTGTATTTTGATTAAAAAATTTTTTTGTTCATTTTGCCTCTTGCTCTCTATCAGCCTGTGCCCTTGGACAGGCTTTGGGTTTGTTTCGATCTTTCTTTGCCACAATTATCAAGGTTGTAAAGATATGTCAGTGATCTATGCAAATACCTATGCATGATGTGAGCTCATTTCGTTTACATTAAATTTGTTTTTCTATCTTAAGGTAAAGAGATTCGTCTCCCTTTAATAAGTTAATTTTTTTTCATCTGCCTGCACTTTTCTCTCCTATTACGCCTTTTCGAGTCCATGTGTCTTTATATTTTAAGAATTGAATATCACATCGCCAGCAGTGTATTGCAAATGAAGCAAATAAAGTTTTCCTGTGTGCTAGTAGGGGCGTGTGAAACACTTTAGCCAATCCTCAGCTTTGCCAACACGTTCTCGCGCAGTTTTCTCCTTGAAGAAAATCTTCATGAGAACACTTCCTCTATTTTCCTTTTCTCGTTCTCGCGTATATCCTGTCAATATCGATAACGTCTTTTGAAGTGTACTCCCACACCTGCTTTCAACGTCTCGTACTGGATTGTTGGATCAGTCATGGAATTTTCGTTTAAAAAAAACTTCACCCAATCCGTATTAGATATATATTTTTATGTACATCGGGGAAAAAAGTTTAATGGTAAGTTAAGGAAATAATGGTAAATTTAATGTGTCCGCCAGTACATTGCAATGGGCAATTAGACTTATCAATTCCTTATATGCCATATTGTTTTGTCTAGATTGCTTAAAAAAAATGGGAGTAAGAGTATCTACTTAAGTCGCGGAGTTGGTCTCCTGTTTTTCCTCTTGGCCTAATTTTCTGGTGAAGGTGGAAGAACTTCACAAACTTTTCTCGGTCTTACATTAGTTGTTGACTCGGGTGATATTTCGAGACTTCGCTTGGGCTAGACAGTAAAATTATATCATGGATAAGTGATTTTCTACATAATCGGGTTCAAAGGGTTGTTTTGGACGGTGTTACCTCACCGAAAATTGAAGTCAGTTTGGGTGTCCCACAAGGTAGTGTAATAGGTCCACTCCTGTTCCTTCTGTACATTAATGATATCAGTAAGGTGGTAAAAAGTAAGATTTGTCTATTTGCCGGTGACGCAGTTGTGTACAGGGAAATTCTAAGCCCAAACGATAAGCAATATTTAAATGATGACCTACAAGCAATTGAAAATTGGTGTGATACATGGCAGTTAGAATTAAATTTAAAAAAATGTGTAGTAATGAATTTTTGGAAAAAGAATAGTTCTCCTCCTAGCACATACAAAATAAGTAATAATGAAATAACAAACGTGGAATCCATTAAATATCTTGGAATAAGACTGACACATGATCTTTCTTGGGGTAAACATATACGTGAAATAATGGGTCAAGCTAATCGTAAACTGGGTTTCATCAAAAGAGTATTGGGTAAATGTGACGATCATGTACGTGAAATCAGCTACTTTTCCCTTGTAAGACCTCATTTGGAATATGCTGCTAGTGTATGGGATCCCTATGAAATCGGTCTAAGTAATGAACTTGAACGTGTGCAGCGAAGATCGGAAAGATATGTAAAGGGACGATACGATACTTATATTAGCGTAACCAGTCTATTAAATGAATTGAAATGGGAATCATTATCAGATCGCAGGTTGAAATTTAGACTTAATCTCTTAAACAAATTCCAAGGAAATATTTTCAGTGATGATGTTAAAAATATTTTACGAACCCCAACTTACTATGGCAGACTGGACCATAATCATAAAATTAGAGAAATTGATTACCGAACTGACCGATTCAAAATGTCCTTTTTCCCTCGCACAATTAGAGATACGAATAACGGTAAATATGTCCTATCGGAGAGTAGCAATGAATAGCGTTAGTAGCTGCATGTTGGTATGAGTACTTAAAGCTAACCCTACTAACAGAATGTTTTTGCATGTTTGTTTTGCAATTTCTATATTTTTTAAATAGTGTAGTTCTGACTACTATATTAATACTATTCCTTTTTTATGCAAGATATGTAGTGAATGTTTGGTGAGAAATCACCCCCTGCCCCACACCCTTGTGGTGGCTTGCAGGGTATTATGTAGATGTAATGTTGTGGGATACATCAACAAAGGCTGGGAACATACCATTACATTTTCAACGACGTCAAGTTCAATGAAAATCCCTTTGAACCCCGTTGAACCGCGTGTTAAAATTTTTTAAGCACTCCCCTTGACGTTTAATAGCTATATCTAGATCCAATCCTGAATGGCATTAGGGGGGGGGCTAGGTACGAAAAATCTAATGGAGTGCATAGGCATGTGCGTGTGTGGATACGTAACTCCTTTCACTCACCCCACGGGAATGAACTTGCCTTCCTTGCTTCCCCCCTCCAACCTCTATAGAGGTTGGGGAAAGGGGTAGTGGTTGGGGATAAGGGGTGGAGGCGTCTCTCTCTAAACTCTCCCCCTTCTTTCTCCTCCGCCCTCCGACTCCCCACGCACTCACTCTCTCCACTCCGCCCTCCTCCGCCGCCACCCCTCGCCCCATCGATTGCGACGTGCGACGCTCCCCGAAGGGGTGGCGTGTGAGGGTGAGAGGGGGATGGGGCTACCGTAGCGGAGAGCGGCTTTAGTGGTTGGGGACGAGAGGGGCGGTAGGGGAAGGTTGAGGGGAGGGTGGGAGCGGAGAGTATGAGGAGAGAACGGGAGGATAGCGAGGGAGGGTGAAGGGAATCCGAACGTAGTCTTGCGGGAGATTCAGTATCGCCGAGGCTAGGGCAGTAGTGCGAAGCTTGGGGCGAAGATTCAAACACCTTCTTCTCTCCCTCCTCCTCAGTAAGCCCGATCGCCTGCCTCTCTTGCTGAAGCTATCTTCCCTCCCCTCTGCCTCTCTCAATTTCCCGTTTTTTCTCATCTACCTCCTGATCCTGCCCGAGCGCTACATTCCATTCTCTTTCTTTCCCTTCACTCCTTCGCTCCTCAAGTTTCGCCATCTCCCAACGTCCCCGTCGCTCAAGAGGCGATTACAGTTTCTCTCCCGCACCCGGAGACAATGGCAGCGTTGAACGGAGAGCAGCACCGTCCTCACCGCCCCAAGATTGATATCAATCGCGCCCACGGTCGGACGGTCTCCTGGTCCGAGAGCATCGACGAGTCCGAGCTGGAGGTGCCGGGGACACCGCACACGCCGAGGACCTCGACTACTCCTGGTGAGGTCGGGGACGCCTCTGGTTTTTCGGGATGTCCGCAGATATTCGCGTTTTGGGAGGACAGTTTGTGGTTAACGGGCACTTAAAAAACACCTGCGGCATTTGTTCTTTCCACCAGGAAAAGTTTTCCGGAGCGTAGGTTACGCGTCAATTTGCTCCTTCGACACTGCGAGTAATTATCGCCGCGCTATCCTTTGTCTAAAAAAAAGTCTCTTGCATCTCGATAATAAGTTTTGATGTCTGTCTCTTCCAGATCGCTTCTTTCATATTGGGAAAATCGCTCGCGTTCATGCATTTTATTCAGTTTTGTTCTCGCGAATGAATTTGAATTAGATAAAGATTTTCCCTTTGAGAAATGAATTGCAACGACAAAATTTTTGATTTATAATTTTTTTTCCCTCCTGTCCAGGACACGAGAAATGCGTCTTCCATCACGATCTCGAGCTGGACCACAGGCCTCCAACGAGGGAGGCCCTCCTGCCAGAGATGTCGAGGGCTTACCGGCTTCTTCTTTCATCCTTCGGCGAGGACCCGGACCGACAAGGGCTCGTCAAGACTCCGGAGAGAGCGGCGAAGGCCATGCTGTTCTTTACCAAGGGTTACGACCAGTCTCTCGAAGGTTAGTACAAGGATGCCGTGAAACAGTCTTGAACTCTTACCCCTCATGCTATCACTCTCCATTCTCTCTCATTGTTTAAGTAGAGCAGCGTGTTCGTTCCTCAATGTCAAGTGATTTTCGAGCAATGAAGTTCGAGGGTGGCGGGAAAGTGTTTTCCTCTCATGCCAGTTTTGAGAGTCTTGAATGCGCCCTTTGATTTTGTTGCGCATACCTGTTTGTGGAGCTAAATCGCCTTAGCGCAGCAGTAGATGTTCGGGAATCGGCGGAGCGAAGAGTAAACGCAATGAAATAGCGGCCACTCGCATTCGACGTAGAAATTGGACTAAATATCGCATTTCTGAAGTTCATTCGCTAAACGTTTAAGTTTTGCGCCCTCGAACAAGTAAGTTATAATAATGGAATTGAGAATGGATGGAAGTAAATTTGTTGAGTTGGGTCTAAATTTTACCGTGAGAGTTTTATTATGGCCCTACACATTGCTAGTACTTCATGCCATTCAGAATACTCTTCTACACCGTTCGTACTTCCGTAGTCTTAAATCACACATATTTTGAGGTAATCAGGGGCTTGATATTCAAGCACTCACGACACCATAACATGTTTAAAATATTACTGGATCCTTCAATAACGCGTTTGGTATCTCACGTAAAGTATGAAGTAATAATGGCCAATTTTAAACGAAATAGAGTACTATACATTGAATAATCCAAAGAAGCATCACTTGAGCAATATTTGCTATCGTACTGCGAAACGTGCTATCCATAATTGGGTCGCTTTCAATTTTTCTCAGTTTTTTAAGAATCTGTCATTTTTTCAAACCATGAGGTATAAATGCTCCCTTAAGAGGCCCGCGCAGGGCAGATCTAAAGCGATCGCAAATTTACCTAGTTTGCAATGGAATTTACACTAGAAAATTCCTAGATTCAACGTTCAACTTCTCCCGTTTCCATTTACTCCCCGGGAAAATTAGTTTGGCACCAATCTTTAGTTCTGCTGAATGGCCTTATTGCGAATGGTCTCATTGCGTAACGTGGTTGGCTGGTTACGAGATATAATTGCCTGAAACACGTATTCTAGAGTATGCCGCCAAGTCTGCCCTCAAGCATCTGTGGATAAAATGAATGAAGTTCGTGTAAGTTTTTTTTTCCTGTCCTGTCAATTTATATAATTGGTGGTTTTCATTGTGATATGGGTGCTTGACCTATTCTCGCCTGTTGTCTGCCCGGATATCTTACAGATTTCATCGATGTACAGTGTATTTGGAATATACTATTACGATTTTAGGTAGCCATGAGTCGTGTGGCAAGATTTTTATTTATTGAAACCTTTATCATAGTTTGAAGCTGGATATTATTAAATTTGTCATTTTCCTAGAGCTGCTTTTTTTCTGGATGCTTATCATTTCATTCATAACGTGCTGCTGGTTTTTCTTGAGAGCCATGCTTACAGTAGTGATGTCAATATTTATCCAGATTTATGACCCTTGTTTCATCAAGTGAAATGTTACCTCAATGGCACCAGGTGTGATGCGCGATTATTTCGTACCCGGGATTAATTTTACTTTACGGAATATTTGAGTTATCCTATCTGGCTAAATAAACAAACTATACGTTTGGAACTAGGATGCGTGACAGTTGTTCACGTGTATCCGCTATCACTTTTTTGGTCTTCTGAAAAATCCTTTGGTAAACTAGACTAAAATGCTCTATTTGGGTCCCAATTTTGTAGCTCACATTCGCGATGTATTTCGTGCTGTACCTATGGATGGCAATATGGATCTTTCAGTTCAACGTACAAATTACCTTTTCGTGATTGAAATTTCCCCACAAATTTTTTCATCTAATACGTGATTTTGATTGTTTGCAGAGCCCTGCCTTCCCCATCTCTTTTTGAGCTGCAAGTCCTTTTAAATTTAAATTATTCCAATAATATAATCGTTAAGTATTTTTGCAATCCCTGGGTATAATTTTAAGTATCAGGAAGTTACTCTTTGCGAGATGTACTCTTCCACATGACTTTCACTGATGATGTTATGTAACTCTTACGTCTTCGAACGGCTAGACGTTGAATGAAAATCGACCCTTTATAGCAGTGGTCAATTTTCACTCAACGTGATAAAATGTGTGAATAGAGGTATGCTGGAAACATCGCTACAATCCCATTTTACGTAATCGCCGTTGACTACCGTTGCATGCATATTCAGCATTAGTTGCTGGAGCATGGAATGGGAGTAAAAATAAACGTATGGAATATTGACATATATTAAAACTGCAAGGCTTTTCTTAACTACGAGCTCTAATTTTACTCAATCTGATGTTTTGCTCGCTGAAGGCAGCTATTGGAAGTTATGTAAAGTTTGAGAATCTAAGACCCTACATTAAAGTTTATTTTGCGGTATGTTTCATAAAACGAAAACAAGCCTTTGTTGATATATCCCTGGATTCACGAGGATGAAAGACCTATTTACTCATACCCTTCTCAAATCCATTTATATTGACGCAAGTCACTAACTCGTGCATTACCCGGTGAATTTCTAATCTTTCAAGGTATTTGATAATACTTATGAATGACGTAGTAGTCTGGTTAATCTGAAATCAATTAAATGTGTTAAACTTTGAAATCATTTTTTGTATTCTTTAAAATCGCTGTAATTTTGTTTTTATGCTTAATCAAAATTTGATCAATTGCTGAAGTTCATGACATGCACATCATGCTCAAGACATAACTCAAGAATGTAACTCGAAACTTACTTTTTTTTGAATTTCAAGCTTCTATTGCGCAGACGCCAGGTAAGTATTTATAGCACTACTACACGTTTAAATGGTGCTTGGTCATTTTAAAACTTTTTCCGCATCTTTTCTTCTCACGCTTAATGTTTGCAAGAAGGTTGTTCGTAAACGACTTTTTCGCCAGTAAAATGTTGAATTTCTCACTTTGCATGACACTTAAACCTTATAGTCGTGGCATTCATTGTTACGGAAGTTTGTTTTTTTTGTCAAGTGTCATCCGTTTGATCTTTGAAAGTGAGCATGGTTGTTATTACAGTTTTCTGAATCATAACCAGGATTCCGAATCCATAACTTTCCGAAAGCAAAAGTATTTTTCTTTGCGAATGATAGGAGATTAATTTTAGAGTGAAATGTGAGTAAAACTCGATGGAATTTTTGATCCACACAAGTCGTAGCCTAAATGCAATGGATAGTCTTTAAATAAATTTAATGCTTTTAGTTGGCTGGAGTTGCATCTAATTTGTTTCCTAAGCATGTGTTATGTCCTTCCGACTAAATTGCTTTTCTTTGCCAAACTTACAAGTAAACGTACTCCGGAAAGAATGTTCCGGCAGCACTCATGCCTGATGTGTTATGGTTAATGTTTTGTTTCAAGCATAAGTCTCCACTTCATTCACGCGGGATATTCGAGTTACAGCGATACCATCGGCGTCCGCGTTGCAACGCTAAACTGAACTCGTTAGCTGGGTGACTTAGTTGCCAGCCTTGGAAAGGTTCCCGTTTCCGTGACCCGTCAAATTTTGACCGCTTCGGGAGATGTACGGGTTTGACTGCAGCGGGCAGTGAACGGCCTTGCCTCGAAATTGTAGGGATCTTGCGTTCATAAAAGACTGCGTTCTCGGATCTAGGTTGTCGAAGCTTGCAGCAGGAGCTGCAAAAAGTGCTATGTAGAGCTGAAGTGAACATTTCTTTTAGTTACCTGTCAGTTTGCTTCACCTGATGTCTCCTCGCAATGGCAGTAAGCTTTTTATGTTAGCGCTCAAAATGTTGGCATATTTTTAGATTGATCAACGCTTTCTCCTCATTTTCTGCTCTCCTGCTACCTGATTTCAAATGTATGTACTTGTCAATTGCTTCTTACTTGAGATACATTTTCTACCCGGTCTATTGAAATATTTGACCACATGGGTTTAATACTGTCATAATTTCTTCCTTTTAAAATTATGCAGTATCTGAAAACAGTTACGTGTTCATTTAGAAATAAGTGAAACATGAACAGATTAGGCTGAAGATGAATTGTTTTGGAACTTGTTAACATTAATTGGTGAAATGGTGGATTCCAAAATGTCCAGTGTTGCTTCCTATGCCCAGCGTACTGGTAGATATTCAACACGGATCCCCTGCATATTTTTATGTAAATAGTGTAAAGTATGGCTTATCAATTGAAAACAGCGTTCATGACTCCGTTGGCAAGGTTATAAATTTACAAGGATTTTCCATAAATTTAAACCCTGAACTTAGATAAAGAATAAGAATTAAATGGGAGTGATGATGCTCTTTTACCTGAGGCTTTCTACGCTCAAATTTCCTCAGGTTACTTATTGCCATACACAAATGTTAACAGGTTAATGATTTGATTTTCCGGTCCCTAATATAGTCGTTACACCTGTCGAAAGTTGCGAAGTGCATGAAATGCATTGTGTATTAGATTCTTTGAATCATATTTCTCCAACGGTTTCAAATCTGCACGTTATAATCGTCGAAGGAAAATTGTGGAAGAAAAGAACGTGCTTAATATTATCGCGAGTGCTTAGTGGTCAATCTCATGATGGTTGGGATCCGATGCTTTGCTGCGGGAGTGCCGTCAAATCGGATTCAAAAGGAAAACTATGTCCCTGCTCTCACGGCGATCCTAGCTGTCTGGAATGTCACGAATCTAGTAATTGAAGAGAGGAAAAGTCAAAAGTTTGTTTGACCTGGAATCCAATAAACGGGTGAGGATTACTAACACGGAGTCCATTAAGGAAAACATCTTCCTGCATTCCTTGTCAAATTCTCTTCCCACTTCTAACTCCCCATCCCCTTCGCTGTAGTGTGGCCATCCTACTCCATTAAACACTTGAGAAACGATGAGGCGAGCGGGTCATCTCGCTTATTTCCCTGCGTTGAAAGGGTTTTGGGGAAATTGATTTTTTTTTATCTCTTTCAAGTCACGCCCGGGTGATGATGAGCAGGCATGCCACGTTTCTTACGTCGACCCCACCCTAGCTCTATTATGCAACAGATCCGAGCGACGGATGGGGGTATAAGCTCACTTAACCTCTCGATGCAAGTTTTACTTCATGGGTCAGAAAATATTTTCCAGAACTTCGTCTTTTCCTGTCTAGTCTGTCGTTTGCGGCATGACCGATTGGAAGAATTAGGCTTAGGTAATAACGTAAAGCAAGTGTGTGGAACAGAATTTTGGCAACACTTAAATTTTTTAAAAAGCACATTGCGGTGTGGTTTCAAATGTTTGGCAGTTTTTCATATTAAGTTGAGATTTTTTGATTGAGAAATTGAATTTATTAGTAATGTCATGAAGAAAAAGGAATAGGGATAGTCTCGCCAGTATGTTAACGTGTTCCGAACTAGTATGTGGTTTCTAAATTCATATACTTCAGTCATGCGCCAATAATAGTGTTCCGGAACCAGTTGCCGCTTTCTTTCATGCAGTCAACCTGTAGCCACAGTTTCGTGCTCCGGTATTGGGATTACATGTAGAACCCGCATGGTAGCCCGAGAAGTTATTAAGAGGTGAGACTTCATGTTCGAAAAACTATAATATTTCGCTTCAGACGCGTACTTGAGAAAAAGTTGTCTTATATTGGCATTTCGATGACCTCCCATCGAGTGACTATGTAAGTGGAGAGAATCCTTTTGTTACTAAGCTAGCAAGCTTAACCAATGGAATTTTGGAACGAATTAAGTACTGGATTAGAAGTCTACAGTATTGGGAACCCGTGACATTTTGACAAATGAAAAATATTTGGGTTTACATAATAACTATGGATCTTCTGTTCTGCCCATGATTGAGGCGAAACAGTTTAATAATTCAAATTTTTATTGAAACCAGATTTGCCATTAATGTTACCACGAATAAGCTCACGATAATGCAAATAAAACATTCCGTTCTAGCCTCTCTGTAGTCGAAGGAGTTGGTGTGCATGGTTAAAGCGTTGCTAATGTTGATGTAATATGGCTGGCGACCACAATACATTGGCGACATGCAAACATACATGCACACCCGAGGAATCGTCCAGGCACATGCGTTTATGTAAAGTCAGTCAATCGATTCCATCGGCTGTTATCGATATCGTGTTTCGACATCTACCAGCACGCAATAGGAACATCACAATCCAGGAGTTTCCATTCTGGGTTTTCGTAAGTTTCCTGCTTTCTCATTTTCCTGGGTGTCGGGTGGCTCGCCAACAGGGTCTCGGAAACTCGTTTCATTTGTTTGGATGACTTCATTAGTGGTGGGGAATTTTGACATGTTAAGTGGTAGCGGTCTGTTATTTTGGGGGATCGATAGCGTAGTGGTGATGGGAACGACTTCCATTCACGTAGGACATAAGCGAGGAATCGTATAGTTCAAACGATCTTAAGGACGTTTTACTATTAACGATATTTCTGCCATTTCGTTTCCTCGTCATCGCTTTTACCTTGTCATTCACATCAGTTTGCAGATGGTATTTAGTATTCTTTACTGTCGGCATTTTCTTTACTGTCCGGCTACCTGAGTCAATGCGCACACAGTTATGCTCAGCAATGCCATTCAAGATTCCTAGGGTGGGATCGTGGACTTTGCTTTTGAACTCGCATTATCAATACCGCAACCACTTCTAGATACAGAGTATTCGTATCAACCGTCCTAAAGATCCGCCAAGTCAATCGAGGCTAGTAAATTTTGAGCACCAGACAAAATGTGAGAGATTGCGATGGCGGTGTATGGCCATTTTTTTCCGATTCCGTGTCAAATTATCTCGTTTATTAAAGTATACAACAGGTTGAACCGTATTGTTTAAGATTTCTTTCTGATTATTCTGCTTAAAGTAAAGTGTAAGTGTTCCAGCTGGGACATCATCATGGATCTTTCTTTCTTGTTGTCGCAAACCCCTTTGCAAACACCCTGTTCAGTTGTCCTAACGACTCTCATAATTAAAATTTGGAATTAGCGATTTGAAGCACCAGCTAACATTTCAAGGTTTCCGATCGGGTTTTAGCTCCCTTCAAGCGCAATATAAAATAACCCCAGTGAGTGCGTTACGGGTATTCACAATCGAGCCCCCGATGCCAAACACTATGCTAAAGATGGGAAATCCCAGTGCTAGAGGTCGACGCATTTTGCTGACAAGTAAAAATTCCATAATGTTTATCCTTGTCAACTCTCTCCCGTCTTTTTCCTCAGCTAAGTCTCAACTTACTCTAGCGCGTCATAAATGAAGGAAAATAAGGCATTTTGCAGTGAATATCTAATAATGTTTGGTAATGAAATAATACGAAGTAGTTGATATTATGACCAGTTAATTTAAACTATTGATAAATCACACAACCTGGAAAAAATATCAATTAATAAAAATAGTCTAAAAATCAAAACTTCCAAATAAAATGTCTCCGAGAAATTTTCTTAGATTATGCTGATTGTCAATGCAGTTTCAGGGATGGAACTAGTCGATAATTATTTCGTGATAGATTATGCCCTATTACATAAAACTCTGAAATGCTGTTCACACGCAATTTTATAGGGGGCTCATTTTTTGCTTGAGCTATAAATTTTACGGTGGTGTTGCGTTATATTATAAGCATTTCGAAATAAGATGCAGATTATTAATTTTTTTACAGTTGCCCCTGTATTTATCAAACACTCGAACTGCATTTCCTAAGAAAAATATGGTCGTATTAAGTGGGGAAGTTCTCCTTTTTGCAGATCTTGGGAGCTGATTTTTTTGTTGTTGATTGAGATAACCTCTAAATTGATTTACAGGGCGTATCGATCGTGATTGCAGAATACAGGTCGTAATTAAAGTTGCACACACTTAACATGAGTGGTAGTTTAGTTTGTCTCGTAATTATTATTGATTAGACTCCTATAAAAATAGCAAAAAAGTATCACAATTTAAAATTAATTAGTGTCTTTATCTACTATTGCCTTTATTTCCTTCAGTGAGTTGTAAAATGCATATTTGGAACGGTTGTTTGACATAATTATTTGAATGTCTTGTGTTAAAGGTTGTCGGCTGAATGTAGATAAGCACCATTGGGACTAATACATACCAATTGGAACATCTGATTAATCGCGGGATAGCGGGGATCGTTTTGGTTTTCCTGAAAGAGGACTGTGGTTCGAATCCCGACGGTACCATAGAATTTTCACTAAAATCTCGGTCTCTACTGCTGGCAGTGTGGAGATCTCCCTTGAAGCCAACTCACACGATTCATGTCCTTGTGAAGCCTCATGCATGGAGGGGTAAGCAGTGAAATTGCATTGTGCAAAGCAACGAATTGCGTTAATAACTTCCCATATGCATGAATAACTGCGCTTAAAATAGGTCCAGTTCTATTTCCACGCATTCATCCAGTCAATTTCCACGATTAGTAACGCTGCTTCAAGTCAATCCTATTCTTCGCGTAAAAGTAGCCTTGAGACTGCATAATGCATGTCCGATGGGACATTAAACCTTGACGCCTTTGGATAAGACTAGGCTTACACTTAGTCTGGGATTCACTCCATTCTTGCTCAGCCCAAAAAAATGTACGCAGCAACTCGCTTATTCATACCCGAGTATAAGACGAAAGCAGAAATTTTTCAGAAAAAAAAAACATTCATTCCCTTTGAACAGGACTCGATCCCGGATCCCCTGGTTTCCGGCCTGGTGCTTTAACCAATTAATCTACGGAGGCGTTTTTTTCCCTGTGGATTTTTTGTCGCCTAGCAGTTCGAGTAAATCTTGTTTCTTGTCTCTATAATTTTCACAGGGAGAGAGGATTCCTCGGTAGCTTAATTAGTTAAAGCACCTGGCCGGAAATCAGGGGAGCGAGTTCGAGTCCCGGTCAAGACGGGTCATTTTTTTCCTCCGTAGAACTTCTGCTAATGTGCAATTTCAGCGAATAACGCCGTTAAATTTCTCGCGTCAAGTTCACTGTCTTTCCATTTGCTGAGTAGGTATAAGACGTTTGTCTGTTGCCTTCACCAAATTCCTACCCCTGAATAGCAGCGAATGTATTAAAAACTCGGCTGTCTTCAATGATGCTTTGATTGTATCCTTCTCGTGTCCTACTATTACGCATTTTGCTGAATAGCTACTTTTCGTGGTGATATACCCGCTCAACTGTCAACGTCTTATTCGTACCGTGATTCTCTCCTTCCCAATTCAATTCGGCTCTAACCTCATGCATCTGAAGAAATGGCTGCTGCTTACTCGGGATCCTTGCCAAGCATAAAATATTTGCTGTTATTAGCTTCTTATTCATGTGTTTTTTCCAGTCTGTTACACCACGAATAGGCGTTTCAGACTGGGTGGAAAGGCATAAGGACGGGAATGGAAGTGTTGGAGGAAGGGGTAGAGAAACCCAGCGTCCACATTACTCAGATCATAACGAAAGACTCCCAAGGTGACTATATTTTGTATCATCTGATGGACTGAGCGCAGACCTCTTATCCCCTTTTCTCAGAACTCAAGTAGGGGCCTTTTTTTTCATTGAAAAATATCTGCCTCGCCGGGATTGGAACTCGGGCCTTCGGAGCGGGAGGCCAGTACTAACATTAATTCCTTAATAATTAAGATTTATTCCTTCTTGAAGTGATGGAAGTGTATTAGTAAATCCGAGAATGGTCTGATCATGCTATGCATAAGGCATAGAATTCAATATGCATGATTCGGCGTAATCCTGCTTCGATTCGAAATTTCTGTTTCGTACATCGTAATGGAATTATGAAGCCTTCAGAAAACATCGAATCGAAGATTAGCACATTAGTTCAATCTATCGATGGCGTAGTTGATCGATTTACACATTAGGCTGTGAAAGAGTGGGGCTGCTAAATGAATAATTTAGAATCTGACGTATTTATAAAGATAGTGCGAGTAGAATTAATTCGTAAAAATAAACGTTAAAATTAAAATGTAGAATTAATTTCTTAAACATGAGCCAATTATGTCGAGAAATAGTGGGAGTTTTTTCCTCGGAGTCGATAGTATTTTATTGTGGAGGGGGAAGAAAAGATGTGGCAAGAGAAAATTAGGTGGAGGAAACAAGTGGAAGTGATATGAATCTGAATGGTGTCGGCGAAGGATGCTACTTGGCCGGTTAAAGGTGGGTGAAAAATGGGCCTTTCAATGGATGAAGGTTAATAGGTATTTTAATGATGGGAAGATAGTAGTGAAGGAGACGTCTGCAAATGTAACTTCGAGAAATTTCTTCGCGAACTAAAAAGTAAAGTTGAAATCGCAGGCTACCATATATATTTGCAAATATGTACATAACAAGCCGTCCTAGCACATCAGAGGCCGTGCTTATGGGTCCCGCCGCGGGAATGAACGATTAAATTTTTAATCAAGGCTAACAGTTGAGATAGGTATAATACGACAACAGCAGCTGGAAAATCCTAAGTCCTTGCCTACTACAAATATATGATTGAAAAATCGGGGCAATTGTTTGATGCAGATGCGACGTGCTGCATGAAAACCAGTAGTCGAATTGCATCCAACTTAATCATTTGGGGGCGCTTCTCACAAGTTTAGATACGAGCAAAGCTCAGGCCGGGCGGAAAAATGAATGGTGTCTTTTGAAATAGAAAAATGTTGTGTCATTTAGTCGAACATCTGGACTCTGGTGACCGCAGTTTTTGCCCGCGGCGAGGTATGACTCGGGCGTTAATGTGGGCTTTCCCGTTGCCTCCTAAGGGCGTCCGAAATGCGAGGGCTAACACTAGATTTAATGGCTCGGATAAGCCCGCTCCTCCCTCATTTGTTTGGGGCCTGACGTTGGCGGAGGAACCTGCCTTCTTACTGGCTGGAAATTTGAGTGGTTCGATTGCAGAGCTGCTTGACTAGGTCGACGCTTTCCTCCTCCCTCTACCCCTCGCGTATATTCGCGTGGCGACGTTAGCCATCGGGACGCAAAGTCCCAAGCCACCCCCATCCTTTCGGCCTTCTATCGTGGGCCCGCTCTCCACCCCCATCATCTGCGTCATCACATGGTGGTCAGATTGCGAAACGAAGGGGGATAACGAGAGCCGCATGGGAAAGCTTGTGGTCAATTTCGTGGGAGACTTCGAATTCACCCTTTTGACGTTGCACATAGGTTTGCGGGAATACTAAAATAATCTGCTCCATTTCATTATTGTTAGTATCTTGCCGGTTGGGTATGGAATCAATTTGTTTCTAAATGTTCGCGTGTAGCATGATTCAACCGCCTCTCATGCTCTTCTTTAGCACTGTATACTTCCTCCATCTCATCATTCCATCTAAACAGCCTTTTTTTTCTCCGTCCAACCCGCTTAAGAGTTGGTTTAGTACGACGTCAGTGTAAATATGCTGGAAAATTTCTTCTCTACTTGAAACACCGTTGTCCCATCTTGCCTGTTCTATCCACTCAAGTCTGCTGCCTCCTAATCTCCTCTACCAACTTCCTCTCATCTCCTACCGTGACTTTCCCTTCCGCTTCGAACTTCTTCGTTTGCCTCTTTACCACCCACCTTCTTACCACCCTTCTCTAGCCTTCTCCACAATAACATGTCTAAAGTCACTTTTCTGTTATTGTCCTACGTCTGTACTATAAACTTTTCGTCTTTTCTAACTGTGCCTCCTCAACGCCCTTGTCATTAATTCTACCATGAACACAGTAAACTTTTCTTTCGCTGAACCCAATTTTTGAGAGTCGCAGTTATTTCTTCTCAGATGCTTCCCAGCTAGCCAAATTGATTTACTTTCTATCTAGTTTCTCCAACTTTTACCTCTGTCAATTCAGTTTTGAATTTCCATTTGTTTTTTGTTAGGTTAATTAATCATATAGCTTTTATAATAGTTTATAACGATCAAGTATCATATGCAATCCCTTTGCTGCTGACTAAGCAGAAATTATATTCCACGACACATCTTACACATAATTATTAACATTATAACTGATTTTAATACCTTCAAAACTTCTTGATTGACTGAAGTACTTGAGAACCACATGGCTAAGAATGGTATGCATTGCTAGTAAACGTATTGTATGGATACTTGTTTCGTTGGTGAAGTAGATGTTAAATTATTCGGCTAATTTCCCTATAAATCCGAAGTATTCTTCTGAAAACATAAGCGTTTAATAGACTGGGTTTATGAAAACAGCAGGACTGAATTTTATATTAATCGTAATCGGTCAACAATCCTAAGATTGGTTTGACGCAGCTCTCGAACCCAATTCTCCTATCGGCTAACCTCTCCATATTGATATAATTCTTCTCTTTCACATCCTTTACAACTTGTTCCATATATCTCATCCGAGACCCTCCTTTTCAATTCTTTCCGTTCACTTATCGATTGACGACTGTCTTTATCAGGCCATCATGTCTCATGTTATGGTCGAAGTTGTCCTATCTTCTCTTTGAAGTTTTCAGAAGACTTTTCTTTGTGGATATTCAACCCCATATGAATTTTTTGACTCGTTGATTGGCTGTCTCAATTTAACATTAAAATCAGCTTTTCTCCTACTCGTCTTAAGATTTCTTAGTTAGTCAATCGTTCGATCCATTTTATCTTAATCATTCATCGGTAGAACCACATTTCTAATGCTTCCACCCTCGAGTTCTCTGCTGCCGTTATCGTCCATACCTCATTGCCATAAAGAATAATGCTAAAGGTTTATCTTCTAATGAAATATTTCCATAGTTCTCCTCGTGTATTTGCATCTGTTAGCAGAATTTACTTGTGTTAAAATTGCCTTTTCACGTGGACTATTCTATTGACAGTCATTCTAGCTTCGTACATCGTTGAGTACTCGGCTTCCCCGGTAACAATACTCTTTCTCCTCAAGTTCTTGTTTTCCTAGTTTGCCGCTTGACTTGACTTCATTTCTCCTATTGAATACCATTTGCTAAATTTTCTTTTTATATATCTTTAGGTGGTTTATGACTATTGTCTTTCCACATTTGCATAGTAGTTCTTTAATTTCTTTTTTCTGCATGGGCTCCTCTGACGTCGGCGAATCGTAACATGCTGATTTTCTCACCGTGGATAATCATTCCCGTAAGAATTTTTTAACTTCTTTGTCAGCTTTCTCGTTATAATCGGCAAATAGTACTTGAAATAGTGCACGGCCTTGTCTCACTCATTTCTTTTTTCTTTAAATTTCATATTATCTCTATGATATGATTGGGAGACAGTCGTCACTTCGTCGTCCTCGGGGTATAAAAGTGAAAGAAGGGATAGCCACTGCTTTAAATCAAGTTCTGCAATGAAACGTGTACGCGGATATTTTAGTGCCTTTTTGTGTGTACCAGTTATAATTTAGGGTAATGGATTGATGTCATTTAAAAAAGCTCTTAATTTCTATTGTATCGGTACGCGCCCAATTCAACGCTCCTCTTTATTCTGCTCGCATTACCGTGGACACCTCTCGCCTGGATATCCCAGATTTCATTATTAGGCTGAATTAGCGCCGTCGGGAATGATGTGGTCTGTCCTCGTGGGATGGAGTGTGGTAGCCATGGTATTGGGGGATGGGGACGAGTGGGGAGCGATTGGCTCAATATCTGTCTCGACCAGCCTCGAATTCGTATCTTTGAAAAATTGAAATCGATTACCCCTCTGACCCCTCAGGACCGGGCGGTCATCAGTGAGTGTTATCGGCGGCAGTGGACAAGTGAAGCCTTCGTCTCTGCTTTGGGCGTAGATCATCGACAGCAAGTTTATAAATGCTCGAGGTCATGCGTGAAATATTCATCATATCCTTTAAGATTTTTGGCCCCCCAAAAAACTACTTGGCTTTTAAAAATCCAGCCATAAATTTATAACTCTTAAGCTGTTTCATGCTATTTGTGTATTTTGTCTCTTTCCACGACAAGGTGATTTCTCCATTCAAGAACCTTCTCTTCGCTTGAAATAACGCTCCGGAATTTTTTTATTTAGAAATATTGGCAATCATAAGGAGTGATCACGAATATCAACCCTAACATCTTCCTAACTCTGCTAATATTGCTCTCTGACATTTTTGTCATGAATGAAATTAGACGTGTTTTTATTTCGTTGCACATGTAAAAGCATAAATATGATTACTTTACTTGAATTTTTGTTTCTTGTAGTTGTAGTGTTGACCGAGTTGCAAGAGTGGACACAATCAGTTGGTATTTTGATTTACCTCAGAGGCATGTTGTGTGAACGAACAAAGTGCAGCAAAGTGAATGAAATAGTATTCGACCTGTTGTTACATGATGCCTGTTATTTAATTCTGTTCGAGACAGTTTAAGCTGCTGCTCCCTTTGAATTTACATGTGATCTAGAGTTAACATGGAATACTTCCACCGCAATTCGTTACTGTCACGTCAGGAAAAGTTGACCGTAATTCCTCCCCGTCGTTTGCCTACGAGAACACTCCTTCGAAAGCATTGCATTTCAAATCTGGAGTTCTAGACGCCGTTTTTGGATGTGCCAGGCAAGGTCAGACTCAAACCCTAAGGCTGTCTCGTCACACCTCTTTTCTGTCGTGCTTTCACTTCTTAGAGCCATACCTTTTAGCGTCTTTAAGAGGGCCTTATCGAGTACTAAATTGCCTGAGAGGGAAATTGGACACGATTTTAATGAATAAACGATACAGGCGGAGAATCATTGGTCTCTATTTGTGGGTGTATTCAGTGGCGTATTAGGACTTACAGTGAATATTATGCATTTTAACCAGGCCAATACAAAGAACATGCCATGTTGATCCCCGAATTCTTTTAGATTTTGAACCAAAAAGTTCCTTGTACAACGAGAGCGTATCTCTCCAACTAAACCGAAGACTGAATATTGAGTATATTATATCTGGACAGAGTTATCGCCATTTACCATTTATACTGGCACTGTAATAGGAACTGTGAAAAACAAGCACAGGATGTCGTGATCATATAGTTTAGTCTCACCTAGTCATTGGCATGTCACTTGATGTCCACAGAACCCTCTTTGAAACATCTTTAGGTTTCTATATACCATTATGTGTGAAACTAATTGATACGCCAATATTGTCTTTCCAATCTTTCATATCATGGAATGCTTAGGCCCCCACTCAGTCCCTCATATACACTGCTCGTGAATTTCAACAGTTACGCCTCAAGCGACAGCTATGCGATTCGATGTTAGGCTCGAGTGACCCCGATCGGAATGAATGATCGGATTTGCTTTCATGCTATGGCGACAGTATCTGGGGTGTGGTGGAGCGGGGAGAGAGAAAATGTGCATATTAGCTTACTGCGGGCTGGTGGTGGGACGACTTCAATTCACATTGCCCCAGGTTATGTAGCCGGCGCTATGGAACAAACCATGCTAGCCGAGCGGATACAAGTGGTAATAAAGCTGCACCGCACCTCTCCTCCCTGATGTTTTCCCCAGATTGACCTACATTGTAATAGTCATTATTGTATCCAGGACTTGCTAGAACCCGGTTATTAAAAAAACTAGCTTATCCAGCACTAAAAATGAAGGTATCTGGTTATACTGAACAGCGTAGAATGAAGTAAAGTTGAAGTTGTCCTCGCTAGAAGTTATCCATTTAATCAGTCATCATATTATTGGCATGTCTTAACTTTCCCCCTTGATTCCCTCTTATGTTGATCCATACAGATCCTCTCACTTTCTCTCATTGTATCACCGAAGCTCTCCTTGTATCACCGAATCTCTCCGGGCTTCACCGAATCTATTTTTTTCCTACAGCCTCAGTCTCAGAGCACACGCGATTTCGTGATTACCACATATTTATTTTGTCTGTTAAATAATTGGTGTAAACATGTTACACTCAGTCTTACATTGATTTTGAGTTTCGTCATTTTTCTCAGTTATACCATCAATAGCAGTTGCAAAAATCTCTCGGCTTATAAAAAATATGCTTGCGTTTTCTGTGGCTTGATCCTTAAATTTGTTACGTCATTCTGTCTCTCCCCAACACTTACATTGCCATTCAGCTCCTTTTGCGCTGCAATCATGTCATTAATATCGTTAAAATATTTTATATTGTGGTTGTCCCGCCTCTTACGTTACGATACCAATTGAAGAGAGATTGACTGTAGCCAAATCATCACCCGGCTGGAGTAAATGATTGACGAGCGCCGGCGCTGCGTGGCGTGACTTCGCATTAATAACAGCTCCTGGGTTATCGAAGGGAATGGGAATGCGAAACAGGTTTTTGCCCCTTGTGACGTGAAGTCGTCGAGTACCACCTGCTACGAGCTCTATTACCACCGGCTAAGAATTTGGGATCGAAAATCGCCCTCTTTCGCGGTCGATGATTCGTCTATCAGTTCTTTCTCGGCTAGAAGGTTTCCATTCTGTTATATGACCGATTTAATGTCAGTACATACGCTAAACTTCTACACTACCTCCTCATTTTGCAAATATCAAGTATTCTACCAATATTGTTAGGTGTGCATAGTCCCTGCCTTCTATTTCCCACGCACTTATCCTACATGTTGAATAAATACATCCTCGTTAGAACTTTCTTCATCTCTTCTGCTTGCTTTCATGCCATTCAGCATTCTAATTATTTTCACCCCCTTCGCTGTTTTATAGTACCCTTCTCTTTACGACAGTCTTCAGCTTTGTTACTTCACAAAACTCCTTCCAGCCACTTACGTTCATCGTCATTTCTCCCATCAATAGTCTTCCCTTTCCTATGATGTATTACCTCTTCATTCATCTTCCTCCATCAAATTTGTAGATATGCATCAAGAACTCCGGTGGCCCATATTGTTGAAACATGAATTCCATTTAATAGAAACCAATCAAAGGGGATCGGATCTGCATTCAGGGCTGCGGACGCAGATTGGTTGAAGCAGCCACGATTTAAATCTCCGAAATTATTGGGGTCATAGACAGGATATCATCCAGAACTTTCAGCTGCCTAGTAATTTAAATCTGTGCAATTTATTTGATCTTATATGCAAAACACTGGACCTCGATAATTAGAAATTATAGTCACTGAAAAAGCGCACGAACAGAAGGTGAGAAAATATAAAAGTGGTTCTCAGTTATGCATTCCCGTTGTATATCACGTTTATAAACGCATTAGAATTCTAATTTGCCATTTAATAGTGCAAGTATTTTGGCAAGGACTAAAAGGTTGGGATTTCGTAGGTATTAATTTTTCTCGAGATAAGAGGTAACTTATTTGTAAATAGTAGAATTTTTCAATGACCGTGATAAGTGTCCTGAATAAAAGATACGCCAGGCTTTATTCTCTTATTCACTCATTATGTAGTTGATATTTATCAAATTTTGTTAAAGGCATGCCATTAAAAAATCATTTCCATTAAAATTCTTCATATTTAATTTCATCTTCACGATGACGTTTTCCGGCCCTGCATGGATTTTCTGTTGACGCATTTCCAGTAAAGTTTTCTCATGGAATATTATCTTCAATATATAAGCCTTTGTTGTGCATTAATTCATAGCAAAATCTTATTATGATTTCAAATGTGATGTAATGTCTGAATAATTTGCTCTCAATCGTAAATTCCACATTTTAATTGGGTAATTAGGGATAGAAATCATTATATTTTAATTGGATAATTGGTGATGCTACGGGAAAGGCTAGTGCGCGCGGAAATCACTTGCCTAGCTTAACTGGTTAAAGCACCTGGCCGGAAATCAGGGGATCCGGGTTCGAATCCCGGTCAAGGTGAATGATTTTTTTTCTTTGTGGAATTTCTGCTACTAACCTACTCTATTATACGTGATGAAGTTCATTTGCTTATTGGGTAGTAAAGTTTTAAAAATTAAATTCATGTTTGCATCTGCACTTAATATTCCGTTATTGCAATGCCATTCATGCATAAGTCATCAATCCTCAGATTGGTTTGACGCAGATCTCCACTGAGTTCTTCTATCCGCTAATCTCTTCATATTTACGTAATTCTTCTCTTTCACATCCCTTATCACTTGTTCAATATATCTTGCACGAGGCTTTCCTTTGCCATTCTTCCCTCCCACTTGCCCCTCGACAATTGTCTACATCAGGCCATCATGTCTCGTGATGTGGCCAATCAAGTTGTCCCGTCTTCTTCTTAGGATATTCAGAAGAGTTCTTTTCTCCCACTCTTCTTAGAACTTCCTCGTTACTTACTCGGTCGATCCATTTAATCTTCTGCAGCACCACATTTCGAATGCTTCCACCCTTTTCTTTTCCACTCCTGTCATTGTCAATGCTTTGCTGCCGTAAAGAAACACGCCTCAGATGTACGTTCTGATGAATTGTTTCCTTACTTTTACGCTTGTATTTCCTGCGGTAAGTAGATTCTTCTTTTGATAGAATGCCCTCTTCGCCTGGGCTATTCTGCTGACTATTTCTTCCTTGCTTCGTCCGTCGTTGATTACTCGGCTTCCAAGGTAATAGAGCTCTTTCACCTCTTCCAGCTTTTGTTTTCCTAGTTTAATGTTTGTTGTGGCCTCTTCTCTCTTGCTGCACACCAGTATATTAGTCTTCTTTTTATTGATCTTCAGCTGATGTCTGGCCATTGCCCTTTCTGGCCAGGGGTTAGATGGCTAGGGGTTAGATGGCAGAAGGGACAGTTTTGTCTCAATCTCGCCCCAATACCTTTTATTATTATTATTATTATTTCCATGGTTTTCAGCATCTTACTCAGATCCCTCTCTGTCTCTGCTATGAGTGCTATGTCATCAGCGAATCTCAGCATGCTAATTTTTTCTCCATGGATATTCACCCCAGAAGACTTCTCTTTGATTTCATTGATGGCTCTCTCAATGTAAACATTAAAAATTACTGGAGAAACTGAACAGCCTTGTCTCACTCCTTCCCTTATTCTTCCTTCTTCACAGCTGGGTCCAGATTTAATCACAGCTACTTGGCTTTTATACAAACTGTGGATAATTATTCGATTATTGTAAGACACTCCCATTCCCTTCAGATGATCAAGCATTGAATTCAAATTCACGTTGTCAAAAGTCTTCTCTTAGTCCACAAATGCATTGAAGGTCTGTTTTTTCTTCTCCATTCCCGTCTCTATGAGCAGCCTAAGGGCCAATACTGCCCTCTCTTGTGCCCTTACTTTTTCTGAATTCAAATTGATCTTCATCCAGGAACTCCTCTGCTTTTCGTTCTATTCTTCTGTAGATGATCCTTGTCAGTATCTTCGATGCATGTGTTGTCAGGCTTATAGTTCTAAGGGAGAAAAAATACTTTGCTGGTCCACAGGATAGAATTTTTATTACGACCGGTTTCGATACAGCGTATCATCATCTTGGTTTCGAAACCGGTCGCAATAAAAATTCTATCCTGTGGACCAACAGTATTTTTTTCGCTGTGTTCACCATGAAGGAGTTTCACAAAGTAACGCCACCCACCATTGCATTATAGTTTTAGAATATTCGCATTTATCCGCTTTTTTCTTTTTGGGAATAGGAATGATGATCCTTTTCTCGAAGTCCCGGGGTATTTATCCTGTTGAGTACATGTCGTAGATGGTCTTGAAAAGTTGGGTTAATGTCTTCTCTCCTGCATTTTTTATTAGTTCTGCAGGAATATCATCAATTCCAGATGCCTTATTCATGCGAAGGTCCTTTACTGCAGCGTCAAATTCCCATCTTAATATTGGTGCTCCCATATCATTCTCTGCGACCGCAATACCATTAATAAACGTAATATAGGGTAAATTTAGTAGACTGAGTTTTTGAGGAACAAATTACCTAAATAGCAAATTAGGAAGTAATTCAATAGGTATACAGTTACTTTTGTCGGCTAGTATGTTTTAATTATCGCGTTTAATATTTTACTTGCGCGAAAAAAGGCGTCAGCAGTTTGCATTCATAAGTTTGAATAACCGATATTTCCCATCAAGCATCTCGGGAAAAATTTCAATGCTGTATAATATAATAGTCCTTATAGTCTTTCACGCCGTCAAACTGGGTGTTTTCAGATATAAATGATGATTCCGTACCTGTAATTTTGTGAAATCACAGATTTATAGTTGTGTTACAGCATGCTTCATGTTATTTAATTCTAAAATAGACTCGTTACTTTGATTATCTTGACGATGTAGGCATGAATGATAACTTTTAGTAGGGCTCCTTGCAAAATGCTCGGCAATAGGCCTCCGATGCTATTTTAACAGGGAAGAAATATTAATCCGTGAAATTTCTTTCCTGTGAACTTCTCTGCCATTTAATATAAAATTATACCTCCTCCTTGCTAATTTTTTTAGAGTACGTAATTCAACCTTCGGTTTTCACTACATAGACGTTATTTTTTTCTAATTAGTTTTAATATATGTTTTCACCCGTCTAGTTTTTCTGTTACTGGTGACATTTTCTTCTTCGCATTCCGGCATTCCTTGTATTCTCTCTGCATTATAGTTATTTGACAATGATTCTTTGACGCCGCATCGCCTGGACGTTAGCCATCGGCTCCACAGCTGCGACTTCTGTAGTAATCCTACGCCACATTCGTACAACTCTAACGCTATTTCTCTGCTATTATTTTCTATAATCCACTATCGTGAAGTACTTTCACTCCATCGGACATTCGCTGAGAGTTCTATCGAGCTTCTATTGACTCGAGAGAACTAGACTATATCTTTTAAATCTCCTGGAAGCTCATTGGAGAACAGAGTAAACGGCGAACTGGACCTCTTTCCTTCATGGTTCCGCTGAGGCTCCCTAGGTGGTCCTGCTGTGTGAAGTCCAAGGGGAGCAGAGTTCTCCTGCTGAGTATATTGTGGTGGTGATTCGGAGTAAACACCTATCCTATGAAGGAGCATGGAGAAAAGGGGAGGCTTTTCAGGAGGAACAAAATTCTATTACAACCTCCGTCTTGATTTTCAAATCTTCTTTAAATAATCTTGCAGGATTGACAGGGGGAAAGTAGTTTACCATTCCACCTTACTAATTGACTCGTCACTATGAACGTCACAGTTTGTACTGGAATTATTCCTAAATTTTATAGCTAAATTGCTAATCTGGAACTTTTAGAATGTTATCCTCGTGGTCCTCGTTTTTAGATATCGTTAAATATGCAGTCCTACTTTCCTCAAACTCTAAAATCTTATTCATTCTAATCAAAAAGGAAATAGACAGTTTACCTGAAAAATGTAAAATTTAATTTAATATCTAAGTAATTTTCTTTAGGGATGCGTCTATTTTGAAAATTGACTTGTTAAGTTTAAATTTCATCAATTGCGGGAATAAAATCACTTGTTGTGTTACGTTGCAACTTAGCTTCAGCAACTGTTTTGCTCTAAAATACGAATTGAAAATTGCCATAATTGGTGTGATGGACGTTTGAAAGCATAGGGTAGATGATACGGCGATCGGATTGAAATCGAATGGGCAGTGTATCACCTGCGCTTCCGTTCCGGATTCCGTAAGAATAGGTCTAAATCCCCTCTTCCCGTTATTTAATCCAGACTCATTCTCCGCTAGCATCCATTTCACGGAATTACCCTATTTTTCTGCGTGGTCCCTTTACTCTCAGCGGCTCTGCACTTCGTACGAGTGGATGAATGGAGAATAAGAATGAAGAGAGGTCCCATCAGTCATGCTGGTCGAATATACGACCTCCATGTTGGACAGAAATGGGAACGCCGTACGGCTATACTTAGGGATGGAGCTTCTTGTGAGAAATATGCATTTCCGTCGAAAAGGGGAAATTTAAGACAATCTCAGTATCTTTGAGTAAAGATGAATAGGCCATAGGCTTAATTAATTAAGGCCATAGACTTTAATTAATATATTTTCGTTGTATAATAGTATATTGGATACAATTGAGACGAAGTATGAGGGAAATGCGAGATGAAAATGAATCCAGAGGAATATCGCATTAGTGTAAAAACAGTGGGGAAAACAGAATAACCTTGGGTTTGAAAGATTTAATTCAAAAGATAGTGGAAAATACAAGCCATTAGTGCTGAAGTCTAAACAACGTGGAATTGTAAAGTGAGCATTGAAGTAGAAAATAAAGGATTCGGAGGGGGTTCAAGGTGGCAGAAAGTGTGATTGGTGGTGTTCTATTAGTTAGGATAGATATCAATGGTCGACGTACTCCTTCGACACTTCTGAACTCTTCTGCTGCGCCATTTTCTTCTTAAGTTCAGAATGAGAAGCTGCAGGAAAAATTATTAGGTAAAAAGAGCTTAGGCCTTGAGAAGATAACGGAGGAAATAGTATGATGCCCATTCTTAACTGTCAACTTAACTCTAATCCGTTGCACATCCAGTACAAGAACATGATATTTTATGCCCACTCTACTGTTCGTAGTTAAGTAGGGTTGAATACAAATTTAAAAGTTAAGGGTTAATTCGATTTCTTTCTTGGTGTTCGGTATTGACTTTGATGGTAGCCATATTGTTTGTGCGTCGCGATGATAACAACAGTGGATGTTCCGCTTTGAGGATCCCTCAATTTTCGAAGTTAATCCTTATTTTCGGAGATAATTTTAGAAATCAGCAGAATTGTTTTCCTTTCATTATATGAGGAGATTTTCACAGTCCGTTCTCGTCCTAGGGGTTGCCCTGGAACATGTTCATAGGTCCTTAACCTCCACAATCTATCTCGCGATATACATCCCAAATTCTTATGTGTACGCAGAAAGTGTCCTATACAACATGTATCATCCTCACGAGGGGGGGTGACTCTCCCATAGCTCTACTCGTAGATTATCTACGGCTTCCCTCCCTCAATTAACACTTCATTGTTTCTGGCTGGGGTCTGTCATCGTCTGAGTGTTTTCGTCACAATAACAGTCTTAATTACTTGGTCGGGAGCTTTTTCAGAGGATGGTGAGCGGTGGAAATTTTTTCTCGCCCGAAGATTGATAATTTGGATCCCTTCAGTTGTCAATCACGCCATTGACGATGAACATTTTCCCACACAGATCCCCTACAACATTCTGTATAGTTCCCCTTCAAAGCCTTTGCTTGGTATTCCCTTTATTTTAGGATATTAAATGCAAAGAACCCGTGAGTACATTTGAGGTGTCAATCTGGTTTTTCCGTTAAATTTGCATCAGATGATTGGAAGCAGAATTTGCATGGATAAATGTAATCAGATGTGGATAATTAAGTTCTTAAGTTCAATGCGTATGTCATTATTTGGAGTAAACACTCCAGTGATTCGAGGTCCGCCAAAAATTAAGAGCCCTGACTAAATGGGGACCGCGTTTGAACCGGATCGAGCAAGTGACTTTCCTCAACTTTGAGAACCTTCCACGAGAAATTATGTTGATATTATTGTAACCGCTTAACTGTTTCTCTCTCAGGAACCTACGCATCTAGAGTGATTTAAAGCAATTGCTTTCCCTAATTTAAGCAACTTATCTTTCCCTAGTTTTTGTATCCTCCACAAAGTTCGGGAAAGGGACAAAGTGAAAGGTAGGCAGTATGGTCCAAGTCTCTTCAGCTACCTAATGATATAAGAATCGAGTTGCTTAATTTGTCAAAATTAGTTCCTGAGGTCAATCTATTTTGGCTAAAACGTGTAGTCGTTTAGACTGCGGATTTCACTTCTTTATTTCGAACTAGAATAAAAATCCTATAGGAGCTGAAAATAAAGTTATGCATAACGTCAATACCTTGATATTGACAACTGTGCAATTTTGTGTAAAATGGGAAAATCACAATACACTGGTAGAAGAAATAATTTCGAAGCCTATTTCAGGGAGGTAAATTGTGAGGCAAATAATTAAATTGGCTGAGCGTAAGGACTCACTTGGCCACATTTCATTCGTCTCAGTGAAAATAGGGTAACAAATGAGTGCCCCAAATCAATCCAGGATGCAATCAAAAGAAATCTTACGAAACCATCCCGTGAAAGGAAATATCGAGGGGTGGCGGCGTTCTCTGGAAGGACTAAAATGGAAAGATTGGAGAGGGACTAAGAAGGAAAGAGTTGATCGCCGACGAGATGATTAAATGGGTGTAATTAGTCCCCGGGCGAAAAAAACTTTCCTCCAATCACCATCTCCTTAGGTAGCACCAGACCTTTAGTAGTAATTACTACTGATATTGTGACCAAAATTTCCTGCGATGACTGATTCTAGCCACAATATGATTGAGAAAAACAAGGAATGGATCCTATGGATACTCGAATGAGGTTTCAGAAAAAATCATTATCCGCTCTCACTAAGAATATATGCCGTGGAGGACGCAAGTCTTACATCATGACAGTCTCATGTATTAGGGTTAAGTTACGCGAGATGAAATGCGGACGACGTAAAAGTGGGTTCCAGACAGTCCTAAGAGAAGGATGAGACGTGATGTGCCTCTTTTACTTTCGAAAGGGGGACACAGTGAGCTGCTGACTCATTAAGTAGTGCTCGTAAAAAATATTAACTCAAAAAATGAAGGATACTTTAGCCGGAATATGCTGATCCTTCTTTCGATATCATTATGAAGCACGTGGAAACATGCTCCTAAATTCCATGCTAATATCTCACTAAAAGTAATTGAGAAGTTCTATTAACATTAAGGGACATAAGCTGTGCTGCACTTTTGTCGTAGTCCATCATTTCAGGCTAATTTACTTTGTCTACTTACTAAACAATAATTAGTCAAAGTGAATGAGGTATAAGGAGACGACTTTGGCAACTATTTCAAATTGCCGAGGTCTTGAAAGAATAAGGGTTAGACCCTCGGGCCACCTATATATTAATAATGGTAAATTTAATTCCATTTTAACCACAGAATTAAACCATTAAATAAACCTTTAAAATTTTTATCAGCATAGTTGTTTTTTAATCCCTCTAAAGCTCACCCCGGAGGGGGCAGTTTGAGAATTCAGTGGAAAACGAGTATTCATTAGGTGCGTAATCTCGGAAGCCCCCACTTTAAGGAGGAAATACAGAGGACACCTCGACAGAATCCATGATGACACTATTTACTTTTTAAGTAATGCTTAAAAGAATCAGTCGTTGTTTTCGAGTTCATTAAATTCTCATGTGATTTCGCCGTAGGTATGAACGCTTCGATTGCTATTAAAACTTTATTTGACGATGCCACTGAAATCCTAGGAAATATTTCTTATTAAATATTGCTATAGATCTTCCCCACCTCACCTCCATAGACAACATCATAGCTAAACTAACATTCCCCAATCTATCAGGCACTAGAATTGAGGCTCGGATCTTATTGTCTAATTATATCATTATGCATCAGAATGTGTCGATAACAACTAAAGTTCGTCGTGTAATTCCCTGAAGGGGTATGAAGGCACACAATTCCTAAGCCTTATTCCTCTCTCCTATACGCTCTCTTGCTTGAGCAATCATTTTCCTAAGATTTGGCCACTTAAGTTTACGGGTTTTCTACTCTTCGCCGTGGAGCTTCATTTATCCCCATTCAATTTGTCCTCCTGCGCGGTTGACTCCCCTCGCTCTCCCAATTTCCCTTGTCCCTTTCGTCCTTATTCTCTCCCCTCCTCTCTCTCCTCTTTAACCCTCCTCCCTTTTCCAATCCCGGTCGGCGTCGCGATCGTGGTTCTCTTGGGATTTTTCGTGGTCCGTTAAGGGGAGGTTGTCATGTTCCCAGGGCTGTCAGACTTTCAGATTTTAATGGCGGAGGTCCTAATTGTGCATGGCGTCCCGTGGTGCTCTCTCCCTGAAAGCTATATTTTCCTTATTTGAAGCATTACTGAGGCACAGAAGGTGAGGACGATAATCGGTGAATACGTGGAGATCTATGCTCTTTCATTTGCTTTATAGTGTAAATTGTGATCTATTTTTGGTTCCATTTCTGCTTCTTTACAATAGTTGCACTTACCCATAATTTATTTCAGTACACATTATACGTATCCACGTTGTATAGGTACTCATTCCCGTTCTTTATCGCCGATCTTGTGTATTATATAATTCTAGTTTTCTTTATACGGGTACGTATAAAGAAAACTAGCATCGTACGAGACGGAGGGTACGTATTCGGATGAGCGTAGGCTGAACGTGTTTTGCCTGTTCGTAAGTAGTCATGCCGTCGTTGCTAAATACAAGTATAGATATCGTTATGATAGCCAGAAGTTCTGAATGTTCTGAATTCGAAAAATTATTTTTTCCGATTCGAACCCCTATCTCCTTCCCAAGTATCTGACAACCCTTTCTATGCCGTTCGCAGATCTCTCTTAATGGCTTTATTTACATTCACCTTAAGCCGGAAGTCCTCTAATTCTACCGATTTTGTTCAGTTGACTCACCTGGAAGGGATTAAGGGTTGAATCTTGAGACGTTGGCATGTTTGTCCGTGTCATCATGTGACATTTTCATGACGTGATGGCTGGTAATTGCATTGGTAATTCACAGAGATGACGGCAGGGCTTAGCATACGCATTTCTTTCCATGTACCCATTTGGCTGTTTGCCTCTGTGCCCGTATTTTGATTTAAATCAACATATTTTCATCACTTTTAATGTATGCATGCCAGTCCCGCCAGCTCCCTTGTTTTCCGGGATGAAAATATTTAATGGGAAGTTTGAGACGTGCACTGTAACACAGCACGGCAAAGAATTGGGAAATGATTCCCGAAAATATTGGGTGGATAAAAACTACAACCGTAGTAAGGTGATATTTTGGGTGAGCTAATTATTCTGTGCGCTTCGATTAGAGTCGTCAGGGAAAATTATATCAAAGAAAACCAGTTGTTCCTAATCATGCAGTGGAAATTAGTGGTATGTTGAATTTTCAAGCATTTATATATTTGCAATGAAATTTTAAAGTATGCACTAGAAGAAAAAGATTTTTCTTAATTTTAATTATTTTAGTCCCTGAGAATGAATTTTTTCCGTGCTATAACACACAGGATAAAGTAAAGTGATCGGCCTTCGCATGTACCGCACTCTTTTATGTAGTCATTTGGTCTTGTCTTGCTGTATTTATTTAATTTAATAGCTTCCTCACGAGTGCGATTAGCTAGATATTAGTAAAATTTAAGATTACAGAATTAACGATGATTGCGATGAGCCGCCTTAGGTTATCTCTTTATGTGGCATATTACTTTCATTGTGTAGTGAGTACTTTCCCTCTCAAATTGTCTATAATAGTTCTATTTCTGTAAAAACTATTTAAATATACTGTTAGACGTGTCAGCACCAAACCAGTTTTTCCCGCCATACAATTTTGGAGATCCATGCAATCCTCAGTTCCTTATTTTTTGCAAAATGTATTGTACTGTTAAATCGATTTCTTGGTCTCGCATTAAGACGAAAGCGCTTACATGTAAGACAGTCTTGGTTTTCCCGGCACTGACCTTCGTCATTGGTAAGTGGCTCTTCGTTTATTAACTGCCACTCTACATTGTTCCCTACGTGCCCTTCTGAGGGATGCTAAGGAAGAAGGGGTCTCATAAATCCTGTCCTACCCTTCCCTTCCCCATTGGAGTGCGGGACAATGAGGGACACGCCCACTGCCTGTCGGAGGCGAATGGGTCCCTACGGTGCAACAGGTTGAAATTCGCCGTGGTTCCTGAGGCGGGGAGAAGCGAGGAAGGAGTGGCGAACGTATCCGACCGATCGATCTCCTGTGGTGTCTTCGATGCCCTTCTCGAACTTGGTGGGTGCCCTCCGCTGACTCTTCTCTTCGGCGCTTACCCTGCCTCTTCGCAAATCCCTCTCTTCCGCCGCGCTCCTCTCCTCCCCCCGCTCCTCATTCCAGGCTCCCACACTCCAGCGCCCCTTGGGACCCTTAAAGCCTTCGATCATTTACTCAAACCCCGTTCTCCTCTTCCCCTCACCCCCACCACTCCGTAGCAGACACAATTTGATGTTCGAATTTGAGCTTCGAAAGGGGACTTAAACTGGATATCGTCCTTGGTTAGCTGGCAGGTTTCCATTACAGAGATGATGGACGATGCCGCGTATTGTGCCGATAAGTATTTTTGAGTAACAGTTGTAAAAATGTACGGTTCACATTCTATAAAATCATGAGACATCCCCAAGTAACGGCTAATATTCAATACTCGTAATTAATTCATTTTTCCGTATCCATGAAAATGTATCCGAAAAGGCGTACGGCTGCTTCTCGGATAATTATTGAGTTAATGCCTAGGATCGATAAAATTAAAATCTTAGTATATATACAAATATGTATTAAATTACAACTTCAGAATAGGAGATGGTGGCGAGACAAATAATAAATCAGCGCAACGTGCTGACAAATGGCTACCTAACGACTATCTAAAAGTCTGAACTCAACCTCACAAATCTATGAATTGTGTGTTGCTCCTATTTTAATATGCGGAATTATTGTAGTATACGGAAATGCTTGCGAAGCCAAGGACATGGTTAATTAGTTCTCTCTCGATGCATAGGAGCTACTTTCTCGTCCTCTCCGTAACTTTTCCATCAAGAATTTACTATGGTAGTTACATCATTGTCCTTCCATCCCATTTCTCCGCCTTTCCTCGCCTCTGCACTCCCTTACTTTCCGCCATCCCATCACTCAACCTCACACCCTTTGTGAAAAGATAACTCTTTCCTGCCGTCCTTTCCGCCGGCTTCCTCGCCAATAAATCACGTCTCGCCCCCTTTTCTCGAACCCCTTCTTTCCTTCTCACCCTCGCTACGCTGGACATCTCTTGGCCATCTCACGATCCGGGTTGTATCCATAGGCCTCGATTCCTTCCAGACACGTCCGGTCTACGGAGTGAGGGCTTGTGAATAGTCTGATAGTCTAAGCAACTTCGGACCTCCTTTCGGCGGTGATCATTATCAATGTTGCTTAAATTTTTTCACCCTTAGTCGCGTAAGGGCAGCTGTTGACCTCTCCTATCTGCGTGCATCGACTTCTCCTAGACACGTATTTTAGTTTGGGATTGACGTTAATTTTTTGCCTTCAGAATATTTCAGGAAGGAGTATCTGCTTCAGATCAACTGCCAGTTAAAAATTTGTTTTTTTAGAATTTCTTCGTAGATCCCTAACTGCATAAGCCAGTTTTGGGTTGTTTGGAAGTAAAAAAAATTATGAGACGAGGATAAAATGTCATTGTTTGCCTTGTACTAAGCTCACGTGTTAGTTTCAGCAGGAAAGCCTGTGCAGCCAGACACCAGTGAGGTCTTCATATACTCATGATTCAATTTGCCCTATGAATAATTAATTGTGCCAAAAGTTTTTTGTAGCGGGAGGAACTGGTACTGGTGAAAGCCAATTCTCTGATTATGAATTAAATAGGAATGTTGGCGCTTTCAAGGAAACTGATGTTACAAACACGCTTTTTGGGTAGTGGGTACTTCTCCCCAGCGCTTTTCGAAATTTGAGTACATAAGTTCGCTTCTTAATAAAATGCTTGCAATGAAAGTTATTGTAAATTAGAATGCCTATTTAAGGTTGCAAATCTTTTATTTTATTGGTGTGGAAACTCCAGTTACTAACCATCATTTCGCGAAGGATAATGAGTTTCTTTGTACGATGGCGTTAGGTCCCTCATTCAGGAACGTCCGTAGATGCTTGTTAAGCCTGAGTTAATCCATCCCTTACTCCTCCATTTTGGTCATCCCAGGGCCCATTTTAATTCTCTATTGATACGTCAAAATGGGGCGAAAAATCTATTTTCGCCTGGCTGTACTAAAGTTCGTGCTCACGTAAATTTTCAAAGCCTCTGCATTGTACACCAGGCGGAAAGGCGCCGGTGCATGATTTATCGCGTTGTGATGAATTTGTGAGAGGCTTGACTGGAGCAGTAGACTCGTTACTAGCCGTGCTCGTTTGGAGCTATTGGTTCGTTAAGCGGCTAATTTTCGCCAGATTGGAGCAGTTGCGTTTCCCATCACATCCTCCTCCTATCCAACCTTCTCACTTCGCCGAGGGCCATAATTTCTCTCTCGTCGGCCCCATCTTGTTAGGAAAATCCCTCGTGACTGGCGTCTCTCGTAAAAGCTATGCCGGAATGTTTTCCATGGGTCGTGAATGGACCTCTAAATCCTCCTAGTAAAAAGCATTTATTGCGATTTGTTACGGCCTGCCTTGTGAGTCCCCATAGCTGTGATGTTATATACACACAATGTTATACACACAAGTGTTATACACACAAGTGTTATACACACAAGTGTTATACACACAATGATGAGTGTATTCCATTTCTAATACTTACACCAGGCTCGTTTCCTGCAATCACGAGAGCTACATGCAGGTTATGTGACGTCATGTGACGGCTAGTTTGCGTGGAGAGGAGGGAGATGTTAGCGCAGGTAACGATAGCACTTTCGTTGGTAACGGTTCTACTCATCGCAAATTTTCGGATTGTGACTTAATGGAAAAAAATATACTCAAAAGGGATGAAAGGTGGCGAATGGCGTTACTGAGCATCGAAATGTTTTGGCTCCTAACCAGTTTCATTCCACGTTGTTTGTTCTCCGTCTTGAATCTTGAAATATCCGAGCCTGTACTCACTTGGTGATCAAACCAAGCGGCTAGAGTTGAGGGTAGAACCAACCTTGAGCCAAGACCAAAGACCGTGTCGTACACATGGTCAACTCAGTGTTTAAGAACTTATGGAAAGCATGGGCGAAGGGCTTATTGGTAGGTCACCAGCTGTGTAGTTGTTTAGCTAAGAGAAAACGTAAATAATAATGAGGTCGTCTGTATAATGTGTCTCAAATAATTAAATCTTGAATCGCAGTCCAGTGTTACATGTGGGGAAAACGAATTCTTGTATCGCTCGGCCCGAGAGCTGAACTCTCTCAAGAAGAATTAAATTTTTTCACTGGTGAGTCAACGTGATTACGGAACGGCATTTCTGTTGGCCAGAAGGGAAAGGGTCGAGTGGTGGCTAGAGTACTGGTCTCTTAAGCTAATTGCTAGATTCCGAATGCTGGGTTTTTAATTGTTTAACCAGTCCCTGCTTGAGTGCTGTTTGGAGAGCACTCGAGCGAAGTACTCCGACCGTCGGTTGGTACGTTGAATCGTGGACAGGTTTAATCGCCTTTCGTTAGGCCAAGGCAAATACCGACGCTGGACTTCTCTTCGCCCTTATTCCGTTCCCTGAATATTCCTACCGCTTCCCTAATATCCACCTATCCTCACTGGCACAAATTAACGTTGCGATTGTCGCCTTCCGGATAATCTGAACATATTCTCCATGGATGTTGTCACTTAACAATTCATCCGACCATCAGTCAGGTGTGCATTAGTATGGGGTAGAAACCTCGCAAATGATTTCGCCAAATACGGCATGTAGCCGACTGCTTGATGGGTCGTTTTAAGTAAAAACCATTGGCGCTTGAGGGCAAGAGAAAGTCAATTTCATGGCTGCGTCCAATGCGTGAGAATGGTTTTATTGGGACATCAAACTGGGTGCTCATTATACTTGAGTGAATCTGCCCATCCAATCAACCAGTCCTTATCCCTGGTTTCTTGAAACTCTATACGGTCGTAATCGAATTCAAATGCATTTAGCGCAATGCTTTCAGCTTCATCATTGTTGATTACGTGGAGAACGTATTACGTGACTGGCTTCCACGGACTAAGAAGTTGGCACAACGTAACTTTCATTGTTGTTTCTACGTATTGATTTTTCTCTTAAAAGGCATTTTAATGATCCGAACTTCCTTCATGAGAGTGAGGTGAACGTGTTTTTAGAACGGTTGAATTATTGATTTGGAATAGGTATATTCGTCAATAAAGTAAATATTGCGGAGTTTATTTTTACGCTTCAGGGCATGGGTGATGAAATACTCTTCTATTCACGCGCAAGGGAATTTAAATTCTATTAACCGCACATCGTAGACATGGAATTTATTCTTTTTTGCATTACTTTCTGATTTGGCCCCTCTGATAGTTTTTCTTCATTTTATTACGATATTGCGTATAGGTGGAAATCCTCATTACTCCATAAAAATTTTCTGAAGTCTCTCCCTGCCTATTAATCGTGGAAAGTTGCATTTTTATAATTTTTAATTGTCTGAGATTTAATTTATAATTTCCGATTTCAATTATTTGAGGTAATTAAGGTTGTTGCGCAATCCAGGCGGCATATTTTTTTGTTCAGAAATTCTCACTGAGCTCCACGGCTGCCAAAGGTAAATCTTTTTCATATTTAATTGAATTTTTCTCAGCATTTCATTTTTCCACAGTAATTTATTCCTGTAAAGTCGCTATTTATCAAAATTCTATCTCAATTTATACTTATTCGCATAACAACAACCGAACATACTTTGAAAAAACCTCTGCAAGGTCACCTCGCGCCTTCAGGCATTTGGCCATCACCTCACATTTATTTGCTGTACTTGAATATGAAAAGCATGCGTAAGCTGTTCGTAGTAGCGGAAAATTAACTTTTTTATTGTGATGTATTGTATCGTGAACAGCTGGAATGCGGTTGTGTATTCAATGAAACTATTCCAAGGCTGAATGCATTGTGGCGGTGTTGAAAAGAAAATCCACTGGAACTCGGCCAATAACCCCCTCATAATGTTGATATGCTATGGAGAAATGAATGCATTTTTCTAAACAAAGTTTACCCCAATGTGCAGCAGTGAACGCTTTTCGCTCCACAAAGCCTTGCGTATACGTTATTACTTCTATCGGTAGGTTTATGTGGTCCAGTATGACTGAAATATCAATGTTTAGTAGAATAGCCTTTGGCATTTTCGTGACAGTCAGGATTTTCTCGATTATTTCTTCCATGATGTGGAAACAGTTCTATCCGTGTTTTGAATTATTTAAATAGTTTTTTTTTACATTTATGCGGTAATTACCTTTCGCATTACGTGTACTTGCAGCTATAATTATGAAATGAAGATAAAAAACTAATTACTTTGAAAACCTTACGAAAAATACTCTTGGCTTTGAAATCATAAGAGGAAGTTCTCTCACTGCGAAAGACGAAGCCATCGAAAGTATCTATTGTTTGAGCTCAAGCATTCATATTGAATAAGTGATTGGTATAAAACCTGATCTATGGATTTAAATCTTTTTCAGCCTAATTTTTTGCTTTATTCATCTTGTCCGGTGGTTATGAATCGTGGTAGCAATCAGTTTAAATGTTAAGGATTTCGGAAGGGAAGAATTCAAGAGAAGAATTTCCTTCGCATTCCTTTTTCCCGGGTGCCTGCTTTTCTTACGTGTCAACTTCCTATTGAGAGGTTCTCACTCCGTCCGTAAGAAGAGATCTGCCTTGCTTTTCGCTCCCACATTCACCGTCTGCCATCTATTTCGACTGAATTTCGGCGACGAGGTTCGTGACGCCCCCATATCTCGCGGAACCCGACGTTGGAGGAATCGTGCCCCTTTTCTTCCTTTCCGCCACTTAACTTCGAAAGAGTCCCCCTTTAAAAACCTCAATCCCATGATCCTCCACTCAGCTTCCCTCCCCAAGCGCGCAGACCCTCTTCCGACTCCCACCTTACACCCCCGCAGACTTCTCCATGCCTTTTCCCCAGTACAACCCTCCATATATCTTTTAAGGCTCCTATCAGCCGCCGGTCTCGCTAGGAAAATCCCATTTCAAGTCTCCATCACCGGCCTATCACTTCTCTTCGAAGTTATTTTTCTTTTTTATTCTTTATTCCCGCAGTCTTATACGAGTCTTTCTTCTGGTGACCCAAGAAAAGAGAACTGCGCAAAAAGCCGGTGTTGGATTTTGTCGTTATTGACGAGTTTGTCCGATCGCTATTCTGCAGAAAATCGCAATGGTAGGTTTTTTAGATTTATGTGATGAACATGTAAAAAGAGTAACGGTTATAACCATTTCAGTGGGGACCATGAATCATTCTCGGGGTAATAAGCAGCATTAGATGTGAGGCTAAAATTGTAAAGAAGTTCATATTACCATTGCTAAATTTGATACGATTGAAAAAGGGTGCTTTTTTTACCCCCGCACAATTGCGGGAAATTTAATTCTTTACTTCAATGCGTTAGGAATAAATTTTAGGTTGGACATTTAGTTTCTGACCCCGTGCCAATGATGTAATTGCGGTAAAATTGTACCCCTTCCCTCAATTTTCCATATTTTTAGGACCCCTGCCCACTTCACGGCGTATCTGGTTGAATTCTTTAAAATTCAAATGCCTATGGTGTCGGTCAAGAACGAGAGTAATATTTTCCTTAATTCACGAAAAAAATAATCTGGCTTTTAATATGGATAAGCCTCGTCAAAATATTTTTCATCAGCTCCGAATATTTGGCGGCAGCTTTTCTCCAAATTTCGCAATTCATCAACATCTACGTAATACCCTTCGAGCTGCCATAAAGGTGTGTGGCAGGCGGTGAATTCAACCAAACAAGCATTACATATCATGCATAAAAAGGATAAGTAATTATATTCTGGTCTAAACTACGCAATTTAAAAATAAAGATAAAAGCAAAGTAAGCATGCAAAAACATGCTGCTCATTGGGTTAGCTTAGTCCTTTTATCAACATGCGACTACCTATGAATACCTATTGATACGCTTGCATTTGCTATTGGATATACATATGTACAGCTATGTATATTGTTAATTGTACGAGGAAAGGACATTTTGAAATTGTCAGCCCGGCAATCAATATCTCATATTTTATGATTATGGTCCAGTCTACCATAATACCAAAGTTGGAGCGGTCTGGAAATGATTCCTATTTTAAAATCAAAGCAATTGTAGCAAACCAGCTGAATGGTGCCACTGAAATAAGTATCCAAGTCCAAGGACCGGGGAGGGGAGCCCTATTTCTTGACGGTTTTAAAGTAATTTTTTTAGATTTGTTCCTAATTCCTCAATATGTAATAGAGCTGCCCAGCTATCCTCAAAGCTGCATTATGAGTTTTCATCAACTTAAATTACTGTCATCGAAGTTTCTCTCTATTTAGTTTCGTCAATCCTGTCTGCAGAATTCCTATTTTTTTCCACTGTAGACAATATTGCAAGTACTTAGCCGTGTCCGTATCCGCCAATTAGGTGCCTATTTGCTCCCCACGTAGGCAGAAGTTTGTCCAAATGCGTTAGGAGTCAATGTAGCCGCGGATTTATTCGCTGAAAATGCCTTCGATAGGCTGTGGAGTGTCCTCCAATCCTCGGATCTGTTTTTCCTCGCGATGGAGCTTCCGGAACGACACGTGGAAGATTACCACGTGCTGGCTCGGGGTTCTCCGATGGCGAAGGTCACCTCAAGGCCAGGGTTACCAAAAAGTGGCTCTTGGCCCTTGGGGCGATACTACTCCTTCCGTCTGGGACGATTCTTAACCTTCAACATCACATTCAGTCCCGTATTTGTCGATATGCCGTCTGCAGTTCGCGTAATCCTCTGCGCGGGAAAGTATTCGTTCGTCCCGAAAGGAACTCTTTTTGCCGGATTGATTGGAGTGTGGAATGTTCGTTTTTCTGGATGTTTCTTATTATAAATGTATTATGATACATTTATGTTAACGTCCGTCTGTCATTCGTGCGGTGTGTTGCGTAACGCAATCCTCCTCTGGAGCCGAAAAGAAAGAAACCATGAAACTCGGCACGTTTGTGAACGCTGAAATAGCTGCGATTTCAGGTGCTGTATAGTATATCCGCAGTCCAGGCTAATGGTAAAATAAAGATCGATACGCTATGTGATGCAACTTAGTTTTGGCCCTTCCTAATGTTGCTAGTGACTGAATCCAGGGCTTCAGCTAGGCATTTTATCAAATGCCTAGCTGAAGCCCAAATGTTTTCCTATTTTTAATGCAGAACTTAACTTGCGCAACAATTTTTACAGCTGAAATGTATCAGTTTAATTTTTCGGTTCAATTCAGTTTTCGTGTAACTTGCGTAAATGTTTTAAATTAGGTACCCAACTACTTTACGAATTCATAGTCTGTCACTCTGCATTAGTTATGTCGCGATATTGTTTCTGATGTTTTCCTCATGTTCTCGCATCATCATTCCTGGCCAATCATCAGTCTTACAATCTGATGAGTGACCAATGGCTCTTTGCTATTATCATTTGCATAAAAAATTATATCCTTGAAGTAATACCAGATTGTTATGCAGAGCGGCGTTGCTAATGCTTGAAATTTTAAGGCTAGACCCTTCCCTAAAAAGGACCTACGCAAGGGCGCCTGGGTAAACCCCCGAAAAATGGACTTTGAGTGCCCTATATATTCAATAATACGCTCGATTGAATATGCACTATGACGTTCTGGTATTAAATCGTAGTTTAATCATTTTATTTAGTTACAATTACATTGAAACATTTTATCTCTCGAATTGATCAAAAACCTATAGTAGCATGCTTGCATGTCTATAGTGCATGCTTTGTGATCTTCACCCCTATCACACGCCCTCGCAGTGGCTTGCAGGGTAGCATGTAGATGTAGATGAAAACAATCAAATTCGATTAAAATTCCAAAAATACTCGAAGATGAATATTTGCTCTGCTAAATATTGCTTCTCTTTATCGTTATGATTATAGTTTTATTTGTATGTACAATTGTAATTTTTCGCTTAAGGTAATCAGTATTTGCTACAGAGTAGTTTTAGAATCAAAAGATAAGTTTAGGTAACTGGTTATGAATCATTCAAGTTGGTTAGATATGATTTAAAATTATTTCATTACTTTCTCTACGCATTTTCTATGCGAAATACACAGGAAAGAGGATATCGAAACAGCATTTTCCTCAAATATGCGTTGAATTACTGTGTATGTTTTTAAAATGGATTATTTTTTTCAACGTAGGCCGCTTCACGTAGCCATAATTAGTCAACCTAAATTCTGATGCTCCCATGTTACGTTTGGAAAAGTGATTCTCATTATTTGATTTTTATTTAGACATTAACCATATAACTTACAAGAGTTCAAAGTTTTCCTGAGTGAATCAATTCCGTTAATTAATTAAGTTAATTCCGTCAAGTGAAATGCTTTATTTCCCTTTTGTCTAAAATTTAGTAATGTATTGCTTTTAAAGCTTAGCCAATTGTAAGCATTTTCATGTAATGAAACGCTTGGAATCCGGAAGGTAGTGGAAATAACTTGCGCATTAGCATCAGTAATTAATTTATTGAAATGGCTTAAATTCTGTATCAATAGAATTTTCTGCAAGGTGTTATTAAGGCTTGATTAAAACTGTATTGATGTTAGGCTACTAGAGTGATTATTCATGCCGTTATTATTTTTTAGATTAGCACCTTCCTGGAAGGTTTGATATTTGCATTTCTTTGAATTTTGGGTGTCCCATCCGCTCTACTCGGTGACGTTGTCTTGATCCTGGACAGCCAACGTGAGGGCAATTCCACCGCCCGGCGTCTCATGCTTCCACAAGTCATGCAGATTCAGGGTGTACACGTACGCTCTGTCCGAAGTTCTGTCAATCGGACCCGGCCAGGCTTGTAGGTAGGACTTGATCGGCAACTTGGTCATCACTTCACAATCCCCGCCGGTCACCTGGACAACGGCTTTGTATTTCAGGACATCTCTCGTGGGTCTGTCTAGTCTTGTTAACCCCGTCCTAAGTTGCATGCCCTTAGGAGAACTCTTCATCTCCACTACTGCGAGGAAGTATTCTCCGCGGTGTGACAGGATGTATCTCAGCGTCCTGCCTGGAGATCTATGGTCGTCCACCGTTGACACATGGACTAAGATCTCTTTGCTGTTGAGGAAGGTCATTTCGGAGGGATGGGATTGTCTGAGGTGGCTCTCTAGTTCCGTGGCCGAGGCCACTGGCACACCCTCTGTCCCCAGCTGCTCCTCCCAAATGCAACCCGGCATTATGCACAGCAGCGGTCGGTGCTTGCAAAAGTCCTCATGGTCTTTCCGCACGGAAGCCCCCATCGGTGGGGCCAAGCAACCGTGTTCCGCGTAGAGGCACGGGAGGCGGAGGACGCTGCAGAGGACTTCCAAGGCGTGGTTCCTCTTCATGTTTAGGCGTCCCCTGCAGAGTGGGCACCTCAGGAGGCGGCGGAAGCAGTAGTTGCAAATCGCGTGGCCTCTGCGGCAAAGTCGCAGCGGCGGCAGGATTCTACTTCTGCAAACGGGGCATTTGAAAATTTCCTCCACCTCTCTCGGATTATACTCGCAAACCTGTCGAGGGACAGAATAGTGGTAAACATCATTCTTTGGATTTTTTTGCCAGTATAAATTAAACAGTGAATTAGCTTTTACAATTCTTCACTAGTAGTAGGTACTATCATACCATTTCGGCTAATAGTCTGCAATATAAGTGGAATGGAAGAAAAAATCAAATGGGGTTTCGTTCAACTATAGACCAACATAGAACATGCATGCGTAAGCCTAGACTCCCTCATCGAATTTTTTTCAGTCCTATTTCGTTTATGGTAGCATGTAACACAATTGAATGGGATGACTTTACACATGTGAAATATAAGTTTGTGGCGAGGATGAGTGTTGCTTGAATTCAGTTCATTAGAAGGTATGAGGTTTAGTTGCAACTGATTTAAAGTCTTCATTAATAATAAAACTTATCTTGCTACACATCTCGGGATAAGCGGAAAAGAAAAATTTGAGAGGTACTAGCACATCTCTACTCGTGCTTCAAAGATTGTTTTAATTTTACCTCGAGGCTCATTGCTCGATAGTGAAGTTGGCTATTCCAGTCTCAGTGGGATTCTCTCGCCAAACACAGTTCCAGTTTTTACGAGACCTTTCTGCGCTTCTTAGCAACGCTCCGATTGTTGCCACTAACCGGCTATCAGACATACTACGAATATATATGCCATGCACATGGTAGTTTATTGTTGACTTGTTGGTTCTGTATAGTACATATGAAAGCGAAGCTATGAATAATTGCCATACAATTATGCAAAACTATTCTTTGACAACCATGAAATGGCTTGTTTTTTTGGAGCTATTTAATAATATCATGGAAACAAAATAACATTACTGTACAATAGGAACCGAGCTTCATTTGGTGCTTACTGCAGAATGTTCTTGGCGTGGTATGTCTTTGGTGATGTATTTGAATGGCCACTAAATTTTCAAGATGGTGCTAGTCTTTTGTGCATTTAAATTCGTGCACCTTGAGGCTTCTAACCACTTTAAAATGCTGAATTTTTATTTAATATTTTGTGGCCCTTTCGATACTAATATACGCAGACTTTGAGGCATCCTAATGCATTGACCTAGAACCGGTCTTGGTCCATCATGCTCGAAACATTTGTATTTTCATTTCAAACATGATATTCGAAAATTTAGCGGATCATTAATTTGTCTGTCCTAATTTATTTTTATCGAATAAAATTAATTTAGCGCGAATCTTGTAACTCGTCTCGTCAACTTCAAGTGCTTAAGGTTGTAATTTGATTCGGGTCGTTTGATATTAACCTTGCTTTCCTCACTTACAGATTAAGCGCAACTGTTGGATTGATGTGAATAGTAAAAGCGGAATAGATGTGGAAGAGGGTTTTAGAGTAAATGAAATCTATGATTGGAATTAACAGGTGTCAAAAATGAGCGTTTGTGGAGAGTAATAAAAATGCCAGGAAGTTGTGAGTGTTTGGAGGCTTGCGTGTGTCAATTAGGGTCTGTATGGTCAAGATTGGCTAAAAAAACGATGCTTTGGAGCTGTGATACTTGCCCTTTGTAAAGTGAGTCGGGGTGAAAAAAAAACTGAAGAGATTTTTTGTTTGTTTCAGGAAAAGCTTCTTTCGTCTAATGAATATACTAATCCACCCTATTACCCACTGCTGTTTTTCTAATACTAGGCTTATTTTATTAATTTCTCTGATCTTCAGATCGGGTGGAACTGATTAAGGGAAGCATCCCTATATATATGGGGGGAGGGGGAATAATATACTACGCCCGGAATAGAGCTCGGAATAATTTTAGCATTCGCTTGATACAATTTCTGCTATAAAAATTCATAAATCACACCCATATAACAAGTGTGATGTATCATTTTTTTACACAAGTGTTTGTCATTTCCATTAGGTTTGCGTTTTTTTTCATTTGTGAAATATTCTTTATATTAAAATAAACTGGCTGATGTATTGAACCAAATAATGCGTAGTGAACCATATAGTGATGAGAAATACTTAATTATTTTTCACATGGGATTAGAATTATTTAAAATTACATTCAACCGTTCAAATTTCGCTCGTCACCACCTCATGTGTATTCGATGCTCAAAAGGCATTAACAAATTGGTTTATTAGTTTATTCCTGTAAAAAAAACATTCCAGATCGTCTCTGAATATTCTTCGGCGAGTACTTAGAGAATAGCTGTAGATTACTTCAGGAGTAATGGAGATACTTGCATCGTAAATTTACAAATCAAATTATAAAATTCGTTATCGGTTATTTAATTAGAGGTGATACTGCTGGTTTCATTAAATTAAAGCAATACATTCTCACGAGATAAATAAATTTAATTGTCCAACAGGACACCTCAGGTCGACTTTTAACTCGAGCCTTCTACTCAATGAAAACTAAATGGGTGTCCTGGTCTCCTGAAAGTATGATCTCCTGAAAAGTCTTACAAAGGTTGACATATACATAGTAACACGCGGGTGTTTTTCAATCGGTTTCTATTCTTTTGTAATAATTCTTCGCTTTGCTCTGAAGTAAATACCTACATCGACTTTCTTATAAAATTTTATGCATTTATTCTGACGGAATCCTCAAGTTTACTTAGAGAATTGCGGTGGAGTTCATCTATTATTCATGTGAATACTCATTCGCTGTGAGAAGTCGAATATACGGCTGCGGGAGGGACGTTTAGCTCTCTCAGTTCCTCACTGTGTAATCCAACTGAATTCCGGCCGAAAATGCAATTTTCATGAACTTCGTGAAGCACCAAGCTGTTGCTATACCCTTTCCACGAGGTTGCCCAAATGTAGGAACGAGCGTACTGTATTCTTGTCCCTAGACAGTAGAAAAAATAATTGCTCAGCGTTAACATCTTCCATGGAAAAAGCAACGCATAGACAATATTAACACAGTAATAAATGGAGCTTAATAAGATAGGGTTTCCTCTGAGATTCCAAAAGTAGTTTCATTTGATGTGATCATTTTGAAAAATACTTGATAACGATTTTCAAATTTAGCCTCAAGTTCTTCTCGGAAGGGTTCAATCACGATAATCATATGCAAATTGAATGGATTCCAAAGCTTTTCCTTTTTGGAGACACTGGAGACGTTTTGTTAAAGTGTTTTCTTCTTTTGAGGAAGAATCTGTTCCTCAGATGAGTACCTTCAAAATTTTTCAAGCTTCACTCTGTGTATGGAGAATTGTGAACAAAACGAAATAATTGGTATTTCTCTCCTTTTCAATCAATGCATTACCCATACAAGCTTAAAAATCAAGACCGAAGCATTTTGAATGAAAGTTCCTGTGACGTTAACTTTTCGCTTGTGATGGGTTTTACTAGTTCTTAATCATTGCGAGGTATCTTTGCGAAAGTAACTTGCTCCAAATTGATGAAAGAAATCAGTTATATTATGCATTTCAATCTGTTTTTAATAAATTGCATTTTGAGTTTTTTTTTCTGCTGTAATGTTCTAAAATTAATTTTTTGTCATGTACTAGGTATCTTCATTGCTTCGGTAATCAAAGACTTATTCTGTTTTTGAAAAATTACAGGCCTCGATGGCGTTTTTATTTATTCACTTGAAAGAAAGGAAATGAATGGGTGGCTTTAGAATTGTCCACAAAATAATTTTTCTGGGTGCTTTGCCTTTACTGACCACTTTTAATGTACTCGGGGTGACGCTAAATGTATTTTCCTTTGGCCATAAAAATTCATTTCTTATTTGCATTTAATGCGATGTGATATTGTTAGCACAGTTCAGCAGAACCACTACATGTCTCCATACTCACTGTACTGTACCACAAGACTGTGGACATTTACTCTATTTGTCCTACTTATCAGTCGTTCCAAAGTGATTTCGCGACATATTTCTGAATATTATAGTTGATGAAGTTCCCGGGAAAGAGGCTGCTGGGGCTTGGGCCTTTCTTTTCATCGTAGACTTCGACCTCCACTCCATTCTGGGTAGTCGTTCCGATTTTTTCTCCCGTCCCCATGTCCAATCGCATCTGGATCCAATCATCCTGAGGAAATACAATCTCCGCCGCCGAACGGGAAATAAGATTTTCTCCGCTCCCAGTGATTGAATTAACTCTCCATTTAAGTTTTCGGATTTCCGACCCAAGTTCCGGTCTCCCTTCCTCAATAGTAGGTAATGAATGGGTTTCAGCGCGTCGTATGACTAATTTGCTGGTTCTAGGCCTTTTCATAGCTAGAGAGAGAGTGAGGGGGGGGGGGGGGCTTACGATTCGCAGTTCAATTCAGTTTCGAACGCGTGGGGGAATAAAATTCCTTTCGGGTATTAATTTCAGGTTTTATTTCTCGTAAGTTTGAAAAGTGGACGAGCACCTTACGCAAATAGAGGGCGTGTCGTGACTAATTGCATTTGAAACTTCTATGTGCTGAAAAATGAAAACTACAAAATGCATTTCACTAATTGTAGGAGAATTACTTTTCAATTTTCTTTTGAATACCACCATTGATCAGTGTAAAGAGTGTTAAATATGCTGATTCAATAGACGGGTTTTTATTGGCTGTTGTGTATGTAGATTTAATCTGATAAATTTCATCTATAAAGAGGCAACCAGTCATTTAATCGGAACTCTGGATACTTGGCATTTTAATGTTAAACCTTTGGCATTACCAATGTGATCATTAATAATTTTTGTTCAAAAACAATTTTTATATTGGTCTTTAAAGGTGATTTTTTTCTGTATCAGTCGCCAATTCTCAATTTTATCCAGGTATTGACATGGAGTTGATCAAATCTTACGGGTTGAAAATTTCCATTTCAATAGCTACCTGTCGATGTCGGTCACATTAAATTCTACATTTTAATTCCATTCTGCATATATGTTCAGCTGATTTACTGTTGATGCGCAATGCTAAAATTATTTTTCGGTTCGTTGAAATCCAGTTTATTCAGCAGCTCGGTTATATTCCTTTCGAGATATTTTTATCGTCTTCGGTCGGAAACCGATGACCCTTGTTGCCTAATCTGTATGACCTATGGAGGCGAGTCTCGCGGCCCGAAAGACCAGAGGACAACAGACAGCGTGTTAAATTGACCAATTTTATGCATGGAAGTGTGAATAAATCTGCCATGAAGTCCATCTAGTCCGAAAATGTCAAAAAATAAGTTGCTATAGAAACTCTGCTTGTGACCTTTGCGATGCCACATTCTACCGCTCTATCACTTGGATGACAATGATGTTGGGCCTTGAGGGGAGTAGCGTGCTAACGGTTGGAGGTGGTTTGAACAGAGTTCCACACGCCCCTACATTATGGTGATGTATTTCAAAAATGAGTAATGATGAAGTTGCAATGACAATAATTTGTTCTGGTGAGGAAGTCTCGTGCTCTTGCAAATTACTACTACTCGTCTACGTTAGCTCAAATTCAGTGTTTCATTCACTGATTGGAAGTAAATGTAGCACCAGATTGACACTTCGTAAATGCAGATTAACTTGATTTCATGCGGTATTATCTGCATATGAATTTCTAATGTAACGTGTATGATAATATTGTTTGAATATTCGATTGTTTGTCACCTGATTAATGCAAGATGAATTTTTAAATGATTGAAATAAATCCTTAATAGGATTCTTTGGTAACACTTTGATCCCTTAATTACTGCAGTAGAGTAGGTAGAGCCCGATGGGTGAAGTATTCAATTGTCCCCCTGACACTCTATAATTGGTTAATTCTTTCCTTATGCTGATTAGTCAATAGTGTTTTAATCCAGATGATTGTCATCCCTCTTTTCTGCGGGTACTACCAAGTTAATATTTCTTTTAGGCTGTAGTTTTTCACGGACTTCATTCGCCAGCCTTGTCGAAGTTGTTTCCTTTGGTTTCTTGTGTCTATCTCTGAGGAAGTCCTTCGACCTCTAAACTCTCAGTTGAATGTAGTTAGGTCAACAAAAAGAAATGTTGAATCCTATCGCCAGATTATTTTAATGGTTAAGGGGAAAGAATAACCTCGGAGCCAAATGGCATTTTAGTAATATTGAATGGGTGGTAGAGGTCAGTCTCGAGTTGACATCGGAGCGTAAACACTTGCGCTAATGAGGCGTAAACCGTTCTGTCCTTTGATCTGGTCACTCACTGGTGTTCGAAGTGCTTAGCTAGAGGTTCTCACGAACATGAGGCGATAATGTCCAGCGTGTCATTCAGGTCAATGACTTACCGCGTTTTGGTCAGTTGTTGTTCAGCGTGAAACATACGCCTCATATTCTTTGTTTGGAACAATTTCTCATACCACCATATTAATTTAGTTAGAATTCTTTTGTGGCTCTCAATGCACTTGAAACCATCGCTCCGAAGACCTCAACCTTGACTTGAAGGAGGGTCTTGTGCCTTTCGATGAACCCAGTTAGTTCTGGCCGACGCGACGGACTCGATTGCCTCATTAAAGGCTGGCCATTAATATTTTTCCTCAAATCGTCTTTGCATGGAGATTTTTGCCACGGAATGATTTATACTTGCCATGATGAGAAAGTTTCTATATTGTATAAGCAAACTATTACTGGCTTTAGTTTTTTCCAAACAAAATTCCCTTTATGCACCTTTTTCTGGCATTTTAAGTCCTCCACGAAGCCAAAATAATAGTTAATGGATGGCCTATTAGTTATAAACGAAGTTATCAGCTTTCCGTTAGTTACTGTGCAAAGAATTATCTTAATTATAGACCGATGATAGAATTGGAGCTATTTTCCAGGTAATTTTGTTCCAAACGAAGTGCAGCAAGGTAACTATCCTAGATAATTGTAGATTATCAATTATTCCGAATAATTGAATTGAAGATGTACATACACTAATGAATCTGCTTGCCAAATATTTCAAGTTTCGTCATATTTAGAAAGTGATTATTTCAATTTCTCATTGGCTGATTTAAAAATTAACACCTATTGTAGGATCGTATTGTTTATCGAATAGTTCCCCCTTATCAATCGAAATGCGGTTATACGGTAGTTAATTTAGTACATAATGGCCTCGGAGAAGGAAATTTAACTAATGAATACAGTTTTTTTAAGTGAGACACGCTAAATAAAACCATTTGCCAAAGATTCACAATATTCACACTATTGCGACTTGGTGTTCCAAATTAACTAGTTCTTTGTTTATCGTCTTGCCCTTTTGATCTGCTAGCGTAATCATCCTAATGAGTTATATGAATCTGTTTCTTTGTTTCAACTATAATTGCCTTCTTTGCGACTGTGATTCTCGTCGTCCTTGAATTGACGTCGTTTTTCGTTAATTAAGACCTTGCTTTGGCGTTCATTCAAACAGTCGCAAATATTTCCCTGCTATTATGAGATTTTAAGACAGAAATTATCTTTGCAAGAAAAAAAGGCAGCCCTTTGTTACAGCTTTCACATAGTTTTCCGAACTTCTTTTACCTTTGAGTGATTTGTGTATCCTCTTGAACTTTGTTTTCTGCTTATCCCTTTCCGCCGTACATATTTAAATGAACTCGTAAACTCACGCTTTCATTTTTTGAGTGTGTGTGGTTGTATTTTTCTACATCACTCATCATCGTCATCATTAGTCAGCAACCCTGGGATTGATTTGGCGCAGCTCTCCACTGAATTCTACTATCGGCTTATCTCTTCATATTTACATATTTTTTTCTTTCACAGCCTTCATCACTTATTCCATATATCCGATACGAGGCCTTCCTTTGCTGTTCTTCCTATCCACTTGTCCTTCGACGATTGTCTTCTTCAACAGGCCATCATGTCTCATGATGTGGCCAATTAAGATGTCCCGTCTAATTCTTACGGTTTTCAGAACCCTTTTTTCTCCCACTCCTGTGACGACTTCCTCGTTACGCACTCGGTCGATCTATTTAATCTTCATAATTCTTCTGTAGCACCATATTTCGAATGCCTCCACCCTTTTCTTCTCCAATGCTGTCATCGTCCATCGTCATGCTGCTGCAGTTGCTTAATTACTCTTAGAGTTTATTATGCAAGTATATTGCATCGGTGCTGAAATGCTTAATTTTCGAGACTTGGAAAAACGGTGTCAGTAACATTTGATATTAACATCTAACTTCGTAGCATGTGAAGCGACTGTTCGATTTTAATCTTCATCCTTATGGGCTTCAGCATGAGCCCATCATTTGTGAGTTAATCTTTGCAATCAGTACACTGACACGATGCTCAATAGCCATGCGGGCCTCGTGGAATAATTCTACGATTGTGGCATGCTTATTGCTTGTCATAACCCGAATCGATGCGCAAGCCTCCTGCTAGCGCCCCCAGGAGTATAATTTTACGCAACCCTAGCTGGATATCTCTGCGAAGTATAAGTTTGTTAAAGATGTGGCTTGGAAGTAGGACGAATTTGACTACAAGAGAGGAGTTGTTGGCGGCCCTTTTAATGAGAGGAGGCTGTTCGGATTCATTTGAAGTTCTCCTGTGAATAGAACTGTGATTGCATTAAATTTTTTATTAACTTCATGCTTATGCTCAATGCCCATGACAACAGTCCTTACGTGCGACCTTTATTGAGTGAGTGGAATGAAATCTTTTATTTGTAAATTCCTATAGGTATCAACATACCTCCTAATGGCGGAGTTAGTAAAAATATTGCAATTAGGATTAGGCGGTTGCAAAGAAGCTACTTGCATATCTCTTTCGCAAACAATTTTGTCCCACTTTTAACAGCACCTAGAGGTTCAAAGAGTTTTAAAACTTCTAAATGCTTTTTCTAAATTTGATATTTGATATTGTTTTACGATTGATAAACCCGAAAAATATTTTATCTCCAGTAATCTAATCAATTCTAAAACGTGCAAATCTATTCTAATACCTGTGTTTTCATTTGGGCTCCATAGTGAAGTAGTATCAACCCGAGCGCCCCAATTTTAAGTCAAAGTACCTCAATATCATTCCCTTAAGCATAGTGAGCCATACTGTGTCCGTCTTTGCCCAGGTGATTGTTTTTCTATCGAGACTAGCTTTTATGTGTATATGTTGGTATTTTTGGCAAGTTCAAATTAAGGTATAGTGCATCTTTTTAAATGTTCTACCATTCAGCGACTTGGGTATCTGTCAAAGGAGGCTTGATCCAATATCTTTTTATTTTCTTGAATATGAGAGAAGTACGGGGTTGGTTGTGTTCTTATCGAACATGTTTTTGAAATCTTTCCTTCTTTCTGGGTGACTATGATATGGAAGGCGAGCGAGATAATAATTTCGAACGACTACTAATGGTCATTGAAACGGAGTCAAGAGGCTAGTCTTAGTTTAAAGTAGAAAACACTTCAAAAACTTATTTAACATGTTTTAAGCTATGTATCATGTCATGAATAAGTAACATAAAAATGTTTCGCAGGTTCGGGAGTTAATTATAAGAAGAATAATTAACATTCCAAAAGGTGCTATTTCTAATTTCAAGACGATACCCCCCAATGAATGGTTTAATCTCACGAAACGTTATAATGCCACCAATTCCTCCCTACGCCAAAACCACCCTCTGAGGGTCATCTAACTCTTTGGTTTTTACTGATATTGAGAATATTACGTCCAATCATAACCAGTAGGAAAGACATCTTAAAATGTTTAAAACAGGAGTGAGATCAATGTTATTTTAATTGGCCAGGCCGTAAATATCTCCATAGACTAAAGTACAAATACTTGTTGCCGGGAATGATTCTGTTCCCTTAACTCAGCCACTTTCCTGTTAGCTAATTAGTCCTACTCGAGTCAATACTACTTCGTCCACTACATTTTCATTGTTTTGCTTGAAGAGCCTTTCCTCTATTATCTATTTTCGACATAAATTAAATTTTTCATTTATTATCGTGGCATTGATAGATCTTTTTTCTTTTGCTAAAAGTCACTTTAGCCGATTCAGTCAGTCATAGCCATGCACTACTTATGTCGAGAGTTGCCTGGCTAATCATAAGGGATTAATCTAAAGAATTATCTGCTATTACATGACATTATGCAAAACAGCATTTGGGGCTCTACCAAGTATTTTTCTAGTATCTTCATTTGTTATTTTATTTGGTCGATTCACATTTGTTAGTGAACTAGGGGTTAGTTATTTCAATTGGTTTACTATTATCGTAGTGGTTTGCTTCCGTTCGACTGTCACCACCACCGAGGACCGTACATTCTCTTCTCTCGACGCCGCCGCGATATTTCGCCCGTTCCCACATCTAGGCAGCCACCCGCTGCCATCCCCCGCCTCCCCGCCCTCCTTTTCTACCCTTTGTACACTCCAGAAGGCTCCTTTCATCCCTCCTCCCACTCAAGACCCGAGCAGGAACTCCCTTTTAACTCCGCCCTCGCCATCTCCCCCCGCGCCTCTCCTCCCTCTCGGGCCTTTTCCGGCACCAGAGATCCCTTGTTCGGGCTCTACGTCACTAGCCGGAGCGCCAAGAGAAAGGGGAGAGCAATTTCCTCTCCTCTACGTCACCTTGGAGATCTCCGCAGTCTTGGCGTCCTGGGGTGGGAAGGAAAATGGAGTGGCTTATTCTCCCTCCCTATGGCTATGTATTTTAAAAGTAACGCCTGCGTAGACTGCTAGTGGATTCGCCTTTATGGACTACAAATTATCCATGTACATGTGTATGCATTCTTCCATAAATTCTTTCAGCATCATTTTTGTTGACACTAATAGCATGAAGGGGGTACAAAATAAACCCTTATTGGAATCATGGCGGAGTCGACGCGACCTATCCGTTCCCAACCCTCGGAGACGATTTTTTAGTGAGATTGAAGACTGTGAATTGAAGGTATTTCATAGTGAATTGCTTCTTTAATTGGTTGATTTGTTTGAGGTATTAATTTTATGAAGGAACTGTTTTTTCAATGTCGCAAAATTGTTCAAGAGATGGATGCGTCATTTTTTGTGCTTGTTATAATTGTATAGGTACATTTTCCCTGTGTAACCATGTAAGATATCTTGTCAGCTCAGAGAAACTGTTAATTAAAGCAATCATTTCTCAATGAGACAGCATGAAGCCTATGTACTTAACAAGGGCACTCTCTGTTTAACTTTTAATCTTCCGTGACGTGAAGAAGTGGCCAGCTTCAGGGGAAGCTAATTCGTCGAACTATTTTGGGCTCCTTCCAATTTGACGCGGTGCCTAGAAACCTCTGTTAGCCTATGGATTTCAACGTTCCCCCTGATAAAATGCGAATCAAGGGCAGTTTAGTAAAATGTTGAACAGAAAACACTGCATAACAATCTTCTCACACCATCTGATACACCTGTAGATTACCTGGCGCTTTGAGACACATTAGCTTGTAGTTTACTTTTTAGTGGTGTCTTGAAGAAATTCGCTTTGAAGAAATGTTCTTTCGTTCCCGATATCCGATTTGAGGTGAGAGGCTGTCAATATATTTTGTAGTAGTAGGTATTCAGCATTCCAAAATTTCGAAACTACTGCTACCAAATCATAAATTTTGAATTCAAAATAAGGGTAACATTTTACGCTTATGGGAATTAGATTACATATTGCTAAACAACGATTATTTATGTGTAGTATCCTTATTTTTCTGCGGAAAGATTTCAATTTAATGTTTTCATGTGGGTTGAGAACTCACTCTACTGGAAACATTTGTGCATGAATCTGTTTTATAAGTAAAAATTCCCCATACTAATGAGCATTATTGACATGTATAAATGTCCTCTAGTAGAATATCAGTTTTAGAACTAGTCATTATATTTTGACGACCCCATAATTGCTTACAATTTTCAGATACTTCCCTGTCTATCAGTTGCCTCAACAGGTGAGTGATGAAAAGTCCTCTTGCTCTCCGTACATAAACCGTGAAGAATAAGATCGACAGTAAACGTATGGTTAGAGGACTGTTTTATTACATCATAAGGACCTTTTTTGTAGCTATCTTTTTTTTGGTCACCATCCTCTGTGGCTCTCGAGAAAATTTTGAAGTTTGACCCCGTTGCCACATTACTTACTATAAGGCCGTGGCAGGCAGGCTAAGGTGAAGATTTATGGTTCAGTTGAATCTAAATCATGTTTTCTTATTTTTTTGCCGTTTTTATATATTTGGGAAGTTTAAAGGTCCTTTAATCTCATACTCGTTTGATTCTTTGCCGTTTACCATACGCGCTGCTGAACATCCTAAGAATGGCGGCGTAATAGCATATGCGGAGTATTGCTGTGATAAATCAACGAGCATTTGATCACGTCCATATGGGAAAACCGTCGCAAATGCATGAATGATGCAGGTTTTGTTGTTTATAGAAACTGTTTTTGTCAATGCCGGTCTGCATTGATGAACCTACCCATTTCTACCGATATGGATGTCTTGTCCAATAAAAATACTGTACAAATATTGATTTGAGCATCTTAAAGAAACCTTTCCCGAGAATAAGGTGATTATTCACCGAAGGTAAGCGTTTAAGATCAGAGAAATATTTTCGTCAAAGGCGCGTGAACGACGTTGAAGCCAAGAGTTGATGTTCTTTATGATTTTGGTTAGCATCAAAATATCCAACTCCACGGAGCCAGTCATATCGCTAACCATCCAGTAGGCCTCATAATAAGAATGTTTAAGCGTCAAAAGTGTAACGTATTGCTAGGTAAGGACCGCTACTTAATCCACCTCTAGACTTAATGACTGCGCTCAATATTGTTATCATAATCGCATTAATGAGACGTATTAGATAAATGAAATTAACGTGCGGAGATTTTTTCAGAACAAGAAATCTAATTTAAATATCAATGGGAAACCAAGTAAAGAACTACAGGTTTGAGGAGTAAAGGATTGAATATAAGAATGAAAGGAATTTGAACGTCTGCCTTGAGTGGGAGGAACCTTACAAAAAGACGGTTAGGTTACTATCTCTCTGATTTAACACTTAAAGAAATATGGGGTGAGTCTAAGATGTTGCATGTTTTCCTATATCATAAACTTCATCTTTAAGGTAGATTATGAACACCAACACCTTTTTTCCAATCTACCATTTACTATCTTTGGGGAAAGATTATGAATACCAACGCCTTTGCACAAAATCTGCATATTTACGGTCTTCGTATGCACCCGTACTCATGACCGTCATCAAACGGCTCAGTTAAAAACCCACTTGCGCTTTGATCGATCAGGAGTATAAAAGCATGACCACGGAGCAGTCTCGACGTAATTCAACAGGCTGCTGGGGGAATTTCCCTCACAGAGGGGCTGTGAGATCCGCTTTGGCTCGCTGTGTGAATAAGCACATTAGGAAGCATAGTTAATTCAACTGCACGCGATTAAATTTTATGCGACAATGTATATATGTTGGATTCTTCTTTTAAGCTCCGTGGTTTCCGTGAGTATTAACCTACTACATTTTTTTTCGGTAGATTGATTCAAACGGATTTACTGTAATTTCGTATACTTTGGCAATGTTCCCTGCTGCGTGATCACCGTCGAGCCATTGTGATAACGACGCCAGTAATTCATTCAGAAATATCGTCAATGCAGTGGTATTACTGTAGAGCATTCATTGAATATCAAACATTTATAGTACTAATGAGGAGTTATGGACGTGGTTAATCCCATACTTGCTAGCTATCGCAATCGAGATGCATAGAAGATAATTCGTATGCTAATTTTCTAACATTGGATTACCTCGCCCCATTTAGTGCTAACGTGGAAGGTATCCTTTTAAAGTCCTTCTAAGTCTTGAGTTACGATGTACGTAGTTCATCGCGGCATTCAACAGTAGGCCATGGCTACTCAAGCCGCGTGACTGTAGAGGAAAAGGCATACTTTCTAAGTTCTGCCCACAATTCGCACCCTTTAACAATTGAAAACTTGTCACAAAATCGAGTTTCAGAGATAGCGGAAGTGATAGAAGTGCCACAGTGACTCCAAGTTCTCCTCAAAGAAGCTGTTCTAGTTATTTCGCAGAATGACGACGAACTCGTTTTTTCCTTTCTAATCACCTTAAGCTGCCCGGCATGGCTTACGTACTGAAACTTGATTTACATAACGTTTTCGTCGAAGCTAAAAGAAAAAACGTGTACATACTCTCACGCAGCGTGTAAGGATAAGGTTTAGAACACTGTGGGCACTGTAAGTAAGAGTATAAAGAAAAAGGTTTTGCTATAGAAAAACCCGAATCATCGAAGGATGTACTTAGAAAACCAATCGGCAGTATTTGGAACTTTAGCCTTGGAGCAAGTTTACATGCGGACTCTAACCCAACCACCATTGTCCTAAGGTCGCTTATTGCTCATAATATCCCATCGCGTAAGCATAAAGTGAACTATGAAAATGAATCGCTCGGAAAATGCGTAATTTTTATAAAATTGAAATCTACGTAAATATAAATAGAAATGCTAACATGTGTTCGCGTGAGATATTGACATACATATCTCAATTGTCATTAGCTTAGGCGATTTCTAAATTTAAAATTAAAGTACCATAAATGTGAAAAAAGGGTAAAAATCACCAGTTATTTGCCGTCGTCTGAACGATACCAAGCTTTAAAGTCGGTCAGTGAGAGGAACGGGTTGGTTTCGTGACATCATTCAGGTAATTGGACAACTATTTCGGGAAAGGAGTCTTGCCCTTTGCGGACTTTACCCACTCACTACCCTACTTAATTGTATTCCATTTATGCAAGTTGGGCACGATTAGTACGCTTAATCTAAACAAGTGTTTTCTTCTTTCACAGAGGTACTCAACGACGCAGTTTTTGACGAAGACCACGACGAAATGGTGGTCGTAAAGGATATCGAAATGTTCTCCATGTGTGAGCATCACCTGGTACCCTTCTATGGAAAAGTTTCTATTGGATACCTCCCGAACAAGAAGATTCTTGGTCTCAGCAAATTGGCCAGGTAAGTTGTAAAGGCTGTCGATATAGATATTTAGTTACGTCCGTAAACGAGCTTGATTTTCAATTCTCTAACATAATTTTAAAATGTTGTTTTAAATCGAAGTGGAATTTATTCACCATAAACAAAATTCCAGTGCTTATTTGGTCTCCCCCCCTCTTACAAAAACTCTTATATCCTGATTGAAACGTGTAAAAGAAGACTCATTTTTTTCTCTTTAGAATCGTGGAAATATTCAGCCGGAGGCTTCAGGTGCAGGAGAGACTCACGAAACAAATAGCGATCGCCGTCACTAAAGCAGTGGATCCGGCCGGGGTGGCAGTCATCGTCGAGGGAGTGTAAGTATACATGTATTTCGGCTATATTGCAAGGAGCCCCCGAGTTTAAAACTTTTAAGGAGTGAATAACAGGGGAAACCCAAGTAAAGTTCCTAGCACGCTTTTTCTACAGCAAGATTTTTTTAATCAAACCAAAATATAAATAATCGTCTCGTCAAATTTATTTGACATGTGACAATTCAGTCTTCTCTATTTGGATATTAAGAGAAAAATCTGTGAATCGTCTTGTTTTTGTAGTGATCTTGCGTGCATTCCGGCTGTTGAATGACTTACGTATTTCGTTTGCACTCGGGCTAGAGCAAATTTTACTTTTAAGAGCCATGGCACTTACAGGTCTGCAGCAATTTTCAAAGGTGTACAGTGTTTACAGTGCTTGGTCTACTTCTATTTACCATCCTAAGTATCAGAACATCTTGAGAGATGTACGGGTATCGAGTTGGCGTAATCGCTGAAGTCTGTTTGGAGGAGCCGCGTTTGAATCTCAAAAGTCTGATATTTCATTTGTATACTGGTCCCCATCGAGTTCTGTGCGGAGAATTTTTTTCGCACGAATAAAATTGATTATTATTTAGATTATTTGATGATGGTAGGTATAACGGACGTTTAATTCTTCCCACGACCCAAACATATCACACAATATCCTTTTTCAGCCCCGCATACTTCGTATTTCCAATGAATTTATACAAGCTGCTCAATCTTCTCTTCCTCTACCCCGCCGACCCAACATCTTCCCTCTAACACAGTCTTCAAAACACCCTCGCCCTTTATTACCTTCTCCGTCCAGACCTTGTGCCATATCATAATTTTCAAAATCATCTTATTTTCCTCTCCCATCATCTCTAGCCCTTCTTCCTCCGTCTTTGTTTCCACCCACTTTACTTTCTACACCCTTTTTTCATACCCAAATCTCAAAGCCCCGAGTCTATAACTATCTTCCTACCCCAGTCCATGTTTCCACTCCGTACACTGACACGCTCCGTATTAGACTTATCGCAAATCTTTTCATTACATCCCTACTCAACGAACTAGTCATTAGTTCTCTTCTACAAAGAGAATTCTAATGCTGACTCCCGAGTTTTGCTCCACACTTCTTCCATTCCCTGAAACGCATAGTATAGATCGCATCCCCCAATAACAGCAATATGCGCCGATATTTTCACATACTGTAATTAAAATAACGGTACTTGTGCACTAATATTAACATCGCTAATGAGGCCTGTTTTTCCTCGCGACCACTGAATTAACGAGAAGCCAGTGCAGGCCTTGGTTTGTTTCTAATTGCACACGGCCAGCCCCTTATCTGAGGATACCTGCAGTCGGATATGTTCGCCGGGCTGCATATCACCCTTGGGGCCCGCGCTCAGACTTCTTGCACATAACGGAACCGAAGATAGAAACGTTGCGTGGCTCCAGCGTGACAGTGCGCCTCCGTTGTGGCGTATTTCAGGTTATAATATAATATATGGCTCTACATTTCATAGTGTATTCACATTATTTGCATTGGAGGTCGTGATTTGTGTACTTTGGGAAGGTTTTTATTAGAGACATTACTTTTGTAGTTTATTCACGGGAGGAACGCGATCAGAGTCAGAAACCGTAGAAATGCGAATTTAAAAAAAATTAGCTATTCGCTTTTAATATGGAACCTTACGAAACTAATCTGAATATTTGACTTTGAAGAAAGATGATGAGTGTTGAGAAATAACAATAACAGCCACGCATAGTTATTGAGAATAAATGGGAATGAAGGATGAAAATAAGACGGAATTTAAACTTGTTTTTTTTACCATCGGCAACGGTATAACTCGAAATCAGATTCTCCTGACGACGACCACTTTCTTTAGGCCATAGGGATGGAAATAGTATTGCATTTCTGCCTTTGACTACGCTATCACTAATGTTACGAATGCGCAGTAGTAAACGCTAAATCTTTCTTCAGATTACGAAAATCTTGCGCACCTGTCATGGCACGTCTTCTTCACACCTCGCTCCCTGTATATCTTGTTCAGCATCAGTTCCGACCTGTCACTGTGATAAGATTTACTATCCTGCTAAGAGGCAATTCATGTACGGAATTAGCCGGGCATCGACCAAAATGAAACAAAAGCAGTCTTCGTGATTTTCAGAGTAAGCATGTTATTTCGAGAAACTGAATCGGCTCTCGTGTATTTTTCTACAACTGAGCGAAATTTTTGAGTGATGCTGGCGAGGAATCTGTAGGAATACCCTTGGCGAGTAGGACCATTGACCTACTTCTCCCATGATGTAGCTTGAGTTTAGTTTTCCCCATAATCTCAGACGCTCAACGGAGTTCAAGTTAGGGTCAGAGCTAGATGCTCGGAAAATATTTAGAGATAAGGGAAGCGATAGTAGGCTAATAAATCTCCTTCCTCCCCTCTTCTGCCTATGTTAATGAAGTCGGAAGCTGACGTTAAAGATTTCGTATATAATCTATTTTTTCGTCCACTATGTCATTCATTGGAACATTTCTTTCTAGACGAGTCCATACTAGTCTAATTTTTGTCCACCATTCGTTTTTTGTCAACTGCGCTCAGCTTATATTCCAAACGGAGGACCTAAGCGGTGATTTCTTAAGCATTCTCGAAGTATTATGCGTTAAAGTTCACCGTGGAAGCAAGAAAGTGGATGCCTTCCTTTGACTACCCCGCCGCAGCAATTATTATGCATTTTTAAAATGCCATTTTTTGTGTGAAGAAGTAGGTATACATTCATGTAGGTATATACTAAGCCTGTGGCGTCATCAGTTTTGATATAACATTCCTAAATACTATGTAAATAAATATGGAATACATCAGCATTTTCACTATTTTCCTAGCATTTTTGGACTGTAAACAATTTTCCTAGTTGCTTAGATCATAAAACCGCTGTGAGGCAGGGACGCATTTATGACCTCTGAGGCCTCTGGCGGAATCTAGAATGAGGCCCCCAATGTTATAGTCTTGCAACCTGGCTGCTTGACATAGACTTTTCCTTGCATATTAAGGAAATACATAATGAGTATAAATATCTATCACTATTCACTCTCTGCTATTAGGCACAAGGTTAAAATTATATTTACTTTTTCTCTTTCGCGAGGCCCCCAGCGGCCGCCCCGTACTCCATATGGTAAATTCAGCCCTGCTGTGAGGAGTATAAAAACTATTATATTATCAATCTCTAACATTATCAAAATAACCTCCAGCATGAAAATTTTGTCTTTATCATCCTCATGTTTGTTTAATTAACCACACTTGATCTGGAGGCTGCCTATTAGTCTGAGCTATCTCCCTGTTTATGCAATATTGGGCAGTGGAATACAAATTGGTTGATTGGAAAATTTGATTCTCTTGTAGACTCTTCTTCAAAACAGATCTCATAGTCAATAATTTCTTTTTGTACCTATGAAAGCACGTAACCTGGCTGGAAATTAGGGGGTCCGGGTTTGAGTCCCGGTCAAGGCAAATTATTTTTTTCTCTATGGAATATTGTACCTATGAATGCATTTAGCATACATTTCACTTGATTTTAAATACTGGTTTTTTCTGCAATTGTTGTTGACTCAAGTTATCTTATCGGGTTATGATGGATAATTGTGATATTTTTATAAGACTTAATTATCAAGTAAATATAATCAGCTGAACAGATTCAGGCTTGATTTAGTGAAAAGAAAACTTATTCAATCAAACAACATACTTTCAAATGGTTTTTAATGTACAAAATGTTTCAACTCTGTTATCTTCAGATACAAGAAGCTGAAGAGTACACTGCAAGTAGAAATGCTTTGTTAATTAACAACTCTGAGGAAAAGTGTACATATGTTGTTCGGTTGAATACATAAAATCACATAACAAGCATCTTAAAAGATTGTTTGAATTTATCAAGAGTAGTTAACTACCCTGATTTACTTTCTTCTTCATTTTCCCCAATAATTTTTCTTTCCCAAGGACACTTATTAAGAACTATATTATTTCATTGCACCTTTAACAGGCACATGTGCATGGTGATGAGAGGTGTTCAGAAAATAAACAGCAAGACTGTGACAAGCACCATGCTTGGTGTGTTTAGAGATGACCCCAAGACTCGTGAGGAGTTCCTCAACCTTGTCAACACCAAGTAAGGAGTAAGAATGGACTGGGAGGAGGTTGGGCAGAATGACAAACTCTTGCCTTCTCCCTACAACACAATCACTTATCAAAATCGCAGCAGAATGGGGACCAATGTGGAGAAGAAGGCTGTTGACCTACAAAAAAATATATATACACAAATATATTAAAATATATTGTTAGGTGGTTGAAGGGATCAATATGTAGAGAAATTGTTTTAATTCAAGAGATAACTAGAGTTTTATGGTAAAACAGGGTCCAACTGGAGACTTGAATGTCTTAAGAGGTGCGTGTTTTGTCTGCTTCATTAGAAGGATCTCCTCAATTTGTCTCCATGGACATGGTCTCCCATGGTGCATTGCACTGGAGGGAGGACATAGACAGTGCAAAATGTCTGTTCACCCAGTAGGTATGTTTTGTCCGCCCAGTTAAAAGGTCTTGCTTCCGTCTGCTCAGTATGTTGTAGCAGTTGGATGGGATTGTCAAGTGTTCTTCATTTTAAAAGTTGTTATAAATATATTTTTTAATTGCAAGATCAGCCAAAAAATGCTAATGAGCAGCACTTATCTGTTTTAATCAAGTCACTTGTGTCATTTTAATTTAAAAGTATGCTTCATGATGTTTTTCTTTTACGTCTTAAGTGTTCATGTGTGTTACGTTAAATGAAAATATTAAATGATGGATGTGTTTAAATGTCAGAAATGTGGATTATGTCTTCCATTAGTTAGAAAATTATGATTTAACTTATTCGTAGATACCTCTTGCATAATCGGAGAATTTGACTCTCATTCTGGTTCTGCTATCTAACCAAATAATTAGCAGACTCTAGTTTGCAAGTTATTTTTGAATTGTTAGGTAAGTGTTACTGCTATATTCAAAATTTATATACAATGTTTTATGGAATTCTATATTTGACGGCCTATTGAAAATGGGAACATGCATAAATGTGATTTTTCATGACCTGCCTATGACAATATGACTCAAATAAATTTGTTCATTCCTGATGGCTATCATGTTACTTTGCTTGATTGCTTTTAACCTTTTAAATGATATATTTTTTAACATTCCAATGGTCATCATTTTTGCCTTCTGATGCAAGGTTGAATTGTTTAAATATAAAATAAAGCCATAAAGAAATGAAATTTTGTATTTTAAACAAATATTTTTTCTATGCTTATTTTGTGAAATGTTTAAGTTGGTAAATGTTGCATATGTACTCAAAACAAATCATTGACATAAGAATAAAAAATTAAGAATGCTTCGGCTTTATTATTTTTGGAAATAGGAAATCACACCCTTATCAACTGTGTCACAAGTTACATCTTCATCAATAGTTAAAATTTGAGTCTGAGAAAGGCTTGCTCACTTCCACTCCACAAGGGAAAATGTTTTATGGAGTATCACACAGAGGAAATACTGAGACTTTCTGTGAGTATTATTTTCCAACTCCCATTAAAAAATGTTCATTTTTAAGTAAGTTACAGCATTTTTACTGATGCAATGCATTTTCAAACTGAGGTTTAAAAATCTGCCGGAACAGGGTTTAAAGGTGGTTAAATACCCCGGTATGCAACGTGTTAAAACTCAGTGGATTAAAAAATGGTGGAGCTAAAACAAGTAAAATTAAGGTAATTGAGGAAGGGAAGGATTAACAAGGTTCTTTAGACATTCATAGAGGAATACAAGATGGAAGCAATGTAAGAAGAGTTATTGATGAGAAGGGATAAAAAATAACAGCAGAGACAGAGAGAGGAATGGCAGTTAGAAAGGATACTGTCATAGATAACAGGAAAGTGATTGGAGAAGAACCATAGTAAGTCTTAAAATGGGGTTGGTGGCATGGATAGGGTGGAAAAAATCTAATCACTGATGTAGCTTGTTGAGTGAAGCACTGAAATATTGAAACTTCACTAGAACTTACATTTGGAATATACTTCTTTATAGCAGAGGAAATGGATGATGACAGCAATATAGTCAAGGCTGGAAGGACATGAAATGCTGTACTACTGAAAAATGAAGATAAAATGAACAAAGGGACAAACGAAAGATTTTTAAGGATAAAACAGCTTTAGAAGTGAAACTTAAAAAAGTGGGACACTGGTTTCAGTGGTGTCTTGGCACATGATGGTCTGATGAATACAGTCATCAAAAGAAAAGTGAACTGAAAGAATGGTGCAGGGAGACCTTGAATGATACATGGAGCACTTGGTGACAAATGTAAAAGAAGAATTACATTGATGTGGAAATGTCAGCTGCTAGTAGAATTGAATAGAAAGCTGCGTCAGTCCAATCTTACGATTGATGGCTAAGAATGAGGAGTATGATAATGAGTTTGGCATGAGGATGGGTATGGACTGGTCCAGTCCCCATTCGTGAGAGGGGATCACCATTGATAGGGTATGTAAAGGCTTTAGAACACTTAACATGTATGGTTAATCAACAATGATTTACTATCGAAATGATGGAAGAGATAGCAAGTAACTGTAGATGAATAGATCAGCTTGGCAAGAGTGGGGAAGTTCATGTCATCATAGTATTGAAACATAGGTAGAAGGTTTTTGAAATATGATAAGGGTAGTCTTACTAGGTCATTAGACTACTAAAAAATGTCTGACAGAACAGACAGAAGAAGTAAATACATAAGTGCTGTTAAATGGACAAAAGGAAGTCTGATCCAAAATAATAGGACTTTGACTCTGTTAAGCATCTACAGTAGTAGTACATTACTGCCACTTCTTTGGGACAAATTGCAATGGGTGAAGTGGGAGTTGGTGTGAGAGCATGCTGGTAAATTCAAGAACCACAGTGGATTACTAATCCAGTCTCTCAAGAAATGTATAACTGTAGGTTTTACTATACATGTTGAAGAATTGGGAAAAGGATTAATTGTCAGAAAACAGTAAGTGATGATGAATTCTTTCAACTATGCTAGAGGAGAAAAGTTAGGACGATGAGCTTAATGTGATGGGAAAGGCTTGTATGTTCCTCTTACGCTTGAGAAACTTGAATGGTGGTCTGTTTCCCAGTGTGGTCACAGCAAAAGGTGTCTGACCTCAGTATTTCACACTTAGAAGTATGGTGTCATGTGAAAAAATATTGTTGAGGCAGGTGAATGGAAAATTAAATTATCCCAACAATTTCATACAGTACCCAGTCCACTGGGGCAGTTGTCATTTTCAGCAGCAAGGAAGCTAAGTCCCCATAGGCCCTTAATTCTTTTAAGGGACAGAGGAAAAGTGAAGGAAAACCCTTCATTACCATTAACCTACTCTTACACCATTAACTCATTTGGAGGTGTATTGTTCATGGTACACATTCCTAGCAACTCACTATACCAATGCAGATTGGAGGCTAAAACCACGAAACTATATTTCAAGAATGGCTCTAATGTTTTCTGCCCTTCTATGTGCAATTAAAAATAATGATAATGTGATTATACCCATGAAAATCTATGACTGAGCCCCAGCTTTTCACACAGCAGCATATATGTGTCTGTAATAGATTTCAGAATCATGCCATTGTATTTTCTGGTAATCCTGATTGTTGTTTTCTCTCTTACATCATGCCACAGTTTCAGCAAAAATAATTCACAACTTATATTAGAGCCTTCTCTAAGTGGTACCAATAATGATCAATTTGCTCATGACAATTTTTTTCTCTGAGAAGAAATGTATTTTAATCATGTCACTTTTGCCAGGGATCTAATTTAGCTTGGTGAAGCATAACTTGTATCAGCCTAAGACCACTGCTCAAAACTAGTCTTTTTCTTGCTTCAGTTGTTTCAAAATGACTCTCCTAATATACAAAGTTTTATTGCAAGGCCAAGCAATCATCTTTTCTGTTAAAATTATTAATTTATAATGGAGCATATTCTACACACTTCAATTCAAAGATATACAATTTGCAAAGAAAATTAATATTTTAGGTACCCATCTGTCAATTCAAAAGATGTATTGGGCTAATCTATTTTTGTAGGAAAAACTAAAACATGCAATTTGGAAGCTGGAACCATTCATCCTCATTGATTCTCTAACACAGAGGTGAAGTCATGTCATTTAAAAAGCATAGCACCCTTTCCTCTTCAGAACAGAAACAACTTCAGAAAATGATGAGGGAAAATGATAAAAATAGGCATCTATTTTCACATGCATAATTTATTTTAAATAGTTAATGAAATAATAAAAATATTTATGTAAAAAATCACAAAAACCTCCCTAAAACAACCATTTCACCTCAAAATAATAAGTATAATATAATAATTGACTTTGGCTGAGTTGATTGCAATGAATGAAAGACTAAAAATAACCGATGGCCCTGAATAAATAAAAATGAATCACATAAACCCTGACATAAGTTCATTTAGGAGCAAAGAAATCCACTATCTTCCTCAATTTGGCTGATTTGTCCACTTTGGCACTAGCTCCCCTACCTCTCCCCCGTTTGTTTTTTATCTGAACTTTGGCCTGAACATCACTGGATCTGACTTCTACAGTCTGTTGTACGCCATTAACAGATGCCACTGGTTCATTGCGACTGGAATTCAACTCTGCATGCAGGTCCATGGCTAGATGGTGGTCAAGATGCTCTGGCAACAGAGCCACTGGGATGAATGAAGAACAACGAGGACATTCCTGAGGTGACCCAAGGAGAACACTGCTGTCTTCATCATTATCATTGCTTTCACTGTTTCTTGTGGAGTTTAGCTTTCCATTAATGTAACTGTCAATTGTTTTGTAACTACTTCCCTTCATGCTGCCTTCCATGCCTTTGGAAGATGTCGATGGGACTGCTAGTGCACTTTCATCCATGGCTGCTTTTCTATTCGCTTGATCTGAGCTTGGGATTGACTTTGAAGTGCCCTCACCATTAGTTTTTGCATCTGAGAAAAACTTCTGTATGCTACATGTCTGCCCTAAATCTTCATCCACAAACTTTCCAGCAGAGAGGCCAAGAAACTTCAGGGGTGGAGACCTGAAAATACAACAATTCATAATAGGCATGGAAGAGAACACTTTCAATCATACATTATTTAAAAAAATATATAGCATAGTAATTGAACCACAAACAATGACAACAAATTTTATTAAACATTATGTGGGGAATTGGTAAGATATCAGAGTGCAGCACAATGTACCTATTTACAAGGAGCATGAGCAAGGAGATGCTGTCAATTACAGTATTTTGTCTAAAAGCCACAACAAAATAATGTGAAGGCCTAGCTGTGTCCACAAAATTGCAATGAGAGTTAGAAGGATACATTCTAGAAAAATATATTTAAAATACACAAATACAGCATAATTATTGTTTAGAACCTTTCCAGGGAAAACTAAATTTTCAAGGTTAACTAGATGTAGATTATATTTCCAGTGGAGTTCCTTTCAAGGAGGACCTAAGGCACTTAGACCTAATGGTCCAGTGTGCCAAACACCCTTGTGGTGAATCACCCATAGAGGCCAATTGCCTTTCTGAAAGCCAATAAGTCCCCTATGGGATTTCCCTCCCAGGGCTCCATGAATGCCAATATCAATTGAGGGAGTGCCAATACCAATTCACAACAGGGCACTCACATAATATGTGGGTCTTGCATAATCGGCGTTAACTAAAAAGACGACCAATGAAGGCTTAAGAACAAACTTTTTTTCATGCAAAAAATACTTCAATTATTTTTATGCTAAAAAAAGTAATGGAATACTACTACTACTACTACCATTGCAAGAAAAAAATAGCAATATATCATACCAAATTTCACTTGTTGAAGGAGCAGTGTTTGTTTTTATGATGAGCCTAACAGCATCTGTTGCGATCTTTGCTGGCTCATAAGATGAGAGTGGTCCAGAACGGGACAATGACGATGCCACAGAAGAGCTGTCACTTGGAGTATCTAGTTGCACGTGGACAGTTAGTAGGCGTGCTCTCCGCTTATTCTGATCAAAGACAAGTATAACAAGTGAAGAGAGCTAAACACAGAGTACCAAAACACCTTCATTGCTATAAATAAATCTTTCCATGGGATAGATTATATACTAAAAGGATATTTGAAATGGAAGTTACAAATAAACAAGCTATTTAAAATGTACTTCTAGCTTCCACAGTCCACTCAGACTATTTTTAAAGAGGAATCAATCTTAGTGAGTCATCTACAAACAAAAGAGTTGCTATTCAATTGATAGAGCTGATAAATTCATGGATTGTGCATGCAAAAAACCTAATTAAAAATATTGTCTTGAAAGTAGCTGGCAAACATGTCTTAACAAAAGGGAAAAAATCATATACAAGGGTAGCATGAGCCAATAAGGGACTTTACCCTGGCAGAAAATGTTTGTAGATATTAAACAATTCTGTGAGCAGCCGGAAACCCATTGGAAGACAACAATGACAGAATGACAGCTAATGCCTGCAACATGAAAAGTCAAGCACCAAAAGGGCTGAGCACAATGGAATTGATTTCATAAATGAATTTTACCTACAATAATGTGAAAATTCTCATTTAAAATCACCAATTCACTTATTCCAACAGACTTGAAAAACTTAACTAAACGCACAGTAAAATGCCATAGGGTCCAGAAAAATGTGTAGTATAACTATTAGATTTTGAGATGCTTCAACTGCTAAGTTTATATGGCACCTTTGGGTTGCCAGACTGGTGCTTAATTGACCTGGTGACAGCCACTGGCAAAGATGAATTGAGCTAGGTGGCATAACTATCAAATTACCTCTGCCATGTCCTTACTCAGTCTTTCCCCAACTTCTGAGGCAAGTTCTAGCATCCACCGTTCCACCTGAAAGAGTACAATAACTAATAATAATCTATGCATGTAACCAAACATTAATTATTCATGTATCAAAATTTTAACGACAGATAAGAATGTGTACACAAGGAATTAAAACAAACATCTAAATGAGCACAATAAATATTCATTAGTAAAATTTAGAAATGAATTATTCTACAAAAATCCATTCATTATAAGGTGCTATAATCACCCTCATTAAATCAAAATTAGAAGCTTCAACTTTGATGAAGAACTGCACAATGGATGAATGAACTTCAAGACTTCTGCCATTTATAGATATGCATTGGTCGCTATGTCATTTTTAAGTGAAGGCATTGAAGATGAAGAAGTCAGAGGTTCTTTCCATAATCCTTTGCTAACTATAGTTCAACCAAATACAATCTGAGGGATAGTTTCTTGCTTGTAAATATGAATTATAAAGTGCACATTTTAGCACTAAGCATCTGAATATATATTTACCACTAAGCAGTGAGCTGAAAATATTCCAGTTAATAATGAGGTCAATGAAAACTTAAAAAAGCTATATCAAAATATAATAGGTAGGACTAAAATGTATAAGAATGCAGGACTATGTATCTCCAGCAAATCTGGATAGTTAGAATCAGAAGTTGGCTACATGATACTGCTGTTTACAAGTTTTTGTTACTTATGCCTCATTGCATGTGTGTCTCTGGATCAGTTTCCCAGTAATTAGGTACAGGTAATAAAAATAAAGGCTAACAAAAGGAAATTTTTATTTTTCAATTATGTTATGCCCTGTTTGCTGAGTAAATACATAAATCAAATTAAAATATTTGAGATAAAATAAGAAAAAACTCTGCAGTGTATGATTATAATTGAACCAAACTTATGACTATACATAATACAGATATTAATTAGTGATAAAATAAATAATCAAAAGTTAATATATACCTATGCTTGAGTTCCAATGAACAGTACATTAATATAGAGCTTTCAAATAAATCATCTTTCTTGCTTTAAGTTGCTGGCAGGCTTTTCACTATCTCATATTAAGGAAAGTAAACAACTTGATCTTTGCACCCCTGCTACAGTTACAAAGGTATACTTTAGTATTTTATTAGATGGTGGTTAAGTGCTCAGGCTATAACAGACATTGGTAAAATTGTTCTAGAATTTACTTGAAAACAAGCACTCCAAAATTACTTGCAAATGCCATGAAATATGGTAGCATTCCTGAATGTTTTAAGGATATTAGTGACTGTGAGGACTGATTAATTGCAAATATTTGCGAGCAAAGTTGTAGATAATAATTTTTCATCACCATATTCTGCACAATATAAAATTTATATGCATCCTGGGGCAATTGGTATTTTTCAGGAAATAACATTACATAAACACACATTATAATACTTTTAAATAAATATTAAGCAATGGGAAACTAAACTACTTACATCTTCTTTCTTTGACAAAGCTTTAGGACCAGGAAACTTCTTGCAACATCCTATAGACTTACTAATCAATCGAGGTACAACAGGATCATTGTCAATTCCCTTTGCAAGGTTGTACAACCAAGAGCTGAAATGAAGACGAAGTAAATTAGGGTTAATAGTAAACTCAGTAAGGCACAACAGCAAGCTCCATAAAACACACATAAAAAATAAGAGCCATACACTACTTGGAGTGCACACATGAATTCAGCCACAAACTAGAGGGAAATTATATTTTAACAGAACTATCAGAATCCTCTTGTAAGCACCAAGAAAAAATTATGTACGAAAAATCATGGCAACCATTGAAATATCAATACAACTTAATGAAGTAATCTAAATGGAGCAGAGCACACACAAGAACACAATTGGCAAATTCAAAAGACGATGACTCTTACCACCAGTCATAATAATTTTCAGCTTTCATTCAATTCTCTGCATTATGTAATACTAGTACAAATGCTCCCTGATTACAACCAGCTCCCATAAATTGATTCTAATTTCACATCAAGGATCAAGGACAATATACACAACTGAATATAGTTTTTTTTACAAAAATTAGTTCAAGTAGAGCTAACACTAAAAGTATTCTTCTTTGATACCCTGTATTAACTCAGCGTTATTGGTTCCCTATCCAATGTCAACTTTATGAGGTTGCAGCAGATTCTATTGGCAGTCAGATTATATGGAAGATGGTCTGACACTTCAGGACTTCTAGTTTTACTATGTAATTCATTCATCAAATGTCATACAAGAGATTAGAGATGAGTTTAAAGAAAAGGATCTAATCAGACATATGACTATAATTTTATCAGAAATGGCTCAACTAGAGCATCAATAGTCTCAAAGAAGGCTAGACGAGCTCTCACCATCTTGTCCCTTAAACACTCATACATTATCTGGTAGCTGCCTATTTCTGTCACGAGTTCCAGTAGTAAGCTTTGGTTTTACTTTCCTCTGTTCCTTCTTCACCCTTTTCACTTCATTCACATATGCTTCAACAGCTGGTAAACTCTGCTGTACCCTGGCAGCCACCATTTTATTTTCGAACTACTGCACGGTGCAAAACTTGTGGGAAAATGGAGGCGCCCATAAAATTTGGAAAATCAGTTCTCCATGATGAAACATTTTTGAATATATTGTACTCAGCCAGTTGTTCCAATGATCCCCGAGTAAAAATACAAATTAGACAAGATTGTACCTAAAAATAAGGCGAGACGTGTCCCAAGAGCTCACAATAACAGAGGTAATTGACAAATCTCACTTTGCCAGCATTTTTTACCAAGAGAAAATTAACCTTTCCCACTGCAGGCATTAATCTGAATATGCTATTAGGGCAATAGCATTGAGATTGCAACAATACTGATTTTTTAAAATCAAGCTGACACCCATTTTTCCCAAGGTCCCACAAGGAAAAATATTTGTTGTCCTATGATGACTGGGCTATTGATTAAAATTTGCTAGTGCATCACATATTTTTAATTAGTAGCCAAATGTCAGAAGCTGAGGAATATAATCCAATTTTATTCTCTTCAATAAAATTCAGTCTACAAAAAAGGAATTTTGCTTCACCTGCCTCTCAATCTCACCTCATTCTCAAGCATACATATCATTGTAAATAATATGAAACAAAACATTTGGTAACTTACATAATTACTTACAACTTGCAGTTACTTTTTTTGACTTTTTTTGCCCAAAGCCTTTTTTTGAAAAACTGCGAGAATTAATTGGTTAGTTAGTTATTCAGGGGAGGCAACCGACAGCCGAGATCATTTGCACCATTTTAGGAAATGGGTTATTGGGTAAAGGTAGAAGTTTTCAGGGAACAGAGGAATGGTGCAGAGAAAACTGGCATTGGCATTAGCATACTCTTAACGACAGGCAGCAAGGGGACCACGGCTTACCGTCCCACCCGACAGACAGACTGTTGATATAGTAGGTAGAGATTAGGTATAGGCATATCGCACTATTAAGATAAAAAAACTACAACTATAGCATATGCTATGTGCCACTTAAGTCGATTAGAAATACAAAAGCAATAAAAGAGATATATATTGTTCTTGATGTAACACGAAAAATTCTTACCACCCCATCTACGGAAACCTTCTAGTACTACGTCCATAACGTATAACGGTTTTGCCCTATGCAGTGACCACTCTATATTATACTTACTCTATGATACTAGAAAATAAGGTACTTAGAGATAATAGAATGCTGAAGGTTGTTATCAAAGGAACTGGGCAAGTAAGGATGAGGATGAAAGGGCATTAGGGATGGTCTGAAAAGGGTTAGGAAAATATGACGATTCAAAGAAAGAAATAGAATAGGAATGGAGCGAATAGGTGAATGAAATGCGAAGTTCAAACATTCAAATCAATCAATTTTAGAAGACAAAATAATCAGCATCCCTTTATGTTAGCAAATTATGTGAAGAATATTAAATTTTTAATTTCTATAATAGAGACAGTACTAAAGTTCTGTTGTTTTATTAATGAAACGAATGCAGGAGGATGAGATTGATGAAGCGCACACTATTAGTTCACTACCACAATTCTGCAGTGAAAGAGAATAGATGGTCACCTTTAATTTCAATGCAATATTAAGTCCTTGGAAACATGGTTTCAACCTTGGCCCTTATTCTAAATGTCATATAGGAATACATTTGCTGATAAAAAGTAGAATTTATTGTTGGAATGCAATTTCTCATACATCCCAGTGTGCCACTGGTGGGAAATTCCTCAACAGTTGACAAACGATTAGTCTAGTGTGTAGCATCCTTGGGTCTGCCTGGTCAGTCGGCTTGAGTTGTTGGTCAATGCAAGTTGGTCTGTGGCAGTCGTGGTCTATGTCGCTCAAGTTATGTGAAGTTCGCTACCCTATGTGTTTTGTGGTGCGTGGAGTTCTTGTAATTGTCCTTTGGAATAAAGTGTTCCAAAAGACTGGAAAACCACTGTGCCACTCATTTTCATCCCCTCATTATATTTATGAACCAAGAAATACAGTAATTAAATTAAGAATATCATAACATTAAAATCCTTACCCTGTCTTTTCATCGAATCGAAGCTGAAGTTCACTTTCTGTGAAGCGGGTGAGATCTCCCATGAATTTACAACCAAGCTCCTCCACCAAAGAAACTCCGAATTTTCCACCAAGACTTCTGACTTTGTTAATGGGAAGCTTACTGAAGAGCTCAGGAACTGATGAATGTGGAAGAACTGTTTGTCTATTTGGTTTATGAAGACCACAAGCTAGTTTACTTAATACCTGAGAAAATTCATACACTGGAAATTAATTAAAAGTAGAAGACTACATTACATTTATTCACATCTATCAATATTGATATCCATAAAAAGTCCACTATTCTCTCAAAATATTATTCAAATAAATTAATATAAGGATATATGCAGTACCTTGTTCGCTGATATGCCAGCAGAACATTTAAATCCTGTAGTTTCAAAGATTGCAGCTCGCATTTCCTCCACAATTTTAGCGCCAATGGCTAATCTCACACTATGAGGATCTGAATCAGGTTCCCATAAGCTCTTCAACCACCTTGCTGTTCCTTCGGCTCGAGTTTCTGGTGATCAGCCAGACAATGAAATGGTAATAATTACATTCAGTCAAGAGAATGTAAGACAACAGACACATTGTCATTTATCATTTTGTAAATCACATTACTTTTTTGATAAGTGGTTTCATTTAAAATAACGAATGAGACAAGAAAAGCAAAGAAAATGATTGTGATTAAAATTTTTCAAAATGAAGATGAGTATAACTTAAAATAAATAAACATTAGGAAAGAAAAAGGGGCATGCATTATCGGTGATTAACAAGACATTAGTACATTATAAAATTGTAATAATGACTGCATCCATGGGAAGGTAGGGACTGTAAGTGTGTGTATTTCAGATTCTGACATGACATCTTGTGATGTGATACCCTTTTCAAGGATGATATAACTGGAAGAATACTTAGAAAGTGGTATTCACAAAAAGACCACGCATTAAGTCATAGCTAGTACCACTAAAAGCCATTAATGTGAGACTTTGATGAAGGAGCTGTTGACCTGTTGGATTTCCCTTGGTATGCATGTACAATACACATCTAACATTCATAAAAACATTGGAAAACGAGACGATTGTTGCATTTGCAAGCCATAAAGACTCAATAGGGTTCATCACATAACTAGAAACTTTACCTTCATCATTGACACCGTCTACCGCATACCCTACGACGAAAGTGTTAGGTAAGGCTATTAAAGTCATGAATTCACCAGGATATTTCTCATCAGCAAGTCTTTTGTCAACTTCTTCCGAAAGATCAAGATATGCCTCGTCGACACTAGCACGCTGCACACAGTTGCTGAACTTGCACATAACCTCCAGGACTTCATTCCCTGCATCTCTATACCTATAATGTTTAACACTTTAGCCTCCGATCGATAATTTTCATTCATTATTCTGCTTTATTTACTTACTTGGTTAAATCAGCCTTTCCCCTTACTTCGTTGACACGAACAAGGATAATATCGGGACATTTTTCCTTCGCTTCGTCCCCTCTCATAAACCTGGTTACACCTCTATCACGAGCTTCATAGTTTACTGCAATTATACTAATCGTGGGAAGCAATAAAGGAGATGAGAAATCATATCAATGCAATATCAATTCAAACAATAATGCAAATCCAAATATTAATACCCTCCTCCTTTCCAAGTATTGTATTGAACAACAGCGGCCGGCTTCCCTTTGAATTCAGGATTTATCCTTTCTTCTACCTGTACATAAAAACAGTCCATATCCACTAAAGCAACGACCCTTGACCGCATCATTATAAATCATTTATAAACATTTTGCACTCATCACAAATCACTTTCTCGCGCTTTACGCGGGATATTAAGTTGAATAACTAAATTCAAGTCCCTCGTAGTGGCGCTAGGATCGCTGTTAAAACTTTCGTCTTGTTTATCTGAAGTGTTATAATTTATGCGTTTTTTAAAACCTGGGTTCTAGGTGGATTTTCCTTTTTTTAGCTTATAGTTTTACTGCTTAACTTAAATATATATCAGAAAAGGTTATGAAATACCATTAGAATTTGTTATAGCTTATCCACAAGTATATCCTTTTTAGGATAATGTGAAATACTTAGTGCGTATAAAATTGTAAACACATTATTTTTATTGTCTAGAAAGGTTTTGTAGCCTAAAATTTGCTTTTTATCCACATATAAGGCCATTTTTTACTTTTCCGTTTTCGAATTTGCCGGGCTCGAAAGTTCATTGTCCCAGACGTCTCAACGCTGGTGACGCTGGTTAGGTGGTGCTGCCCTCAGAGAGAGCCGACAGAACTAAGCCATTTGGCATCTGTAGCCCGTCAGTTGTACGAATTCGCCCGAGTAGGCTGACAGGAATATGACAAGTTCATAAGTAAATAGGTTTGCTTGCGGCGATGGCTCGTATTTGGACCACCAAGTGTTTCATTCCGGTCGTTATTGGTGAGCAAATGCATTCTTCATTCGGTACAAGTATTTTTGAATGGACTTTTCATTCATGTTCTTTGTAATTTGCTATCGGCTTAGGCATGTTTGTCAGACGCAGTGGCACGTTTGTGTTTACAATGGAGAATGAATGGTGTTGCCGAAATTATGTATTCAGGGTGTTGCAAAAGTTTTGTATCTACCTTTCATTTATTGATTTTAATTTATCATTCTAGCCATTTAGTATTAGAATGCATCCACAGCTTTTATCGATTGTCTATGCATGGGCAATAAAGCGGACGTATGTTAATGGTAGATTTTGGTGACTCAGGGAAGGTGATTAGCTTGGGGTAGTCCAGTCAAACATTTATCCTCGATGGATTTGTCATTTATCGATATTAGGCAGCGTTTGTGGTATATTTAGGGGACTAGTTATTTTGTTTACATGTACAGCTGTCAGTCTCCTGAGTCCGAGGTTGTGTATGTGTTTACGTCCTGGCGTTAGGGAGAGCGGAAGGAATTAGGATAGTTGGACCATAAATTAAAACCTGTACCTTCAGATGAGTTCACTTATCCTGTGTTATTAACCCGCCTTATATTTTGGAAATTTGAAGGCTTTCAACGCATGGATTTTAATGACATCCGCACGATATGTTTCGTTTGTCGTCTTTTGTGTTATTATCATTAGTCAGCCGTTTAATTTACTTTGCGGTTGTTTCTGAGTTCAAAAACAATTTTTTCCAACTGCAAGCTGCGTTGATGTACGGTGTCGTTTGTACTTGTATTCTTCGGTGTGCCTTTTTCGTTTCGTTTCAAACGCCTGTCAGGAGTCACTGTCGGAATTTTTTCAGTGTCTTATCTCCAATATTGCGAAATTCATCATCAGCATGCGATGTCATGTTTTTCCCTCTAGTATCCTTGTCAATAATTTGCAAATCCCATCAAATTAGGTCTTATTCATAAATCATGGTATGGCGATAACTATTCCCAGAGGGCACAAAGTGTGCAGTATACCTAAAGTAAACCCAATTTTAACGTCAGCATCGGGTATATAACAGACGCAGATCAGATGTAGACGTTCATATAGAGTTTACAATAGTTTTACTGCAACTTTGTAAGCATGTGTGGACTATTTCATTTCGCGTACCTACCAGGATACAAATTTTCTAATTCTCTCCTTTCAGTGGTGTTCTGTTTCATCAGCATTAGTGTGACTAAGGGAAAATCGGAAGAGATTGGCGATGCATTTTACTTCGCTACAAGCCCTGAGGAAAGGGTTACTGTGCTAGCTGGAGATTCGACTGAGTTGAGCTGTCGGGCCTCCCAAAAGGATGGTATTGCATATGCTTGGCAATTGGATGGCCAGTCGTTCCGCAACTCTACTCGCCGGTTTCAGCGAGGATCTCATCTCATCATTCGGAGGGTGGATCCAGTGAGGGATGCTGGAGAGTTTAAATGCATCGCGACCAACACCAGTACGGGGTTTTCATTGGCTAGCACACCCGCTTCCCTACGCATACTCTGTAAGTGAAATAGTTTTGCTCTATACCACTTTTGTATACTGTTGTTAATTTTTATCGATAATGCGCGGCAGAAAATATTTTGGAATTAGCGGTTAACCGCGTTCTTTGGGATAATTTTTATTTTCGTCTTTGTTAGGTTTTCATTCTTGTCATTAAATCACTTTTTATTCAGTTATCTGCCACTAGTACTCCTAGTATTTAAGTTCATGTCACAGAGGCAAATGACTCCAAATTTTTTAGCCGAACGTTTCTTTTTCGATTTCCTTCCGTCATTTTTACTAGGATATTTTTCTCACCCAGCCATCCTTAAGGAGACCAAAACCGAGATAAAATTCTGCATTTTATTCCTGTAATATTGGTTTAATATGTTCGGTATCTCAGCCGTGCAGCTGTTTTGCCTTATTCTAACTGTTAAAATTGTCCTATATTCTTTGCCAATACCAGGCCTAATCTTCTTAATTAACTTTTTATGATGAGTATATTTTGTATCCGGTATCCATGCAGCCTTTTTTTCCGAATCCTTAGCTCATAAACCTCATCTTGTGGAAACATGGTCCTTGAGAGTGACAAATACACATGAGAGCTAAAACGAAGTTTGCTTCAAACTTACCTGAAATATAATTTTCATTCTTGCGATGTACCTACCTATGTACTCTAATTACGAAATTGCGATGGTCTGGTGTTCATCCGCCACCACAGTTTCAGGAAAGGGGTGGCCCGTCAATGCGTTTCAGATTTGCGGTATAGGTTAATGTAATTCTCGGAACTGTTTAGAGTCTCTTTGTAACAAGGTAGATAAGTCTAAGTATCATAGAAAAATTCCAATTTTGGACGTGCTATTTGTGGATTTAATAGAATATGAGTTTGAATAATTGCCTTCTCGAGTATATTCGCTGATATCCCTTGTGTGACTTTTATGACAGTATTCCGTCCTTTTCACCATTAAGAAAGGTATTGCAATAAGCATTGGAATAAGTAGACTGTGGAAAGGACACTGAAAAATTTTGCTTTGCGCTCCCGGTAATGCCAGGGTATATACGATTTTTATGGAAGGCGGAAGTGAAGATACGCTCCTTCCTCCCCCTTGCTTCTACTCTTCACTTTGTATCCGTATGATGTAAGAATGATAAATCAGCCATGCCGATTTAAGCTATCTCCCGTTTAGTTTTCAACATAGATATATCGTGCTGATATCAGCAGATGTTTTTCGTCATGCATTTTCATTCCGCCGCGAACGTAAAGCATTACGTGCCCGCGAAATGTAATGGTTTATCATGTGTTTTTATGACGAAAGACTATTGAGGTCCCAGGGTTTATGAAGATCAAGGGAGATACGATAAAAATTCAAGTGGGTATTTGTGTCTCGTTCGATTAGAGTCTTCCCTCAATTTGATGTTGAGTGTAGTGCTAGAAGGAGAGATTGGTGAAGTAGCGTGTTGCTTACAACTCTGAAGGTTCAGCTTCGTATCCTGGAAGTGACAAGACTCTTTTCCTTGGAATACCGGTCCTCACGTGAATTCTATGAGGTGAGCATTCGATGGACTGCTCACCGTCTTTTGGATGAGCTATTTATCTGTGGATCCGATGGTGCGTATCGTCAATAGACCGGATTTCTAACCATTCTCCCTCCGTTCTCATTTAATCATCCCCTCTTTACTCATCTCGGGGGTAGGATTGCCCTTAGTTACTCCATCGCCTCCAAATTACAACCAATGCAACTGCAGCTAGCGGCCGCAGCGATTGAATAGGAGAAATAAATTATCTCTTATTCCTCGAGCCGCCTCGTGGTGCTCGTTCGTGCGTGTTTTTTGTATTTTGGGACTCCAGAAGCTATTGGTTTGGATTTGTTAATTAGCAAATTACCCTTGCTGAATTTTAATTGGGAGAAACGCGAAGTAATTTTGTTCGTGCTGAATTTTAACTGTGGAAAAATTCTAAAGAATTTTTTGCATTTAAATTTGTCATGATTTTTTAGCACAAAAACATTTTCAGTTCTGTTATCACGGTGCATATTCGATCAATAGTGAACAGATGCATGTTTTTATATCATTTTGTAAGGCGTATTTTTGTATAGCGTGGATATACGGATACCAAAATAAGGGAGTATAGCTCTCACATCTAACCTTTGCGACTCAATTGTCGTGTCATCGTATACTTTTCGTTACCAAGTTATTCAATATGGTCACCATTGCTAATTTTCTTTTATGATGCTCGATTTTCTACAGTGATTACCTGGGTCTTTTCATTTATTTCGAGGGTCATGTGATATTGTTACGTTAATTTCCTCTTTCTTTGCCCAAAATATTTTCAAATTTTACAGTTATTAGGCTTCAGTCTACAATCACTTGTCGTTCTCGGTAAAGTTTTTAGGGGTATGTTACACTATTGACAATTAAGTGCTAATGTTATTACGCATGTTTTTCTTTTATTTTATTTTCTCATTTGATGTTTTTTGTGAGTGTGAATTAATTTTCTTTCCTATATTTCCAATTAAAGTGGATCAAAGGGTGATTTTTAATTTTCAGTGGTAACTGGTTCTCTGAAAGAGCTTGTAAATCTCGGCGCAACGTCCTCTAGGATGCTTAGTGACTGGTGTGAAGAAGCTCTGGCATTCTATTACTGTTTTAATTTGATAATAATCTTTCATGTAATGCAATACAGTTCAGTATGAGGAATTGCGTGAAAGCCAAGATTGATTTTGTACTGTTTGAATGCATTCACTCTTTAGCACAAACTCGCTCATCGATTTCCATGGCAGTGCAATAAAATTATTCGTTCTAGTAATTTTTGGCTTCTTAAACATTTAGGAATGATAGATATTTTGCATTGCGTCTTGTAGCTTGAAATGAAGAGATTACGTTGGCTGGAGGGGATATACATTCAATATAATTATTATTATTTCAAGGATACCCGTTGAAAATTAGGCACATTAACTCTTTTGGAAAAGTATTTCATGGTAGTAGCTATGATAGTTTTTATTTGAATGTAATTCTTGCTATTAAGGACATTTGGTGGTTTTGAATATGTAGGAGCTAAACAGAACGGAGGAAAGGGCAAGGTGATGAACCCCGCTTCGGGATAAACTTGATCTTAACCATAGGAGTCAATTGGTTCACTCTCTAGCCTCCCATCAGTCTGGATTGTAGTTGAGTTCTCCACATTTCACCCAGTTAATTTCTCTGAAAATATCTGCAGCTGCCGTGTTTTGAATCCGGACCCTCTGAAGGGAGGCTAGTAGATGAGGAACGTAATCAAACCTCCACGCTTAGCCGATCTTCTGAATAATGCCCCTTTCTACCTGAGGAGTCTGGATTCCTTACAAATTCCGTTCAAGTGCCTTTTAGTTCATGAAGCTAAATCTGAGATGTGTTTATTGGTTGGGTATCGGATATTTTGTGGAAGCCAAACGCGTCGTAGAGATGGGAACTGTCTCCTCTACACCTACCGGGAATATCATTTTTCGACAAGTCAATAACTACCTGAACATCATCCTCAGCTACAAATTAAGAGCTTTTTGTGGTCTTTTACTGCATTTGATAAGAAGTAGGCATTAATTAATATCTGAAGAGAGAGTATCTAAATATGAAGCAGCTACCGTCGGGATATGACGAGACTTCAGTTTACAACTGATCTAGTATCCAGGTATATTAGACAAAAACATTACATTGAGGTGGTTATTGACACCAGTTATTACAAGTATAATTTTATTCACGTCATACATTTTCTGTGCGAGTTGAGAGTTTCCATTAGATACAAATATTACTCATGTATCTATTGATGCTCATATTATTGCTAGGATGCTCATTGTTGAATGACAGGGATAACTGAAATTTTTACAGCGAAACTTGCTACCCTTAAAATTACCAATCACGAATTGTCTTTGATCATTTCTGATGACGTATTCTAACTGGGAAAGAATGTGAATTTTTTTTGGTGAAACAGAAATTTGCATTCCACAATTCGCAGTGGACTAATTGCATATAAGCATTCCGAATGAGAATAAATACGTTTTTATTCCTCATTTAAGGCCATGTTGCGGGAAGGACATCGGTGATTGGTCTATTTTGCTGGGGATAGGCACATTTTTTTGCTATTTTTTTATAGGACTCACTTCGTCCGGCAGCTGTTCACACAAGGTGAATCAGTGCGGTAGATGAGTTGGGAAGATTGGACTTATAAGGATTTGACTATTCCTGGAGTATTGATGCACTCCCTGGAATCACGGTCGTAATAAGCTGCTGATTAAAAAGTGAAGTAGAAGCATTGACTAGGTTGACTCAGGAGTTAGATGAAGGTCCTCGGTGGATCCACCACATTCCAATATTTTTTTGAGAAAAATATACGAAGTGTAACTGTGTGGGTGAAAAAGTTGGACATTTCATTAACGGCTTGGAATTAAGTGTTATGAAGATGTACAGACGGTCCTGTAGCGACCATGATTTATTGTCGACTACGGCAGTGTTGCGTTTTTCTTACTTTCCTCATATTAGACGGATAAAACCAGGGTGAAAGGTACCAGAACCGGTAGAGAATGTCTCTGAGAACGCATGCAATGCAAAATTGAAGAATTGTATGACGGGTCACCGGTGTTGGAGAAATTCTTGTAAACCTTGCTTGTGTGTGATTGAACTCACGATGGTGACTGTATTTAGCATACAAACTTGAGTGAGTGAGTGATTGTGTGGGTCACTGTTCGTTTTTATTTTTACCTTGTATGCCTTAATTTTGTGTGTGACGATTGTTTGTCGGTTGCTACAGTAACACTGTGAGGGAGTTTGCGAGTGTGTGATTTGTTTTCATTTATTTATAAATAATTCTCGGGTATCCAGCCGAGTAAGATTTTGCGTTGCTGACGTTTCGACGGAATGGAGGAGTATGGAGGAATACTCCTCCATTCCGTCGAAACGTCAGCAACGCAAAATCTTACTCGGCTGGAAACCCGAGAATTATTTATAAATATCATTCGCCGAGAAAGGACAAAATCATATATGTTTTCATTAAGTATTCTGTGTATGCTTGATTTTGCCCGAGTGTAGAGTGTAGTCCAAGAATAGAGCTAACTTACTTTGTATAAACTCCTTCCATCCCCCCTTCCCCTTTTTTTCCTCCGCCCCTTGAAATTACGGCTTAGGGGATAATTTATTCTTCAATTTTGCACGTATTAGTAGCATTAGGTTTTAAGATGCTCCAGCTGCTACAATTATTGTCGCTACACCTAATATCATACTGAGCTTAATCCTATGACAAACTCAATAACCAAACCCATGATCTTCAGGCTGTCCGGCCGAGATTTACATACTTCCTTTCCCATTGCGCTCTTCGCGATCATAACGGAACGGAGGGATAGGGTCCTCCCCCATGAAATCAATATGGGACGTGCGTAAGGGCGCGTGTGGCGCTGTGTGAACTCGTGGCGCATGCATTGGTGATCACCTTTCTTGCTTCTTTGACGAATGCCCGCATTGGCTGGTTTATTCGGTCGCTTCCAGGTGAGCGGTTGGTATTCCATCCCGTCCGGCCTGCGTGAAAGGCTGGCTCGGGAGTAGAATTTTCACGGCCAGCTTGCATTGCGGGTGGGTTGCGTTTTTTTGAGCTCGCATGACACTGTGGGCACTGGCGATGATAGTTGCGTACCGCGTTAACCTCGCCGTCAATCCATACCGGAGGGAACTTGGAGGTAATTTCGCGTGTCGGTGATAATGAACAGTCTGCCCCCCACGCAACAGGCATGGACCATTCAGGCGGCCGGGGATATTTTCCCTTCATTTTTTTTACCTATCACGCTCGGACTGGCCTTCACGTGCTATTGCGGGTGGTGAAAAAAGAAGAAATGTGAGGAGCGCACGTATTTCCGCATGGGGAAGGAAAGTAATCGAAATGGTTTCGAATGTGAGCTCCGGTTTGCTTCATTCCGTAGGGGTCCTCTTCAGGTGAGTTCTCCGCTTCGAAATATTCGGTTGAAATATTTTCCCCACTCCGGCTCTTGGAGTGAGACGCGATCCTGAAAGGTTACTGCCCACGCCTGTTTGAACGCTTTCGCATCCATTGTCGAAGAAAAATGCAATTCCTCACATCACTTCCTAGCCCGTGAAAGTTTTGATTGGTTCGGAGCTTTAGGAGACTTCATTCAGCGCACTATCAACAATGACGGAAAAGTAATCTATCAACTCTGCTAACACGGTTGCCTCTTTGAGCCCAAAAGGTGGGAGAAAGAAAATTATCAATTTTTTATGAAGCATTTATCAATGCATTAACGTAAAGAATATTTTAAGATCTAAAAGTTGTTTTTAAAATTGGTGTTCTACATTTTGCTATTATCCGTCTTTTATCCATATACAGCTATTTCTCTCGGCATTGATTTGTCACGACTAACCTTTCATTGTGATTGTTTTGCTTAGTTTCATGGATTAGCAGTGTTTTTGAAGGCTTGGGGTAATTACGAAATAAGGGAAAGAAGTGTGATTCGGTTGTCTTTAAATATGCCGCCAATCATTGAATTACTTCAGATTTTGTAACTGAAAAATTGTCAAAAGTTTCTAGAGTAATTGACGATGTTGGAAGTCAGGGTTTATTTAAGTTTCGCATAAGTATTGTCATCGACATGGGATCATTAAATTAATGTTTAGTCAACATATATGTCTAATGCTGGTTGCAATTTTGATTCGGGAATCGTGCTAGTTGCATTATCGGTCAGTGCGTTGGCGTGTCAAATGTCAACCTAAAAACTCCCCTCCTCTGAAAAGTCCTCTTAGAAAATGTGATATAACTATATCAGCGAGACATTATTATATATGGAATAGAACTTAATAGCGAGACATCACACACATCTACTCTTTCCCCATAAATCATATTCTTGTTTGACTACAGAGCCAAATTAGACTTCATGGAATATTTAGAATTTTACTGCCTTAAAAAAATGCTCCTACCTAAAACTGCTTTGTTTCAGTTAGTTAAATGACCATTCCTCCTTGAATCCCTCGCCCCTGCTAACTGTTTTACTGTCCTCTCCTCCCTTTCCGGATCTTTTCCCCACAGTTTCCTGAAAACCCCCCTTTTTTCTGTTTACCCACGCAGGGACTCTTCAATTTCTCCTTGAACCTTCCCAGAACTTTCTCCTTCCCTACTTTCCCACACCCTCGTAGATCCTCGTGTAAGGCCTAGTCATACCCCCTTTCATGTCGTACATCTGTATCTACATGTACGCAATACCCTGCAAGCAGCAAGTGTGTTTGGTTGGGAGTGAACGAGCGCAGGCTTGCATTAATGCCATGCAATCGATACTTATGTTAGTTACTACACTACTAAGGGTTTTGTTGTTTACCTAAAATTCTAAAATAAATCCGATCCAAGTAAGAAATGATGGATCATCATTTGGAAATGTACTATTAAATTATTTGGAAATTACTAATGATGCTACTAGGATAAATCCAACACCATCTGGGACGGACACCGTAAATATACAAATATTTGACATTTTTATGGAAAAGATGCCGTTTGAAAATGGCTTGTGTATAGCCGGTGGGGCCAAGTTGCCTTCGGCTCGTCGCCTTTTTGGGTACAATCAACTTTGATACCCTGAAAAAATTAAGATGTCGGGATATGAGTCAGGCAGAGCCAAACTATAACGACCTGTTCAATCGAGGCATCAGCTTGCTTTCACATAAGAGGAAATGGGGCCGACACCTCCAAATATTCATTTATTTTCCGATAAAAAACAAATAACCCAGTATGGATGCAATAGGCCGAAAACCCTATCGTGACTGACCTGATGGTGTATAGCGTCGGAATTGGTTGAGGCCAAAAAGTAAAGGTGTGGACTATAGGTAATTGGTGCGCCTTGTTTTTAATCGTGTCAATGTTCCACAAGGTCAGAATTCATCTGTCAGCTCATCATAATTTGGAGGCGGCAACGCTGGAATTAGTCGCGAGGATCATCAGTTGATTCCCGGCAGACGACTCGTATTCGTGTGGGGGAGGAGAATCGCAGCGTTCGAGAGGAAGCTGCCGCGCTCCGCCCCCACCATTTCCACGCCGCGCCACGGCTACTTTCCACACCCGGTGACTGCGACGCGCCGGGTCTTTTCGGCAATCCTTCGAGGAAAGGGAAAGGCCCCCGCGAGCCGACTTGTATATTTTAAGAGAGCGAGAGGGTGCGCGTATGCATACGCTTCGTGTGAAGAATTCCTTGGTTCAAAGGGACGCCAGATTCCACACGCGTCCCTTTCCCTTCTCGCCGCTTTCTATTCTCCCTAGCGCACCGCACCCTGGGAGGTGAGGAAAAAGGAAAGCCTTCATCTGCGGTGGGGTTTGTGAGTCCGTATTGCTCTATGTATGCCTCCGGCGAATACACTTGATCCCTTTGGCCCTTTACAAACTGATTTTCCCGGACCTTACACTTTTCTTTCACCCATTTCGCTTTATTCTCAGATCGGAAAAGTGTGAAAAAAAGTCTTCGTTCTTTGGCACGCATGATGAAATCAGCATGTTTATTTGCCTCTATATCAACCCAACATCCCCTAAAACGAGTAGATATGGTAGACATTATGTGATGCATATCTTAATGCAAGTAGTAACATATTACGGCTTTTCGTTTAGATTTTATTTTAGCCATCCAAGATTTCGGCACTTAGGTGCCATTTTTCAAGAATTCAAAGACCTTGAAAGTGTTACTCAGTGCCTTACCTTGAAAAGTTAAAATAAAACCCGTGAATGTTTTACCAAGGTATTAATTTCATTATGACAAGCTTGAAACTTTTCCCGAAATAGCCCCTATATCACGTTCATAATGTCACGTATCCACAGTGCGCCACTGATGGAAAGTGAAAAATTAATTATTTACTCTGTAGTGATCAATTTAAGACACGGTGATTCGATTGGTTATATACTTCGAACAGGCATTTTAAAAGTGGTAGGAAAATTGTACTTTTGATTATATTATGAAACAATCAAATAGCTCCCCAATTTAACGTTTGCACAATGGCCTAGGGTATTAAATACAGAGAGTTATTCAAGGTATGCATGATCGTAACTGTGTCCGGCTAGACGTAGTGGAATGATATCATAATGAAAAAACACAAGAGATAGCACTTATCCCACATTTTTCCACAGAATAAGTGCTATCTGTTGTGTTTTTTCATCAAGGTATGCATGATACAAAGGAATGGAGTGGAAGGTAGACCATTACAAACGAAAGAAGGGAAGAAGATGATTATAAATAGGGAATGAAATATATTTACGTTCGTTGGTGTGAACGTGTCTCAAAGGGATGGACCCATTCTCGAGTCCCTTTATTTTATTCATTCCGGAATTCATTGGGAATGTGGTTGGTGACGGTGGGAGGGATGTCGATTGAAGAGAAGAGGAAGGAGGACGGGAATAGAATTTTTTGGTTGGCACGAATCAGTAGACGATATACAGGAGTAAACAGAGAATCAATTTGGCAAAAACGGATGGTCTCTAGAAAGCTTAAGGTGGTGTCGAAATTTATTCTAAATTCGATGACAGTCCTTCTGGTTCTCTAAATTTTTCAAGTTCGAATTTGGCTTATGTTTGAAGAATTATGTTGTGTAAAAATTGCTACTGAGTGTGACTTAAATAGTCGAATTGAAAAAGCATTGACTCTGAAGGAAACGGCGATAGCACATCAAAGGTCTCCAAAATCAAGATTAGTTTGCATACTACAGTAATAACCTTGGAAAATGGCTTTTGAGTAGTCTTTACACTTGTTCTTTCGCCAGTAAAAGGTTATATGAAACTTATCCCTTAGCGTGTACAATATTTGCCTTGAATGGGTAGGTAATACCAAATATGAAGGCTTCTGTAACTACCGCGCATCTAATCGAGTGGATTTGACCATCCGATTGCGTCGAAACGTCCGAGGTAGTATTTACTAATATGAGCAATGGAATGGTTCAACATGCTCCTCTACTGATAAGTTGGTGGTAGGAATTTAAGGTCTCTGACTTACAATATCTGTTTTCTGGCGGTGAAATTTTGGAATTTATTCTCCACTAAGGTGGATGTGTGACCGGAATACACAGTACCGTCCATAAGTTCTCGCACTAAGCCAGTAATAAATTAAAACGCTCGATCTCATGCTTTATCTTTGTCTATTTATTCCAAATAAGATGCCTTTGAGGCAATACACCGGTAGGGCAAGTGTTTCCAACTTCTTCATTGCGTGATAGTTGTAAATAATATTATAGGATTCATGTTTAGCGAGCTTGCCACTTTCTTCCTTATCTCTTTAGTCGTTTCAAAATTCGCACCCTTCCTCTGTCCCTTAAATTTTAGGAAGAGAAAATGGTCTTTAGGAGACAAGTCTGGCAAGTAAAGGAGGATTTTGCTCTGTTGCGACCTGCCTCTGATCCAGGAAGTGATTAATCATTGCAGCCGTGTGGGTCTGCGCGTTGTCTTTCTGAGGGGAAAAAAAACTGCGATTGCGGTGAAGATTAAGACGAGCTTGTCAAATTCAGGCAGGCAAGCGTTATATCCCACCGTTGTTTAATGTGTACCCATGTTCTAATATCATTTATTCATTGCAAAGCGTCCAGGCACGAGATATTCGTGAAAAATGTCGAAATTCACTTTTTTTCGACAATGTTCACAATTTTAATTTACTTTTAAGGTTTCGGCCACTGCATTTATCATTCACGGTTGACTCCCGATCCTTCCGAAGAAGTTTGTGGCGATCAAGAACCGTTGTTTGACTACGGCTACATTTTCTTATATCTACTATGTCAGTTACGCATTATTAGTGAGTGAAGAATCACAGTGTGAGCTAAATTTAATCTTCCTTTCTTCCTCCCTCACGCCCATTATGCGACTCTGACACACGCTACGAATATCAGATTGTCCCTAATGTCCTGACTGAAAAATAATGACACACAGATTGGCGACAATAAGCAATTTACCAGTGAGGTCAGAATTCGTAAAGGCCTGAACAATTTCACCAGGAATGCAGAGCAAAGGTTCAGTGAGGTAGGGAATCCGCTGACTTCTGGGAGAACTCAATCAACTTCTCTCTCTTCCTTCCATGTCACTGTAAGATTATAGATAATGTCGTATTGGGGTGAAATTGAGGCTCTGAAAATCCCTTCCATCTAACCCCTTAGATTATAAGAGTCATCCTGATATGGGCCCATTATATCCTTTTAAGAAGCTCCGGATTTTAATGGTGATCGGGTTAATAGTCAATTTTTTTGACGAAGAAATCATTCATCAAGTATTATTTGTACAGATAGCATGGACGGCGAAGTGTTATTAACGTTAATCCATTTAAAACATTTTTACGACGATTTGTGCCCGAAAGAGTCACATCCGACGGTGGGATTTGTCATCAATGATATTTTCTTGGAAGTAAAGGAGCGTCAAGGGAATCATTTTTCAACTCTAACGAGGCTCAGATAAGATCTAAATGATTTTCCTCCCAAGACACCCACCCAGGGCGGTTGGGAACCTCGTCGGTTGAAGATCACCATTCCTTTATCCTGTGGCAGTCCCCTCGAATATGGGTCTATCTTGGAAGTGACTTCAAATCTTGCCTATGGGGCATTCAGGAAGCCCTAGACCGCCGAGCCGCAAAAGTTTTGAATTTATGCTTTCATAGGTTTTAAGAAAATCCTATTGTTACTTATAATGAAGAACAACTATTTTACGTCGCTATTATCAAGACGGGACAGTTTCCAGCTAGTTTTGCATAACCATATAAATTTTGAGTAAACGTACTCGTCTATGACTAAATCCTATAAAGCAATAAGCTTTGATATGGATAATCATATGCACCTAATATAACTTGCAAGGATTGATAAAACATTGTTATGCAGAATTTAATTCGTATAAGTAATTGAACAGAACAGAATTCGTAATTAAGTTTCTCCGATAGATTACTGATCAAGAAATCTCTTAAGATGCGGTTGGATCGTATGCAAAACTTGTTGGCCGTGGTACGGCCAAGTCTATTAGAATCAGAGCTGTCCTAACACCTTGAGCCTCTGTATCGTCAGAGTCGTCTCATGCCCGGGAGATGACAATTGAAGATCGCCGCCGTGATCGAAAATGAATGTGATTGGTTGAAGTCCCTGCAAGTATTAAGTACGAAAATATGCCCGCTCCGTATATGGAATCAATAGACCGCTAGATATTAGCGTTAACATTCACACATGATCCCCGACGTGCTGGTACGCAATTCATCATGCGCTACTACTAACTTTTTATACTAGTCTCCTCTAATTTTTCACATTATCAAATCTCGTATGAAATAGGCTTAAGGGTTAAATGATGTGGCAAAGGATCATGGTCGTCGGAGCGCCTGAAATGGGAAACCACCGCGACGCAATTCTATTAAGATCCGCCTATCCATCTCCTACCTCAAGTCTCGGGACGTTCCTTTTGTTGTGGAGAGGAGAGGTGTGGACGCTTTTGGGGGTTGGGAGGTGGGTTTGAGTGAGCGCTCAGAGCCGCGGAAATCCACTCGCATCCCGCGTGTCCATTGTCGCACATTCCATCCGCCAGATTTCGCGCCAGGGTCCCCTCCCGAACCCCCGCGACTCCGTCCCTTTCTCTCTCTCTCTCTCTCCCTCAAATCTCCTCATCCTCAATCTATTTTTCACGTTTTCCCTCGTTTGTTCCCCCGAAAGTCTCCACGCCCCGGCCCCGTGTTTACACTCGTGTTTGCTCTCCGGCTGGATAGCTTTTCTCTCTCTCTCTCGCACGCGATAAGGGGCGACGACGGGGAGTTAGGAGGGTTGTGCGTATTTTCAGGGGTGCCTTGGGCAAGCCAAGTGATGAGGATCGTGTGTGTTTCCTTGTTATGCGTGGAAGTGGAGAGTGTAAGGGGGGTTGGGGTGGAGAGGACAGAGGTGTGAACCATAGACTAGGTTTTTTTTGCGATACGCGGGTCTGAATATCGCACTGTGATATTAATTTCGCAAAAGGGTCGATATATCTTCTTCTACGTAATTTGGCAATGTCGTGTTAGATCACATGTTTTCTGGTATCGTATAATATCGCATATCAAATTGTGTCGCATGTGTCGTCATCGTCATTAGTTATCAATCCGCAGATTGGTCTGACGCAGCTCTGAATTGGATTCTTCTATCGGCTAATCTCTTCATATTTACGTATTTTTTCTCTTTCACATCCTTCATTACTTGTTCCATATATCTCATAAAAGGCCTTGCTTTGCAGTTCTTCCCGTCCACTTGTCCTACGATTCTCTTCATCAGGCCATCATGTCTCATTATGTGGCCGATTAAGTTGTTTCGTCTTCTTAGGGTATTCAGAAGACTTCTCTTTTCTGCCACTCTTCTGAGGACTTCCTCGTTACGTACTCGGTCGATCCATTTAATCTTCATCATTCTTCTGTAGTACCTACCACACTTAGAATGCTACCACGTTTTTCTTCTCTGCTGCTGTCAAGTTGCGCATGTTGCATAATATCGCGAATCAGTTGATATCACATGCGCGATATGCTGATACATTATCAACTTCACATCGCCAAAGGGTCGAATTATACTCCTCACGGTGACCGAAGGCAATGTCGTATAATAATGATATTGCATAATATCGCATTGCATCACAAAGCGCATGGCATAGTATATCACATAATATTGAATATAGAATGATATCGCAATTGATTGCGTGGGCTACAAACTCCATATCTTTTAGTGATAGATTTTTTAGTTCATGTCACAGATCGCTGCCAATATATGGCAGAATTGAAGAGCCCTTTCTGCAACCTTCCGAAGCACTTCGTGAGACTGAAGGGGGAATGAGGAGTGTGTAACGGTCTCCCACTACTTTTTTTCTCTCATAAACCTTATTTGTCCGATATAATCTTTTCGGAGTCCGTCACGCTCTCTCTGGTTGAGGGCATGCATCCGCGGCGGTCCAGCGCGACAGCCTTGAGAATCTCCTCTCCCGTTTGTTTTTCAACAGCAGCTGCTCTCGCTATGCGGGAATTGTTTCAGTACTCCCAGTCTATCCATGAGACGAGGGGTATTGGGAATCATGCGATGTTAAAGTTTTGGTCTGTTACCTAATTTGAAAGGGATCATAGATAGTTTGAGTCATGTATATCAAATTTATCATGTTGTGGAATAGTCTTTTGAGTAATTTCCAAGCAATTGTTTACTCATTACATATTTCCCACGTCCTAAATGTATGGAGCGTGATACTCTATGGATCAGAGACATGGAACATCGGTAAAGCAGACCAACGAAGAATTGAAGCTTTCGAAACATGGTGCTGGAGGATAATGTTGAAGATTAAATGGACAGATAAAGTGAGGAACGAAGAGGTGTACAGAAGAGCAGATAAAGAAAGGACAATATGGAATACACTACGGCAAAGAAGAACCAGATGCATTGGACAAACCTTGAGGCACAATGAATTAGTTAGAAATATAATAGAAGGGAAGGTCCCGCGAGGAAGACCAAGGGACAAGTATATAGGGCAAATAAAGACGTGAAATAGAGAACATACCAGGGCGTGAGGAAATGAACACTGAATAGGGCAGAGTGGAGGGATGCTGTAAACCAATCCTAGGATTGAAGTATTGATGATAATGATGATGACTCGAAAGTGAAAAGCATAAAAAAATATTATTAATGTCATGTTGCAGTGCCTTTCCTTTTATCGACGCAAAATGCGAAATGAACATACCAGAGTTGTTAGATGCCGTTTCGTGAAAGTTGTTGTGCACGAATTAGTTTTGCTCCCTCCGCGTTTATTTCTTTGCCATTTATAATTTAACTTGATGTAAGTTCCTGTGTCGTGTTATTATGCATTGTCAGTGAATATGTATGAATTGTTTCTTATTGTATAGATATCACCTAATACCGTGCTCTAACAATTTCGCTAAACAACGTCTCACTATTGCAATAAACATATCAAAATAGATATTTTAGCACTTTTCAGGATATGTTTTTGGGTATTTTGCATTGATCTACAGTTGCCATGCTGTATGCGTTGCTACACTTGAACGGAGGTTTGGAAAAAAAGGCTCCACAAGTGTTTTTTGGCGTAGAGAACAATGTTGTTTAATCTGCTCCATGATCGCAAGACATCTACATGATTCGTACGTTGTAAATCATATCAGCTAATGTTTGGTGTCATTTTCCTCAATGATGGGTATCTGTTATAGCTTTTACCCAACGTTCAATATAAACGTACCTTTGAAGCTTCGTAGATAATATTGAGTAGCTATTCAGTTATGCAATGTTGTTGATTTGAACGGTTGAAGGAAAATGCAGTTGGAAATGAATTCCTTGAGGAAGATAATGTCTCAATCGGATCAGTATATTTTCTACATTAATATCATTTCCAGCCATTTGACGCCGAGACCTAAGCAGTGTAGCCTACTGTCTCGATCCCAGTGGATTTTGCTAGTTTTGATCGGACGCTCGGGGAAAAAACTGGAGACCCAAATAGTTGACCGTGTTTTGGCAGTTAAAAAAAAGGAGGAAGCGGCGGAAGGCAAAGGCGAAATGAAGCGGTAGTGGAAGGAAGTAATTTGATCCCTTGCAAAGAGAGAGAGAGAAGGAAAAAAAGGAAGACGAATAAAACAGGCGGGGAGACCTTAGAACCGTCCTCCTTAATACGCCTGGCTCTCCCGAGCGGCGATCCCCGTTACGAGATTTCCTCCTCCAGTGTCCCGCCCCATTAGTGCAGCTGTCTATTTTGACCCGCCGATAAAGTAAACTTTCTCCCCCGTACTCCCCAAACCCCTCCCTCCTGTCTCCTCACCCTTAATCCCCATTTTAGGATGTTCCCATTCATTGGCCGAGTGGCCCTTTCTCATCTCTCCCCGTCGTGGGAGGGTGGCGATGGATCGTATCGACGGAGTTGTTTTTTCTTGTTAAAAGCGAAAAGCCTTAGGAAGGAGAATTGGGAAGCCCCTTTGGGAAGAGACCCCGCCTCCTTCCTCTCCCTACCCTCGTTCGTCTTGTAGCGGTGGGAGGCACCACGGAACACTCCCTAATCCGGCCGCCGTGACATGCCATTCATCAAGGCTAGACGTCCTCCACCCCTCTGGAGGGATATGTATCCGCCCGAGCGGAAGGGGTTAATCGCCCCTTTCTTGTCCAGTTATCCGCTCATCATCCTAACCCTTGTAAAAGTTGCATTTAAGTTCATCCGAGCTGGTGGCCTCGCGATTTTTGGGCTCCTTTGGGTGGTGTGATGATCGCGTCGTCAGCTCGTCGACACAGTGTTGTTTTCTCAGTGGATTGGTAGCTAGCGTTACGTTGTTTTACGTACTAGAATGTATTGGAAAGAACAAACGGTGATTCTTTTTTACTTATTTATTCACCAACAACCAGTGACACACTACTAATACAGGAAAACGGTCAAGCTCCGCCGTCAAAAGTCACTTTGAAAGCGCACACAAAAAAAAGAAAAACGTAATTAACGATGATGGTTTGCTAATGATTACAAAATCACAAGTAAAGGAACATAAGAACATGGAGCTGCTAGGTCTGCGACGCCCCTCTAATCGTTCATATAATTCCCGATTTCATTTAATGCCTCATTACCATCATTACTTGAAATTTTTTTGATTAGTTTGAAGGAGATTTCCTCTAGATTTTCCTATCGACTAACCCCTTCATATTTACGCAATTCTGACTTTTTAAGCTGGCCACGGTTGTCAGGTCACTAACGCGACGGCATTTCTTGAGCTTTATGATCGTGCATACAAAACCGTCTCAGCATTGGTTTTCTGTTTGTCTTAAGGGCCTAAGGCTAAATTAGGTTTGACCCGGGTTGAGCAAAACTTTCGCCAATCGACACAAGTAGTGAATTAGGCATAAAATCGTTGATGTATATTCTCCGTATTTTGGTACCTACCGGTAATGAAAAATATTGGAAGTTTCGTAGTTTTTGGATATTGTGGCGAATTTCAGTATTCATTTACATCATTTGTGTCACCCTTTCTATATAAGGTTGCCCACTATTGGGTTATATGGTGCGATATTACCTTAGAGGTTGAAAAAAATTCCGTAGTTATTAGGGAAAGAGACAGAATTAAGATCATCAACGAAACAACAAAAGGCGCCTAAGGGTCTGCGATTTAACGTCCAAACCGACGGCTGTAACATTGAACTTGAAATATCGTCCACATAACAGTCGAGTAGGGACTATTTTTTTGCTGTATAAAATCTGCCAATCCCTTGATTTGAACCGTGCCCTATATGTGGGAGGGTATATAAATCGAGAAATATTTCATTAGTTTTTTAATTAAATTCTTCTATTATTAAAATATTCACACGGCACACTATTTTTGTCTAAATCATTTCAAAATAATGGTAATTTCTCTGTTTCTTTTTTAAAGAAAAATTGTCACTGGTTAATTTCTCTGGCTAGCCGCTAAGTTCACTGCACGGAGTTGAATTTCACTCTTTCGCTAACCGCTCACTTTCGGACTTGATGCTTATTTGTGACTTCCGGCGACGTCCTTGGAGGGAAATGCGTCGGTGAATCTCTTCTGTCTACCCTCTTCCTCACTCCTCCCCCTTCCCACAAATGGCCGTCGCCTCTCGCATTCCCCTCATTACAAGTTTCCCTCGGGATTCCATTTACCCGCCAGACGCATCTTCTCCTTTTTTTCCTGCCAGCCAAATCCTCTGTTCTGCCGCGACGTTTTTTTTCCGCGAACCGTGACTAATCAAACACTCCCAAGGTTCTTAGATGCTTTCTTTCTCGCTTTGATTGCTAGCCGGATAAGCACCCATTAGACCTGACAATGAAGTCCCATTTTGTTTCATTCCGCGGTCAGTGTTCCAAAGCGAGGATGATTTTGACTCCGTAAATGAAAGATACAGTAATTTGCTCGTTTTTATTCATACTATATGCCTTGATTGTTGAGGCATGTTTTGTACATCCTCGAAAACTATCGCTCATCACAATGGAGTTATACATTTTTTTCAAACTCTGAACAACTTTTACTGATGGGTATTTTCTTCATCATGTATCGCCTCTTTACCCTTCTTGTGGCTTATAATAATCATACTATTCCCATCATTCTCCATTTTGTCACATCATTCTACTACATCTCACGTGAAACTCCGTCAACTTTTTACGCCTGCTCACGTTCTTCAAAACCTTCCTTGCCCTTACAATCCAACCCATCTAAAGTCTATTACGTGTCCTTCTTAAGTAATATTAATAGTGAAATGTAAGTAGTTTCTACTTCTGGTTTATCACCCTGTTTATCTTAAATTAAACATTGTAACGTACACATTTTTCATGGCAGGATTCGAATCAACGACTTTATGGTCGAGCTGCGTCAAACCAAACTAACGATTGATAATTTATGATGATGATGGTCGTGTTCGGCGATTGAATAACCTAATTAATCTAATCTTCTCCTTATCTATCCACTACTTCATCCAGTCATAAAATATTTTTGTATTTTAAATTTAACCAAATCTGTATTTATTCATCGTGAATGTATTTGGAAGTTATTATGTTATTAATGCATTGCTCTCCGGCTCAGGGGCTCATTATGTGTAGTGTAAACTTTGCGCCGAGTTGGACAGTGACCAGCTGTTGTCTTTGTATGCAAATTCATCCGTTTCCTTTGTAATCGATTTTTCACTCATATTCTCACTAATATAAGAAATGCATTACTATTGCTTTACGTCTCACTGTGAGTTTTTGCCGCAAATCCCGGTTCCATTTCCTCCGCGCCTCACCTTGCGCCTAATTACCTATAACTATTCCTGTGCCTCAAATACCACCCTCTGGGCGTGTAAATTGAACAAATATGAAGGTAATAGGGCACATCGTGATGTTAATTGGCCTGTGATAATAGTTCAATTTCCTTTGTAATAATCGATCTTCTACTGAATTGTGTATGATATGAGATGAAATATGGAAAGAGCTATCCAATCCTCTACTCCACTTCCAACGTCCAAATATGACCGTCCGATTTATTTTCTAAATTTTTTCGTGGGTTGTGTCCAGGGTTTCCGTAAAATGTTAACATATGACGGAAAAATAAAGGTACCTATATCTTATGTTTCTTACTCGGTACGTTTCCCTACTACATTCGTTCTGATAAACTTCAGTTTCTGAGAATGAACGGGTAGTATATTATTGGTTACGTTTGACGCGCACTTGAAGATTTTTTTATTATTATGCGGATTTTCTGTTATTTTGCGGCTCCCAAACTTTCCCTATAGTGATAGCATGAAGTATGTACAATAGATTAAAACACAGGAAGACATGCTATCCACGACTGCTAGGTTATTAAAGCGCCAAACGCGACCGTAACGAGCACTTTTATTACTATGTGGATACTAACCATGTCGATGAGGGGCTGAAGAGGGACATCATGTGAAATTTAGGGGGTGGGAAGAATTTAGACCTACATTCACCGGTGGAAAACTAACTAACTTACCATCTAGCTGCATGTGACCCTATCATATAACATATTTCCATTTAGTAGCCTAGTTGCATGTCAGTAGTGCATGTTTGGTGGTCTTCACCCCCAGCCACATACCCTCGTGGTAGCTTGTAGGGTATTGCATAGATGTAGATGAGATGAATATGCTTGTTCTCCCATATCTTTTTTCAAGTCTCAAGGAAATTTTATCCTAAAATTGTTCTAGTTAAAAAATATAACTCCGGATATAATTTTCGTAATTCAAATTGTATGCTTGAACTCTTGTGGAGCTGCGTTACCCAAAGTTACGATGATGAATTGAATCGATCTTTCATATCAATACCGAGATAACTGAGTAGTCAGGAAATGGTAATGAACTCAGCCTATCTGCATCAAAAGTATATATTTGAGAGCTGATTTCATTTAGTTTTCCGATCTCATAATATAGACATTTCCGGTGCCGTAGTGATGGCAGACATCATGCAACACGTAGCGATGCCGGATGGAAAGTCGACTTGACGGATGGGAGTAAGAAGTTTGTGAGAAATGTTTTCATCCACCGCATATGTCCGGGGTCAATTTTTTTCCTTGCAGCTTGTCATCTCCGCCCAATTTGATTTCCCAACTGGGTACAAGTTGATTGGAAATTGTTTTTGTTCTCTTTTTTTTTGCGTAAAAATTGGACTTTCCACAGTGCTTCCCTTTGTTCGTGTGCTATCGCGGCCGCCTCGGCGTTGGTCGCAAGGCCATTTCCTCTCCGGCCCCCTTTCCGGAATGCTTCATTGTGGCAAGGAAAACAGCTGAGTTCTTGTGCTCATCCCTTTCAGATCATCTTCGTCTTTGTCTCTTCTTTTTTCCTGCTCATTTTTTTTCATCGTACGACTAATGCTAACCATCCTGAAGCCACGAGGTCCCGTATTATGAAGATGGATGCAATAAATCGAAGATTGCATGTCATATAACGGCAATGATGCAATTACTTTCGTTAGATCACTGCCGAACGTTTATGATGAAAATATTTTCTTTTCTAGGTGTGAATTATCTTTTCATTAAAACCCACCTCTTTGTTTTGCGTTTTCTCTTTAAAAATACCGTTGATTGACAATAGTGGTTTGGATTAATAGCGCTACAGACCCGGAAGGAAGGTGTCGAATCGTAATGTAGAGAATTGGGAAGGGATACCCAGCGTCAACATCAGTTTGATCTGAAGAAAGGCAACCTCCATATTAACCACACCTCACGGGTTCCAATGAAGTTTCTACCAGAATAAGAACTTTGTACTATTATTGGTAAATCAGCACTCTTGCCCCCCCTTTTCTCTCTTAGGTTCACCTTAAGTTTAACCACAAATTGTGAAAAATACGCATATTCCAAGCAGTTCTTTCCGTGGGAACTTGTGATTCCCTACGCAGATACTACTCATTCTGCTTAGAAAATCGATCCTCCACTATTTAGTTGGGGTTTCGGAATGTTTTCATCCGGGTTTGACCAGGACCCACAGGTCATGCACTACCGATTCTGTTATGAGATTTAATTACACGTTACTGATATAACTTTCTTAATCGTATTTCTTTTACGGATGGTAATAGGGGAATTATATATGTTTGTGGGTGCCTAAAATATCCTGCAGTATCGCTGTATTAGTCCCAAAAAATCCTATTTCGACCGTACTGTTGAAAAGGCTTCTCAGCATCAAAGTCTGTCTTTTAAAAGGTAAGCTTCTTGTCGATCAAGTGCATAGGGACGATATGAACTCGATTTTCGTGGATATTCAGTGTATTTCCTTATCGCCGCTGTCTTGCTTCCGTCCTTGTTGCATTAATAAACTCATCAATATCTTTCTCTCGATCTCAGCCTCTCCCCTGCCAGGGCTCTCCGCCTCCTGCCATTGCAATACGTGCTTATTATCGACCCATCGCTGAATCGCATGAATCAGTGATTCCCAATTCCCGAATTAATCGGGGCACCGCCTCCGCTATGCCCCGCGTCGCGACGGCGGGCGAGCGAGAGATACGACGCGTCGTATCTCTCGCTCGCCCACCCTTCCCCACCCACAATACGTAGTCCTCTTCAGCGGGAGTCCCCGGGCCCATGACGCACCGGGCTTGGCCCCGTAAACTCATCCCAGGAGGCGACTGACGGCGCCCAGCTCCCAGAACGGTTGGGAAGAGCTCGGGGGGGTGTATTCCATTTGGTCGGAGAGGAGTTCCCGGTATTTCCGCGGCGCCGACTGTCGTCCCAAGTCCCAGAGCCCATCTGCTAATGGACGCGTTATTTCTCGGAAGCTGTCGAATGCCAGTGGTTCAGCGCACATTCGTTTCGGGGCTAATTGGTGCTTGTGGGAGGGCTACGTTTCATTCGAGTTTTATCGCCTTCGTCGCTGGGTTCGACAGGGGGGACCATTCCCGGCTAAATTTCATCGAAACGAGCAGTGACCTCCCTTGATTGGTTTTATTTCACTCAGACAAATGCTGTGATTCAAATACGCCAAATTTTCTTTTGAGGATTTAAGAATGGCGATTTTATGCTAACTGGCATATGGTTATGACGTCACTATTTATTGTGATTTTTAACCTTGATTAGCAATTTTATCCGGGTATTTTCTATGCCTCTCGAAGTCCAGAAATGCATCAAACTGTACCTAAAATTAGTTATTTTTTCCGGGGACAACTCATAATTAAGTTGCATCGTAATAATTCTATTTGTAGTAAAAAATAATGCGCATTTATAGAATACAGTGTCAAAACCTCGTATAAATATTTCGCGAAACCTATTTATTTCTATGAAATCTCGAATTTCGATTAACAAGACTAGAGAAGACATGATACGCTTGAATTGTGGTTTTTGAGAAGGGCGGAGGAAATTTGGTGGGTAGAACGACAAGGAAAGGAAGAGATGATTTGTGAGGAGAGAAAAGAAGTTGCTGGAGAAATTTCGACCAAGACTAAAAGGAAAAAGGATGTTGAAGGTAGTGATTGAAGGATGAATGAAGGGGGATAATGGTGCATGTAGACAGGTGTTGCGTGAAGTGGGATGAAGGAAGTGTGCGTGCTTAAATTCTGAGCTACATTTACTGGTTATCCTGAAAGTCACCTGGAAGATGTATGGCATGGGGTGAATGTTCACCACACATACGTGCATGTACTAATGTTTACTATTCTAATATAAGGCAGTGCGTGTTAATAAAACGTATCGTGTACAAGTAGATGCTAAAGTCCAGCCAAGCCCACTATCAACCGTGAGGGATACGCGGTGGTAGAATTTTGGTGGGGATGTTGTATTTCACGAATCCATATCGGGAGTAAATGGATGTTACTAACATGCCTTAGCCTGGATTTGAACCACGTACCCTATAGTTAGCAGCTCAACGTTAGATACTCTGGGCTAACTCTTCATGTTAATAATATTATTGGAATAATCCGCATCCTAAATGAAAACGGCGCGACATATGTACTTGAATTGTAAGCATGTTATTTCCTTCGCAGAACGGCGCATACCTCCCCTCAACATGTAGACATCTCATTTACCATCCGCACGTTTGTCGAAATGTCTTCGCACGGCAGGTAATGAAATTCAATCCCTACCGTACTTCGTGGAGCGGAGAAGGAAAAGTTTTCACCCATCCGGGACTGTCACTCTTCATTAAGCGCGGACCTTGGGTATCCTGTCTTCCACCCGGGAGCGTTTGGGATCTCGTCAAATCGATTCTCTGGGTGTCGTTTTGAGGAAGTTGCGCCTAGGAACGTCATTTCTCCCTCCATGAAGCGGTGGGCGGATGTAATTTAAAGGCTGCCAAACTCGGCCCACGCCGCCTTTGCCATCGGGATGCACGGAGGCTCTGCCGGAAGATGGGGTCCCGAACGTGACCGTGGCCCCAACCACTGCGGCGCTCCCCTAGTTTCCACGTAAGTCCACAGGTGCATCTCGGATTCCTTCAGCCACCTCCCATGTTCCACCGCTTTTTGTACCACAATGCGTATTTCATGTGTGCAGCTATAATGTGTGCACTAGCGTACGATTACATTTTTTTTATTTTCAGGTATAAATGCTCAGGTGGTTTGGTAGCGTAGTGGTTGGACCGACTATTGGGCTACCAAGGGGTTGGTCCCGAGTTTAAAACCAGAGTTAGACCAAACGACACGTACATGAACGCAGAAAGTTAATTTTTTTTGGGTAACCGAGTTTCCTAGGAGACCATGGGCGGCACAGGGAAATGAACTGGCCGGTATATCCTTATTTGTGGATTTCCCACACCGTTAGTGATACTTATTGCTTGATGAGCTCCATCTTCAGACCGACTTTCGGATTTAACAATGTGGTCTCATAATACCATCTGCAGTATTCTTCGTTTTCGGGGCACTGTGGTCAAATGACGTATGCATGATGAAATACATGTGTGAGGTATCAGATGCACCCACGTAAATAAATAAAGACTTTTGCTAATGTAGCGTCGAAGCAAGTGAAGTCTTGCATTAAATAAAATTGTGGACAGTACTACAACAGCAAAAGTTTCACTTTATTTATGCAATATCAGGCTGCTCCACCAAATCTCGCTTGACACGGCTAATGTTTACTGAATCTACTGTTTCATGAAAGGGTTTTCGAATATATATTTAGTTACAACTGCGATTTTATTTATTTTTAAAGCTATGAAACCTGCCGGTAAAACCTAAACTGTCGCTCTGAAGATAAGATTAAGTACGATTATAGGGGGCTAAAATTGAAAAAAAAGTCAAGATCTAGAGACATTCAAGTATCTGTTTAAAACATTTGTTTAGTTTTATGTCTCAGTTTACACATTGTTGTATACGTTTATAGCTTGCAGAAAATTCGTTGTTTTTACGGTGAAAAATAGTCTTCTACAACTTAAGAGTTATTGAAAGTATCTGCGATCCATTCCCGAGAAATATATTACTGAATATTGCTGAATTTGGACTGTAGAGGAAGAAAAAACTGGCGAATTTCTCGTTTTAAAAAAAATTGTGAATTACAGACAAAGTGGAAGGAAAATAAATACAAATATAGATCCGAGGAGGCAATTAGATGAGAATTGTGCTATACTAGTATTGGTAGTGAAATAAAATATATTCTCGTCAATTGAGGAAAGCTTTTAGTTACGAATATGGGAAGCACTATTATCAGTGCCTTGTCCGGGAAAAACCCACAAAGTTACGAGTCGAAACTCTTTCGCTGAATTAGCTGGGACGTTACAACGCCACCGCCTAGTTGGCAAAATGTTTAATCAGACGAAGTTGGAGGGAGAGTTGAAGCCTTCAGGATGCGGGTATGGAAGAGTGATGAAAATTAGCCAGACGAAGAGCAAGACAAACGTAGGAGTATTCGGTGTGGTTCTTGGAAAGAGGGAGCTGCGGTGGGGAAATTCAAAGAAAACCCTAAAAAAGGGTTCTATTGAGAGAGCGCGGGTGGCTGAAGTCCAGGATTGAAGGAAGAATATTAAGTAAGCAACGAAGGGAAAAGGAAGTAGTTGGCATTCCAAGCGACGTGAAATGAGTAGGATAGCATAATTGCCTGCGGGCGTTTTTGTGTTAGTCAAAGAATTGTTTGTGCAGTGCGGAAGTTCATAGCGATGCCATTTTTTTGTAGATACCGTCCCAAATTCACCCGTTCTGGATCGGATACCTCTAGGTAGTCGACAGTTGAAGGTCTAAACGTGGTGCGTGTGCTTACTTCTCCATAAGATCTTATATTTTCCGTTATTGATGCGCTTTTATTTATGTTAAATCAACTTTTCGATATATGTGGCAAATTAGTCCCTAACCATTAGCCAGCAGCTCGGCTCTCGATGAATATATTCATATTGTACGAAGTGTATGCCTGGTGATAATTCGTCCATACACGCGTTGGCAGTGGCTTGCAGGATACTCATGTGATATAGACGTAAATTATTTCCTAAGTTTCCTTTTGTGTTTTTTTCAAAATTTCGTACTTAAATGCCTTGCTAAATGTTTATGTGCTTTTACTAGCGGTTGTGTGAAGTAACCGGCGATTCACTGGCGAGCGAAGTTCTTTTCTGAAAATCTTGTTTGTTGGCATTTCTGCTTAACTGTAATGTTACAATTCCCAACGCATTTTAGGGGGAAAATAGAAACTGCTTCCACTATTTTTATTTTTGCTATTGCTGGTAAAAAATTTACTTTTTGTCATCCTTCGCTTACCATAAAGTATATTGGCACTTTTAGTGTATTTGTATGTTGTTGATGTGTAGGAACATCTCTTTTTGCTAAGCATGTTCCACCCTTCCATGCCTATGGGGAGTTGAAATATGTGCTCCTTCAAAAATTATTGTAAAAATTACGATGGAGGAGGAAACATTGCTTTTTTCGTGCAATGAGTTACGTTTCGCGTGCCACGAATCGAGGCGTATGATATCTATTGTGTGATTTCCAAGTTCAGTGCAATACAAAAGACTTGGTGACGTGTGAGTGTTTTGGGACAAACCTTCATATACGTTATTCCATGCCTCATTCCTGCTACCAGTCTTTCATTCATTTTTGTCCAAACCAGCTCTCCTGAGAGTTTCGAGAATTGGGCCGCTTTAACACTCGCATGTCTGAATGTATCATTTTTCATTTCCCATGTTTCGTGGTTAATACCCCTTAAAAGGGTTAATTTCCGTCTACATTATTTCCCCTCAATGATATCATGCAAATTTGTATCAGCATTTTTGTGCATGGCTTCAGGGAGTTTCTCCCCGGTGTATTCCTACAAATAGTGAAAGGCAAAAAAAAGTTCCCCATGGGCGTTGCCAAACATGATTTTTAACTTCCTATATTTTCTCTCCGTTGCGAGAATGACGACGACAAAAATTGGGAACAACAAGCTCAGTGGCATCTGTTAATTATGAAGTTCAGAAAACCCTTTGTTCGGTGCATTATGGTGGAGTGTACTCCAAGTAAATAATTGCGCGCTCTTCCATGAAGTGACTGCCGTTTTGCCGCTCCACTTGCGAGATTTCATCCCTCTCCCCATTCCTCATGGTAGGAAGATGATGGCAATAGAAATATACTCCGATTACTTGTGCGACACGTTATTTGTTTTGATAACAGGTAAGAGGAGGGAATAACTGAAGCGGGTGGAGTACGGTTCTCTTCCTCCTCGCTCCTCCCACCCCCACCCCACCCTCTCTCTCCTCTCTCGGAATATGCTGGCAACGCAGTGAAATGTTGACGAAGTGAATTCGTGCTCATTGTTAGTTTCTCGCAACTCCTCGTCGCGGGATTTCCTGCTGTAAAACCGAAAATGAAGAACGTTTATTTTTTTGCCTCTCTCTCTCCTCGCAAAACAACACGCCATGGTTGCGAGCGCCATACAATTTACGCGGCTCGACTCTTTTCGCTTTAGTTTTCGCGTTTTTATCCCCTACTTCTCTCTCTCTCCTTGTGTCTCGAGAGAGCTTTTATATCTTGCTCCCAACTCAACCCCTCCACACCGTCGTCCTCCTTTTGGCGTCTGCCAATGTGGTAGACGAAAAAAGGGGAGTAACGGCGTGAAGACATACCATACATAGATTACTCGAGGTTAAAAACAGTGAAAATTGGTGATTTTGTTGGCCAGGCGTACGCAACAGCTGGAATGTTGGTGAGTGATATTGTTATTGGTGGACTAGATTTCGATTTTCAGGCGCTTAAACTGCGGAGGCTATATCGCCATGTCATATCCTGGGTGGTTACAATATACTGGGAGGCATCGCAGCGGATATGAGAAGCCAGCGGCCATCTTGGTAGGTACATCTACATCCACGCGACCCTGCACCCCTGCAAGCCACCGCGAGGGTGCATGGCAGGGGGTGAAAATAAAAAAAATACACTATTGACCTGCATCTAGGGTACTAAGTGGAAACATGCTAATAATAGGGTCACATGCAGCTACATGGGCAGTATCTACATAGTAATAAAGGGATTGGTTGTTAATTCATGCATCATACACTACAGACTACTCTACAATATTTCACGTAAGTATCCCTTTGCTATGCTGCCTATTGTTTCTCTAATAGTACAAGGGAAGTATGACATTATAAAGCTATCGGTACGGACATACGGGCTCGCTACCCGCGATACTCGAACGGATTAAGTTTTTTTTACATGCAGTAAAACCTAGTGTAGTAACATGATTCATTGAGTGAAGTTTTTAAAAATCAGTCTAGGAAACACACGCAAACAAGCTCCAAATATGTAGTATGTAGATTCAATAGGTTGTAACTTGTATTCGAACCAGTTTTAGTAATAAAATTAACTCCCAGGGGCAGGCACGTAGCCAGAAATTTGCTTCGGGGTGAGGAGGGTAAGTCTAGTGTAACTTGAAACAAATCAGCCTTGCCTGTTCGGTGCCGAAATATTACAAATCTCTTCCCTTAATTTTCAGTGCTTGGTATTTACTTAAACACCGCCCATTCCTATGAGTGATTGCCCGATATATGATTCCTACATTGATGCCCCGAGTGGAATTCGAACCATTGGGTCGATGCATGTCTAATTGATAACCAGCATTCACTTTAATATTATTCCCTTCACTTTTATGTATTTACCTTTTATAGACTAATCTTTTGGTAAAATTATTTCATGTTTTTCTACTGTTTTCTTTTGTATTGTCATAGTGATAAAATAAACATAAATACTTCGTTAGAGTAGAGGCGATAGATAGAGTAGAGTAGATTTTATAAAGGTTGATTCCTATGAAGTGAATATTGATATGGGAAAGGCACCCAGAGAGTAAATAATGAGCAATTGATATAGGAATTTAATTTTATTATTTGCTTTGACACGATAGGGTAACCAGGACAGCGCGTTACCGACCTTGCAAACACGGCCGACATATTTGCTGTAATAACGTACGTAATGTTAGGTGAGCGCTCCGGTGGGAGAAAAAATAATGAATTTTGCGCCATGAAGACTGGGGTATAATGTGAAATTTTGCATGGAGATGTAATGCATTAAAAACTGATTAAATAGAAAGGAAGGTAAGGGAGGACGTACACGAGTGGAGAACAACAGGCAGGAACTGTCAGCAACCGCAACAATGCTATGGATGATGATCATGAGTTATCATTGAATTGGAATTAAGCTGATTGCAGAGGGTTGAGAAGCTGGTAATTAAAATAGCTTAAGGAGTGTGTGAATCGTGGAAAAATAAGTATTGTGTTTTTCAGTAATGCAGAAGTCAGAGAGTAGGGTGGTCTTTTTTTAGCCGCGCTGAAAAAATGATTGGGAGTAAAGTAGCGGATAAAAACACGGGGGAAGATATGGATGTGCGGCTATTGTAGGTGTAAAGTTGTGTTCAGAGAACTCAAATTTATCCGGAGAACGTTGTGAACGTTGTAGAACGGAGAAAGTTGTGATCAGATGCTGTTGATGAGTCTATTAAGACAATAAGTTTAATGAGTCTAACCTTGCTATGGATTATTTCGTTTCAAGCAAAATGAACATCTGCCGTTCCCAAAACCTTAAATCTTATAATTAAAACATTGAAGTGGATAAATATGAACTCACTCGATAGCAAAAAGGGGAAAAAATTCATTGGAGAACGGAATCGAAACATCTAGTGACATTGATTCATTAAATGGTGTTTATTTCACTATCATTGGCTTTGGAGCCTACTGGGTGATGCTTAAGCAGAGCTTATGTGTGAGAGTTTAGTTAATCTGTCTTGAGAATCTTTTCCTCGTAAAAGTTCGTCCTATTAGTCTATCCCACGTTAATTTAATTCATCATCATATTCACTCAATATTGGTGGCGACGGTGATTGAGAGTATAAATGCAATTGTTCACATCGGACGTACCGTTCATGCCTTTCCTTTAAGAGAAGGTTCTGCCAAAAAAACGTAATTATTATTTTCATCCCTGTGATACTGAATAAATTTAACTAAATTGAATTAATTCACGGCAATTCCCTTTCCTTGAATGCCTCCACCACTTCTATTGCATTTATTCAGTGCTTTATGAACGAACTCATGCTCAAAATATACCTTTCCTTGAAAATAGCTTTCGCCACATTTACCCATGATTTTATCGGTCCACCCATTCTACTTTGGTTATAATTGTATCAACTTCATATTTGGACCAAGTATTTTATTTCTTTCAGCTTGAACGTCCCGAAGCAATACACCTCTTTCTTATTTGTCCATTTGTGGACTCTATTCTGTCCTGAAAGTGCGGCAGCATTGAGTGCCCTTCTAGTAAATTCAACACGATATGAGGATTCCTCCGTTGCCGTCGCTATGCCACTAGGTCGATGTTAGGGAGTAAAAAGAATGTTTCTTGGCTGTGCGGTGCTGTTTCTGAGTAACAAATAACTCAAAACACCTCCTAGTATAGGTGTGAGGCGCGAAACGGAGGAAAATTTACATATGGAGTTTGTGTTTGCTATCGCCTGCGGTGTTTCAGTCGAGTGAGCGAACACGATAATAATTTTCTCTCGGTAATTTCGGCCGAGGATATATCGCCGGCGGCCTCTCATATTTTTCTATTCGCTTCCCCGGTGCTGGTTTTAGCGTGATTAGTTTTTTTCGTAGATTTTCCGCGAGCACGAATGCTTGTTGCACCACGAGGCGGAATCCTCATTTCATGCCCGCTCGATTAATCCAGTGCCACCGATGCGATGCAGACGCGTTCTCCATTGTGGTCACTCAAGCCCAGGAAAGTTTTCAGCCGGGAAGTCGGCGGGAGTAATCTTCCGTGTCCTGGTTGAATTTTTTTCCCTCTCCGCCTGCTTTATTAAATCCGTGTCGTTGGCGCTTGGGGAAATCAGGGAATTTTGTATGTGAGAAAATAGCGATAAGCAGAGCCCTTGTAGGGTACTGATGTATTCGTGGAAATTTCTAAATAAAATCACCGTAGTGGGCTAGAAATTAAGGGCTCTCGCGTCGTGGAGGTAAACGTGCGGTTCCAGCTAAATGAGCTATTTTGTTTAATCAGGAATTTTACCTCTCTTCTTGCCTGCATTATTCCAGTTGTTAGTGGGGGGGTATACCATTTGGCAAGGGGTTTGGATCCCATAGTAGTAGTAGTTACTGAAGGCAGGCGACGGACAGCTATGCGTCGTTTTTCTGACCCGAATAGGTGTGTGGTTGGAGTTGGATTGTTTTTTTAGGGAGTGGAGAATCAGTGAAAGGATAATTTTCCTTGGCATTATCCTACACTTTAACGAAGGGCAGCAATGTGTCCATTTAACATCTTTTCCGAGGGAGAGATTACACTGATATGCTCACCTTACCATTGTAAACTAAGAATCTGAATTCCGCTAAATATTGTCTGAATCTACTTTTATTCGAAATCACCCGAATCGGTGAATAGGAGGATCAGTACTTTCCAATAAGATCCTTCCTTTGAATTGGGATTAGAGGATTTAATAGAAAGAGGTTTGATTATTACATTGGTTTTTCTTTCTTCTCCTATTGACTTAACTAGAGAGGGACGCTTATTTGAGTGATGCGTGGAGAGTATTTACGATGCAGTACTCCGTCCGTCGGGTGGGAAGTTGAAGCGTTGACCCCGCGGCGCCTTTGATTATAGTGGCTAATACCGGCAAAGGGTTTCTTTCAACCTTCCTCCGTTCTCATACATTCCTTCCTCTTCCCAAAATCTCACCCATCCGAAATGACTAATGTGGCTGCGGTAGCAGGTCGGTAATGCGCCTGCCTGGCAAAGGTCGCGGGTTCGACCCCACGTTGTCGTGTCCGAGGTTAGAAATCTTATGCTATGTGGTGCAAATATCCTGAACCGTTGGAGCTCAGACCTTAACGCTATTACTTAATGTCGAATGGCATTATATATATAGGTCCCTCTCGATCAACTACCTCGCTCTCCTGTATGCGACGTTGCATGAGATGTAAGCAAGTGCCCTAACAATTGGACAGTATACCATTTATTTAGATCTCTTCATGTAAATAACTAATTCTACGTGTAAGAGAGGAGCATGCGGAGAAGGGAAGGCAAACAGGTATATTTTACTACAGAGATTTTTTGCTCCTCTCCTATCAAGTTACCAGAGAGGGATGCAAACACTTCAAAAATTTCTCAAATTACTTTATATTTCGGTCGTCTCCCACGAATAATTACTGCTAAGAATAGGGCTGGCTTCGGTAGTCATGTTGGTTACGAGCCTGTCCGGCAAGAGAAAAATCGCGGGTTAGAATCACGCCTTGAGCATGGGTGTTGTGCTTGTCAGTTTGAAGAACTTAGGTTAAGTGGCGCGAAAATGCCTGGGCCGTTGGAGCCAATTCTTCTGCTACTGCCAAGAGAGTAAGGTACAGCGAAGGAATGGAAAATAGGTGTTTTGTTACCTTCGTTTTTCGCACTTCTCCAGTTTGAGCGTTGCTTGGGAGGGACGCGGTTCCATGCGCAGGTTTCACCCTTACGGAGGTGAGAAATCGGAAGGGCGCTCGCTTCCCTGCGCATGATGCAGATTTGGACGCGTCGATTGCCGAGTGCACGCCGGCTCCAAGCAAGCCCTCGTCGCACGCAACGACGCTCTCCCCCGACGTTCCGATGCAATGGGAAGAGGTCATAATGCTATTTGCGCGCCCCGGCGGAAAAGTCATTCCTTCGCTTTCTCATGCTTCTCGATCGCGGCGGAGCGTGAAGAATTTCGCGCTCTCAAGCCCGCCGACGCACTGAAACAAAAATAAAATCCACCCTCACTCGTTCCAACCTCCTGTCTCGCCTCTCGCCCGTACCTCCGCCCCACCGTCTTCATTCTTCCTCCCCCCCCCATTAACACCTTCCCGGCTCATTCCGCCCTCTCCGGCCTAACACGAACCTTCTCTCCCCCTTCCCAGACTCCGTGGGACTCTTTTTCTCAACATTCCTCCCTACGCGCACCTTCTGCCCTTCACCCGACGGAGTATTTCCGTCATTACAGCCTGTTAATCCCGGCGTTGGCTTTATTTGAATTATTATCATATTATTTTTTCGCATCCTCTTCAATAAGGAGCCGTTGACGTTTCGACTTGCGGATCTCGTGTCAATTATTTTTTTAAAGTTGTCATTCCGTCGAAACGTAACCAAGGCGTGTAGAGTTGCTTAATTGTGGCGGATCCATGTTCTGCAGTGCGTGTCGCATCTCCAAAGGTAAAGGCGGGCATTTACGTCTGCAGCGGGCGTTGGGGCATGTCGATGGCTATAGTCGTTAGTGCGCTGAGGATGCGGTGATGTCTCTTGCGGATGAGAAAATCCTGATTGGGGAGGTGGGGCACGTGGAAGTCTATCGAGCCCAGTAAGTTACCGCAGGGGCCAAGATAATGCGGTTGGGTGGCATCCACTTCTGAAAATTAGTTAAATTAATTTTGTTTTACATTTTTTATGAAGGGCTGATGTGCTTCGTTTGCTTTAGTTGCTTCTCACGCTTATTAACTCCTACACTATAGTGATTTAGTCTTGCGAAAAGGCAAATGGAATCGTTAGACGTAAATCACCTTTTTCCTATCTAGGTCTAATGATTAAGTAAGGAAGAATTCACTTCATTTAGTACCTCCGTCTACTCTCCAATGTCTAATAACCTAAGCCTCTTGCAACTAGTGCGATAAAATACTTTTGTACGGTGATACACTTTAAGATATGTACATGTTCAGATGATAGAACTAGTTCTGTTGTTCATCACATTTCTAGAGATATTTAAGACTACGGTTTTGTCAGTTTTTCCAATTTACCAATCTTATCACAGTTTTGAGGTAAAAACTTGATTATTTCCCTCGTTTATTTGACTGTAGGCGTTGTACACTTCCGCTTGTCTAACACAAGTGAATTCCATATTTTGCCGGCAATGGAGTTAATATTTCCTTCATTTTCCCCTTCTCACCCTGTTGGGAAAATATAGCTAATCTGAATACAATCACGCTATTTCTTAACCATTTGCATACTTCCATGCCATTAATGAGTTTCCTAAACGGTCGACCAAAGCCCCCAAAATGTGACCCGTCCGCCCTTTTATGTCCACCTACTTCTTTGCCCTGCCTCCTTCAAATTGGATCCGTATTCTCTGTTATTAGTCGTTAGTATTCTAGTACTGTTCTACTATTTTTAGTATTCTATATGCTGTTACATTTTAAATTCAATATAGAAACGTCAAAAAAGCGTAAATTCTATCTAATTACCTGTGCAGGTAATCTCAGCCTTTTCGGATTTGCAACTAAATTCCTAAATGTTCTTTTTCGTGAGAAGATACCCATCTTAAAGTGCATTAAAAATTTGTGTTGCATTAATTAATGCTAGCAAGGTTTTGTTATTAGTTGTTGCCGACAAAAAAGGGAGTATCGAGTTTTTTCTTGTGTAGTGCCAGGTTTGAAACGCAGATTAATAATATCAGAAATCATCATTAAAGGTATTCTACTAACATTGGTCTGTTGGTGAATGGTCCATGCCTACTATTCCTCACCCATGCAGGTCATTTCTTACGTTCCTTCGTACCCCATCCACATTTTCCACGTTAAATTTCCTAAAAAAATCTTCTCAGCGTCTTTCCGCTTTCGTGCCATCCAGAACACCAATTCTTTTCCTCCCTCTTCCAAGCTTACCATACAATCCCTTATTTCGCCCTCTTATGCATTCCGTTGTCTCACAAAAGGTCTTTATTCGATTTTGTTATTTTGGAGCCGTCTTACGCTGATTTTCTACTTTTATTACTGCACTCCTATAAAATCCTCTAAGACCTCCCTAAATTGTGTAGCCTCCTCTCTTTACGAATGATAAAACAGAAATGTATCATAAGCACATTATTTATTTGTCAATATTTTTTTCGCTTACTAATTGTTATGTGTATTATCATTAGTTTTAACAAAAAATGAATGTATGATCAATATTTCAAATTATCAAAGGGTAAACGCCCTCCGTGTAAATAGTGTTTCGTAACAATGGGCCCAACCTATCCCCCCCCCCATTTAGCGTTAAGTATTTAATAGACTGCCCCTTTCTTTGAAAGAAAAACTATTTTATTTTGCATTCAGGGCAATTCTGTTGGTCCACACACCACTGGATTCCCAACAGGTTTTCTAAGAACAGAACTCCTTGAAGTACATCCATGCTCTGGTCGGAGAAAAAACTACCGAGGATCGAACCCATGACTTCTGGATTGTCAGGCGAGGACTTTACCTCGCCGTCACCGGGCCGGCCGATTGAGATGGGACTCGTTATTTGTACAAAATAAATCATTGCCTAAGGCAGATTTGCATCGGAGAAAGAGGCGATTAGTCGTATAAGATAATTAACGGCACGTGCGTTGCGTAGGTACGTTAAGAAAATACTGCTGTGTTGTATGGCGCTGAAACGTGGGCATTAGGGTGAGGAGATAAAAATGAGATGCTGGTTTGGAGTGTGATTAAGGGAAGAAGGTCGTAATGGTAAACAAACAAGGAAGTGCTGAGAAGGTGGGTTGAGACAGGAGGGTGATTGAGGAAATTAGGAGAAGGTAGGGTGTGTGAATGGACAAGGTAATAAGGGTAGATGGTGTTAGGAGGGTAGAATTTTGGATAAATGAGGAAGATGGTGGAGGTAAAGAGGCTGTTTGGATGAAATTATGGGAAGCTGGAGATTAGAATATTTGATAAAGTCCGATGGTATCTACACTGTATTATTTTGGAGTATAAAGCTGTATTTCTTATTCTTCTAAAAGTAGTCTATCTGGTAGAACATTCATAATAATGGATGATGCACTGCTGAAAGGTAACTTTCATGTTTATACTCGATCTCAGCCGATTTTTCAGCCAACGTGGATTCAATGCAACTTTAATATATTAATGCATCTAGTATAATTCCTTAATCCAAATAAATTCGGACACAGTTTTGAATTTGAAAAGCTGGAAAAGATTTTCATCTCGTCAAACGTTTTAATGGCACAGATTTATTTTCCTCTCCTCTCTGTGGTCTCTCCTCCGTTAAAAATAATCCGTGTGAGCTTTGCTGCATAGCGTGTGAACTTGCACGAAAATTTGATTGTGCCGATCTCTTGGTGCGGAAGATTTTTTATATATGTTGCTCAGGGGAAGCTATCGCAGTTATGCGCGCCGGTGACCAACCGGATACAAGTGATATCTAGCGAAATAAATTTCACTGTTGTCTCATATCTATGGTAATCATCGTGCATATAGCATTTTTTTCTATTTTCCCTCTGTTTTCCTCCATTCTTTGGCTTTTTCAAGACTTATTATGTTCCGTTTTTTAATTTGATCTCAACAACTAACTTGGTTTGCTTCCACGACACAAAATTGTTGTTGAGAACCCGGCTACGGTGTTAGTATACTCTTAACGAACTTAATGCATGTTTGGTGATCTTAATTCACTGCTATACACCCTCGCGGTGGCTCGCGGGGTATTACGTATGTGTAGGTGTGAATGAACGGTGAGAAGTTTTCCACAGCTTTATATCCTATCCGATAGACGCTATGCTAACTTTGAACTCTCTCCACTCAATGAGTGACCCCTATTTCGCAGGAAAGTTCTGCCCCTACAGGGATTCGAGCTGGGGTGTGCAGGACCTTATCTGAACTATATCAAAATGCACTATTCTTACTTGACAAATAACTGCTCCCGGTTATGTCACGTAATAGCAGTCACGATATGTCATATATGCGAAGCTTTCCGTAAGTCTAAAGTGGCATTGAACTGCCTTATATTCCCCAACTCACGTAGTGTATCAAAGGACGTTAGGCTAACTAAAGTAAGGTGTGGATTCTGAAATTTGTGAATAATCATCTATTAATATGCGAGTTCGTGAACATTTATGATCATATTTTCTCGTCTTTGGAAAACATCTTAATTTTAATTATATATTGGCTGCGTTATTTTGTAATTATCATTATAAATATCATGGAGAGAATATTATTATGTTCCGCATGTTCTCCATGTTCCGCATGCCGTAAAATTTGAAGACTTGCTTCGTAGTGGTATCATATTCACCGAACAGTCATACATAAACGGTCACCTTTTTAACCTGCAATCGGCTGTAGGGAGTGAAAGAATCGTAAAATAATGACAAATAAGTTATAACAATCTCCATACTCAAAGATATTGCTCCATCTCATTCTTCTAAAAGCAGGGAGTCTTATACATCAGCATTAACATTTCCTGTAAACAATGAACATGATCTTTGTGCCTCAACTCGTCTAGCTCAAAGTCTACTACAAAAAATGCGGCAAGGGCAGATGAAATGACTACATATATTGATGTAAGTGTACCTGTGACAAAGTTGGATGCATATCTGTTCACTTGGATAACTAGCTCTTCGTAGTTTTCGTAAATTTTCCAAGGCCACTTTATGTGGGGGTGCAGTCGAATTGTTCGTTAGCGATTTGTATATTTTATCGTAACATTGTTTGTAAATATTTATCTATATTACATGTTAATACTAAAGCTAATTTACTTACTGAAGGTTTTCATGCCTGTATCAAGGTCGAAGGATTTGATGGCAGAGAGAATTTTTAGGTTCAATAGCTCCCCAAATTAAGACGACTCATTATCTTTATATTTTCCTCTCGGTCGGCGTTTGCCAATTTCTTTGGTTAGAATTTTCTGTTGCTAAATATATATACCTTCTCTTGCTAATCCCTCTTTGGATTTTTCACCGAGCTTTTGGGAAGGAAATATACAAACGAAAACGATCGACCAGGAAGGAGGTTGGAAACTATTCCTGCTTAGCGAATTTTTTTTCCATCCGGAAATTATGCTTGCTCTCTGGCAGGGGAGGAGTGAGGACACTCGAGTCCCACTTCAGCGAGTGTCACATATGAGCGACCCTCAAGCAGTGGTGCGCGGCGAGAAATAATGAGCCGTTTACTTTGCGAGCCGTTCGCGCGGGAGCCGCGTTTATATTTTTTTCCAGGTTTTCGAGCAATCAAAAGAGTTGTTCGGCGCATAAAATTACGACTCAGATGAATTGTTTCGGTCGAATTAAGAGAGAGGGAAAAAATATTTTAAGCTAAAAATAAAATCCTGAGGGACAAGAAAAACCCCTAGTGCGTTTGGTGGTTGTGTCACGCGTGAAACAGTGCAGGGGGCGAGAGGGAGTGGCTTGGAAGGGATCTTCGGGTAGGGTGGGAGGGGTTATTTTTTAGGGGTTCGAGGGAGGAGTGGTTTTTTTCGGCGGAAACGTGGAAAAAGGGACGGAGGGAGTGAAGAAAGTGATAAATATTCACCCCTGTCACACCCCCACCGGAACCCTCTTTATAAATCCTTTATCCCAACTTTTCCCATATTCCAGAGTGTTCCCCCTCTCCCTTTTCGCCCCGTTTACCTCTCCGCCACCCTCCCCACACCTACGGCCGCAAAGTCCTGTCGCAACCCTCTTCTCTTAATTGGAAATCACGTGAGAAAATCTCCACAAAGACCCAACGCAAATAATCCGCGCGGCTTCAGAAGTTTTTAAATCGCTTCGATTGTCGGTTATCGCGCTGCGGCGTGGTATTCTTCGCTCGTGGTGGTTTAGTGTGTGTTTGCGCTTTGGTTAACCTGCCCAACGAATCGGAATTCCGCGAGTCCCGCGTCCTCGCATATATTTTATTCCTATTTTGATCTCAATTCCCGGGAATCTTATCGAACTCAGGGGGTTTTTGAACCTTCTTAAACTTCCACCTCGCGCCACCGATCACGGCCAAACATTCTGCGGGTGCGATCTGATTTGCATTCGATGCATATGGATATCTTTTTTTTCCTTCACCGCGGGGTATTTAAACTAAAGGGGAAGGGAAGCGGAGGTGGGATTTCTTTTGTTTGTTTTCCTCACCCTCTCGAGGATTATCGCAAATTTTAATTGGAACCGACTCGTGGTTGATCGCATCTTGGTCTCGTTGGCGGTTTCGATTCGGATAATGAGATATATTACGCCGTACTCTCCCGATTATTACTCGCGCGCTAAACCTTTTAATTGATGTTGTTTCGTCATGTCGTCAGCCGAAGCAGGGAGGGGTCGATGCGGGGATATAACGAGATCACGCGATTTCGAACAGTTGGGGGTGGGTGTAATGTTTTTGCGTTCGCTTGCGTCGTTGTAATTAGAGTTTTACGGTTCTGTTTACGTGTTCTATTGAGATCAGCTCGACTTAGTGCCAACGTGTCGTGTCTCGCCCGATGCAAAATTTAAAATAAGATAATTAGGCGCTTTGTTCTGGCGGGAATGAAATAAACCGTTCGACGAAGTGCAAATTCTGCAAATTTAGAGTGTTTTTCGTTCCAAATACTCGTGGGGTAGGCTTGATTTGCCCCATTCCAATAATTTCATCCTTGCTCACTAGAATTTGTATTTGGCGTAACGCATGGGAAAGTTTTGCCTCGTGGTTTGTTTTTCCAGGGCCAGAGTGCGTGTCGATAAACTATTTGTACTGCCTCCCCCTCTCACCCTGATCGATCCCACTTGGCGTTTCTCTGGACCGTTTGATATCGTTACTCACTAAAACCTTGGTGTGCATTTTTCACTGTCTCCTTTTATTGGCTATTTTCCTCTCTGTTGTTGAGAATTGGTAGCAGAAATTGACCGAGTTGGTACTCTCTCTCTTTATATTCTGCAACAACTTAAGACAAATTATTGGGGAATTTCCAGGGTACTGTTATGAGCCTTCGGTTTAACCTCGGCCACAGGTGCTATTGAATACGAATAGTTTTGATGAGCTATTGGCTTTCTCAAAATTCTGAATCTTTGTAAATTTCGGATGGGAAGTATGTGCTTTGGATCACATATTCATCTTTCTATAAATCCATTGGCACCCACGGTTGTCGTCTTACAAAATGACTAGGGTAAAGAAAGAAAGGAAACATAATAGTTTGGCCCAAGCATAAGGATAGCTACAAGCTTAGTAAGATCTTAGATCGTCTTAGGAGGAATGTGATAAGTTTCTGATGCTGTTCTTCCTGGTTTTGGCCAGTGATCGGTTGTCACTTGAAAAGGTTTTCAATGGAGCTACCATTTTTCTTCTAATTGGTCTTACATTCTTTAATATTTCTATCACAAGCTTCAAAATTTCCCATTCCAGGATATGACAGAAGTCGGTTTTGCTGATGTTAATTGATCTCTTGAAAGGAGAGAAGGGAGCGAGAGATCTCTTTTGAAGAAACTCTGCTAAATTTCAACTCCAGTACCCGTTGAAACAACCTATTATGCGGACAGAGTATTACAGTTATTTGCGGAAAATAACTCCCAAGGCGGTATTATTACGTTAATTCTTAAAATTTCGCAACTTTATTTTCAGACTTATCTGAGAATATTCATTTTAACAGTGTGCAATATTGGTGGATTTCGTGGGCTTTTTCTGATTATGTCAGAATTCTTGGTTTTATAAACCGCATCGATTATTGTGTGGCAAACGATGGAGAACTCAAAATCATCGGAATTTATGTTGTCGATACTGATATCATTTCATATTTTGATGGCTGAAAATTCTCAGTGATTTATATATTGTTTTATGTACCTATATTATGTTGTGATAAAAAAGTGATTTTTTTACGTTGTCCCTTTTATCATTATCTCCATTCGCAATTTTCATTCCTGTTTTAACATTATTCATAAAATTCAGCGTAAATGTACTCAACTGACACTTGGTTTGATGCCTGTTTCCGCTATACAGACCAGAGTTATGTTTTTTCCCCACTCGTTCTCGCTGTGCAATCCAGTTTTTTGCAATTGTTCTCGCCTATTTCCTAATCAATAATATGCGGATCACGTTTCAGAGAAGTGTCCAAGCGTCGCAAGTTAAGTTTTGATTGCTATTTACCAAATCTTTTCACAGTCAGAAAAGGTGTAGGATAATCGGAGGGTTTTGTTGTAAAACGATGTAATTACTCAGATTCCTTCCATTAATGTTAGAGTGGATTACACTGAGAAAATTCACCTTTTTCTAGACTCTTGATAGTCTTCGGTTCCTAATCGTTAATGACATGGAAAAAAACTATCGGAAAATGCAGAACTCTGGTCTGCATACCGTAGGTTCATTTATGACTAATGTAATAATTACCGCCACTTTTGGAATGATGTGATGGTGATATTTATCCTCGTCGTTTCTTATAATGAGGCATCACACACTGTATTTTGTGAAAATCTAACCATGTTGCCATCAAAGTTATTTCTTTAAATTTATTTTGCATTATTAATAGAAAATATCAGTTCTTCAGTTTTGGGCGTTGGTTTCTAAGGAAAAACATAATATTATAAATGGCGTTGATCCGTTAGCCGCCTTTATGCTTGCTGTGGTGTTTCGAAACCTTCAAAGGAAACTTCTGAACTGCCGCTAATTGAAGTTCTATCATTGGGAAATTTTAAAGTTTTTCGAGACCAAGGAGGGAAAATAATTGCTATCGTTCCCCCTGCCACACATCTTTATGTTGTCTCGCAGGATATTATGTAGATGTTATTAAGAAATCAAATTGTGTGAGCTACGTAGTAATGCAAACAGGGAGACATACCGTATCATCAGCTACGTCTGTATCCGTAGAAAAGATGTTTACGACGAATGGTCGTGAAAGGATAGGCAGAATTTGTTCTCATACTCCTTCGCGTCGAATAAAATGGGAGAGTTATATGTAAATGTCTTAGGTTTTGTCTTCCAGCATTTTCTGTCCGCCGTATACCTCCAAGAGGGTTTTATTTGTTATGCCTGCTGACTTCTATCTCCTTAGCATTAAATTATTTAGTGTAGAAGAGTCGGAAAGTTGCTAGTTAAGTTTTGTTTACAATTTAAACATTTTTCGAAAAGCTTGGCGAGTCTCAGCTGAAATTAGCTCGAAACAATGCGTTGCGTAGTTTTCTATTTATTTTATATTACTCATACTAAATTTGATATGAGAATACACGGCCATATTACCCGTTGATGTAGCTAATATTACTGAGATATCCGTCATATGTATTTGGTGACTTCCTTTCTTCTTTAGGTTGTTTCTCTCGATTATCGTCATAGGGCTATTACAGGATCCAATCTTAATCTCAATCGATTTATGATAGCTGGTAGATTTCATTCGTTCAACGGCGACCCGTTATTTTTCCCTCCCATAATCTTCAACTTTGGTTCGCGCGTTTTCTTTTGCGAAGCTAACATAAGATAACTCCCTGACACTAACAGACGGTGAATAAATCTAGTAAATTTTCCGAACGGACATCCTTTTATTTTTTATTCCTTTATTATTTTCACTTCGAGACTTTCGGGAGTCGACTTTTGATCGTAAAAAGGAGGAGGGGTTTTGGGGATATAGACACCCGGTGGCCCTATTTTCCCCCCTTCCACTACCGCCACCTCCCATTCTTTCTCCCAAATATCCCAGCCGCCCAGCACCCTGGGGAAAAAAATCTTAAATTTCCGTCACGCCCGCCGGTTACTCTTTTTTCCTCCCCTTCCATCGTGAGAGAGAGAAAGAGTTTAAAAAGGAGAGCGCTCTGGAGAGCGATATGGAATTATGGAGTCAAGGGGTGGAGGATGGGAAGTTTGAATGGAAGTGTCTGTATGTGTTGGGATTGCGGGGGAGATGGGAGGGTTTTTGCGAAAGGTGGTGGTCGGGAGTGGGGTGGCGGAATTTGGGCGGTCTGGGCGTAACAAACTCCACCCCCCGCCCCCTTACCCTGCGCCCACCAGCTCGCAACCCCCGCCTCCGTCTCCCTGACTCCCGAATCCTTGTCGCCACCTTCCGGTGACACGGCGGGGATGTTTGCAGACGGTATCCCTTCCCAAATAGTCGCTCCCAACATTCCTTCATTGTTGGGCTCGCCCTACCCGTCTCCTCCCCCTTCGGAAGGCTTCGTCTCCCCTTTTCAATGGCGAGGGAAACATTCCTCATCACGTCTGCTATCCCCCTCTCGCCTATATAACCCTTTCACCCTCCATCCACTGTATCCTATCCCTCACTTCTCTTCTCCCTTCCAGTCATCTTCATCATCGCCAAAACCGCACTCCTCCCGATATTCCCCTGCCCGTCCGCCTCCCCCCATATGACCGTGGAATTTCGGAGGAATTCGGTTATTTTTCCAATTTGCCTAATGAGGTCCGCGTAGAAACTTGTGCTTCTCGGTCTCTCTCGGCACGCGGACGATAGTGCTGGGGTCCCGGGTCCTCTTAGCTCCTCCAGCAGACCGGACCTCGGTCTATCCCCTGTGGCACCCCCTATCTGCCGCTCTCAATGGAGGATCAGATAGGGAGTAAGGGAAAGGAACGTTGGGGTGGGAAGGGTTTGTGAATCCTTCCTGAAAGTCTCTCGCGTCATTGTCGTCCGGTCCCACCCCCTCCTCCGGTCCTCTCAGTCACTATAGTGACGCGGAGATTGATCGGCCAAAATCATTCGGATCCATTTGATTCCTCGCCAAACATCACGGTGGTGAAGGAATTGGGGGTTGGGGCGTGTGTGTGCGCGCCCGTATGGGCGTTGTTTCAGTGCCGGGCGCTCGCTTGATTCGTGGCCGGACGGGATTGCGGCGAAAATTAATCCCCCCCACCGTCCACCCCCCGTCGTCTTGTTGCATGATTCGTTAAGTCGCTCGGGATCCGGAGAGGGTCCGGTGGCATTGTTCGGTCTCGTCTCCTTCCATTCGGATCCCTGCTTCGTCCGGAAGATGCTATCGGACGCCAAAGTCACTCCTTTCAGTCATTCTGATGAAAGGATATCTGTCGGCTCTGCTAAGCCTTCCGGAATTCGTAAATGTTTGTGTCCGGCCTCGACGAGCTAAATGGGAGAGAGTTTCATCGTTTTAATTTTCTTTTATGCCTCATAGTTAGCTGTTTTGTTCGTCGCCATATCATTTGGGTCTCTTTATTTAGCTGACTTTGCTTTGCAACCATCTTTAATGAATACATAATGACTCGAAGCCCTCTCTCGTTTGGAGATTTTGATTTTGTTGTTAAGATGTCATTTTGGCCAGAATGACATAATCATCCCTATTCTCTAACATACAGCCGGCTGCCTTGGTAACGCACTTTTCTGATCAAAATCAATTCTAATTTCGCCCCGGGCATGGAAGTTGTCTTTGTCTTAGAATTAAGACCATAGGTTGACGATGTGACGTATCCTTAGCCGTTAGAGCCCCTGAAACTCATGTGTGCTAGCACTGCACAAACATTCATTGAAGAAATGAAGTTTAAAATATTTTACTCCCAGGCATTGCAGTAGTTTTCTCGATATATAGTGATTAATAACTCATCCTTCTAGTTTCTTTTTAGGTCGTATTTCACCGTATCATGTTACCTCTCCGTTATTCCTTACCCTAAAATTGGTTTGGACGGATGTTCCTACCTTCATCATAAGCATACCCATACTTCAGCCTAAACTGATGAGTTGAGTTAAATGTCTTTCTCGAAATTCAGCGGTCTCGTAGAGAGGTGTAAGTTTTCATACTTTATTTCGTACTTTATTTACTCAACCGATGGATAAAAAATCGGGATTCCCTCAAAATTAATAGCTTTCGATGCTTAAATGCTTGATTTTGCGAAACTTTACGTATGTAGAAAAAATAAATTCTGCTCATTTCACACATGTATATTTGATGTGACAGGTTTCGTCAAATAGCCGAATTCATCATATCCTAAACCTATTCCATAAAACCGGTCGTGTCACATTTGTTTCGTTTGGGATTAGCTAGGTGTTGTATTTTTGTTTGAATACCCAGCTTTGCCGATGCATAGAACACGCATGTAGTTATGATTGCACTGCAGGCAATGGCTACAAGGGGTAATAAATATTTAGTCATTTGCAATCTTATCTAAAAGTAGTAATTGAAATAAAGTATTTAGTTTGGAAACGGAATTAGAATTTTATAAGTGAACTATACGTAATGAAATGAAAAAACATGGGCTTTTATGAGATATTCGAATTGTATGTATATTTTGGTAGGTATTTTGTAGGTAGGTAGGTTTAAAACTTGTAGGGTGCGTCGACGGCTAGGTCATTTTGCACCACTACGCATTCTTAGTAGTAAAATTTATAAATGTAACAGTAATAATAATAAAAATTGTCTAACGTAGTTATGGCACTTATTAAAAAAAAGGAATACAGTGATTAAAAAAAAAGGTGAGATTTATATTTTTCTGAATAGTCCCGTCTCTTTCAGAAATTTGATAACTCGGCTTATAACATTAGGGTCGTCTCCTAGGACGGATTTTAGGTCTCCCCCTAAGTTTAGCCGCCTTCGCGCGTCACGGTATTTGTCACACTCCGTCAGGATATGCCGAACGCTGAGAGGGCAGTTGCAGTCATCACACTGAGGTGGTTGTTTCTCTTCTGTGAAGAGGAATGAGTGGGTCAGAGAGGTATTTTGTTTTAAGATATGGTTCACAAAGAATTTCTCCACGGCTTTATGGTGCAATTTCAACTAAAAATGATCCATTCTCGTCTCTACATACTGTTTGCGTATTTGGAGAATGAATTGCTGCCCAAAGCAGCCCTAAGTTGTTGTTGTTGTTGTCCGCTCACGACCTGGTGCCAGTTGTAAACCCATCATGATTTTTCTTTCTGGTGTGCTGGTTTTGGGCATTTAACTAATTATTGGATTTTCTATTTCGCTCAGCCATTCCCATATTTGTGCTCTTTCTTTTTTCGTATAGGGTTTTGTATTCCAATTATACCATCTCAAGCAGTACCACATTCACGCACAATTCAGTAAATTTTAGAAAATAAGTAAGTATTATATTGAAATAACCGGAAAACATTTTTAAAGTATTTAAATGTAGGCGATGGGAATGTTGGAATAAACTACGTGTCATTTTGTCAAATTTCATTCTTCTGCCATAAATTCAAGGTTTGTTTTACATTCATCACATGTATCTTAAGTTTATTCGGCAGCTCACTAGTTGTATACACAATGAGAACCACATCATTAATAAACTTTGTCTTTAAAGGGGTATAGTACGCTCCAATGCTCTTACAATTGTTTTATTATTACCCTCTTTCTCGGAAGTAATTGGAGAAATTAAGTAATCATTAATGTAAGAGGTTACTATAACTGTGTTGTAGCTTCTGTTGCGATGATTTTTTGCTGAAACGCGAGAAGAAAATATAGCGATTGCTGTGTTAAAGGCAGAGACCTTCGAAAATTCGCTGTTTTGCTCCAAGAAATGTATGAAGCCGCCCGCAGCCAAAAAAATTAAGCCTTGGGTTAGCTCGGCCAGCCGCAATGGACAAGATTGCTTCCGCTGTCTGATTCTGTGCAAATTTGGAGAATGCGAGTGGGGTTTGACAAATAGACGTCGGATTGGTTGTTTGCCCTCGACGATGGCAGGACAATTCCCGTCGGCTCTGGCGGGGCTAATCTTTTGAGGAAGGCGAGTGGGGAGCGGCTCGTGTGTGGCGAAAACCCGCCGAAAGCTGTGAAGTCAATTATTCTTGCCGCCATAAGCCCTGCCATTCTCTTTCCAGCATGCGCAAGACCTCCTTCCCCTCTCTTGCGAGCGGAATTCTTCTAATAGGTGTAAAGTGAAAGATACGGAATCCTTTACAGAACAGTGACGTTTGTCTCAGCGCTTATCCTTCTTCCCATTCTCTCATTTTCCTTTGTTGACGTATGTCATTACCCCTAAATTCGTTTCGTTTCGTTATACCTGCCAAAAATATGTGTCATTAAAATAATTATCGTGCTGTCATTTTCGTGCCATTCTCTGGTTTTTAAAATTTGTGATCAACACGATATTGTGTATTCAATATAAATTCTGTTCGTGAATTTTTTCCAGCCAATCCTTTTTGTCGGTGTTATCCAAATATAATTAAATGTATCCATATTTAAGTTATTCCACACCTACTCGTTTTCTGTGTTTCCTTAACTGACTTGACTGTGGCGAATTTTGTTTACATCTATGAAATCATCAATTTATTACTATCATTATATTATCTTTCGATATTCAACTGATATGTTATCAAATATCATTTATATGTTGCATAGTCCGAGGTGTCTTGGAAAGGTGGATTGGAAATTATGCTCATATCTGTGTAAGATATTACTTCGCGTACGAAGGCTCATTCGTTCGTCTAACAACTATGGAAAATTTTAAGTTTTGAGTGGGAAATACTGGTGCGTGCTATGTGTTTTGTCCGCCCTACACGGCATCATATTTATTTATTCGTTCAGACGATTACTTTGGATGCCACTTGAAGTTATTTAACTTCAATTGGCATCCAAAATGATATAATTTCTCTTCTGCCACTCAATTTACGCTTTCCTGGACACTTTGATACTCTAGTTTAGTAGTTGAAACCGGCAAAACCAGTTAAGGGTGCAACTTACGCTAGTAGTGAGCCTCACGAACGTAGGTGAGAGGGAAAGGGAATTGAAGGGGAGAATTGTAAAATTAAGGGTGCTTGAGCCACAGAAAGAATATTAGTTCAAACGTTCTTGTAAGAAGCGAAATGTCTCCGATTTTCAATTTTCAATCAGATTCAAATGAGGTAGATTCATTGTCGTCCCCACCATTTGTTTCGGATGAAATACGCACTGGTTGGCCTATTTTCCCTGATTCTTGTTTTCGTAGCTGCTGATTTTTGAACGTCAGGGAACGAAATGTAAGGCTGAAAATACTTGAGTTGTGTTGGATGAATTTATACCATCGACTCGTAATGACGGTTAGGTTGCAGCTTTAGTTCAGACCTGGGTATAACAAGTTGTAATAACGAGTGAATATTGTACATACATAAGTGTGTGTGATAGGGTGTATGTGAGTGTGTAGTCATCGTAGAATATGTATTGGTACGTCTTCGAAGCGTTGTAACTGAGATTTCTACTCATAAACTCATATGGCTACAATTCCATAAAAACTAATTGAAGTTGAGATTTAGTTTAAAATAGGAAGTGCGTGATTTTTTGGAAACGTACGTTAATGAGTAAAATCAAGTAACTCTCCGACGTATAAGGCTCTTTATTTCCGATTTCAGTGTCCAAGATCTATAAGGTGCATAATTTCGCTCATCTATTTTTGTTATTCGGCGAGGCGACCTAAGAAACGAACATCGTACGCGACATTAGATATAGTTGGGCATTTTGATATGAGGAGGAACTTTTCCAGTTATGGAGGAAGTATGATGAAAAATCCGGTGTCAACATTAGCCTTCTCTTAACAAGATTTCAAGATTCAAGATTGAAAAAACGTTTATTTTCCCCAATAACATATACATTAAATATTTCATAACAATATCAATAACAAACAATAATAAATTAACAATATTGGGGAGCCCTGTTATAGGATTTAAGTATCCTCTTCAGGGTTTTGTTCAACTTGATCGGTCTAATGTCTTTGTTTCATCGTTAATTGTAGTTGTTCGTTCGTCGTACGGGGGTGCCTATTGGTCCGGCATTTGCCCGAGGTGCAGGGAAACCCGTAAAAACCCGCCGAATTATATATTGTTTGTCGTCCCATCCTACGGAGTGCTGAACGTGGCTTTCTCTCCACATAGTTCTCAGTCAAATAGGGCCGAATATTTGTGAAAAGAAATCTACACCATTGCCGGGACTCAAACTCGGGCTCTGGGAAGGATGGCCACTCCGCCACTGCACCAACCCTTTGTCATTTCATTCTTCTCCCCGATCCAGCCGTTTATTCGTTTCTGGTGGGGACGACGGACCATAAATGAAAATCTATGTATCGGCTCCCTGAATGCAGCACGAATAGCGGCCGAATAACTTCCGAGAACTCGACGTCGATTCGTAGGAACTGAGGTGAAATTCGGAGAGGCTCTTCCCCAGGCGTCTTGTGAAGAAGGGTCAGGACCTAAGGAAGACTATAGTCGTGCGCAAGAGAGAGAGAGCTCATCACCAGACCCAACGGGAAGTTCAACAGATGAGATACCCCTCTGCGTGGGCGGAAGTATTTTTTTGACGCTTTTCGGTGTCGGCGGCTATCAACGGAACTGCCTTGTAGACTCAAGTCCTTCACGAGTGCCGAGGCTTCCATCAGTCCACTGTATGTGCACGTCAACACGGGAACGCCCTTTGTCTTTTAATTCTTTACCTCTTCCCAAGTGCCAATTAAGACGATTGTGGCATAAAGGACGCGTCATTATGCGCCGATTTGTGTGTGTTTAGAATTCTCTTTCCTCAAGGTAAACATGAATGTGTTGTCACCTAAAAAGATCCCACTTACTTACTTACCCGTCTTCTCATCTTTTCTCTTCCCTCATTTTCATTGCCTTTGTTTCAAACGATAGTATATCTTTTCATTTATCACCCTTTGAACTACTCTGCTCCATGGGAGTTTTTTTTTAAGTTCTTGATATTTTTTGGCGTCGAGCGTCTCCCCAACCGCGTCGTAACCTTTGAAAAGGGTTTGTTTGTGGCGTCAAGGAACGGCTTAAGGGGATAAAAAGAAGGAACTCGAGGGTGCGGCACAAGGCACCTTTGGAATGGCGAAAAAGGAAAGAGGTTCCTTTTTTCCGCGTTTCTGGGCGCGAACCGAGTCGTCTTCCATTCCTCGTTTCGCTTGGAACCTCCACTGCTTCCCACGAAGCTCGCTCTTTAGCTTTCTTGGGTCTTGGAATCCGTGCCCCGCGCTCGTGTCCAGGGCGTCAGTCTCGGAATTTTTCGATCGCTGCGTATCGAGCGATATGGCGTTTTACTTTTGCCGTACTACGTACGTCATGGCCTTTTACTTTAGGGAGTAGATTCATATCATTCGATAAGTTCCGTTCTGTGTACCGGTCCCCATTTGAGTGCTATGTGGAGAGTACTTCAAGCTCAGTAATCCTTCCGTCAGATTGGACGCTAAGCCGTTGACCCCTTGGGGCCTTCCTTTAAGAGTAGGCTAATGTCGATGCCGATTTTCTCCTCACATTTCCTCTATTCCCTGAAAAATCCTACCTCAACCCAATAACTCATCTTTTCTAAATGTAAAAAATGACTTTAGTTTATGTTTCCTTTGCCGAATAACTACAATTTCCGAAACACTATGTGGCCGTGTCCCTTTGATGGTAATCGTCCATATCTTGAGGCATGAAGGCCTGATGAAGACATTCGCCGATGTAAAAGAGAATGGGAAGAATGTTGACGTAAGGCGAACAATTAGTTATGGGTGTGAAAGAGAAGAATTAAATAAATATGAAGAGGTTAGCCGATAGGTGAATCGAGTGGGGATCTGCACCAAACCAGTCGTAGGATTGCGAACTCATGGTCATGTGTCCCTTCTGAAGATCTCATTTGATCGTCGGCTCGAAAGAATCTGATTTTTGTATTCCATCTAACGACATCATTATTTTTACTTCTGCACCAAGCAAACCACAAAATATTTCATCCCAAAACAAGACGAAATGTTAATTTTCCGGGGATAGGGTTAGTGGCTAGCCATCCCGACAGCCGTGTTTCGAATCAGGATAATGGTAGATATTTCAGTACCGTAGCGGTCTCTTCTTTATTGCTGTGTGGAGGACACGACAAGTTAAGTTCTTCGACCATCGGATGGGTTGTTAAACCGTTGACCGCTTGGCGCTTTCGCTGTGAGTCGGCAGTTTTTGATTGCTCTCCACCTCTTCGATTACTGACTTATCCTATTATTATTACTATCCCCAATTACCCTCGAATACTAAATGCTTCAAATGAAAATAGTTTTGAGTTGCCTCCCTGATTACAAAAACAGCACTTTTCCACAAGTGTATAAAGTAACGACGTGTTTCGTCCTATTGTGGCATCATTAGTGTACTCCCGGTGAAATAAAGTGTCCTTAAATATTATTGGGAAAATATTATTTTTGTGCGTCATATGTTCAATACTTCAGTGAGTGAACTCTGAAGAAGTTAAGTGAGGAATAGATGTTATCGTAACCATATAAAGTACTCTGCGTGGGATAAGAAATATTTAGCGAAGTGGAAGAGATCGAATATTTGTATGAAGTAAGAATTTAGAGATGGTGGGATATTGGGGGTTGTTGTAAAAGTGTAAATATGCGGTGAGAGGGTTGTTGATAGTGGAAGTATATGTTAGTGATTTGAAATAGGATAAAAAGAGTTTGGAAGTATATTCTGCTGAACGGGGGTAGCAGGAGATGAGCTTTCTAAGACAGCTTTGTAGATATGTATGTACCATCCTAATTTACTCTATTTACCGTTTTTACAATTCACCGTATGAAACAAACCACAAAATCATTACGGTGATAGAATGCCGAAGTTTATCGTGTAAAATGTCTTACTCTCCGAACACAATTAAGAAGTACGAGTGCTTTATTTAGCGAGAACTTATAACCCTTCTGCCGTAACAACGTCGAGGCTACAACGGCACACCCTAGATAAATTCTGTTTTTGTATGACTAAATTTGGAATTTTATCGGTTGTGACGTAATAATTTTTTGTCTGTGAAGAGTCCTTCGTGAATAAGGTCCCAAGGTAATCGTCGCTAAGACTGTATGACTTGATGATAATATATATGGCGTATTTTGTGGGTTCTATTTTGAAAAAAAAACGATCATCAATATCCGAACCACTGAATACAGTACGGATCGCATACGTCTGTTGTATGTACCTACTTTAAAAAAAAAAATACAGCTGAGAGTATGTATGAACGGTTAACTCACCGATGGAAGTTTATTACAGCTTTCGTTATATTATATCTTAGTCCTTTTGTGGCTCGTCATTCAGTGCACGTGAAGCAAAGAATCAACCCCTGCCATATTCCTATGCGGTGTCATTCTGAGTGTTCTATTGATGTAGATAGTTCACTGAAACCCACCGCTAAGTGATGTGGTTGGGCTGAGTGTTCACTACTCTTCCTTTAAAGCACTTGCACCTTAGTGATAAGGAAGTAGTGATTGGTAATTATTAAGCAGGTACCTATAGGTACCTAAGCATTCAAGAAAATTGGTATTTATTTTTTTAAACAGCAGTAGACATATGAGACATTATTATTATTATTATTAGTTTTCTACCGGTGAACGTAGGTCTGTGATTCTTCCCACCCCCTAAAATTCACACGATGTTCCTCTTCGCGTAATTTTAAAAATTCTCGAAATAGTTAAAGTACAACAGCCAAGTAATAGTCGAATATCAGCGTCCAAAATAATAATTTCGAACAACCAGTGAACCATCTACAGGGAGAATTAGAAAGATAAGTGTTCATACGTATCTTTATATTCTCAATCCCACACTTATCTTTCTTATTCTCCCTGTAGATGGCCACATGGTTGATCAAAATATCAATATCAGAGGCTAATAATCTTCAATCAATTTTGGACTTTTTTTCCTTCTGAAATTTTCTTCTTCTACCAATTTGCTCGTCTTCGACACAATGCGTTAATGTAAAATAAAAACATGCAATACAGTTATATGAACCACTGAATATCGTATTTATACCTCCCTAAATATGTCATATTGATTACTGTTATTCTGATCCTCTGTCGTTAGCAAAAAGAAACATTACCGACACTATCTCCTGCAGTTGATAAAATTTGGTGTCCTTAATTAGGCCGGAAAATGTAATGGTATTGAAATAAGTCGTAATTTTAGGGTGGACGTTGTACTAGCTGTAGATTTTTATTGTTTCTCAACAGAAATGTTATAGTCCTGTTATATTTCGGTACGTAACTCTTGAACCAGAGGCATTCGTGCATTATGCTAGATACTAATCCTTATCTCTTCAAACTTCTTCCTAGCCATCCTGCTCAACAAGATCTTCTGGGTCTTAATATATAACCTGTTGTGATCCTGAAGTTGTCGATTTTGCCGAGGATAATATCAGCAGAATCCTATTATACTGGAGATAACTGTGCAAACATTTCAAATTCGTTACAGTATTATCGATGAATTAGTCCTGAAAATTTTAAAATTTTTAACCCTTTAAATTGCATTCTAAATTCATGGACATCTCTGTTTCGACATATGCTTTGTTTGTCAAAATCCATCTTTCTTCAATCAAATTGATTTTTTTTTAACTTTTTCTTTCTGAATCCTTATAATATTGTGATACTTATAATATCTAACTGAATTTATTATAGTAACCATGAACATTTATTTAAATTGGAAACATTTGAGATTTGGCATATTATAGGTAATTAGGAAAGCTTATTCCCCTATAAACTTTCTACGACGCCAAATGGTGTTTTTCTTAAATGAGAAAGCAATCCCAACGGAATATGTATGCATTATAGTAAATATATAAGTGATTTCCTTTGGATAGATACACTTTTTTACGAATAACTCAATGGCATTGACCTGACCCGACGACTCTTTTGAAAATAGCGCTCTGCCACTGAATAAATTGGCTCAATACCATTTAGTAGAGCGAACTTTCCTTTCGAACTGCCCTCGTTGCAATGTTATTTGGTCGAGTTTTACTAATCATTAACGCAGAATTTTATAGAGTCAAAGTGATATGTTGACTGGAATAGAATCACGTAAAGCTAATATTCCTTCCGTGCTTTTTCAAATTTGGATTTTTTTTGTGATTGAAAACCTTTTTGTCCATTGGTGCAGTCGAGGTTGAGATAGTGAAATATATTTAATATTTTTTCATTAGATTTTTGAACCACTCAGAACAAATCTCGGGAAACGTTGAAAAGTCGGGAAATATTTTGAACCGGAACTGAGTTGGTAAACTTCGTTTATCCGTTTCCCTAACACGCTTCTACGTTTTGCAAATTTTGGTTTGGCAAGGCCTTGGAAACGTCTGGAAATTTTAGAATTTTTTTAGTACTTCGGAGTACCAGAATCGAACCTGCTTTCTCTTGTCTTCTGTGGTTTTTGATTCTGTAACTGACCTGGAGGATCTCTTAAAGTCACGCAGTTTTTTAATTTTTGTTCATACTTAAGTAATTAACGCTATATTTTGGTGAAAGTACATCCCGTAAAAGGTAAATTTGCCGTTCTACAAGCTCGACTTTGAAATCCGTTGCATTTCTTGGATTGGCTTTCCAGATGTTATTTGAAGGGGCAAGCCTGTAAGTGAGGTTATTCCTTCTTCTGCGTTCACCGTCTAACCTGGTCCTTTGTCTTCCGGTCTCTCACAATAGTCACAACCTCTGCTCCTCCCATTTGTGAACTGCCCCTCCCGCCCGACCCAGCTTCTTCCCTCGTCGACGTTTTCTTCCGTTTCCTATCCCCCAAACCCCCTTTCCCACCATCCATTTTTTTCTCTTGTTTACCGCCTCTCCACTTCACCCCGCGCCTCTCGTCACCCCCAGAACCACCCCATCGCGCCACTCCAGACGTATAAATTTTTTTCCATTCACCCCACTCTTCGCGAACTCTCCCCTCACCCCCTCTCTCTCCCTGAACCCCCTCATCCCCTCGCACTCCCTCCCGCGTCACATCTACACTACTTTCCCTGCCAACCACCCCAGTTGCACGCATAATCAATGGCTTCACGACACGCTCCTACGACGCCAGACGTGTTCACGAAAAAGCCTCACCCGGCAAGCAATCACTCTCGCCCCTTCTCTCCTCCTCTCACAGCCCCTCTTCCGCCCCTTCCCGCCGGCCCTGGTGCACCCCGTATACGCCAAATGCGAGGAAGGCAATGTGCGCGCGAGAGAAACCCACAGCTCTCTCCCCTCGCCGTACCTACCCCCGGTGAGAGAGTGTGTGTGTGTCCCTCCCCTCCTGTTCCACCTCCCCGCTCTTTGCTCCCACCATACGCTTGGCTCGGTGGCAGAGAGGGTTTATATATATATATATATATATTTATATTTCTGTGGAGGAGGAAGGCGTGTAGGTAGCCCAAGGCTGAGGTATACATATATTTACACGTGCATGTTCACATATGTGAGAGCGCGTACGTACGAACATACGGTTGAGAGAGAGAGAGAAAGGGGTCGTTTTCAGGGGTGGGCAGGCAGGGAGGTTTTCGGCGTGCTGTTGAAGGGCCCCGCGATGCTCGTTCTTTTTTTTTCAAGTATCGCGATTGCGTCAATGTATCGATCCGGCGATGCTCTCCGACGGCATCTCGACTGCTCCTTGCTGCGGAGAGATCGAGAGAAATATCAATGGTGCGTCCCTCGTGTTGTAGATACCATTTCTATGTTCTTATTCCCGCTGAACTTTCGGCTTTCGTGAAGTATGTTCTTGTGCTTTTTAGGCGTAGCTTCGATGTGAATTCTTCTCTGGTCTTCATCCAGGTTCGTCTTTCCATCTCCACTGACGTTTCGACGAACGACTCGCTCATCATCTTGGACGTCTAGCCCGGATGAAGACCAAGGAGAAACTATTCATTATACACTATTTCATTAATCGTGCTCTCGATTTATATCTACATTATAGCAAACTCTGGAAAGATCAGTTGAACCTTCTTGGGTATAGGGTTATCAGCTAAGTAGTAGTATAATTAGCCTGTAAGGTACTCCAGCTCCAGATGGAACCATATAACCGTGCTTGGTCCTTGGCATTATCCTAAGATTATAAACGCAGATGGATGAGACTGATTCGAATCGTGACCTTTCGGGTGTCAGGTTGACGCATTACCGATCTGACTACCGAGGATTCTACTTTGATTCTGCATTTTTAATCAGAATATATCCAGAGTACCAACCTTATTCATGCCATTTTTCAGGTAATCCGGTACCTTGCATGCAGTAAGCGAAAACATTTTTCGTTTAATCAGTTAATTTTTCCTCAGAAATGCTTCAAACCATATTAGTGTTCTTCTCAAACCACTAAATAATTATTTCCGGGATGCTAGGCGACTGTAGAGCGATGTTAGGGTCACATGCTATCGATAATATTATTTGTTTTTGGTTATTTACTTTTTTGAGTTTGGCTCATTCCCATTGATGTAAATGCTCTTGGTTGAATCATTTAACTCTTGTAAAAGTGGCTGGTCAGCACATACATGAGGTATCTGTAATAGGCTCTCTAAGACGTGAATTTTGTATCAGGACTTAGCTAGGGCATTGACTTCATGCTAGCCTTTTATTAGACTCGCCAGTGCCTTGCTAACATAGTCATCATCGTTCTTAGATCCCAACAAAGGTAAATTGCATACCCTCCAGTCTTCCCTATCCATTGCTATCTCAGTTATATCATGAAATCTCATTCCTGAAACCTCTTTCTTCGGATCACTTGCTCATCCCTTGATCTTCCTCGAGGGGTTGTTCTTGACAAATCCATTAGGTACGTCTCAGGGTTTGTTCATTCACCCTTGGATCTTTTATCTCGTGATGTGCTCCGTATTGACCTTTCTTCATCTAATATTCTGGTGACTACTTAATTTTTCTTTTTATCCGTCCTCTTCAGCATCCTTCACCAACACCAGATCTCGAAGTTTTATTTTCCTTTCTGATCATAATTAGCATTCTATTGGAACACTTTTCGTTCTATCGCTTTAGGTATTTTCTTTCCAAAAATGTTAAAATCAAATCCATTTTCTGCTTTTCCGCTAGAATACTATTGCCTGGATGCAGGGTGACACAGGGACTGCGTAATATTAGTTTAGTGCTTACTTTAAAGCGTATATTCGCGTAATCATCGGACATTCATCGCAAGACGAGCCAGTGTAGTGTAACAATTTTGCATCACGTGCTGTGCGACTGTTAACTCATATTTTCTTCCCCGATGTACTCGTTATTGATGTCACTTAGGAAAGAAATTGCTTGCGAGGGTATTGCTTGCTTGCTTCTTGGAAGGTCTCTTCTAGATCGGACTATATTGCTCGGATAACAATTTCCCCGACCGCAATGGTGGTTGCGAAATTTTTGTCCGGGCAACAAAGGCCATCGCGAAAATATCACGAAGAAACACCTACCTTTAACATGACAACGCTGAAGCCTTCACCATAAATTATGCTTGTCTTTGTATACAATTTCTTTTTCTTGTTCTCCATGTATTCCATTTCTTTGGAGTAATTTGGTGTAATTCATTCGTGTCGGTACAGGCACATGTCGTGGAGAAATATACGTTTTTGTGTTAGCACGACCCTTGTGATCTTTCAATATTGTGGCTCGATTCCACGACTCACCAGCGCGGTCATCCATCTTTTCGCATATCAATATTGTCTCAAATTTCTTTCACGGCGTGTCCGGTAAAGAAAACTACCCTTCCTTCGTGTATGGATTGAATGCCAAATAGGAAGTTTTAGCATTCGGTTAGCAATGCTCCTGCCTTCGATCAGCTGGAGCTCCGATCGAAGGCATCTTATTTTTTTCCTAATAATACTTCCAACGTGAATCTGTCGCGGGGAATCTAGTGCCCACCGGAATAAATTACTCCGATGCTACCTATCGTAATATCGTCTCCATCCAAGTGTGTGTGCTGCATTTAATCGATTCTGCGTCTCATTCCGCATGGCATTTCATTCCACCGTCAACGGACTGGGTTGACATCGGAATGTCACTGCTAATGATTCTTCTCACGTCTTTCAGAAGCGACTCGAATTTCTGAATCGTAAAAAAAATTACGCACAGCAGTGAATATACGGCTGAATAAAGTATGAATCGTAATTTGCGATCATCTTGAGGTTTTTTTCAATGTCTTCTGATGCCACTACCTCGGAAAAAAGGATAAAGATAATATTTTGTCATCTGATGATGATCTACGTAGTGAAGTTGTTTGGCGATGAAGGTGGTGCCATGCTAACAGAAGGGAGGTTACAATAAAATATAGATTTTTAAAATTCATAATAGGACCAATATCATATTTAGGAAGGTAGGCTGGTTAAATGGATGGAGGTTAGTTATTTGGTGTTCGAGGATATTGAAATCAGGCCATATGTGTGGTCATCTATTCCTTTTTTTTGTACAGCGATTCCAGATTATGTAGTATTGAGTTTATAGAAATAACTTGTTAGGATTCACTTTCTACATTTTCCATTGAAATTTGTTTTCTCTTGCTCTCCTAAGAGAAAAAAGAACGCGGGAAAACTCAATCGGCCATATCTTGAAACATGGCGGCCTGATGAAGACAACAGTCGAGGGAAAAGTAAAAGAGAAGAAGAGTAAAGGAAGGCCTCGCACGAAATACTGCATTTACACGCGTGCCTATAAGAAGCACTTTTTTTCGAGTTTTGAGGCCCGAAGAGTGGGTTGCGTCTTATACGAGTGTACAAAAGAGGAAAATCGTGAAAAGTCGTCTTATGGATTCGTACTCACCGAAATATATGGCGAATGCTATTAAAGTTTAAATACTGAGTAAGTCAGTTTTTGCCGTGGTAGCCCCCCGCCGCGCGGGTCGAGGAGAGAGGCCCTTCCCGAGGTGGGACACACCCTTCTGGCGACTACCGAAGACATGGTCCCTTTTAACCAATTTTTGTACTGGGTGCGTCTTATATGCGTGATCTAACGTTTTTTCACGATTTTTCGCCTCAAAATCTGGGGTGCGTCTTATATGCGTGTAAATACGGTATATAGTGCAAGTTATCAAATGTGAAATAGAAGAATCATGTAAATATGAATAGGCTGGCTAATGGGAGAATCGAGTGGAGAGCTCAGTCAAACCTATCTTAGGATTGTTGACTTATGATGATAGTGATGATAGTACTCAAATAACCACGGTTAAATGTAAGCATTCAATTTCACCTCCTATTTTAAAAAGTCTTTTGGAATATCGTCCATTATTGTGGATGTTGAAGCGTCATAAGTTTATGAACTTGCTCGTATTTCTATGAGCTGATCGCGGTCGTCAGGTCGGTAACGCGCAGACCTTACAATACACAGGGTACGAATCCCAGCCAGGGCATGGATATTCTGTGTTTGTCTTAGTACTAAGATCATATTTTAGATGATGAGAAATAACCTTAGCCGTTGGAGCACTTGAAACTAAATTCTACTTCTTCTACATTTCTATAACTTCATCCTTATTCCTTGGCATACTGCTATACTACAATTTGAAATTCCACTGGAAACACCCCGGCAGCAGTGTGTAATTAAGAGACCGTTCTGATTGCTAAGGATAAAGCTCCTCGAATACTAAAGCGAATGACGCTTGAAATTTATGAAAGTATTAAGGGGGTCAATTCCTCTCCCACTGCCACCTGTGGTTTCCTAGTAAGGTTGGAAGCAAAGAAAATCACACAGCACGGGTTTTGAACGACTTTTGAATAAGGCCTTTCTTGGATTTGAACTTCTTCCGGTCAATTGCCCTTAAGGAGGTTCCACCGTGACTCCACGATTCAAAGCAACAATGACGCTGCTACCATTTGGAAGCATTGGTATTAATTACACCATGTCAATAACCAATGAAATATTTAAATTACATAAAAAATATTGGAAGGACCTTGCTAAGGTATATTCCTAAATTAAGTTAGTAAATAGGCTTGTAAGCACGTGCCGTCACAAGTACCGTTGCCAATAATCACAAAATACTATAGCGCCACTTTCATGTAACTGAGACTTTTTTGCTTTTCTTCGAGGAAACCTTTATTGATATCAATTAAACAAGGCAATGCTTGTGGTAAGGCAAGCACTTTTTCACAATTCTAAATTCTACATAAAATTGCGCTCCTTTTATTAGTTTTTCGTCAAAACGACAGTTTTATTTACATTATTAATCTGCAAATTTTACTGCAAGGGCCATGCTCTGCCGTATAGACACGTATAAAATAGCTGATTTTCAATGTCTTTTTTCTTGAAATGTATGATGGAAAAGCCTCATTATTTTACTGCCAATCGATAGAAGGGCAAAAAAAATGATGTGTCCTGAAATTTTCACCAAAATGACATCTGCTTCATTATTCGGCGGAGCCGCTCTACTCATTGGTCTGCGTCCTTAGGGAATATCATAAATGGTAATTCATGGGTGGAATATGAAGGAAAAAAGGTGAACTGCATATTAGCTTAAAGGTAGTTGTTTCAGGCTTGATTTGGTGGAATATCATAGCGAAAGAAAAAATGGCAATTTTCCACAAGAATATTCTTGTGGAAAATTGCCATTTTTTCTTTCGCTTTTGCATATTAGCACTATATACAGAATATGAGAAGTGGCCTAGGGGGAGAAATGCTCGCTTAAGAATGTTTGAGATACTTATTGGCTAGCCGCGAAGAGCATTAGGTGGACTGGTTCAAATAAACAATTGAACACTCAATGGTTTTTGGAGAGCCAGGTTTTGATCTATCTGCCAAATACATGGATGAAGTTTTCATACGAACCCTCAAATGAAATATTATTTTAGGTGCAATTCTATCCGCTTGCGTAAAAACAGAATGCGAAATTGGTTACCATTTTAATAACCTCCGATTCGCTTTAGAAAACTGACCCATTCGCATGGAATAGAATTTTATATAGAGCGTGGCTTTGTATATATCTGAGACTCAAGGGGAAAGTTAGAAAAAATACTGGAACCTCATGAAATGTGGAGGAATTTAGGAGAGGTTCAGGCCTGGCAGAGATAGCGGAATATTAGAGGCCGTTGTCGATAGTAGGCTGTGGAAGCGAAGGAGAGGAAGAAAAAGATAAAGGTACGCTGGATATTATTAAGATAGATAGGATCTGAGGAGAGAAATGGCTTAGGAAAAGAGCCATTAGGAATAAGTAATGCAAATTAAAGTAGTGATATTCCATTAAAACCTACGCTACCGTTAGAAGACTTTCAATCAATATTTAATAAGATTGCATTAAGGCGCAAGCGTGATTTGCGTAAAATCAGTATAAATCCGAAATAGAATAAACCATCTTGTGATGGTTGTGCGCGCGTTTTGCCTGGTTTTCCCATTTTGATGTCGTGTGAAGCTCTTTATTATCTTTCAGTTGATAACGTCCCATTTGTCCTCGCATCTTTTATATTTTTTTTAATGGTGACGGAAATTTGCGACACAAAGAAGCATTCTGAAATCTCCCTCCCAACCCTCCAGGGATCTCGAAATTGTATGATCGTAAAGTGAATTTTAAGAAAAAAAATTGGGTAGGTGGCTTATTGATGGGCTGATTAAGAGCGGTACCGATCCCTCTCACTTGCGCGATGGGACCTGCATTCTGTTGTTCGTTAAATTTATTTTGACTCACCTCGCGCATTCCTCCCGAAGTAATCTCGACTCGTTCGTTTTGGATTCCTGTGAAGATCCCGTCTCGGAGTTTCCCTTAGGGAGTTGAAGCGTCCCACGGAGATAGCACGAGTGAATGTCCCGGAATTGCTGACTCGAGCCTCCTAGTTGGCAACACGTCAAAGCTGGAAAGCCACCCTGAAAAGGAGCGAAGTCGGAATGCCTAAATGACGGCGAGACGCCCGTTTTTAAGTGCCCCAGGAGAAAAATAAGACTCACTGTGTTGGAATCGAAGTCGTTTGCAGCTTGAGAGTAGCTCGGCTGTTAACAAGTGAAGGCGTAATGTGGCAGCAAAATGTTGGGTGCCGCGGCAGCTGATTGTTCGCCGTTGTATTTATATTTACTTATACTATTAATTTTAAAACCGTTGGGGATAGTTAAAAGCACATATTTCTATCTTAATTGAAAACACTTGCTGGACCACTTACTTTTAAATTAATGATCCGCTTTGCTTTCTCTCCCCACACTGGGGAGGTTATAAAAAATTGGAAAATCGACTCTATTCCAGTGATCATATTGACCACAATTTCGTACACTACGTGAAATTCATGTGTCCTCATGTATTTGAAAATAAGACAGTGAATAAAATGCTGGAAATTTGTTATTTTAAGGGAATTGGTGATATCGCGCACGTTTACATAAAATTCAGTAAGATTCGGATTTGCTATTATATATTGTCACCATGCTTGCAGAAAATCACTTGTGCTGTAATGGCTTCCTCATGTGAAATTATTGTATTCTTGAATAATGACATTTCTACGAAGCCTTTTCAATTTTGGTGAATAAATTTATCCTAAAATATATTTCGAATAGCTTTAGCCTGTTTGGTACGTACTCAATGTAACTCGTTCGCGTAAAATTGAGTTTCTGACGAGATGTCGTGGAACATCTGACAATAACATTTCATTCTCCAACTCGTTCGTACCTGATGGAGTTTTCAGCATGCAAATAACTAAGCTAATTAAACTTTTGTTAAAGATTTATCAAGGAATTATTATGAAACCAGCACTTAAAAATGAAGACTATTCGCTGAAATTTATGAAGCAAGTTACTTCTAGATATTGCTCGTTTTAAGACCTATTTGTTATTTTTAAAGACAGGTAGGTTCAAAGTGTACTTAGTGGGATAAGTTAATGAGTTAATATGTTGAGTGACATTGTGAATAGTATTCATTCAGTTCCCTGTCCCACATTATTTAGTGTTAGCGTACTAGGGTTGGATGGGTATTTTGCATACCTTAATATTTGTATATCATTCTCTGTGCATTTGTCCTGTCACTCCCCTCATCCCTCCATCTTTGCTCCCCAGGGCATTTCTTCTTGATGCGATCAGCTCAGGATAAATTTTATTTTTTCAAGCCCAGTCGCAGAGTAGAGGGGATATTTCGAATGAAAGCGTAAAGTGTAAGATTTCCATGGGCTTCGTTTTGGCTTAATTATTTAGCGAAACATTCCTACTCTCGTATTTTTGCTCATTTCGAAATATGCCGTGAAACTCAGCAACGTAATTCCTACCGATGCGGACCGTAACGAACGCCCAGACTCCTCATTTCGCTAAATATTCGTGTTGCTGAAAATTTCGTTGGCTGACTCTGCCCTCCTTGCGTCTCCTTCTTCCTCCCCCTGAACAAAGCACAGCCCGTCTCGTCATGCCCTTCGCCACCCCCCAAACTCTACCCCTTCCGACCTCCATCCCTCCCTCCCTTCCCTCGTACCTCCCTTCACCAGCAGTTGAACACGTATTCCTCTCTCCTATCTCACCCCCCCCTAATCGTGCAGCTTATTTTTTGGCGCTTGTTAATTTTTTTTCCTCGAGCTCTTAAAAATGTCTCGTCCCGCTTTTCGACTCGTCGCTGTTTTATTCCATAAATTACGTATCGTGTCGCAGTTTCAGCATCATCTCTCGTCCATGAGGGGTTCTTCCCACCCGTAGGTAAGACTACGGTATTCGTTGCCTACCCCTCCCCCCCCCCCCATGACCCCTAAAGCTTAATTATCGTCAGCCATCCCAAAAAGTTACTCATTAATGTCTGCGCGCATCTGTGGTGCGATCTCCAGGGGCGATCGATAATTGCATTGACTGCCGTATAAGTGGTCGTATGCAGGCAAACGGGAGAATTGTAAATACGAATCACGAGGGAAATTATGAGGGAACTTACGATGTAGCCCCTCTTTCGTTCAGGACCTGTGGTGGTCTGTGCGTTTTAAGGAACCAAATGAGACTCCGCCATATTTTGTGAAAGCAGATTGATTCGCCGTAATGTAATTCCCTTTTTTATTTAACATTTTCATGAATCGTGAAGAAAATATCTTATGCTTTTGTAATTTAATTTTTTATTTGGCCTTTTGCCTTTTTTTTAAGTTTACTCTTATCTCTGCCTAAATTCTTTGGGCGAGGAATTACTTTGTCGCTTAGTCGTCTTCTTTGGGAATATCTTAATTTTAACAAGGTATTAATTGGAGATGACAAATTTTACATCTGTATCTGCGGTATGTCCCTCGTAGCACTGCCTTTAAGTATGATAAATACATTTTTCTCTCCATATCCTTCCTATCCTTTTTACCGGTTCAATTATTCTTTTCTCCTTCTCCCACTTCCCTGCCTACCTAACATTCTCCCTCAAGCACACCGTTGCCCCTCATCACCCGCTCTAACCACTTACTCTTTTACATGGTTTCAACCATAAAATTCCTTCCCTCCCCTTCGATGAACAGCATTTCCTCTTTTGTCTTCTTTCCTTCTCATATTTTATTCACCTTTCTCCTCCTCTCTTCAATGGGTCTTATAGATAATGGTCGTGTGAATTGACCGGGAAGACGCCGGAGAGGGAAGATATGCTGATGTTTTCCTATAAAGCTGTCGCCAGCTGGAAAGTGAAATCGATTCCCTGGAAGTCGGTCTCCTCATGATCATCGGATCCTCCGCTGCAGCTTTGCGCTTGAATGTTGCCGTTGAAATCGTGAGCAATCTCGCGATGTCGTGACCTTTGCATCATCATCATCGATTCCCTCCCCGTATAAGCTCTCTCGCTAATGCAATGCTTTTGGATTCGACGCCTCGGTTGCATTCCGCTCAGTCTAGCTTCTTCTCCGTTTCCTTATCTTAAGTGCCTCCGGTCATTGCCCTGCATTCTTCCGAGTTTTACATAAATAATGAAGGGAAGGAGGTGGCCGTAGTGAATTCCCAAAACCACAAGGACCTGTTCGATATCAGGACTTCATAACGCGATCAATTATCCTTGTTTTTTATTGGGCACGTAGAGAATATGTGTTCGCTTTATTCGAAGTTTTTTTTAAATAATTTAATTCACGGAGCTCTGTAGCCTCTATTACGGCCTATGAAGTTTTTCTCTCCTTCTCGTTACACTAATTTGTAGGTATGAAGTATGTTGGAAGAGCAGCAATGGTGTTTATCTACATCTGCATTGTACTCTGCTAGCCATGACAAAGGTGTGGTGAAAGGCTACTCCACGCTAGGCAATACAAAACTACATATCCTATTTTACTTCCAAGTGAAATAAATTCATCTTCGTATCCACGCAGGTTTGAACTCAAACTCAAATTTCGTACTGTCATCATCATTGGTACTGCAAGTATCTTATTCAAATTGATAGGAACAGGAAAACATTTCGTTTTTACGAATATAGATCTTTTTTCTACACGTTTAATTGCCGCATAACGTCTGTGGCCACATGCTTTGCATGCAGAAAATATCGAGAGCAGTTGTATTGATACTTATTGTATGTTTTACGAGAAAACTGCCATGCAGACATGCAAAATAAGCCTAAGTCTACTTTACCCCTCCTAACGTATCCTAACGGTAGCTTCCATTTGTTTTGGTATTGTCCCTAATTGTATGCGGAAAAATAGTATTTGAAACTGTGTTCAATTTTACCTCTCTCACTTATTTCTATCAATGTTCACTAAATCAGTAGGTTATCTGGAGTTTTTATTTTATATTTTAACGTCATAAGGTAAGCAATCAACCTTCAATTTCTCGGAAGTATTAGCTCTTACTTCAACCTACACGACTTTATTGTGATTTCAAACATAAATCTTTTCACAATTTAGACACAATGCTTAAACTATAAAAAGGTTCGCGTAATGCATAAGCGATGGCGACAACGCGCTGGAAAGATCCGTGATCGTGCCACCGATTTGCTATCCGTGGCGGACACCGACGCTACTCCTTGTGCTCTAATGGTGATAGTTTGTCTTAATGAATCTCAATTGAGATCCCCTTCCTCACCTCGCCATATCCCTCTCCCTCGCCGCCGTTCGGGTCCGATATCTCATTCCCGCAGTCGGAAGTAATACGATTCCGGGAACCGGCTCCGTGGGACCGTCGAGGTGGGAGTGGAAGGAAAGGGGTTGGTGGGAGAGGGGGTGGGATTTGGCTATCGGGGCTGTAGAGACGTGAAATTCGAGTCCCACTGGTCTATCAAAAAGCCCCTCCACCCTTACGTTTGTTCGTGCATTATAGAAATGGAATCCTATATTCGTGAATAATGAAAGGTCGTGAGTCGGTCGTCCCCGTTATGAATATGCATTGTGCATTGAAAATATGCCCGGTTGGTCGCCGTGCTCTCTACGAACTGGCCATAACAAAGGCGCTGACGGCGGTCGTTGTCGGTGAATGGATTGGGGGTGGGGGTGCACGTGGTCGTGAGACGTGAATCAGGGTTAACGGTGGATTATGAGGGGTGGGAAGGGGCAGGTGAGATGGTCTCCTCCTCCCTTCCTCATCACTGTTCTCTTTCACCGGCTTCATGGACGGCCCTCGATATTCATTTCATACCCGCGAGGGTAATTTCCTTCGGGTCTATCCGGACAGTATCGTTGCGCACGCAGACTTTCTCTCATTTCGCGCCGGACCGCTGCAGATCAGAAGTGAAACCTGGATCAATATCATCCTTTTCTGTGATAGAAACATGGTACATTTAATTATACGCCAATCTCTTCACATAAAGCGATGTCAGCGTCGACAACAAGGCCATTTTCGAGTTGATATTAATAGAGAAAATCTTTGAGCCGGTTTGAAATTATGAGCCTATCAATCCTTTAGTGAGAACCATTGAAGGAGCATTACGGAATGCAGTAGTTGGCCAGGGATTATTCAGTGTGGCTTTCAAATACATTTTTATGCAATACTTGACCGACCTTTCTCGCCCTCAAAGGGAGCAAGGAAGCATCCAAGAGGCAACTAGATCATTGCCCTGGGTGGGATTCGAACCTACTACATACGGTTTTCAGGACGGCTACCGCGTCAATCGTTACTAACATAGCCTCCGCGCAAATTTTCAACCTAAGCTATTTGAGTTGTGTGACAGGGTAACTTAGCGCGTAGACCTTCCATATTATTTACGACCTCCTCTGAATAAATTTTCCCAGAAGTGGAAGGACGTTTTACATTTTTCTCCAAAAATGTTAGCATTAATATATTACTGGGATTAATTTTATTGCTGTATGAACTTTTTCTCTATGAACAAGAAAGTTGTACTTCGGTTCATGGTAAAAAAAATCAATTCAGTATTTTCTAAATTTCTCCTTTTCTTGTAAAATTAAATAAGTGTGTATTTTTCTTCATTTCCTCAGTCATCATATCACGATTTTCCATCTTAGTGGCGCATATGTGCCTTATTTTGTGATCAATTAAATTTGTAATAGGTTTTATTTCAAACAACATGAAAAGGTTCGAGTGTATTGCCGAAAATGTTTCACTCCAAAGTGACCTGCGTTTTTATAGTGCTTCGTCAAAGAGTGAGTTAAAAATAGAGTTTTTGAAATCGTTATGAATGACTTGAATAAAAAGACACCAAATAATTGCATGGCTGTTTGATAAAAAATTTTCAGTAGCATAGCAGTAGAAAGTATTTTTACTGACATATTAGAAAGCAAATATAATGTTCAGCTGGCGTGGTTTTAAAATACAAATACTTGGAGAAAAGGGTTGAAAAGGGAGGAAAATTGGGCGTTACTTTGCTATCCTGGGCATAGTAGGGAAAAAATTGTTAAACGGACCGAAATGTGGGGAAGGTTTGCCTGCCGTAGAAAATAATTATTTTTTCTCTTCCACTTTGCTATTAGCGTAAAAATAGGAAAAATAATTTCATTGCTCGTGTATTTTATCAAAGTTATTTTTATTTAAACCCGAGTGCATAATAAATTAATGAGAATCATTATTTTAGTTTTGAAAAGTACTTGCTGCATCATTTGAGGATAGTGTTACCCAAATTAGGTTAATAAATTTTCATATAAATCCTTAATTAATTATAATTGAATTTATGTTGCGTTAATTAAACTCAAGTAGTGCCAAAAAACCAGTCACAATATTGAAAATCTTGTTACCCAGTTGAAGTTTGTTAACCAGGTCATCAAATACATCATTATAATTTTTTATTTACTGCTCCCTCTAGTACGATGACTCTGGAGTTGGCCAAAATGATAACCTTCGTACTTCGTTTCGACCACCTTCGTTGGACTCACCCTGCCGTAAAAGGCACGAAGTTGGAAGTTGATGTGATTAACTGGGGTTCAATTACTAGTTAGCAGTTTTGGAACTTTGATGGACGTTATCGTCCACGTGGCCAACATTGACTGCTTTTAATTAATTTAATTGTATGCTCAAAAATCAACGTGGAGCTTGATTAAAAAATATGCGGTGAAGTCTGAGAGAAGCGATGTGCGTTAAATATTATTTGTTAGTGAATGGCGTCGCTTTTCCTTTTAAGCATCAAATTTATTCAGTTATTTCCCGAGTATCATTTTTTAATAGCTTACCGTTTCAATATATTGTGGAGATCAATTCCGAATGGTAGCTTATTGAAAAACTCTGTGTGCTGTTATTTATTTGGCCAAAATAAACTGATATCATTAATGTAATTGCGCAGTTAATACTCAGTAGTGGTGTCTCTTAAAATGATGCACTAGGTAGATTCGACGGTGTGAAATGAAAAATAATCTGTGGCTAGAATATTATGCGTAGGGTTCTAGGAAATAAGATCCAGAGAAACGAAAGGCTTCTTATTTATATTGGTTTTGGCATTATCTATCACTGACTACCCTGCAAGCCACCTCAAGGGTGTGTGGTGGGTTTAAGTTATCGCCAAGTATGCACTAAAGTTTATTTATATCACCTGCGTAATTAGGGATTACTATGAATATCATGCCGATCACAAACTACAAGTCCCTATTTTCAACCAACATTCAAAGAATAATCTGAGAAGTACGTACTAAAGATATGAATTATGTATTATGGGTACATTCAGATTTGCTTAAATTCTCAAAAATCCACCACCTTAATCTTATCTCTGTTTGTTTGATCGATCTGTATGAATGTAATGAGTGCAATTTCATGTTGATGGAAATTTATTTTTACGAAGGCATCATGGTGTGAGAAGTCTTGATGTGAAATGATTAGGAATTGTTCGAGGAAATACAGAGTATTTAATTCTCTCTTTAATTCAGCTTTTTTCTCTGTTCTTATCTGAGTGGTTCTGCTTAATAATCTAGGGTGAGGCTTTAATGATTCGAATTGTGATTGGTATGGAAATCATTTTTACATACATTTTTCTAACAATGTTATGAAGCATCTTTGACGTCCCTTGGGAAAGCACGCCATTTGCTTCGAGTATGTTCTCTGATTTTTTACGAGTGCATGCGCTATGCTTTGATGTATAATACATTCAAAACTTTAATTTATGTTGCTAAAAGTCATCATTTTGTGATGCATTGACCAGAGTTGGGTGGAATTTCAATTATTGGTTTTCGATTCAATGCTTTTAGATTCTTCTTTAAACAAATAAGCACATATTGACCCTTCTTAATCCAATATCAAGTATTGGATATTGATTCAACACAAATATGAATATCGGCTATCAGTATTAAAATATATCGATATTACAAAGAAATCGAAATATGGCTTTATTCATCTCTTATGTCCTAGTCATATTTAAGTGTAATTTTATTAATCACTTTGGTATGCATTTAAAATCAGAATACATTCATTTACAAAAACTATTCCCATGTTGACCATCTTGCTATTATACATGCTAACGAACCAAAGAACATTACTCAAGGTAGCATGAAATACCAGTATTTCAACCCTGGAATATTGAAGTATTGGTTTTAATCATAAATGCTGAAATATTGACTTAGTGTATTAAGCCATCAGTGTACGGTATCCGATATTAATATTGCCATCATAACTAGTAAATCCATATATTGCTTATTGAATTGCGCTATACTTTGATACTTGAAACTGACTCATATACTTGAAATGCAACCCATTTCTAGCGTCGACCTTCGAAAAAATAACCCCAGGGTAATAAAGTCTCGCAGGTAAAAATCACCAGACGATTTTAATGCGAAATGAGCTTCTGCAATCAGAATCCACCTGAAGAAGAGTGACCAAATAACGGAATGTCGATGCTCTTTTGTTTTGCGTAGAGGTATGGAGAGAGATATGTGAGGTTGCAGATTGGGCGAATTTTAGCGTAATAGTATTGATATCATTAGGACGATCGCTATATCTAAGCAGTCATTTACCAAGAGAAGAGAGCTTTTAACAAATACCTTGAGCTTTAATGTAAATAAAGTATGTAGACGAATAAAAGCTGTATTGTAAATAAATAAATTACCCCCAGCCACACATCCTCGTGGTGGCTCGCTGGTATTACATAGATGCAAAAGGCTAGCGAAAAGGTTGATATTAAACAAGCTTTGTTTAAATGCAAAACCTGGACTCTAATGAGAAATGACGATTAGCTATGTAGAGATATGAGCGTGGAGGAGGATGGGGAAAAATGTGGTGGAAGTAAAGAGGACGAATGCTGAAGTGTTGAGCATGGTGGAGGAGAAATGAAGGTCGCTAGCGGATATGAGGAGGGTGCAGGATATGAGAATGAGCCAGGTGAATATATATATATATATATATATATATATATATATATATATATATATATATATATATATATATATATATATATATATATATATATATATATATATATATATATATATATATATATATATATATATATATATATATATATATATATATATATATATATATTTATTTATTTTTTTTTTTAATTTAAGCCTTTGTATGATAGCATATATGCATATGTTTGTTTCTGTATGCATGCACGTATATGCTTGAAAAATAATGAATGTTGAAATTAATTAAATTAAATAAGAAATGGTAAGAACCTTATGGAAAAGCAATTCATAGAAGAGTAGGGATTCTCCATCAAAACGTATCGCAACTGGTCAGTAATTATCATCAGCAGGCATATTATGCTTGATATTCTCTTATGTTGCTGACAAAAGCCACACTGTTTGGCGCCACTTGGGTGCTTCAGAATTGGAAACCCATTTTCTATGTCCACGGGGAAACGAGTTTTGGGTTATCTTGTAGATATCTATCTAGAACGAACGGTTTGAAATGCATGTATTTCAAATGTGAGGCATTGAAGGAAAGGTCATTTGCCTTAAAAGTGCTTCCCTGCCTCCAGCTAATGAGACACTAGGGGTGAGCAGGACCAGCAGTCAGGGTCATTCCCTCTTAAATAAATGATCTTTCCGCCGTGATTACCTCCACGAGAGGTAAAAAAAATTGCAGCTCATCGCGGATGGAATGTTAAGGGGTTTAACTATTTTTATATTCACGACCCCTCGGTTTATACGGGGCTGCATTTTTCATTAATCCTCAAAATTGTACAAACGTTGCCATTTCGAAACCGTCGAGAGTTTGTGTCGTATTCTCTTTTCATTCACATATTCTGTCACATTTTGACTCGCAGCAGCCATGTCATATTAATGCAGGTTGCCTAAATCAAATTGGATAAGATGGAAGACTGTAATACTACATATTTGTCATATGTAGTAGATTTTAACTTAATAACACTCGTTGGCGTATATAATTCTTACCGTTTTGTACGATGTTATCGTTCCTCCACTGCCATTTCATCTGTAACGTGATTTTTTCAGTGAAGTATGCGTAATTTCCATGTATCATAGTTTGCTTTATTATTTCAATTCAATTTTTAGTTTCACTTGGATGGTTTTGTTTTGTATCCTGGCTTGGTGGAACTCGCAACAAATTCTCAATCATGGACCTCTGTGAATACTTTCAGTTATTCGCTGCTGAATTATGTCGTCATTTATTTAGTGTAATCTACAGCTTGAACTGTAGCGTGCAGTGTTATTCGCCTGTTTAAATATTCTGTTTGCGTTGAACCGTATGTCGTATGGGAGAGGATCATGAATCCTTCCCTCCCGCTGCTGCTATCATTTTCGAGAACGCATATCCCTTCCAGAAACTTTTCACAGAAACTGTCGTAACAACCAGCTCTACTAATTAAGATTAGCGATTGAGGTACTGGACAAAGTTTGAATAATTAGTTCGTGATCACGTTTTCGCTCTCCTAAGTGGAACCACAAAATATCGACTACGCCCGGGAACGTTTTGTGTAAAATCCGTGATCGCGGCCCATCATTACCTAGTTGGCTCTTTTCGTGAATTCTAAGTTTCATGAAATCTCTTGTTGTCAGACAGCCCAACTCCTCACATTGATCTCATTTCCCATTCTTAGCTTAATCTTAGCGTGAATTAAAATTCCTCGGTTAAGAGTTGAAACGTGATCAATCGCTGGAGGAGGTGGAGGAGGAGGCTGCAAAAGTTGGCGAGCTAAGCGAGAGTGAAGTGGTGCTTTAATCGGATTAATTAAGAATAGACATTCTTGAGAGGAGATATTCATGCCGAGAGCAGAGGAGGGTGAGTGAGTTGAGGAGCAGTGGGGGACAGCGGAGGGGGCAGGCCGAGAGAGATGAGGATCTTCGAATCGTGGGATAATTTGAAGACGCAGGAGTCATCTTGCGGATGAGATAGCCCATCGGAGCGGAGGCTGGAGTGAGGATGAAGCTGGGGACATATGAGAAAACGAGCACTAGGGACCACAGAACCGTCGGACTACTTCAGAGGAAGGTGGGTGTGGGGGAGACGAGGGGTGGGGATCGAAGGGTTCGCTGTGATGTAATCTTGGAGCATTGTGTCGCTTCTCTGTGGAGGATCGAATAATACCTTTCCAGCGCAAGGGGAATGAAAATAAAATAGCAAACCATTCCTTTAGTAATCTCGGAAGGTCGAGAGAGAATTAAAAACACAGTCGTAATGTTTGCGGAGAAAATTATATTCAGGTACCTCATTCTTTTTCCTCTCTCCCCCTCGCTCTTTATTTTTGATTTCAAGTGAACCAGTGCGATACAAACCCGAGGGGAGCATATGAGGAAATGGTTTAGGGTTTGAGGGAGTATAAAAGGTGGAATGGAAGGAAAGAGTCTGTGTGTGTGAATGCGTGTATGGGAGGGTATTTCGTAAGATTGCGAATGCATTTGATTGCATGCCTCAAGGGCTTAAAACGGTGGTACTCTCTGGGGTGGCATGATGGGAGACGGGGTGGGAAGAGCTTAGGGTGAGAAGGAAGTGTGTCTGTGTGAGTGTGGAGATTGAATGGGGTGGAGGAAGGAGTAGATGAATGGGGGAGGAAAGAGGAGAGAGAATGTAGGAGCTCTGAATGCACTCGCTGAGGAGATGGGAAGGCAGGGAGAAGAAAGAGAGGAGGTTGGAAGGAGGGAGGGAACGGCAGCTGGTAGAGAGGGATTCATTTCGTGCGGAGGGACATCTCCGTCTGGGAGCTCGCGGAGGAGTGCCTCAGGGCACAGTTCTCGGTCTCCTCAGTTCCTGCATCCCCTTCCCCCCGCGCACTCACCTCCCGCTTCGTCTCTTCGCTCTCCAGAGGAGAGCTCGGCGAAGCAGCCCGGGCTTCTTTTTCTTAAGGAAGAACTTCACCGGGAAAATTCTCCAAATTTCGGCCCTGCTTCGGAGGAGTCGCTTTCATTTGTGACAGCCGTTTCGAGAAAGTTGTGTCCTACCTCCCTCTCCCATCCTAATACTGGCCGCTCCCCTTTGGTCCACAACTTCGGTCCGATCTCCCTCCACGGGGAAAATATTTTTTTGATCCTTATATATATTGAAAATTCTTTTGGATTCTTGCGGAAAGTTATGTGGGAAAATATCGTGCCGGATATTTCGGTTCCTTTTTTCCGCTCGGGAAGGATCAGGGGTTGGAATTTGATAGGGATCACTGCTCTGTTTTCGACCAACCGGATGAGGTTAACACCCTTGGTTTCGTTTTCGTGTCATGTTGGTGGTAAAATCTTTTCATTTTCTCTTTTTCTTTCTCTTCTTTCTTCATGACTTCTATTTCACTGCTCTTCAAATCCACGGAGCTTCTTCACGAAATTAATTTTATGCAAGGGCTCTGAGGTTGGTTTGTCTGGGTAATGGCGTTATTGAGTGTTAAAATAATACCTTCTACTGTAGATTTCTAGGAAAGCAAATTTTATTGAATTTTTTCTTTCTTCAGTCAGCGAGGCTTTAATACTTCCAATGTTAAATATCGTGTCCTCGTAAGTAGGCCATTTAGTGATGAATGTAATGTGAAAATCAATGATGCTCATTGCAGCTAAGTACTCGACGGAATGAGCATCAATCACATGTTTAAATAGTTACAAAACATCTCTTATTTGCAACGCTTCCTTTCATCGTTTACAGGTCTTGAATGAAATGGCGCATGGAGACAATATGCATCGTCAATGGTCAGTAGTCATAGGATTGGTTTGACGCTGCTCTCCACTCGATTATCCTGTTTGACAGCATCTTCAATGTATATAATCCTTCTCTTTTTGCCATTTACTTTATGTTTTTGTATATGCGATTAATATAAATCTTACAAGGTTTTTAGCCATTCTTCCTGCTATATTTTATCCTCGACGACTGTCTTTACGAGGCATTTTTGTCTCATAAGGTGTACGATAAGATGGTCCCATCTTCTTTTAAGAATATTAATGAGCTTCTTCCTCCTATTTTTCCTAGTGCTGTTACGTTATTCGTTACTACATTTGTAATCTTCATCATTTATGTGTTAACACAGATTTTAGATGTTTCAATCTTGCATTTTCTGAGTATTTGTTTCGATGCTATAAAGAAACCCCCAGATTCAGATAAAATGCCTCCAGTTCAAATGAAACTCCTCCAGTTCAGATGAAACGTTTCCTTACCTCCAGGCTTCTATTTCATAGAGTAAATATCTTTCCTTCTTGTGGAATATCATCTTCGCCTCGCCTATTTGGATGCTTATTTCCGTCATATTTCATCCATTGCTGGTTATTCTACTTCCGAAATGATAAAGCCCTTCTATCTTTGGTAGATTTTGTTTCCTTAGTGGAATATTTGTATTTCCTTCATCTCTTATATTGCACATGATGTGTGCTTAGTGAAGCAAAAGTCAAAGCACGAGGATCTGCTTTTTTATTCATTTTGCAATGCTCACTGTGCATAGTGAGTAATACTCGTTGATATGTTTATCCGGGGTTAATAAATAACAGGAATAGTTTTTTCTATATTCTCCTCCTTGGTTTAGCCACATATGGTAATATTTTGCCAGAACTTGTTTCTAGAATCACATTTCAAGCTACCTGATGATCCATCGGATTTTCTGCTCTAACTATGAAACCTGTTTCCCAATGCTGATTGTAATTTATTAGGCCACTAAAAACAATTGGAAAGTTGATATAAACAGTAAATGACACTAAAATTAAGCAAAATAAACATGAATTAGTGATTTGAAGTAAATGTGTTTAGATTCGAAGACTCGGTATAAGTTAGCCTTAAGAGCTTGCAAATTGATTTTTAGCTTTTCGAATCAAGGTCCGATATAGTTGCCTGTCACTCGAATTTCCCTTGGGCATGAAAGCTTCATTCAAATAAAGTGCTTTCTATTATTACGTCAATACTCATTTCTTCTCTATCATTTCTACGTCTATAATCCAATTACTTGCATTGATACCACTCAAATCAATTCCACTCTGGGGCTCTTTTCCTGCGGCTTATGTATGCTACCGTCTGCGAAATTTCCTGTTTTTTATTCATCGCGTGTTTTGTTGGAAATGTCCTCATGTTAATGTTACGTTTGTATTCGATTGATGAAATGAGCCTTATGAGAGCTTATTTCACAAAAAAAAATTTGTCATAAAGTAGAATCATTAAATTGCATTTAAAGTGCCTTTTATAATACTCAGCAGGCATTTCTGGGCCCGCTTAAATTCCTTCCTTCCCCTTGGACCAAATAATCGCTTTAAACCCGATTTTTCCTTGCCTTCGTGCGGCGAAAGCTGTGTTTGGCTACAGGAGCTCATTAAAAACATTACCCACCTACTTGTTTGCTGATTCTGTATGGAAATTTTCGGCGCTATGGGGAGTCTATTTTCGGACACACAATGGGCACTAATCAGCGTTATTGAATCGCAGGTTGTTTATTTTTTTAGCAAAATAGAACTAATATCGCAGTGTCTCGGCTTTTAATGTAAAAAAATGACGCTGCCACTCGTCGAATGTATTATTAATACAGCTGCAGCGCGTTAAAAGTATTGGATTTTTTAAAAATTTCTTGCTGGACTCGGAATTATTTTTAACGAAGCACGGAAGAGTATCCCGTTTAAAAAAAACATGCCAGTCCATCGATGAATGGAATAAATTGAAATTTTGCCTCTAGGGATCGAGGAGGGTGAGAGGGGGAGGGAGGGAGGGATGTATTTTGGTTCATAATTTCAACTTTTTTATATAAACTCAGGGAGAGATTGGGGTGGGGGTTTTGTAAGGGAGAAAGAGATGGGTGAAGTTGTGACTTCATTATTATTTTCTTTCCCATATATTTTTTTCTCCGCGCGCGGGGTTGAATTTTTTTTCTCCGAGGCATATCCTCTTCATCCTCTTCGCTCTCTCAGCTTCACTGCCTCCCCCTGCCTGTCCCCCCTTGTAGCCTCCCCTCCGATCCCTGAACCCTTCCCCCCTTATCTCCCTCACCCCATCTCACCCCTCCGACCTCTCTCCTCCCCCCATCCGAAATCCTCGTCTACTTCTCTTACCTCTCCTCCTCCTCCAACCCCATCACTTACCCCTTAATAACCCCGCACCCAGCCCACTACCTCCCCCCTCCAGCCTCCACCACGCCAAACCACCACTACCCCCCTTCCCTCCACCTTCCAGACCCCTTCTCTGGCGTCTCCCCGCCTCCCCTTCGCCTCCATACTCGTCCGTGCCGTGGAAATCCTGGGTTTTGTTTATTGCTTGCCATTGAGATACTCAAATATTTGCCGTGAGTGGGCTCAGCAGCAGACGTGGCGGTTTAGAACGAGCCCTACCTCCCACCCATATCCTTCTCCCTCTCCTACGCCAACCAGTACAGCCCGCTCCCCCAAAACGCACCCCCTTGTACCCTTTTGCTCTTTCACTCCTCCTCCCTGCCAGTATTTTTATTTTTTTCGACCCCTCTTTCCCCCGCCCTGACTTTTACCCTCTCACTCTCTCAAACCCCTATTTTCCCGTCTTCCGCTGCGAACCCTATCTCTCTCCCAGACTCTACACATTCTCTTCAATTTTCCTCTCTCTCTCTCCCTATACTTCCGGCGCGCCTTTCCAACTCCCCCGTGCCTTTCCCTTACCGCGTGTTGGGTCCGTCTGCTCGCGCCGTCTAGCGTCTACAACTCCCGCTCCCCTTATTCGGCGCTGCCCGTTTCCTTGCTTACCACTCTCCGCCGCCCATGCACCCGCTCATCGGTGTCCGCCTAGTTTAAACAGAAACATTCCCTCCCCGCCTCCGATAACCGTATGATTGCCCTCTCTTAGGGTCGGTTTCCCGGTAGCCGAAGCGAATGGTGATGATTGCATTTGAGGCATTCGGGTTCAAATGAGGTGAGGTCGTGTTTTGTTAGCGTGGGTCATTGGAACGTACTTGTCGTCCCGCTTACAGCGTCGTGTGGATATTTTACGAGGGATCGGTGTCGAAACTACCGGGTTCTCCGCGGGTCTTTAACTGCCTCTGCATCGTGTGCATCTGAAGTCGGCGTGCATCAACAGAATATATTTGTTTTTATTCGTTAATCACCATTCGAATGCGCATGTTTTTATTACTGCCTATTACCGCTCCTGATTAAATTCTGATTCCCGTACAGCAAACTTAAGGGACCACGAACTCAACGCGATTACCCCTAACGGAGTTTCCTCCCGATATTTCACCAATGTAGGGAATTCCACGAGAAAAAATCATCCGCTTTGATCGGGACTCTAACCCGGACCCCTCGGGTACCTTAACCGGTACTGAAGCCGGAACTTCTGCAAAATATGCCTATAGGGAATTGTGATTAAGTCCCGGTCAAGGCAAATATTAATTATTTCCCTGCGGAATTTTTGAAGAATTCTCTTTTGCTCAATGACCTTGCTTTTCATTGCATTGTATCTAGCTCTATCCTTTTGCGTCTTCGTCGTGTTAAGCCCACTGGTACTTTTTTCTGAAAGGTATTAATACGGAATTCCGTATGGGCTTCTCATTTTAAATTGATTTTTACTACAAAAATAAGCTGGAGAGATGAATTAATAGTGCAAATAGTCATTTGACCCATGGTTTAGAGTACATTTTCCTGTTGGGAAGTGAACATATTCATTTTTTGTAATTCCGTTTTACGTTCGCATAAACAATATTTTCCACTGTACTGATGTGGACCTGGCTCGAGCCTGCAGCGAAGGAAATCCCGTAAAAGGTTCGCAGATGGCGTATATCTTTTCCCTTTACTTTTTTGGGCCTTCTTGTGCCTCATTTTATACCGTCTTCTTTTGTGTTGCATCTGCTTTCAAAATAGAGAGTTTCGAGGGGTCCTGTTAATACTTAGTTGCTACCGACATATTCCGCTTTTTGAGCTTATTTTAAGCCATATTTGATGCACGGAGGAACACTGCATCTGAATGTTTCTACATTCCGCTCTTAACCCATAACCGTATCCTCTTTGGGCGTAGCCATTAAAGCTAGAATATGATCACCGTAAAAGGGTTCACGGCGTTTTTGGAAATATTTGTGCTCCTTCTACTATCATATACACCCACGAAATACCCTCAAGCCACCTCAAGGGTGCGTGGTGGTGGATGAGTCTAATTCGTTGAATCTTTTCAAAAAATCTTCTACGCATATGCACAAATAGATATATTACTGCGTAATAGGAAACGTGAAAGCTTCCTCTTGCTTCTAGTACAGCCTTCAGGAACCCCTCAGTCTTTAAACACTGAATGCAAAGGTAATTCTTCCTATTATCATGATTTTTGTGGCACATCCTTGACTTCATACCATCAATAATGTACGCAGTTTTTTACGCAAGAAACTGCGAAATGCGTTTCAAAGCATGAAAGGAACGATTTGGACTTGAGTAATAGGTCATGTTATTTTTCAATAATGGGTTTGAAAGAGGTGAATGTTAACAAAAATAAGCGTAAGTTACATGAAGTGCCTATATCCGATGAGTATGTTTTAACCCTTTAATATGAATTAACCATTAAGGTTGAGTATAATACTTTCTTGCAATTTTGGAATTTGTTTTAGACCATGAAGTGTATCAATAAAGTCAAGAATTATGTAAATCTAAGCGTTAAATCTATTTCATTACCATGAGGAACTTCTCTCTTATAAATACAATTAAAATTTGAAGATTGTACTTTCCGTATCTTAATGGTTACTTATGTCATTTGTGAAACGAATGCTAAAGATGTATCATTAATTTTACTAATCCCATTGATATCTGACTTTGTGCGTTTAATATGCCTCTTTTACGAGGATTTCTATAGGTTATCGATGATAACAATTATTTATACTGGGAGATTAGATTGAGTGGAAATTCAATTCTTAGGGTAATATTGCTAATTCCTAATGGTAATTCTGAGGTTTTCATTTCTCCTTTTAATTTCAAAGCCTGTCGTAGTATCAAGTGACGGAACTTAAATTTTGATTCCCTTTCCATTCTTGGCTATTTGCAAGTGTTTGCGATTAAAATATAATTTTCCCACACAAAATGTTTTCTCACACGCATTAAAGTTCTGCAAGCCTGTCTTATTTCTCGGTTTATCTCCTTTCGAATTCCGGACTACTCTTTATGGACTCCATTGTTATCTTTCTCCAATCTCTTTCTGGGAAGATTACGCGTTTTAACTTGGTTCTTTTTGTTCTTTGGGTTCTCTTTCTTTTCCCCTTGTTGGAATTTCGGCCTCATTCATTCTCCATTTTAGACGTTAGTAATGTTATTATGAAAATCGTTGAAGTGTACGAATTTAATGGAACCTGTAATATAATGAATCTCCATCTAGAATTGTATGATACGCAACCACCTTGACAGTTAATTTACGCTAAAAATGGTAGTTCGGACATGTGTCTCATTCTAGAATTATGGAAAATGAGCGCTGCAAATGGGTCAAAAGCTTCATTTATCTCTCTCTCAAGAAAGCGTCTTCTGTCCGAAAACTCAAAGACATGCGACGGTATCATTCACTTTTGATTTATTTAGTAAGGAAATGGTTTTAGAAACAATCTAACGTCGTTACGCTTTCATCAAAAGTAAATGAAAACCAAATAGCCTTGTACTTGCCTGTTTTAAGATTCCTCCGTGCGAAGCGAGTATGTTGTGTTGCCTACTCTGGTCATACTATTGAGTAATGTGGTACGTTCTTAATTAGAAGATGAATTTTCATAATGTGTATGGCTCCTTATTTTATAATGTCCTGTTAGTTGAGCTATGCTGGTAAAATGCTTTAACCTCTTCGAGTTCACATAATAATTGATCGTTACGCATATCAGATTTGGATGTTATAGTCGGAGGGATGGATAACACAGAAACTGCTAGACATTGAATGTTAGATACTCTCTTTCTTTTCTTTGTTATGTAATCAAGCTTCCCATGACGCTTGCAAAACTAGGAAACATGGAAATAATACTCCGCCGATAAACGTAGATCTAATGTTTACGTGCTCCAAAATGCACGTCATACTCCATCATATCCTGCATTGATTGCTGCCCTGGTCTTGTTTTAAATTGTGAAATGAACATTACATTAGAAGCGAGAGTCATTGAAGTGTCCTCTTGATTTCGCATTCATGCATACTCTCGTGGATACTTTTTACCCTGGCTCAAAACAGCATATTAATATTTCTCGAGTTTCTCCATCTTTCCTATCACGCAGCGGGAAAAAAATTGAAGACTGGACTATTTGATCTGAAAAAGAATTTGCATCATGAGAAGTTTTTTTCCAGAAACTTAGCAGACACCACATGCTCTTCTTTTTCCTCATGGTATTGATTTTTAAAGCCCTTCATGGTATACATTTTGTATGGAGAACGTGACGTGGACGCCGATTTCGCTAATAAATGATGTAATACAGATAATGGGATGGTTTTTAAAGATCTCACTATTTTGGCATTTGCAGAAACTTCTTCGTGTATAATTGGATTTCGTCGGCTACTTTTTTTTTAGCTTTTTCAGGATTGTAAACTGGCTAGTACATGGTTAATAAAATGTCGTTATATTGGCATATTTTCAAAATTTCTAACATTAATTTTTAGCTCAGCCAATTTTAAAACGTTAAAATAAATCATTATTTATGAATAATGATCAGTCTGGTACATTATTGAAAATTGTTGGAGAATAGTTGCCGACAAATACCTATAAAATTTCCTACTCCAAAATGATATTCAATTGTAGCACTCTTACTTATGGTTAAAAGTCCCAGATTAATATTGGTGATTGTGTACAGGCACTGAATTCTTGCATTTATTTACCATAGTATTTTTTTTGCAATTTCAGGTTTTTTTGTTTGAAGTACTACACGCCGTTTTTGATTGTTTTTACTTTCTGAAGATCGTTTTCATGCTATGTGGAAAATAACTCACTCTTTCGTCAGCTTTTTTTCTCGTATACTGTTTAAAATTTCGTTTAAAAATTCATTAATAAAACAAGGGAGCGTAACCAAGACTCAAAATTACACAATAGACCTGAAACAGTCTTTGTTGTTACTGGTCAAGTGACATTCCATTATTTTATTCTCGAAAATCTGCTTACATTGCTTTTTTTATTCTATTATTATGGTTTGTGCTTTGAACCGCTGTCCTTTTAGTTATCCCTTTTGTCCTTTTAGTTAGCCCTTTTGGATATCAACATCAATGATATACTTCTGATGCCTTCTTAAAATATGGCCACAAATGTGGACTCGATATTTCCGTGATTCCGCCAAGAAAAGCAATGCATGGTTAAAGCCCATCTTGATGTTCAGCAATTTAAATTTATATCATGCAAATGCTGTATTCGTTGCACTTGCCCATTCCATTTATTGACCACGTATGAGAGAAAGAAAAAGGTGTGTGTACTTCGTGTAAGTAAATACTAATTGACTGAGATCGTGCATTGATGTAAATGGGTTCTTCCATTGTCTCGGAAGTAAGCAGTTTATACTGAGTCGTCATTACTTTCTGAGTAGCAGCAGTTTTAGTAATTAATTGCCTTAGTCAATCGGGGGCTGCAGTCAGTAGCTAATGTCATATGCTCCATTAAGAATAGGTCGGTAATTGGATAGAGGTGATAATTGTTAAGGGATAGAAGAAGAGTGGAATGCAACGTATAGTCGACACAATACTACTTTTAACGAAAGACGCCGAGAGGTCAAATGTTTGACGTATCTTCCGACTAATTGAGCCGTGTACTCGAATTTAATTCCAGATAGCGCTCCAGGGGAGACATTTTTACCTGTCAAAAACGTTTGCCTGAGGATCGATCCCGGAAAATCAGAATGTTTACTCATCGCTCTAAGCACCTTACCAAGCCTTTCGCACTTATTTTTTATGGCCTTGTAAATCTGAAAAAACACCTGAATTGAGACATTTTAAAACTATGTATTATTATTGCTTTCTCTACTCTTCTTTTTAATTATTTTGCGCGCAATTGACATAATAAAAGCTTCAAATAGGCATGTTGTGTAATAAAAACCGATATTTATGGCAGATAAAAATCGATACTAGGAAAATGCTAAATATTAGAACTGTCGGCCACGGTAGTCAGGTTGGTGACGTGCTAGCAACCGTATGGCCCTGGAATCCTGTTCCACCTCGCGAATTGAGTTAGGTTAGACGGTGCGATATGACATTAGCAGTTGGAGCCCGTTTTATCCTAAATCTACTAAAATAATACAATTAGGAAAAAACAAATTAGTACGTGTTCATTTAACTATATACAAGAAAACTGAATGAACTCTTCCTTACTTTCCGTGTATTATTTTGGTCATCTGCCCTCAGTTATATCCTAACGCTTTCTGATCAATGAATAATGTGCTTTTTCCCTGTTATCTATTCCTTTCTGACCACCAGACTATTGCAGGCCCTCTCAAAAGTCCTCAATCTCTGCGTTAAAATGATGAATAGTCCCAGTCCTTGCGCTTGTTGACTTTGTCTTCGAGGACATGAGCGGTTCCCTCCAGCTGCTGGTCTATTTAATATCGCCTGAGTAATCCATTTCTGAATCCGTCATCAGAATAGAGAAGGGTATTTAGATGGAGAGAAAGACGATTGAAGAAGTGTTAAACGTGGTAGGATAGGAAAGGAAGTGTTAGGAGAAATTTAAGGATTGCGAGGAACTACCCGTGAAAAACATTAACGTAGTTACCCGCTGATATGTATATAGAATTGCTTAATTCCCTTAGAGAAATTGTAAGAAGGCAGCCAAAGAGGATGGGGAACCTTTTTGAGAGGTAACAATATGTTGAAGAGGGGAAAAAGCGGAAGTGAAAGAAAAATGATAGTAACTCTGCAGGCTTTGTATCCGCATTCGTTTCAGTATTCCTCCACGTCACTCCGTTAGCTTCTATCCTTTTTTTAAGTTAAACATTTTTATCAGCCCTTCTATTAGTTTTACTCATAGGGAAGGATGGGCCAGAGAGACCGGGATCGAGTTGGTGTGGAAGCTAGAGTACTGGCATCAGTCTGGAGGGAGTGAGTTTGAATCTCGGCCGTCGCAGATTTTCATTGGTAATCCAGTCCCTACTCGAGTTCCATGTGGATTTCAAGTTCAGTACACCACCCGTCGAATGGTACGTAAAACTGTAGACCCCTTTGCGCCTCATGTTAAGGACCTACTTAATGCTGACGCCGGGTTTCTTTCCACTCTTCCTCCTTACTCTAAATGCCTGTCCCTTTCCAAATATCCACCTACCTAAATGGCGCAAATATTAGTTGTCTGTTCCCCCCCTTCTCCAGGATGACAGCAAAAACGAGGGTGCACCCTTGGAAGAATGCTCCCCGACGTCTTTCTCTTCCATACTTATCGCCCTCCAGCCCTTCCTATTGCCTCCTCCTCCATTTCAGTCCCTTTATCGTATTCTTTTTCCTGCACCCATCCCCAAATGTTTTTCTTTATCTGCACTCCGCCGTCACTCTCTAAAGAAGGATGTTTACACAAACTAAGGAACTTCCGGAGGCCAACGCTCCAGCGTTTCGTTGAAGCCGCCGCTGGTTCCAGTTCCATTCAACAGGCTTAGGGTCAAATGAGGTGGTCTTGCTGGAAATCGAAGTTGCAGTATATTGTTGAAATGTAAAATCGAGTAGAGTAGTATTGGATGCAGGATGTGGTTTTAGGTGACTGCATAAGTTTTTTCGTAGTATCTTAGCTAAACTTATTCCTAAGGCAACCACGGCATCCACTTTCCACGGAATCCACGAAAAGGAAACAAATCAGCGATCTCTGGGCTGTCAGGCCATTACGTTGCCAATCTGGTACCATCGGCCGTTAAAGAAGTTATCAAATTAAAATATTAATAAATTAAGGCGTACAGAATGGGATATAATATTATTTTCAAAAGCGTTAAATTCCTTTCTTACCCAGAAAAGAGGGTGTAAAATATAAAATCCACAATTTAGCCAACCTTTAGAATCGCTCTATTTTTTACCCCCTGCCACACACCCTTATGGTGGCTTGCAGGGTATTATGTAGATGTATTTTTTGTATTGATTTCAGATTATGTAATGAAAGAGATTTCTGAGGTGACGAAAGTGATGCTATTCAGTGTTTCGTTATAAAACTTCATCCACGAGTCCCCCGCAGGTTATCATAACCGGTTGAATATCTATCTCGGTCTATGCGTCTTATCTTGTGTTCACTCTCATTGTCAGATTAAACATAGCACGTGGATGCTCTCCAAATATTTTCCCCAATATTCTCGTCTTCATATTATTTCGATATAATCATCGCCCATCCGTACAGTCAGAAGATTTCTTAGCAGCGATGCCGAGGTTTGCAAGTGTGATCTGTACACAATGGTTTTTTTGTTGACGCATAGAGATTCTTGTCGAATTTCTCCAAGAGAGCGCAGTTGATGCAGCTGCCGTAGCACATAACAAATATTCATCTTTGACTATTCTTGCATGCTCGTGATTGTCGGATAGCTTGTTGCAACCAACTGCCTTTTGAATCGCCATATTCTGGCAATTTTTTGTGTGTCTCATGCATTTGGCGCATATCTTTTTGGTACTCAAATAGCATGTCCTTCTCCCCGTGAGAAGTATTTTCTGTGAAACGTAACGCCGCATGATTCGTTAGGTGACAACGTGAAAAGTGAATCAAGTGTAGAAAGAAACAAAAAAATTGGTAGATGGTGTAGATGAAGAGTGAAATTTGGCGGAGATACCTAGGAGAAAATATCGAGTTTATATAAACTGGAAACGGAATGTTAGAAGGCGAGAAAATTCGCCGTCATTGTCACAAAGAATAGATATAGTGCTATCATTCGTGACTGAAACTGTAGAAGAGGTTTGATAGCGGCAGAAGATGTTTTCAGTGACTGAGATTGAGCATTGACATGAAATATCGTGGTCATGGTATTGATCGACTATAACTTACATTTATTCTGGCCATTGGATGATGAAATACCTTATAGGAGGTCGTACGTATGTATAATTCTTGAGGGAAATTCTGTCGACAGTCATTAACTCTCGTTTTGTGCAGTTTGATTGGCCGTTGGACTCGCTGTTGAGTGAAACTTTTTTATCTTCTGCAAAGAAATCGGTCATAATGATTTCCGTCGCTTGAATTTAGTTCTTGAATGGTCCCTGTCCCTCTGGTGTTTTTCTTTATGGTGAGCCATTCAATTTCCAGGATTCGAGTGGTTAATGCTCTTTTCGCCCTTGGTCGACCCGGGAATACGAAAGCCTTTCGTGGATCAATTGGACAACAAGTTCCGCTCCCATACAGAGGAGATATTTTCGTTTTCCACATATTTATTTCATTCACTGGGGTACTCATTATCTTTTTTAACCCCATAGAGGTAAATTTTTGGCATGACAGGGTGGGAATGGTAATGATACCACGTTAAACGGAGCAGGAAGAAAGTTAAAGACTGCGGAAAGGATAAGATGGAGAAAATGCACCCATGGATACCCGAAAGAAGAGAAAAAAATGACATCAAGTGAACTTGCCAATGATTTAAATGCTTAAAAGCTCATTCCAGGCTTGTGATTTTCTTTTTTAATTAAATGTCGAGGGCCTGAAGTGAAAGAAGGTATTCAGTGAATTTCTCTGGACATTTTATCAAGAATTCAACAGCTAATAAATTAATTTTTGTGAGAAAGTTTCAAATGTTCAATTGACTTCGTCTTATTTTGTTAGTTTACTACCCGGTGTCGTAAACTTTATAATCGTGGTTAACGGAAAAATTCTCTTCCCTGTAGTACTATGGCACGTTGAAAGAAATGAAAAAAGTGAATTTTTTACGAGTAAATTCAATTTTGCCACTCTGGGATGGTTCCCAACGTCAATTCATGGGCTGAAACATTGCACATAGTTGCATCCTGATGGAAGTTAATGACTGTGGTTGTGGCCGTCGAGCCAGGCATCCGTTTACTTCCAAGTGATGGGTTTTGTGGCACATGACTGCTTGATCCCTTGAATGCACAGTCATCCCGTCACATCCACTCGATCTAGGCGGCTTAAATAGGATATCATACTGCCACCAGGTTCAGGAAACTAACTTTTTTACCGCATATTAGATAACTGTTTCCCTCATCTCGGCTGCGCAAACTTCAAATGATTTTTTGGGGATGAAGATAGCCAACAACTCTGTATGCATAATTATTGTAATGCAGATGTAGTTTTTTGTGACGAAAGAAAATTCATTTTTCTTCCAAGTCAGCACCGCAATTTCAAGCTGGCTGGTACCACTTTTTTCCGAATATTTTGTTTTTTACATTCTAAATATTCTTCATCTTAACAGCCTCATCAACTATATTCGTTCTAGATTCTCATGCTCCGCTTCTTCCCCTCATACGAATAACCACGGTATACTCTTCATCATTCAACTATTCTTGCATGTATCGAATGTATATTCTGTGGTTATTCACCTCCTGCAGCGTTCTGGTGGTGGCTTGTACGGTACTGGTAGAGGTAGGTATAGATATTCATGCAACATGAATTGAAGTTAATAATTTAATCATACTTTAATTCTTCTAGCATCAAGAAACCATATAATTTACACTTTTATGGCTGTCCCTTGTGTCCTATGATTGTCACTTTAAGTCAGAGGATACCGAATTCGTCCAAGGTTTTTGCTTTGTGTTTCTCCTAATTTTTTTTAACTTACTGGCTCACACAGCCAATTAAATTAGTAAGTAACTTTACGTTTTAACCGGAGAGTTCTTTTCATTTGCGCCAATTCGTCGTGAATGACTTCAATACTCCGTTTAGGCCCTCGTAGTAATTATCAGCTTGTTTTTGTTTCTTTGATATTTTAGATCCCTGCAATCGCACATTGATCCCTGTTGTATCAACGCCTGCATTAAAAATCGAAAGTAGATATTTTATTTCCGCTATCTTTGTTTACTTAATAAGTCTTTTTTAGGTAACTCCATTCATGGTACACAAATTATCCGGTCTTATGAAAGTTTCATACATACGTTTTATGATTTCAATTGGTGTAGCATTATTTTTTACTATCTGAGAGAGATTATCCCTTGTCCCTTACGGGATAATTCAGTCAATATACTTCAATGGTTGCTCTGATTTCTCTTCCTTATTTCCACCATCCACTCATCTCGGGCTATCAATGCCCTGCGCATTCTGGAAGCATTTTTCTTATTCTGGTTTACCTAACCCGCTTGTTTTCAATGCCTCTGGGATATGTGTACACAAACTCGTCAAATTCATGCTTATATAAAAGTGGCGGGCGAACAAATTTCGAGACACGTTATCCTACTAGCCTGAGTATTCAGCAGCAGCAGTTCATACCAATTCAATTGGCGCCGAAACTTTAGGTAGATGGGAAACCGTTATATTACACGGAGAGGGGTAAAAATTATCACGATCCGAAGAGTGTAATATCGTAGTAAATGAGCGATTCAACTTTAAAAAAAGGCAATTCAATGAAGGGTCCGGGCATCAACAAAACCCATCCGTATGAGTATATCTACCTCAGATCTCAAGAGAGATTATTTATAGTAAGGAATACTTAGCGTTCCACTTCTTTCATATGTTATTTATCGCAGCTAGTTTTAGTGTAGCATCTTCAAGTAATGTTTCTATGTGACGAAGTCAGTTGTATAAATAACATATCAAAAGAAGTAGAAAGCTAAGTTTCGTTTGTAAGTAAGGTACCGGGTAAAGTAAAGTACCGGGAGGTACATAGTATCGTATCTATAAATTATATCAACAAATACTATTAGTAATTGAAGGGACCTTGAGTAATTGTCTTCTCTGGGTAACGATTCAGTTTTTCCTACCCTTACTCTCTACTAAAAATCCTTCCTCCACATTAGGTTGTGGCGGAAAAAGCCATAAGTTAGGGGTCATCCTTTTTGGTCCCATTGTTGCTACCAGTCATAGGCTCCTCGCTTCTGTTAACAGGGGCGTAGCTGTTACTGTTAATAATTTTATCTAATTTTGCATTCATTGTGTAATGCCCTTTTGCGAGGGGAGAGAGGGAATGTGTGAGTACTTGTGAGAGAAAGGGAGCGACAGATTGAAAACGCGCCAAGCTGTAAACTCTTACATCCAGTAGCTTTCAATTCACTCCTTCCGTTGCCCACCATCCCTCACCCAACCTTCCTCCCCCAACCCCAGCAAGACCGCGGTCCCTCATGTACTCATTTCTTCTTTTTTATTCCCTTTTGATCCTCGCGTCTCGCATTTGTAATAGCACCGCGCAAACGATAAACCACCGAAGCGCCAACTCTTCAAAAACGCGCGCCGATCTCAAAGGTTCTGGAAAAAAATGAGGAAATTTAAAAAATATATAATTTCGTGTGCTGTTGTGTTTGTGTGTGTGTGTGCGAGTATTCAGCGAGAAGGGGTGAGGCTCTTTTCCCCCTTCCCAGTCCCTCCCTTCCCCTCTTACTTCCCACCGACTTAAAGGGGAGGGAAACCCTTTTTCTCCCCCTCTCCATCCCTCGTAACCCCTTTTTTTTCACTTCCTTACCCCCGTGACGCGGGACGACCGCTACTCTCTTGCCTCCGAGAAGGATGCCGACACATGGTACGGGGACTCTGCCGCATCATTGACACGCACACATACACGCAAGAACTTTTTTTTCATCCCTCTCCAACTGTATTCGCCTTTGAGCAAATCACAAGCAGGTTGCTCTCCCTCTCTCTCTGTTGCACACTTTTTTCATAATTTCTTTCATCTTTTTTTTTTTTTCCCTCCCACTTCCTACTCTGTCTCCTTTTTCCTTCTTCTCCTCCTCTTCATGCCCTACGTATCAAAGTCCATCTCTTAGGAATGAGTTAAGTGACAGAGGCGACAAGGCAACAAGTGTCACTCTTTTAATTTTTTTTGGTTTATTTACTTATATTTTTTAGGGATACTCCACGAAATGCTGGCTTAAGGGTCCTGCTCTCGCGGTTTTTCATGGCCTTAGTGCAGAAATACGTGCGTTCCTAGCGGCTTCCTTTCCTTCCGGTCCAGACGTTTGATGTCTTTCGTTTCGTGAGTTACGCGTCTTAGTGTGTCGCCTTTTTGAAAAGTCGCTTTTGCCAAACAGCTTGACAGAATTATTGGATAAGCAATTTGAAACCTATTGGAGATAACTTAGATTATTGTCCCCTCTTATATATTTGTTATATCTTCCGTTAGTCGCAAAAGTAGTACGGCTAAATATTTTTCATTATGTTCGGACATTATATCATTGAATCTTACCGCGGAGTTAAATTCATGTAGTGTTTTTTATGGCAATTACTAGATGATATTATCATTCTTATTAGATTGTTTAGCAAGCTATACGTTCTTGTAACTCACTTTAATACATTTAATGGAGTGAACATGATACTGAAATAAAAAAACTAATCGTAATATAATGGGCGTAACACGTTTTCGCGAGAAGTTTTTGTCAAATCTAATGTTGCCGAAAATGTGCTAGGAGAAAAACCGAATTGGGTATTTCGTAAGTGATTCGGATTTCGGTGATGCAGTGATTAAACTGATCAGAGTCAAAAGCTGTTAGAGAAACGAAATAGTTTTGATGACCATCGGCCCTAGTGGAAGGTAAGGTAAGGAAACATGTAACAATTGAATATAATATAATATTTGAGATAAAAATGGCTTCCAAATTACTATTTCGTCATCCTCACTGCTTTGTTGTATTCTGAGTCCATAATTTTCATGATCAAATTGTCGGAAAGCACGTATTATAATGAAGGTATATGCGAGAGAAAATGGTCTTAATGCTAGTAGTCCCAAATTGAGTTGCCCATTCTCTCTTTTTTTTAGCCATAATGAGTCTGCATCCTGCTGCAGTCCCTCAAGGTGCGAATCGACAACACTGTTTCTATCCTCCTCCCCATAAATTCTTTCGTCCGATGTCGAAAAAAAAATTTTTTTTCGAATCTCCTTTCATTCCTTTCCCTCTTCCGTTACTTCGTACCCCGAATTGTTTCCTGTCGTCTTTTTAGTTGCTTTATTATTATTTCCTTTTTTATTTCGGTCCTTTATTCCCTCTTCGCGCGCTTTCGCCGTCTCCGGCGTTTTTCACGCTCGCGTGAGAACGCCGACGAAGCGAACGGGCTTCGTCGGCGTTGAGGAGAGCGGCTTCGTCATAATTACGCCGGGTGTGTAGCGAGTGGGTGATATACGTATGGAGTCCGCTTGTGAAGGCGTAGAGGGAGAATGGGAGGGGGGGAGGTGAGGGAGGTGGTGATGGTGAGGAGGAGGGGGAGAACAAGGGCGGTAAGCTGGTGGACTTCGTGCGAAGGGGATCGGAGAGGTGGTTGAGCGAGTTGGAGCTGCCTCGTGGGGGAGTTGCCCGTGACGGAAGGTGCGGAAGTAACGGACGGATGGACGGCGGGTAGAACGTTGCCCGAATTCAAGCATCCGTGCAAAATAATTAATATTTACTTTCTGATAGCCATCGAGCAAACTATTCATTACTTTAGTAAGGGTTCTACCGCTATATATTGCATAAATCTGCTACAATAAAAAATAAAACATTACTGCTTTAAAGAAATAACGTAAGATGGAGTAGGGCCACCCCTAAGGCTTGCGGATAACTATGGTTTAAGGGCAGGGAAAAATACTCAACATGCTGAACAGTGAAAGCAATTATTATAATAAAAGATAATATAAAATCCGTGAATTCTCGCGAAATCGAGTGGAATTTGTATATACTGAAGTAATGAGGTTGCAATTTTCCACAAAATAAAGTTTTACTTTGACCCGGGTTTCGATGGTTCAGGTCCAGAAGATGATGTACATACGTATCAACTTTGAAACCCGGGTCGAAGTAAAATTTTACTTTGTGGAAAATTGCACATTTAATGCTTTATTAAAATGTAATCATTAATTAATGTATTTATTACAATGAAGCAACAGGAAAAATGAATATCATGGTAATATTTTTCTTCCTGTGGCTTGAGGTCCTCTGCAATGAGGGGAACGGGGCAGGAGTACCGCTCGCCCTGCTCAAAGAGCGCCGCTGGATGGGAATCCCTCCGTTCAATAATATAATTGTCTAAATTAATTCTTTACGAAGAGTACTGAGTACCCTAGATTGTTCCTGCAACTGAGGAGACTATTGGGCTTCCGAAGTTAATTGGAAAATGTGTACACCCGGGAAAAATGATTGGAACAGTAGTTTCCCGCTCATGAACCTAAATGAAGATATTTGACACGGTATGCAACAATACAGAAAATGACTAGCCCCGAGACAGTTGTAGTTGCACAAATGCAGGAAGCATTTGACATTTTAATTCTTTTTTTCGTCGCATAATTCATGAATATTACAGTTTTTGGTTGGAGCGCTTGAACGATTCAGTGTCAATTTTATTCCTACGGGTTGTGGGTAGAGTCATTTTCAGACATCTAAGTGAATCCGAACAATATTTACTTTCTGATAACCATAGGGGAACTATTTCATCTTCCTTAAGGGATCTACCGCTGTATATTAAATAAAACGGCTACAATAAACAAAGAATATCTGCTTCGTAAGAAAAAGCATAGGATGGAAGTCTTTCGGATCAATGTTAAGGCAAGCTAAATTAATACTTGGAGAAGTATAGATAAATAGGATATATTGCCTTAACCGGTGCCGAAATCGAGAGGACTTCATCCAGTGTTCAAATGAATTCAATAGTTACAATATTGCATGAATGACGAGTAAAATGATTTAACCGCGATCCCGTCAACAGCACCATGTCATTGGCAATTAAAAAACGTAATGGCTTTTCATGTTTCCTAGATGAGACGTTCGTCATTTTCATTTAATGGGACCAACTTTGTTTTACTTCAGATTTTTGCAGAGAATAACAGATAGTACATACATTTGGGTGGCTCTGCCTTGGGGGACGCGCCGCTCTTGAGTATTTATTTTCCCGCTTAAGCGCGATTCTTGACCTCCAGTGTTATGGGGTGACTTAGAGGGCGCTTGCCATTATTACCCGCCGGCTCGCTCGTTCGACCGGAAAGCGGCTCGCTTTTCTTGCTCGTGGGATCAAGTGCTGGGTCAGGCGAGTGAATAGAGAAGAACAGGAGAGCATCGAAGGCGCGGCGGACATTGCAAACGGGACCTCAGGGAGAGCGAGGATGCCGGGAAACATCCTCGGTTCCAGAGAGATCTACAACGAGGAGTCCTTTGTGTTGAGTGTTCAAAATTTAAGGGAGGTTTCATAAGTTATCATATAGTACCATTTATACTTTATTAGGCCATTTAATGGAATTAGGCAATTTAATCATATTAGTCTCCTCTAATAATCAGTTAACGTAATTCCAGCGATAATACACCCGTATTACGCTTACGAAAAAAATATCTATTGATGCCAGTGACGGTCTGTATTCACCTTTTGAGTATAAATTATGGTATTAATTAGGTATATCAAAATACTTTACTCTCTTCATCATGCTGATTGCGAATTATTTAAAAATTAGCATCTCCATGATTAAAATAAATTTTTTTCGATCGCCTGACACAACTTGCAATCGTTTCACGGCTAGTTATTTACTTTAATGTGGCATATTGTGCTTGGAGATAAAAAAATTGAAGTAAGAAACTTCAATTTTTTTATCTAAAATGTTATGCTATAATTTGATTAAAAGTACCGCCAGAACCTTTCTGAATAAATTATCAAAATATGTAATTCAGTGCAAAGATTCGTTAAGACTTTTTTTCCCTATCTTTTGGCAAGCCTGGTTACCTGTGTCGAATGTAAAGGCAGGATTGTAATACGCAAGATCAGTAATTGTTAGCAATGCTGATGTTAATATCAGATTACATTGCAGTAACTTTGTCACTGCGATTCTCGCAAACGTTATCGCTGCCATGGCTCTTTGGGCGTTTTCCATATTCGTCACTCGCGGTGGTTTTACCGGTAATCTCTCAATCGATGTGAACTATACACAGATAATTAACTGCACGTGGCCTAGAGTTAGGTTCCTGTCCAGTACAATATTTTAGCAGGAAAAAATTGAATTTGTGTAATTGAATAGGAACGAATTAGACTGTGTAATCACCGAATGGTATCACAGGCCACGTTGTAAATTCCGCCGGCATCATATATTTATCACGTGTTAGATATGAGATTATTTCGCTTCACGCTTGAAGTATGTATTTCTCCATCACTTCATTGTTGTGTTCTTCTACAATTAATGTCATTTGCAGCATACTTTTCTCATGCAGCATTATTAAATTGTCTATATTGTGCAAGGATAATCATGTTCATCAATTTTCACGAATAAAACTCTGTTTAGCGGTGTTTCCTTCCCAAATATATTTCTTAATCAGAGTCTGTAAAACGGGAAAGAGGGTGATACATTGAAAATGTGAGGGTGCGTATTGGGTGGCCCAAGAGCACCAGTAGCTGTATTTGGTGGGAATCAGAGTTACCAAAATTCCACCTATGGTCATCGATGGCTGTGATAATCACTGGACGTATGCTTATATCAGAGTTGGTAAAAGCAAACAGCAGCGATAGGTCGATCACACACAATGTTCTACAGAAAGTTTGGTATTTTTTTTTGATAAAATTAAATAAAAATGAGCACGTTAGCGATTTCGATTAAGCATATCAGGATGCACGCTGGTCTCCGCACCTTAAAGTCACGCAAAATGATATCAGATGGGTTTTTCCTTTGATCGCGTGCTCAGCGGATATAGAAAAGTATTAGTGCGCGTGTTGAACGCACTCTATACCTGTTAGGAGTTTATGGATTACTGGCAGGGGTGAGGAGAGACGCCGCCGTCAGCCTGTTGAGGACCTCATAGTCTGTGGTGGTGTACCGTAAATTAAATTCCTTTAGATTACGCCAAATAAGTCCTGAATGTCATCTGGTTGAAACCCGGTTATTCCATGAATTTCTATCATTATGGATGTTTTGACCATTCTTCCTTCTAATTACAGCCTAACTCCCATCAGTTTTAACAAGATTCTTTCGCCTCTCTTCTGGCTGTTATAGCAACTTTCTCCTCAGACTTCCGGAAACGCCAGGAGCATTGATGGACTCTAATGGCATTTCTGTGTTCTCGGTAGTTTTATGTCGTTGTCGGACTTCAAAAACACGATTTTGTGTGTCGCCATTGTGCTCAACGTCATCACAGGCCGAATTTTCATCACCAAGGCCGAGTTCGCGCGCGCATAAGTGTCTCCAGTGCTAGAGAACTTCATCAATAATAAGCTCGGAAATAATTTTGATATAATAATGAATTTTACTGCCATCGTGATCATTAGTTTACCTCCAAAATTGGATAAAACTGTAACGATTTGATCACATCACATCAAATGAGTGAAAATAGTTTTAGAATAGATGTGGATATGCCTCACGTACTCATTGGCCAGGAATAGCATTGATCCTTTGAAGAAAAAAATTAAACGTAGCATAATTTGCGGTAAAAATATTTCGTAGATCCAAAAAAATAAGTATGTGAGACGAGCCAATGGTGTAGGAGACTAAAATCTGCTATGGTTATGAATTTAAGCATCATGAGAAAAGTTTTGTTGGATTAATTGCTCCTCTAATTTATCCATGTTGACATAATTGGTACGAATGAAGCCGAGGGCACTATGAAGTCTATTATTTGAGCGAAGCTATACGGAGAAGACAATAGGTGATTTGGCCGGAGAGACTTTTAGGGGATAAGAAATATGTTAAGATTTCGTGAGAGGAGGAAAATGCTTGCATTTCAGAGAGGAGAAAGAAATATCGTATGCTAGCATAGGAAACGGATAGGAGAATCGAGTGAAGAGCTGTCTGATCAATCTTAGGATTGATTACCTACTCATGATTATGAGGGTAGAAAAGTAGGAAAACAGTATTTTATTTGTAAACAATTATCAGTAGCTTTAAACCGATTGATTACTGATAAATAATTTGTATAAATCATTTATGAAGGTGAAAAATTGAATTTGCACGGATAAAAGTGTCACATTGTTGTTCTTGCATGAAAACAGTACCATCTACGTTAGCTTGGTTATTAAAGAGCCGCCCTGCCCTGTCTCACCAAATGCCGCGGGTTTGAATCCTACGTTACATATGGTTGTGTTTTTCTTAGGATTAAGCATATAAGTAAGTCAGATTAGAGGATGTGATATTACTCAGAAGTTATAGTTACATAAAACCAAATCCTACCTGTACTTGAAATTTATTTTGTGAAACGCTTTTCGAGCTCATTCAGTGAGTCATTTCACTTTTTAATTTATTCATCAAACTACTTATCGAGACGAGCCAAAGCGCAACTGCTCAGTTTTGAGAATACCAAGAATGAGCTCATTTATGCTGAAATCGGTCCTAAACTGATTCAATTGCGGTGTGAATCCTCGAATGAATGCCGTGCACACCTTCATTAAGTTAAAATCCATTTGTTTCGACCATCTATTGGTGATATTGAGTAAGACTAGCTGTTATATCTTTGTAAAGAGGAATAGTGTTCATGCAGCGTCAATTTGAACGAGAATATGATGATGCCTATGTAGAGTTAAGTGATGGTTTAAAAATGTTCGTTATATGCTCGTCGCTAAATATTATTTTCCATGTAACCTATTGTTTTAATATTCTTTTTAGAGGACTTGTGAAGAAACCTTAGTGGATACCCTCTGAAAATGTACTGGATACCTGTTTATTTCCAGCAGTTGACGAATCAATATCTTTATTTTTAATGGTTATTCAATGATTATAACTAGCGTACATAAGGCAATTCCGTTGTTATAAATTAAATTTAGAGAATGAAGCAATGTATATGCAGTTGTATTTCTGTTAATCTGTTCTCGATACTCGTTAAGCTTAGATATTTATGTTTATTTCTGCATATAAATGAATGGTTATAATATTTTGATATTATTAGCATGTGGTCAATGAAGAATCATCATGAGAAATTCACATCTGATTTAAGTCTAGTGTTTACCTATTATGCGCTAAACCTCTACTTCAGTTCGATTGCCAAATTGGTTTTACGCTTCTCCTTTGAACGCGTGGGTTTAAGATATTTCTCCTAGAATCTAGTGCAGCAAGCTGGAATCGTCTTAAAAGAACAAGGGTCTCTGCAGTTTAGTCTCCGCCTTCGAGAAAAATTAGTTAATTTCGTGACATTTCAGCACTTTATTAGGCGTGGTTCCCCGTTTTTTTTTGTACAAGGCCCCCGTCTCAATTTTAATGGTCGCGTCCCGCGCAGGAAGTGTTTATTCAGATCGGGAGGTGTAGATTAGCGGAAGATATTGAGGTCCGTGGTCCCTCGCTGTGAGGATTTTCTCTGGGAAAAACGTGGAAAAAAATATGCCGGACGGAAGAAAGTGTTCGGTAAGGTGGAGGGGAGGAGGGGGAAGGAACTCGTAAACAGAACCCAGCTCACGCAAACCGAGTATAAACAAAAGGGGATCGTAAAGTTTTTTTTTAAACCGTGAACGTTAAAAAAAAAGAGAGGTCGACTTGGCCACATCGACGGGAATAGGAGTAGAGGAGTAACCGGGCGCAAGATGCGGCGTGTTGCTAACGATTGCAAGGGGGAACGCGCGACTCCCCCAAAACTAGCGTGAGCTTCTGACTTATGGCTTTGCCACGTTAGTCTGCAGGTCGTCACGCATTCGTCTCTCCGTTTCAAAATGCTGGCAAACCCAGAGCATGGTGAGGTATTCGCGACTTCATTCATAATGCAGAACTATAGACTTTCCATCTCAGTTTGTGGCTTCTTTTGAGGCTTCCCAAAATTTCTATTTTTACTAGTCCCGATTCTTTTTTTGGAATTTTTTCGCGGAACGAGTAAGTTTTCGTCTTCCAATAGCTAAGCTGGGTTCTCTTTAGTGTTTTACCTGCCTATCACCCTTTTCATTGTGCATTATTTCCAGTTATCTTAATGAATTTTTGTTTTTCGTGAAAAGTTTATGTTGAAATACGACGAGGGAGTTTTTCTCCATAGCCGTCGCTGAAAGTAATCTAGCATAATGTAATGTTGAAACATTAATTGCCGGTAATCTCAAAAGTACACCCAGAAAATATGTGTGAATTTATAATTATATTTAACTCTATAAAAAAGTGAAAACAAAAAGAATTACAAGGAGTTACTTTTATTGGCACTACTAGCTCATGAAAATGTCTGCTGTCAATTTTGCTGCAGATGAAATTAATTATGAAGTACCTATGAACATGATTTCACTTAGTTGGTAGTTGGTGGGTGCAGTAAAATAGGAAATATATTTTTCTTGTTGGTTCGACCTTTAAACTGCGCTAAGAGAACCAGGTGGAGAAAATGTTAGTCAAAGAAGTTGACTTCAAATAGATCACTTATTATATTCAATTGTAGTCGTTACCGGAAAATAAAGACTTTTCGGGAGTTTCGGGAGAAATTATCACCCTGTATAGTAACGAAAAGAGCTATACTTGATGAAAGGTACTTATTGCTCTTTTTCTTTCAATTCCAAATGGCTAGCCATGACTCCTCACCACACTGCCAGGTAATAACCGCCCAACTTAGTATAGGAAAATTTTGTCTTTTAGTCATAGATTTCATCACTCGTTTTTTCCGTGTACATCTGCTACTCTTTCTCTTAATACTGCATCTCTCTGCGGTAAAAATAACGGTAATTCCAATTTCTGAACCCCTTGGAATTATTACGGGTCTACTTTATTATATGCACTTTCTTAAAACGAGTACTTTATGGAAATGAAGCCATTACGATGTCTATTGGCCTTATCAAATTCTCATGTCCTTACTTGCATACGAAACTCCGAATGATGAGATTAAAATGTCCAGTAGCTCTGATACTTGTGGAAAAACGAGCTTTCCTCCCTGGTGCTTCACGTCGGTGGTACTCATGTACCTTTTTTTATGTTTGAAGTTGATTTTTAAGTTTCGGGTCATTATTTCCTCGATATTTTAAAACTAAATTCTCATTAAATCTCAATCCGCTCTCCGTTGCACCTTGGGAGCTCAAGTCTTCGTCTCGCTCTAACAACTCCGGCGAGAATGCCAGGAGGGAGAAGGGAAGGATGATGAGCGGTAGGAAGAGAGGAAAGTGAAGAGAGTCGCATTTCATCCGTTCGTTTATTTTTTTCCACTGCCCTCCCTCCTCGATAACATTTCGCTCTCGCTCGTCGTCGCATTGCTTCCTCGCGAGCCCTCAAGCCTTCCCCCAACCGCCCACCATTCTACCTTTTACACCACCTCCGTGTCTCTCGTGGCTCGAATCCACCTGACAAGCGAGCGTGTAGGCACAGTCCGCTCACATCGTCCATGCGTGGCAAGGGAGTTTTTTTTCGACTCACGGATGTAAAAAAATATAATAACTCTCTCTCCCTACCATAACGGTCAGGGAGCGAACGATCTAATTAATTTGAGTGCTCCGCGATCGGATTGTTCGTACTCGTCGGCATTGCGGCCATTCCGTGCAAGTTCTCGATGCGCAGGTACCGCAAGGGAGAGAAAATAGTTCACCCAAGGGAGTGGCTTCTTCGCAAATTCCGTACGAATTCCGAAATGTTGATTTTACTCCTTTCATCGTGTGTATTCGACCCTTGGAATCGTTGGTTTTTAATGTTTAATGAGTGATTGGTTTAACTATTGATTTATACTTGAGTTTTTCGAAATTCCTCAAGGATAGGTAATTGTTTTTATGGTAACTTCCTGAATTGAAATTTTTCCTCTAATTAGTTACATGAAATCGGAAGGGATTTTAAGTTCACCTTAGTTATTTTTATAGTATTATTATCCTAAATGATTCATTCGGAGTATGACATTTCTATTGATCTATTTTTGTTCTTTTATTCGGAATTTTTTTTCAAGAAAAGATGAAGTGTCTTGGGAGTTCTCGTCACACATATACATATAAATCTACTCGAACGAAGTTTTGATTGGTGAGGTCGCTTCGTTTCAAAACCCGCATCCTACATCAGTTGCATATCTAATATGATAAGCGGTTCCTTTCCTTGGGCTGCGAAAGGTTTGCATAGAAGTACAGTCGACAAAAAAATTGGGCGCTTGAATTTAAGCTGCGGTATTGCAGAGGCATATCCGTGTATGAAACCTTTTTTTGACCCTTCGGTTCGTTTGCTAAGCGTCCTAACAAGTATGCTACCACGTTGACTTTATTTATCCGCTACCAGTTTTAATTCGCTGAATTGAAGGTGTATTCAAGTTCATTGGATTTCTCAGCAATTTTCCCTGGATTTCTCAGCAATTTTCAGTTGCTATTGCGGCTACTAGCCCTTAGAACAAATATGCTTTGACGATGCCCTTCTCGTAAGTTAGAAAATGTTTTGGGGCATACAATTGTTACTAAAACTGTAAATAACTAAACAATTTGTCATTTATCGTTCGAACCAGAGGACCTGTTTTTTTTCAGCCTTCCAAGACCTTTCACAACCTTACATCATAGGAAGGAAACCTTAATGTAAAAATCAGTTATTTATACTATTACTAATTATACGAAGTGGCAAAGTTTTTTGTTAGACTAATGATAATGGATAAATAAATAAAATAGTGCTGCATAATGGTTGTAGGAATGAAATAATTCAGCCAGTCACAAAAAAATCATAATACACGAAATTACGAATTTCATTTGTACATGAGTGTGATTTCAACCGAAAGAGTTGATAATGATTTTGCATCTTCCCTTGGCCAATTTCTGTTCTACATTTCTGTGTAAACACGCGCAACGAACTCTGTGTCGAACGAGGCCTGAGGAATTGAGCGAATTTAATTCCCCGTATTTGTGTCCTATTTAGAAAGAGACACCGGTGTTGTGCATTGTAAACACTCCTGATGTGTGATCACTTCAACGTCAAGCCCTGCAGTGACATCGAAAAATGACGCTTAAAATTTTAATTAGCTTCGCTTGAAGTCTCTTGGAAATAATTTCAGAGCTGTTGTTTATATTTTCTTCTCTTAAATGCTTAAAGGCTAAAACAGGTTGTATTTATTTTTGAGGGATTTTGGCATTGCGTCGTTTAGTTACTATTAGCAACGTATTAGTGAGATGATTCGTTTACTTTTTTATTTTTCTTTATGATATTTTACTTTTTTATGACAGTCCTATTTTCTCACTTGCATTGTAGGAGAAGTGAAATGAAATTCTGGGGAACTTACGAATTTTCATCATTGACTAATCCTATTCTTTGGAGATCTCTTTGATACACAGGGTGCGGTGTTATGTTATTGTTGTGTTTTCGGGAAGAAGTTTTTGGCATGTGATTGGGCAATTATGAAGAGAGTGAAGACTCTAATGCACGAAATAACCAAAAAAGGTATGATGAAGCGGTACAACAAATGACATAATAGACACCTAAACTGACTCCTCCGCTTCTTAGAACTTAAAGCTTACCAACGTAAACCACATTTATTCGTTATGATCATCATTAAAATAGATATGATTCGCTTACAAAGTAAATTTGCTGGGATGAAAAGTAAGAAAACATTCATCAGATATATTTCCGTAGTATGGTAGGCAATAATTGCCTTTCTATTTTTTGCCAAATGTCATGTTGAAGTTTGTTGCATGTATATTTTCAAGTGTGCCTGTTCAAAGAGGCGCGCGCAGCCAGGAAGGGGGAAGAGGGGGGGGGGGGGGAGGGGTATGGTTCATCTGGATTGGATGGTAGGCACAAGAGGTTTACCTCTACCTAGGGTTAACATGTGCCGTGCTCATGTATTTTGTATTTAGTGGACAATTTATGACATTTATATTATTAATCTTCTTATATCTTATAACATTTCAAAATAAAATATTATATTTAATGGTACCTATTTTATTTCAAAAAGTAAGAAAACTGAAACTATAGTTCTTAAAAAAAGTTTTAATTTTTAATTTGAAGAAGATCATAATGAAATAAGATTCATATTAATCATGACAAACGAGCTGCAAGCATACTTTGAAGGAATACAATTCTACCACACAGAGGAAGCTTATATGATGCATGCATAATTTATCATGCCCAAAGACTAGGATATCTAAATACTCAGGTTGTAGGTAGGCACAAAAAGATAAGTTATTCAAACGGAAAGAAAGCATGTTTATTTCCAGCTACAAAGATGTTTCTTCGTGATATTACGTCCGTCACAATTTTTTTAGTTCCTCTGGGGGGGTGTTTAACCCCCAAGCCCCCCACTCGCTGCGCTGCGGCCTGTTCATGCCTATTATCTTTTATAGAAAATATTTCTGATTGGAGAAAAACTCTATGCCATAAATGAGAGGGGTTTGTTTCTATGACCGAAACCATCAACATTCTTCAGTTTTGCATTTGCCCTGCTCGGATCTGTGCAACAGGATATGAAGTCCAGTAATATGCACATAATGCTCCTCTGACATTGGAGCAATAACTTTGAGTTAACTTCTGATATGTGAGCGCTGCATTCCGTCAGTATTTGTACACGTGGCTACTTAATTGTCGAGCCATCGTGGATCTTGCCCGATCCCTGTCGCAAATTTCAGCATAAATTTTATACTCATTTTCATCGTTTGCGACGACCACGACTACGATAGCTCCTATTTAATAGTAATATATGCTACAGGCGCTTTGGGATCGCCCGCGCACTGCAATTGCGCCTTCGAGGGCAATCCAGAGTGCTACACTGAGAGCATTTAGGGTCAACTACCTCCTCCTCAACGGGCACATCTGTCGATCTTGTCGCTCTTGCACGTGGGCTTGATACATCTTGGGATAACGCTTGTTCGCGTTATCGTTATTATTCAAATTTCGCTGAGGAATGTAAAAATGTGTTCGCGTCTCTTCAAATTTTTTCGGGTGCTTCAAGTCACTAATCTCACTTGGCTGATGAGTCGTTAGGACGGGTACTGTGAACTATACACTTTTAGAGGAGCTTTATTTATTTAAAATGAGAGCTACAACGCTAAAGAGAGGTCCATTACCACTCCCCTGTTCCACTCAAGGGAGCAAGTTGTAGCGCGAAATTAGGACAATGATAATTTTTTGGCCATTCTTCTGCTTTGAGTAGCAAAAACCGGTGTCACGGACCCGTTATCGAGATCTGCGTTGAGTGTACCCGGGAGTTATTGTCACGTGTTTCGCTCGGGTTGTTGGAATTTTTCAAGAAACTGTGAGAGAATGTACTAATGCTATAGTATTTTGTAGGAAAGCGAAGTCATTACCTAGACACAAATTTAAGAGGACATTAGCTGGAAAATTCATGACTAGTTTCTCGGGCGTTTTAGAGGAAGGTTGGTGTAATAACTGACGATAAGTAGGGAATCTGAACAGTGTTATGGCTATAGTAAGGACTTCTTCTCGAGGGCCCGAGTTCGAATCCCGACAGTGCCAGAGGTTTTACAGGCACAGCACTAAAGCAAAGAATACCATTCCCTGCTTTACTGCTGTGTTGTCATTTCATTCGTCGGATGGAGCGCCAAACCATGGACCCTTTGGCGCCTCTCGTCAAGAATTGGGTACTGCCAATGCCGGACCCCTCTTCACCATTCCTACATTCCCTGAATTATACGTACCTCATCCCAAGCACCAACCTATCCTTTACGGCACAAATCTCATCTGTGTGTTGCCTTACCTGATAACCATGAGATTACTACTTAAATTCGTATCGAATAACTCCGAGCCTGACCTGGCAGTAATATTTTTATCCCCACAGTACGTCAGCAGGACAGAAGTAAAAATTTCAATTTCCTGATTCCCATTCTAAAATTTTAGTACTTACTGGAGGCGTTTCGAAACGATGGACGTAATTTTTTCGGTGTTTCCATCTGTTGGATGGGACGATTAATTGTGAATCCCTTGTTACCTTTCATTAGGAGTAGGGTAATGTCGAGGGGGTCGTGGTGGCCTAGTGGGTAGAGTACCGAGCTACTGACCGGAGGGTTCCGGGTTCAAATCCCGGGCAAGAGACTTTCTGGCGCCCCATCCCCGACACCCCCATCTAAAATCCTCGCGATTCGATTTACTGCGTGTCAGAACTTCGTAGGAAATCGCAGGTGGCCCAGGGAAAGGAACTGACCCCCCTACCCTGAATGTGTGAATTTCACACGCCATTGGCTTAGTATGGGGCACGGATTAATATACGTACGGAGTGAGCTCTACTCTCACCTATCAAAACCAACCTTCGGGTTGAATCACTGAGAGAGTGAGGGTAATGTCGACACCGGGTTTCTATCTTCTTCTCCGAGATCAGTAATCTTACTTACACATCACAAACGCCAATAATAACTGTCGATCGCCCCTCCCCCAAACAGCTATTACTCAAGAGTAGAATATTCTGACGCCGGGTTTTTCTCCGCCTTTCCTCCGTATCGTGAAAAATTTCTACCCCTACCCATTACCCACCTATGGCCCTCAAATGGCCTTAGCTGTCGGTCGACTAACTTTACCCGCGGATAACTTACTGAACACCGAGGCCTCCGACTACAGCCCTATTGTCTCACTACGTCGCCGTCAACCTGAGATAGGGTGACGAACCGGGAAAGCGTCGAGCCTCCGCTGATATCGTTTCCCTCCGCCTTGGTGCTCTTTTTTTGGGATTCATCAGAAGAGAATGCGTATTCCCATGCCATTTGGAAGACTCTTCGCGTCGAGCGAGCTGAAAGAGCGCTGGCTTTTGGGGTCCCTGGTGGCGTTGAGACGATTCCTCTGCAACGGGAGCAGCAGCCTCCATGCCGGAGTCGACCGGACTCCCCACCACTGCCCTTTATCTCCTCCTCGGCGTTCTCCGATTCTCTCTTTCTCCCTTCGTCTTGCGCACCCCCTCCGCCGTAATTGTCATGCGTTTCGTTTCGCCTTCGCGTCGCTTTCCCCCCCCCCCCCCACCCACCTGCGTCTCCTCGCGGAGAGTCCTCCTGGGTGGAGGAGAGATTTGAGAGGGAGAGAGGAATAAGGGAAGGCGAACAAAAGAACTCCGCCCCCCTCCTCCGCCGCCGTCGTCGTCTTGGGAGGGCGAAGGGAAGGGAGGTAGGGAATCGAGCGCGCGCGCGGGGAGGCTGGGAAAAAAATGAAGGCCGAGGAGCGATGTGCTGTGGAAGAGAGAGACTAGGAAACTGATGAGGGAGGTAGAAGAGGGAAATATTTTGGGGTTGGGCATCTTTGAGGCGATACTCCAGTGTGAGCATCAAATAGGGTTGTGCACGACATGAGGATTTGAATACGACTTGAGATGTTGACTTCATACTGCAAAAGCGTCGATATTTCGCCTTTTCGATGTGCATTGTAAGTATCACATGGCTTTGAATGTCATGTAACATTGCATATCGCATGATAGTGTGCATAGCATGGTATCGCATAACCCTTGCGTTCGCATATCGCATGACATCGCTTAATATCGCGTTGGCTTCCATCTTCATTCATCGTTGCGATATCAGGTGCATGTCGTACAGCCCTAGCTTGAAAGATAATTTTTATCATCTCATGTGATATGCCGGAATCGCATTAAAGTTGTATCTATGCTACCCCTTTTTTTGTCTTAATCGATTATTCTTCCATAAGTGGCCTTCGGGAACGTGCACCTTAAATATGTATGCAAGAACATATTTGGTATGGTACAAAGCGTTTCTGTTGGTGATGATGGAGGTCGATACGTAGTTAAATTGCGTATTGGATACATATAATAGACCTCTTCAACCGCCGCAAGGGTGTGTGGCATCCAACAGAACAATATACATCAAGCATTCAATACCGTCGCGCATGCAAACCTATTTTCAGCTCCAGCTAATTCTACTATTAAGTCATCTAAATGAACCTGTTAAATACGGCAGCTTCGTAGGCATTACATCTCGTGTTTTCAAACGTTTGAAGTCAGTATCATATGACACAGGTACATTACAAATATTATGCAAATAAAGGCTATGAAAAATTATGGAATTCCATGAATATGGATATTTTTTATCTTATTTTGCTGCTCTGAATAATCTTCAGTAATTACACGAAACATTTTTTATAGATGTACATGTACGGTCTCGTGCATTCGTTCTGTTGTATATTTTACCAGTTCTAATTGGTCTGCTTGTTCCGGTTTACATACTCCATCTCCTATCTGATTCTTAAATTAGCATTTCAATCATCAAATGGGCGTAGGATTTGGTTCTCTCCCGGCGTGTATGGTAGATAAAGTTTTCTTGAGCTTTCCTTCAGGTTAGGTATTTCGCTGACGACGTTTGGGTGGCTAACTTAGTCATCGTCTTCAAAGCTTTAGAGTGCTCGGGTAAGATTTCGTCACATGAATTTATTCATCGTCAAGTCACCACGTAATCTCGGTAGCGAATAACCGAATCTATTGGAAAACCCGAAAAATCTTTATGTATTGTGTCGGTGCTCTAGTCATTGCTGTAAAAGCACTTGACATAAAAGTATCGTCAAGCGAGTAATCAGAATAGAATGGATTCGCTTATGCAATGGCACAATTACATTTTGTGCCATCGTGAAAATCTATTTGAATTCATTTTGTAATGTTTCTAAGCACCTAAATATAAGACCAGGGGATCCGCTGTTAAATGAGGACAATATTTCTGTTTCCTCAGTAAGGTTCGGTGGTAATTTTATGTATTGTATGCTCATTTTTTGTGTCCGATGTTCTATCTTTTCCTGGGCCTCTTTCCTCACGCTTCCTTGATGGAGTACGGAAGAAAATAACCGACACGTGTGTATCTAGGAGGAACCTACCTATCCATGGGCAATACTCTTAAGACGAGGTCAATGTAGCCTTCCAAATATGTTTCTATTTTAACCGGATCCGGTCGGAGCACCATGATGACCTTGACAAAACCGCTGCGATTACTTGTAGGTTTAAAATTTAGCTTATGTCATTTTTCGCATCAGACTTGCAAATATACTTACCTTAAATTCATTTTTTTAGCGTTGATTTTTGTTGAAAAGATGTATGTACTTCACGTAAGCAAAGAAGTGTCCATTTTTACGCCTTGCAACATTTACATTAATATTGTTATTGGTATTATACCCATTAGGTTTATTAGTAGGTTTATAAGGGCGTAAAACTCTTACGCAGACCCCTATCTCTCAAATGATGCCCTTTAGTTCCGCGTGCTTCCTACCCGTCATCATTCTATCCAAACTATCCGAACATATCTTTCGCTGTACCCAACATCCCTCCCTCTATCACCTCCTTCAACAATATGTCGTCCCTTTCACCAGCTCTTTCCAGTGTCCCTGCTTTTTTGTAATGTGCCCTGTCAGCTTCCTTTCCTCTCCTACCATCTCTAACACTCACTCGTTCATTTTCCTTTCTACTCACCTGACCTTCTCCATCCTTTACCACACCCACATCTCAACTGATATACCATCTATTTTCAACTTCTTTCCTTAACGTTCATGTTTCGTTGCCATTCAATGCCACGTTCCATATCAGGTTCCACCCGTCTTTTCTTTGAATCCCTACTCAACGACCCTGTCATGAATTCTTTTCTAGGTGTAAATGCTTCTATCGCCTGCGTGATTCTCCTTTGAACTTCGATACTTCTATTGCCCATTCCCTCCAGCATCTATCCAGATCATGTTATATTAAGTTGCTCCAATTTTTCTGTGAGGGCAATGCTGTGGTGGATTTTTATATCGTTATCAATTTAATATATTAATCAGTATCTGATGGTAGGTTAAAGTACCGATTTAATCTCCTGCATCAATTATAAATGGATAGGTTTACTGAAGATGTTAGATATATATTAAGTACCCTTGCAAATTATACTATATTTCACCAGATAAATATGATTGGAGAGATGGATTGTCATACCGATAGATTTACGATGTAATTTTTGCCACCTATCATTAGAGAATACAATAGGCAGCATAGCAGAGGGATATGTCGGTGAAATATTGTTAGAGTAGTCTATAGTGGTAGCTCTTAGTTGAAAAGTTAGTTGCACAGTTAGCATTACATGGTATCTCTTAGTTGTATGGTTATAATTGCATGGTATCTCTTTGTTGCATGCAAGTAGGTCTTGATAGCTCTTAGTTACATGTAAGTGGTGCATGTGTGATGATCTTCACCCCCTGCCACACACCCTCGCGGTGACTCGCAAGGTATTACGTAGACGTAGATGAAGATCGTGACGTTGTCGTCGACATTGTCCTACGCTACGTGAAGTGTTTACTGTCTTAACTTCTGTTCTTTTTATGCATTATTGAAATGGATTTTTGTTATCCTTATGTATTTCGAAGTGCAGGCAGTTGCAATTCTTATTGCCGCACGATGTTTCGCCACATGGCGTAGAAATGGGGATCGTTTGGAGGGAAGCGAAACCAGAGGACCGAAGTGGAGTGGGGAATAAGCGAAGGTGAAGTCTACTCTTCTCCTTTCTCTCGTGTTCTCATTGTGTACTTGAGATATGAATTGCGAGATGGGATTGGAATGAAAGGGGGAGTTAGCGACGGGAGTCGTTAAGGGTTTGGGAGAGGAGAGGGGAAGGAATGGGTGGAGAGAGGTCTTCGCGAGGTGAGAGCTGGCTTTCCAGGGGTTAAAAATCTAGAGAAGGAGAGGAGAGAAATGAGCGAAAGGGAAAAAAATGAGCACTCCTGCGCGGTAAGAGAAATAGAAGAAGCTCAATACACACTTGTAAAGGAAGCCAACTCAACCCCTTTTGGCTGAAAATATCCAGATTTTAAGTCTGGATTGCCCAAGAGAGCCATAGTTCATTGATCTAAGAAATATGGTTAGCCGTGAATTAATATCTCAAAAATACTTATTTATTCTCATATTGCCGTATAGTCCGGATCTTAATTTCGATCATGCGAACGTACTTAAGTTATTCTGGGTCTCGCTCTCCGATAATCCTAGTCGATCCTTGTATATATGTACGTAATATCTTGATGGTAGAATCCGTGGGTTCGAATTTATATGGGCGTATGTGCATTCCGAAATATCCGAATCTTTGCCGCTAAGGTGGTGTGAGCTACGGGGCTTAGTCTGCATTTTGATAATGTTTGCTCCAGCTTGAAATTTTCTTGCGTGCTTAAATTATACGGTGTTAAACCCAAATCGTAAAATTGTGAAGATGCAATAAGCTGCGAGCCCGATTTCGCTGGAATATTTCTACCCTGAATCTATTTCCTATATAGGTCCCCGAGAATACTCTGTCCCGTGGCCCGGACGCAGGTATTGTAATCCTAAAGTGTAACTGGTACCATAATACGTTATGATGAGTTTGGAAAATTCCGAGGTGAGTTCTTCGATACTGTGAGAATGAAAAAATCGGCTATCCGTAAAACGAACCAGTCCTCAAAGAAACCAGAATAACTATTACACATGATTGTGGGAGAGGAGTAATAGAATAGGGGTGTTACGCATGGTGGGTGGCAGAGGTGTAGCTTATAAAGTAGCTTTTTTCTTCTCAAACCATTCTTTCATTTATTAACAGCGTTTCATTCACTTTGATTGATGTCCCTCTTTTAAATTAAGAGAGATGGAGAAAAAATGTACACTCATCTGTCATTTCATGTTAATGAACTCCTAATTTCGTGTTAATAAACTCCTAATCCTTGAAGATTAAATGGATCGACCGAGTAAGTAACGAGGAAGTTTTAAGAAGAGTGGGAGAAAAGAGGTGTACTGACAACTCTAAAAAGAAGAAGGGACAACTTAATTGGCCATATCTTGAGACACAATGGCCTGATGAAGACTATCGTCGAGGGAAAAGTGAACGGGAAGATTGGAAAAGGTAGGCCTCGTATGAGAGATACATGGAAAAGGGAGTGAGGGATGTAAAAGAGAAGAATTACGTCACAATGAAGATGTTGGCCGACAGAAGAATCGAGTAGAAAGCTGCGTCAAACCAATCCTAGGATTGTTGACCAATGACGATGAACTCCTAAGCTTTTACACTCAAACTTCCCTCAAAATTATGAAAAATAAATATTGCATAGTATGTACTTTGCAAGCAGTCTCAAAGGCACTGTAGTTGGGCATATGCTCCTATTTTTGGTAAGTATTTAACCAGGTTTACCGTAGAGTGAATACAAGTATGAAGCGGAGCAGCTTCACTTTCAATGCTGCTTGTAATTTCAAACTACCGCCATGGCACATAAACTGCATTAAGTCAATACAAATGCTGGTGGAAAATGGGGCATAAATTCAGGGAGTGTCGAGAACAGTTACACTGGTATGTGGTTTGAAAAGCGTCTTCTCGAAAATTAGCCCAGTAATCGGGCATTAGCTATCGTAATAAATTCTCTCAGCACTAAAATGCATTTGATAAAATAAACATTGTTCTGAAAAATATGTTGATGCATACCATAACTCATAGCTTATAGTTTGTGTTTAGTCTTTCTAATTTACTCTCAGATGTTCGTGTGACTGGTGAGGTTCGTTTCCGATGCAAGTTCCAGCACCCAGCTATTTCACGATGTGATCACGTACGTGGAACAATTTGTGCCTTGAGGGATTACCTTTGGCAGATGTTACTCTGTCGTGGTATTTGATGGCGGTTGACAGTACCAGTTCGTATTCTAACATTTTTTGCTCTGTGAAAAAGTGATTTATTTCGCCCATATCGTGCACCACAGGGTAGTGCTCACCCCATGACGAGTGGATACGGTAGCTTTCACACTGCCTTTGGGGTGGAGATGGTGGAAGAGCTAGGATTTACCTCGCGAAGAAGAAAAAAAATATTTAAAATGGAAGTCTGAGTGAAAAGCCTTCCGCTGAATCTCAACTTTCCAGGCCGTGATCTTAGTGAGTTATTCCTAGATTGAAAAGATATTTACTCTCCCTGTGAAATAGTCCGTCGACCCAGGGATGAAATGTTTGCACCCTCGCCAGCGATATACTTAGTAGCGTTTGAATCCGCGGATTAATATCTTGTTCACCGTATTGAATCTACGGGAGGAAAGGTATTGTGTGGAAATGTTAAAATTTGGCAATTAAAAGATTTTTGCATTAGTTTCAATTTATTCATCATTTATCGAAAAAGAACCATTTCTAGAACGAAGTTTTAATGAAATTGTATTTTAAGTGCAGTCGACCTTTTTATTTTTTGACGAAATTATATTCGTGGTGTCTTGTGTGAAATCCTTGTGAGTTGGAAAATTCAGCGATTCTTTGTGATTTTTTCTTTCGTTCATCGCTTCAACAATGATTCCAATCGGACGGATAGCATTGTGTTCGCTCAAAACTCTTACCGTAAGAGAAGAACAATACTTTTGGGATATATTCCGTGTAGAAGAATTGATAAAAAAAACAATGTTTCTCCTCGATTGCCGGAGATTTCTTCGAGGGTTTAATGAGTGGTCCACTTCAGGGTGTGCCTGGTGTTTTTAAGGTGGCATTGAAGGAGGAGAAGGGATGAGAGGGGATGAAGTGGTTGGAGTTCTTCAAGAATTTACTACATTAGATGTTCTTGTAGAGGAACTCAATCAACCTTAACCCCACTCTTCCCTTTCCATCTTTCCATGCCTCCTTAGGAATAACAGCCACCCCGAAGTGGACCCCACTCATTAAACCCTCCAAATACCTTTATGCTCGTGGGGAAACTATGTTTTTTATTCAATTCTTTGTCGTGGAAAATATTCCAAAGGCGTTTTCTTTTTCAATGACAATATCCTCAAAAGTTTGAATCAATTGATATCCAAGAGCCATGCGCTCGAATTATCTTTATATGATTTCCAATATGACTACATGCCGTGTGTTATAAGAACAAGATCTTAAGTTATGTGGTACGGTATAACTTGAGCCGCTAAAACCCGAGTCTACTAATATTACCACTAGTATGACCGCCGTACAAAAAATTCTTATTCTCATGTTGCGTATGCTTTTTTCGCACTTGAACCATGGTCGTTGCGGTTATTTACCCGTACCCATATAATTTCGTCACGGCCTCTTGATTCATGCAAATTCTCTGCGAATATCGTGAACGAGGAGGTGCAGTCAACGTTTCTTTTTTGCGGTGGATTACTCCGGTGCCGTCTCTTGGTGGGTGAAAAGTCGTGTGCGATGCGAGGACTCGGCGTGGGGGGTGACTCGCCGGCAGCAAACCCTTACGTGCTTCCCTGTAGAGTGCGCCCGGGTACGCGACGAGAGATTGCGCGTGATAGAGGAGGGAATGTCGAAGGGACCCAGGGTGCGGCCTATGGCCGTTAGGGACCGTGAGGAAAGGTGGCGGTGAGCCTATCTGATGGCGTAAAAAAAAACAGTCGAAGGGAAGTTTTTCTTCTTTCCCTGCACATTCACGACATTAACCTGCCACCTTCCTTACGTCTCTTCTCACATTCTCACTCCATTTTCCATTGTACATTTCTATCTACGTTTCTGGTACAGTGTTTCGTAACCTTTTCTGTTGTTGACACCCCTGTAATTCTCAGAATGCGTTCTCTCTCGCCCTCCCAAAAGTACCGATGTTTTATTCACAATAGAGGAGGAAAATTGGGCTGTTTGCACTATAAATATTATGTACTTAATAATCATGTATAATAAGTATAGAATGTAAATTCACTGCAAAAATAGTTTAATCATTTTGTTGATTAAGGGCACGACTACATTTAATATTCCCCATGTTCTAGCATACATATACATATAATGTAATGCATGTTATGCTCTTTATTGAGCAATACTTTTCTTCATTATCAATGTACTAAAATAAATTCTGAGTAAACTGCACGATAAATATTTGCTTACGTGTTGGCTGCAGCAGCTTTTTAGTAATAAACAATTTATTTCTCTCGTAAATTCTTGTATCCCCTGTAGAAGCTTCTTTTACCCCGTGGGGCAAATGCACCCCTGGTCTAGAACTACAGATGTAGTGGGACCACCCGATTCAGTCTTCTTCTCGCTGAAGTGTCAACGATATAAATGAATGCGCTGCATTCGTGCCAGCTTGCAAGACGTCCGTATTATGAAGCACCAGGCATAATTTGGTGAATTTAGCAAAAATAATTATTTTGCCAAAAATTTTCCTTCTTTCACATCCTTCGAAACACCCTGATTACTTGTTCCATGTACTTGTCTGGTCCTAGTTTCTTTCCTCAACTTCTCCTCTCCCATAATTTTTTTAGATCTTCATCGTTTGTCTTTCTTTCTAGCCATCTTACCCTCATCATCCTTCTCTTCAACTATGTCCTAGGCGTCAGTCTTTTTCCGTTCTTTACCATCTAATTTTAGGCGCCATACTGCGGTACAATGCCACACTCCACATCAGACTTTTTGCTAATGGAAAATAATAACGTCGGAAACACTTGCAGTGTCTTCCAGTGATTTTTTTTAAATTGTCAATACATCGAGGTATTCACTCATTTTCGCTTATCATAATCCACTGTAGACAATAACGAATCCATCTGAGGCCCTGAGAAACCATGGCCGAAGTTGAATATTATTCTAATAGAAAAATTGCTGTTATTGTGACCTTTACGTCATAAGATCTACATCTATACGATGCCCTGCAAGCCACCGCGCGGGTGGCTGGGGGTGAAGATCACCGAGCACTATTGACATTCAAACAAGCAACTATAGGGTCTGATGCAACTAGATTGTTAGTATCTATAGTATTTAAGGGATTAATACATGCATCATGCACTACAGACTACTCTAAAATAGTTCCCCTACCTATCCCTTTTGCTATGCTACCTATTCTGTTCTCTTATAGTACGGGGGAAAAATGCCATTTTGAATCTATCAGTACGACAATCTATCTCTATAATCTTATTTATCTGGTCGAATCTAGCATAATACGCTAGTGTCTTTAATATGTACCTTACATCTTCAGTAAAGCTATCCGATTTAAATTTCTCTCATAGATTTAATCTGTACTTTAACCTACGCTCTGATAATGATTCCCACTCTAATTCTTGTATTAATTCTGAAACACTACTCAACCTATCGTAACACGTTTTAACGAGCCTAGCTGCTCTACGCTGCACACTGTTTAGTTCTCTGATCAAACCTAATTCATTCGGATCCCATACACTGGCTACATACTGAAGGTGAACTAGTGAAACTAACTCGTGAAAAGTAACATCGCTCATTTGTCTTCTCATCACATTTCCCAAGTACTCTTTTTATAAATCGTAGCTTTCTGTTCGCTCGGCCGCATATTTCCCGGATGTGTCTTCCTCACGATAAATCTTTAGTGATTGTTACACCTAAATACCTTATGATTTCAACGCTTTCGATCTTCGTGTTACTAATTTTATAGGATCGCTCTATCTAATTATTCCTCCTCCAAAAATTCATAGCTACACACTTTTGAAGGTTAAGTTCTAACTGCCATTTGTCGCACCACTCTTGAATTGCATCTAAATCCTTGCTAGGCGATCCTGTCCTCTTCATTTGATATACCCCTGTACACCACCGCATCGTCTGCAAAAAGTCTAAGGTTACTACTAACTACGGTACCCAAATCGTTTATGTATAAAAGAAATAGAAGCGGACCTACTACGCTACCCTGGGGAACTCCCGATGTGACTTCGATTGTGTCCGACATGATACCATCTATGACAACCCTCTGCTCTCGCCCACTTAAGAATTCTTTTAACCAACATACAACGTCTGTATTTATACCAAAACTCTCTAACTTCAAGATTAATTTGTCGTGAGGAACTTTATCGAATGCCTTTTTAAAATCTAAAAATATCGCATCAACTTCAGTACCCTTTTCGCCGTAGACTAAAACATCGCGTACGAATAAAGATAATTATGTCTCGCAAGATCTACCTTTCCGGAACCCCTGTTGGCTGTTTATGAGCAATCTCTGACTGTCCAAATGCCCCATGATCGAACTGACTACAATGTGCTCAAATACCTTACAAGAGATTGAAATGAGTGAAATGGGTCTGTAGTTAATAGGTTCTTCCCTATCACCGCTTTTAAAAATAGGTGTAATGTTAGCTACTTTCCATTCCTTGGGTACTGTGTGGTTATTTAGTGTTTTTTTCATTATTTCTAGATAGGGGGCTATTTAAGAAGCTAATGTTTTATATACTCTGGAAGGAATTTGATCGGGACCTGGCGGTTTGTTTTTACTAATGTTTTTTAACTGATGCTCTATTCCGCGACATGAAATTTTTATTTCGGGCATTTGTTCACTGATTGTGTTTGGCAATGGTTCCACTGCGTTGTGTGACGATGAGTTGAATACGCTTTGGAAGTTATCTTTTTTAAGTGTGTGCACTGTGGCCCTATTTCCCTGAAGCTCTCTCACATGTGACCATAACGCTTTAGGATTGCTATCTAATTATTCTCCCAACATCTTGCTCTTGAAATGTGATAACGCTTGCCGACATGATTTCCTTGCCAATGCTCTCGATTTTTTATAGTTTTCATTTTTTTCCTCTACCGATAGACCCCGTCCTGCATTTTTCATATTAGCGTGGCATACCCTTTGTCGCTTTAGTGATTTCCTAACCTCCGCGTTATACCACCTTGGCTCTGTATTATCACTTATGAATTTACTTGGTATGTATTTATTAACTGCTTTACGGGTGACCACATGAAATTCTCTCCACGAATCCTCTGTATCTAATCCTTTGCTTTGTTCGCTAAATACATTTAACGATTCCCTTAATTCCTCTTTCATACCGTCGTAATTAGCCTTGCCAAATAAGTATACCCTCCTCCATGGTTTATAATGTCTTTCAACGCCTACAATAAATTTCGCATGCACTATTTTATGATCACTAATTCCTGTGTCTATAACTGCATTTAAAACTTTTTTTGGGTATATTTGTTGCTAATAAGTCTAGAATGTTGTTTTCCCTGGTCGGTTCTGTTACTAGCTGTTGTAAAGAATTGACGTAAAGGTGTTTAACAATGATTGGCAGAGTTCCTTATCCTCCTGTTATAAAACTACTCGTATTCCAGTCTATCGAAGGGAGATTGAAGTCTCCGCCTACTATTATTCCTATATCATTGTTCCAAGAAAGTAATGTACCTATCTATGACTCTAGTTCCATTATAGAATTGACGTCTGCATCCGGTGGCCTGTAATATGCACCGACATATATATTTTTTGCGTTACTACTTTTACTTTTAACGGAACATCAAATACTTTCGATATTGCGCTCTGAAATAAGTTCTCTTCTACTGATATACGGGTCCTTCACAGCTGTAAATACTCCTCCTTCGTTTCTGCTTACTCTATCCTTTCTGTATGCGGTAAAACGTTTCGAGAATACTTCATAATCTGGTATGTCCTTCGAAAGCCAGCTTTCTGTGCCTACGATTATATCTGCATCAGTACTTTTTATGAGGTGGTGAAATTCTGCTACTTTATTTCTTAAATAGCTTATAACAACCTGATATTTATAAGTAATAATAAATTTTCCTATTTCGGTTTCAATACTCCTTATAAATTTAAATGTTATGTTATTGTCATTGAATTATTTTTATGAAATTAAAATTATAATGTAATATAAATGTAATGTAAGTAATATACCAGTAGGGTAATTTTTATTTAGACTATTAATGTTATGCTTGTAATATGCCACTATGTAATATAATAATGGAGCCTTCTGACGAGCCTTATGGCTTAGAAGTACCAAGTTTTTCTAATGCAAATAAAGGCATTCATTCATTTAAAAAAAACTACGGCAATACACTACTACCACTGAAATTCCTCCTTCCAATCTGTTTCTCTCTTGGTGCTCTTTTCCAACTAAAATTTTCCTCGATAATTTTTTAACGGACCCACTATTTAATCTACCTATTACCTTTGATGATTTATCATGTTTGTCCTTTTTATGTGTTTATCTCTGACCTTCTAAAACTACTCTGCATGTTCTGTCAATTTCTTCCAAGTCATTTCTTCCTTCTTCGTAACCGTCAGCCCTAAGCCCTTAGAATATGTATTGATTATCCGTCTCATATGATATCGATATTTTTCAATGTATCCGAATATTTTGCATCATTGGCCAACCGTAACCACTCTTGACTAAACATTTACAGCTGAATTAAGAAACAAATGACTACATTACGTGCAGCTCTGCCCTTGTCTCTTGCAGATGTAGTTTAAACTCCTAGTTTAGAAAAGAATAACTTTTCATTGCAGTAATTCCTCTCAACTGTGAGTATTTCTGTCTCCTTCCATATCTTCAAACCTATTTATTAGATTCAGAAATTTGTAATATATTCTCCTATCCAGTTTTGTGCATCGCGTTCACGATTGACTCGCTCGGTTTCTCTCAGCTCTCGGTTTCGCTCAGGTGACTTATTCCTCTCCTAAACATATTTGAGGTGCGATAATAGCGTCGGGTCCAAGGGTGTATCGAGAAAGTCAGGGATGAATGGGATCGAAGTCTGTCGAGAAGAGGTTCATTTCGAGAAGACTTGACAAAAGATTATGCATGAATGCGACGGAGACCCACAATGCATTCTAGAATGTGGCATTGTGGGAAAAAATGTCAAAATGTGTAGCGTAAAAGGAGAGGAAAACTTCTCAGAAGTCATTAGTGTCCTATTAACTCTTGAAGACTATTCAGAAAAGACTTACGCTGTTGAATGCCCTTTTTACTTCCTATGGCGAACATTTCCAGATTTTGGACGACCCCGCTGCAAAATGTATCCTTATTTACTATTTATCCTATTCTGATGTTTCCAGAGTGTTATTTTATTTATTTAGCCACTTTTGAAATTAGTATTTTCGTATGTTATGTCCAAATTTCTATTTAGTGCGGTAATAGAGTCTGGTACATAATTTCTCCATGCAACGGTAAAGTTCGAAGGAACAGAGCCGAATCAAGCTTCTCAATTCTTCATTATGATCGTTCGTATTATTTTCTCATCTGAAAAGGGCTCTTTTGTCATTTTTTCATATTTATATTCTTTAATATTATGCTGTTATCCCCTCTTTGCCTTCAACTACTGCTTCTACTGCCTTTATAGGATTTCGTTGGCATTCTCCGTTCACCATTCCCCTACCTTTGTGCAAATATTTTTTTACGTTCCTTTGCCTCTTTTGTCTCATCTTTTTGACTCTTTCTGTCATTGTTCTGGTCTCCTTTTTGTCGTTTATTTTTAGGCTCTCTATTCACGTCATATATTAATGAGGATTCACAGCGAGTTTCCCTTCTATTTCCTGTTTACTCTGGTTTTTGCCTTTATAATATAATTTTCATTTTTGACTTCTTTGCAGATACTTTTTCTCTTCAAAAAACTTTAAGACAACCATCCTAATAGCATAGTCTATATGAGTAATATTTTAATTGGGTAATCACTTTTGGGGATTTTCCTCTCTGCTTATTTTGAAAGTAATCTGATATCGTGATAATTCTACTTTTTATTAAGTTTTGCCTTTGTAGTTTCATCATTGTTCTCCGCTCGTTCATTTTGTTTTTATTTTTAAATTTCCGGGTGATTATTTTGTATAAATTGGTGAATCAAAGTGTCAAGAGTCTAATGTCTTTTTATTCCTACCCCTGATTTTAACGGAAATTAATTAAATCATATAATGCGATCCTTGGCCATTTTATTCACGAGATACGTTTTATCAAGTCAAGCTATTAGATCTTGCCTTTTATTTTCATAAATGCTATAAGCGATTTACTTTCTTTCATTTTGTTTCCTCCTCGTTACTACGCTTAATTTTCTTGATTGTGGTTCATAATGCATCATGGTTTTTTTAAAAATGGGCTGTCATAAATTACTATGCCAGTATTGTTTAGCTCCACTGAGAGTTTTTTTATTATACATATTACGGGATTTACTGAGTATTATTATTAAGTTGAGCCATTAATTCATGCAATACCTGATGTGAGGTAACCTTTTAAGAAACCTGAAAATTGTTTGTGAACTCAGCGCGTACCTATTGAGCGAGCACTGGGGAATGTCTAAAAAAAACCTGGTAGTCCCTTGGTATTAAATAATTCTTTTTTGCTCTCAGACTCCGTTGTCATATTTTTTTCCAGGCACACGTTCAATTATTGTTCATTATCTTGCCGTTTTTTGTGAATCATCGTGACTTTGGAGGTCTCCTCCTCAACCTAAATACAGGTTTATGAGGCACCTAGAGGGGAAGTCAACGTAGTACCTACTGGGAGAAAGGAGACGAAGGGGAAAAAACCAGCTCCGTGTTTAGTGTACTCTTCTTAATGAACGTGAAGGGGGTGACGCTGTACGAGTGCAGACAGCTTCAGCGGACGATGAGCTGTTCCCAAGTTTTCTTCTTCTTCTAAAAAAGTCTTGCCTGCTAACTCCGGGAATCGATCCTCGTGCCCCAGCGCGATGGTCTGGCGAAATCGTTGCTTCGCCTACCGGAGTAATATCACAGACTTCCTAAAATTCCTTTTCCATTTTTTTTTACCGTATCGAAATTTTTGTCGCTTTGTTTCCAATTTTTAGTGCATTGCTCGCGGAATATTGATTTCCACGCAATTGAGTTCGAGAGCGGAGAGGCGTTGGCCTTTTTCAGCGGATCTTGTGTCTACCTCGTACTTTGTCGGGCTCTGAGGCTATATTTCGAAAATTAACTTCTCCGTACTGTATTTTCAAACTTTTAAGACCGCATGGTTAAATCTATGATGTCATTATTTTCTTTAGTAGTAATAAGATCAAAACTGTGATATTATTGTGATTTCCTGTTACGAAAGTTTTAGTATTCCCAAAAATCTTTATAATAATTATTGAGTTTTACTATTTTCTTACGAACCCGTAGAAAAATGTAGCTGAATTGCGTATAATACTCTTACGTATAATAAATTTATTTTAAGGCATCTCTGTACGCATAATTAACTCTATGCCTAAGCATGATTTGTTTTAAAATTTGACCGTTTATTCAGGCTGGCATGACTGAATCATTGGAAAATCTTCCACTTTGCTATTATTAAAAATGTCTAACCTTAATTAAAGGTAGTTGTTTCAGGCTTGATTTGGTGGAATATCATAACTAAAGAAAAAGACTGGCAATTTTCCACAAGAATAGTCTTGTGGAAAATTGCCATTCTTTTTCTTTAGTTATGTCTAACCTTGTTAGATGCTTATGATTTTGGTTTTCTACTCTATTTATTTTAGTTTCCTCTTCCTGTCAATGTATTCGAACTTGAATCGAAAGTCTGCATTTGATGACGTAGGTAACTTCAATTTAAAATGGCATGAAGTTGGTATGAATCACTTGTGCACGCATTGTAAAGACTCACTCTCTCTCGCTGTCTGAATCCTACTTAAGGAGGGAAGTTTACTTAGGTACTAAAGTAAACATTAATTTCTTTCTACCCCCCACTCCGTTCTGCCATCCTTCCAGTGAAGTATTCAATCAGCGTAATCCCTACCCTTAGTTGCAATATTATTCCTTTCTCCGCATATCTGTTTATATGTGGGCGACATCGAGTAATTTAGCCGCTCACCCAGCCTGCATGACACTTTCGTGTGTTTGTGTTGGTCGACAGATGGCAGCGTGATGCATCTGGGGATTCAAATGAAGTGGTCCTTGAGTAGTGGTTGCTGTGATTAATCAGTAGTGGTTGCTGTGATTAATCACTAAGCCCATCACTAAAGCAATCATTTGTATTAAGCTCGTATGTACATCTTCATACATTCTGTGTTCTATTCGGCCATGCGATCATGTTTTGAGTGCGATTATTGATGATAAAGTATTGTCCCTTTTGTCTCATGATATATCCTCATCTTACTTGTCTTGACAAATTCGTATCTCAGAGTTACTGCAGAAAATTGAGTATGCGTTGTACTCCTGCTAGTAATATTTGCAGTATGCCATTTTTTTAGAATGAATTTGAACACCTCATCAAATTTCTGATTTTATTTGTTCTTGAGTGCTTACTTTAAAAATCTGGGTATTTTTTCCAGTCAATGAGCACAATGTAATACCATGTGTGTATTAATCGATCATTCTTTGGCATTTTAAATTCTGAAAAATAATTATTTGCACGATATAACTGAGTTAACAACGAGATGAAACTGTAGTTAATTACTGCTCAGATTTTTTGCACTTTGAGATCACTTATGCCTTCATAAATAGCTATTGCTATATAACTTGATAGCCATATGCAGAATATTGTATCATATACTTCGAGTTTATATTATATGTGTAGGTATGCTAAAAACCATAGTGATTTTTTATGGTTAATATATATTGTATCACTGTGTTAACAATGGTAGTCCTGTCTGCGGTTGGAGGGTGAGGAAAGAAAATGAAAAGTGTTAAGCAATGTATGAGTTGTAGAGCTAGCGATACTACTTGCATTTACAAGTGGTAAGTTGGGAAATAAGTTTGGTCGTCATAATATTAGAATAACAGCCGATATTTGGGAAAGAATATTTATTCGAAAAAAGAGGAAAATTTAAATTAGAGCACGGGCGTAATGATCATGTTTGTAAAAACTTTGATCTGGATGATATGTTTACAGAGTTGAAATACTTGGTTTTTAAGAAAAAAATGGGTCCTGAGGCTTTTTTTAATAAAAACGTGAATGAGGCCATGGTAAACAGGCTTGAGTAAGAAGAATTCTAGAAAAAATATGTTTCTCTTTAAAGTAGGCAAAGGTAGTACTATTTATATACTATATATATGTGTGAGTGTGTGTGTATATACAATATAATCTATAATTGTACGTACAGATTGCATGATTGGTAATGATTCATCCCCTGCCACGTACTCTCCTACGTGGTGGCTTGCAGGTTATTCTGTAGACGTGGTTGGGAAGGACTTAGAAGCTTTTAGTAATTTTCGAGAAAGGAGAATATGTAAAAGATAAGGAAAAGAAGTAGCAGTCTGAATGTTCTGATGGAAGAGAATATATGTATCCAATGATAGCTGGAGAGGAAGGGAATATTCCACTTTGGACAGCATGAAATGGTCGGAAACACGACTGCATAATAAGCGGAAATAGGTCCTTCTGGATGGGGCATCCTGACCATGGGCTTTGAGTTAGGTTTCTAAAGGCCTTTTGCTCCATGCGCATGGAATTGCTGATGCTTTTGTTTGCATTGAGAGCTTCTGCATTTCAGAGCGATGACCCTTCAAAAGCTTACTTCCACCCGCGGGCTATCAGTGATGGCATCTAGCTGTAAGTTGGTTAGATCGCGGTTTCATTCTTCCAAGCGATTGAAGTAGTAGTTACAGTAGAGTTATCTTTTAGGTGCGTCAACGACTTTGGTCATTCGCACCGTCAAAGTGAGTGAAGGATTGCACCTTTTGGTATTTCAGTTAAAAATATGCTACTGTCCTCGTTATCATATCCGAGATACTTAATGTCGTAAGTAAAGGATGAGAAGGTGCAGTCTTGACTAAGTTTGAGCATTTTTAGTTATTCCTTATCCTGACCCGAGGAGCCTATTGCAACTATATTCCCTTCAGTGAAGCGAATGTCACGGGCAATATTTGCTGTAATTTACTTTTGACATGGAAAAAGACGGATTTGTGCCTTAATTATAATTTTATCTCTCGGAAAAAGTGCGAAGAAACAATTTGTTGCCAAAATGACCGACTCGATATTGTTACGCCGACTTTTACCATAATGGCAAAGAAATATTTGTTGTAATTCGTTGAAAAAATAGTTGAACAAATGTAGAGTGTCGTTTGTATAAATGGATTTTTTTTTTTTTTACATATGTCACTGATGCGAAACAAATGACGTGTCTCACATGCTGCTCCTAATTCTAACGTATTCACCACTTCGTACGGAAGTGGCATCGTTGGTCGGGCACGGAAAATCATTTTGAGTTTTTCCTCGCTTCTTATCCTTACGTACAGGTCTTGATCTTCACTCTACCGTCTCTCATCATGCCTACTCTTCTTTCCTCGCTTCCCTCCGCTACCTCTCGGCACCGAGGCCGGGTGGGACGAGATGCGCGGAGTTTGGTTTTTATCGTGGGCGCCGGGGAAAGCAGGGGTCTTGACACGGAGAGCGAGATAGGATTGAGGGAAGTAAGGAAGAGGAAGGCTTCAGGGAGTGGGGAGGGGATAAGTAGAGTGGCGCGAATAGAGACGAGAGGGATAGAGCCGGGGGTGGGGCAAAGGGGGCAGGGTTTTTAACCCCTCTCTGTCCTCCCAGCCCCTCAAAGCTCCCCACGCACGTATATATACCCCTCCCGATCCCCTCACCCTTACATACCCTCTTTCTGCCGCTCTCCTCCCCGCTACCCCATCTGTTCCGCCAACCCTTTTCGCCCCCGAGGAAAGGAGGCGATGCTTGGAATGGGGAAGCAGGGGTGGAGGAGGGGGGTGGGGGAGTATCTGAATGAAAAGTTTTGTGGGCTAGGGTGTAGTTGGGGGGTGAGGGTGGATGCGTGTAGGTGGTGGTAGTGTGTGGGGGGGATGGTTTTCCAGGGGTTATTGGGACGTAGGGGCGGGTGGTGCCTATGGCCGAACGGAGGGGAAGCACGCCCGGGGTGGGGGGTCGTAAAAGGAGGGTGTGGAGGGGAGGGGCGGTCTCGGGTTGACACGCTGGGCGTCCAAAGCATTCGAGGAGGGTGCGAGTCGTAATGCTGGTTACCATGGGAACGGGAGTCGAGACGACTTGGGGGATGGAGGGGCGTCGTCAGCGCGGGGGCGGGGTACGGGGAAGTGTAGCGCACCGCCTCCCCTTCCCCCCACTGCACTTCCTCCCCCCTCCCAATCTCCCGCTCAACTCCCATCACTCCTGTCTCCTACCCCCTGCCCATTCCTTTCTCTCTCTCTCTCTCCCATTTTTGAGGATTTATTTGCTCCACGTTCCAGTTCCACGTTGATGTAATCTTTACACGCTTTCATCGCTGTGTTTATTTATTAGAGATTTGGTGAAATAAGGTGCTTTATTCGCTCCCAGCGCACCTGACCGGTAGTGCTACGCGAGGGACTAGCATCCCGAGACTGATATCTGTGTGGCCGAGTGGTCGCTGGCACAAACACTGACCAATCCAAATGTAGAGGTCGAACCACGCCAGGGCCCCGGCTTTCAGTTTTCTCGCCACTTTATTCTGCCGACCTCCGTCCGACCCACGTTTGCTGCCTACTTATGAGTTTTTTGACACGTCCCCGGTCTGTTATTGATAAAATCTGGGACCCTTTTTTATGAATGTCTCGATAAAAACAAGCCTTTTAAATGTTCTCCCTGTGTATGACACACACCAAAATGATTTGGCATGTTCGATAATAATTTCAACGGACTATCCGAGGGTATAGAAGTTGAATGGTGAGCTTATATTTTTACTATATTTAGACCAAGTAATTATTAGATGACTCTGATCATCTTATTATACCCGTTTTTTAAGACCCAATCACACCGCATAATTTACCTAATCCACGTCTTTTTCTAATCAAGACAAAAATCTTACTTGCATGAGATCTCACTTGGTAACCTAAGAAATTGCTTGTCTCAATAAATATTACATGTTGATCATTGGCCACTGACAATATGGAATTGTTTTAAAGCGTACGTGTCTGACCAGCTGATGTTACGAATCAATCTTTTTCTATTATCCTTTAATTTAATATGTGTTACGCACTGAATTTTTTTATCTAATCTTTTTTAATTTTGGCCCAATTTTGGTCCAATGTTTTCTTTCCAAACTAAATTTTATTTTTGAGTATGCCTAAACACAGGCCTTATGTCCCTTATAGGCTATCTAAAATTTGCTGAAATGACTAAACTTCCCTGAGTGGAAAATATTAATTTTTTATGCATTAAAGGATAAATATTATTATTATATTACTACCTTAAGTGAGGAAAAGGTACTCCTATGGCCAAGTCGCACGCAGGTGTAACCATTTCACCCTTCAATTAGAAAGAATTATCCATCAGGGAGAGTTTACTAACATCATCTTTGTTCATATCAGGGTTTATAATTCTTTCTAAGGGTGTGCATCTTAAAATTAGTGGGTTGTGTTAATCATGGCTCTCATGGAATTATAAGTGGTGTTATAATATATGGTAATGATAATGTGACAGGTGCAGTGCAGTGGAGTTGCTACTCACTGAAAGAAATTGCACGTAGTTTTCCAATGAATAAACATTTATTCTACCTTCTTAAACAATCCGTTGTTATTTGTTAATTTAGAATAGTAATGTTTCTTAGGCGTCGAAATTGAATAAAATATTAGCGTAATTGCAAACTATGATTTTTTTTTGTTGATTTTGGATACGAATAACTTTCTTACAGATAGCCTTACAGATCTGAATACCTAGTATTACCATTGTGTTGAACTCTTTAAATTGTCTTTTGTGCCGTACTATGAAAGTTAAGAGATATGCAGATTTGTTACATCTACATCGACGGATTACCCTGCAATCCATCCTTAAGATTTACGGCAGTGGCTTAATAATCAGGTAATAATTACCGATAAATTTTCATACAAATATAATTTTATTTATAAATTTTTAAATAAATTAATTTATAATTCTCGTCAGTCATTCAAGGGTGTAATTAGCTAGAGGAATAGAACTATGTATGATTTTCAAGTGCGTTACAAACTATCTACTTTACACTTGTCCATCTGGTTATTACGCTGCCATTATACTCTCTTATTGTTAGCGGGAAGAAAGTAATTCACATGCAGAGCTTTCGTGCCAGGTTGAGAGTTCGTGCCCTCGTTCATCATTAAGGAGATATCAGATTTCCTGGCTTTGTGGACGTTTTCCCCGTTTTTCCCAAAACTCTCGTAATGCATATATGGTGGTGCAGCGCTGTCTGTTGCTTGTAGTATTGTCGGTTGTTCGGGTGGATGATGATGTTCCATTCCCATCCCTTGCTTCCCTCGTCACCCCCTTAATCTCTGTCGTCGTTCATCTCCTACGCGAGGCATGGTTCATCTCTTCCTCCGAATGCGGTCCCCCGCTCCACTCTTGACTCCTTCCGTCGCGTAGTTCTTCTCTCTTCCCGTACTCTCACTTAAATTCCTTCGCATGGATGTGTGCCTTGGCGGATGGGGAAAGTCCTCATCATTCTCCACCCTGGAGACTGTGGTTTCCAATATTTTATCTCATATTCTGGATCTGTATTATTCATCTCTTTCGCCGATTAATTTCCTCTTTAACAGGAGAGAACTATTAGACTTTTTTCCACTTAATGTGCTCTGTTTCTTATCCGATGAACCCTCAAGCGTCCCCTATACAGTCATTCTCTCAACAAGCCATTTCAATATTTTATTTCAATTTTTCCTTCGTATATCTACCTGCCTATTTTAATTACCTTCGTGCCTGTCTCCAACTGTATTCATATTGATAATAACCTTACCTTAGTGGCCGTTAATAATGGTACATTATATTTCAGCTACCATCGCATTCATCTTTCATACGCCTTTTTTGTTTGGTTTACTATCATGCTGTTCCTATGCTGATAATACTTATCATCACGAAGCTTACTAAGCATCAGTTCCTAATCTGATTCTTTTAAACTCACTCTTTTATCTTTCTGTATGCTAATCGTTTCATTTGCTTACATCTCCATTGCTGCTTTAGAAACCTCCCCAAGCTAAAATGGTATTGGTTCTGGAATATCAGTCATTATTCACTCGCTCATAAGGTAAATAAGTTAATTTAATGCCCTCGGAGCAGAATGCAAGAAAGATTACCTGTGAAAGAATGGCGAAAAAATCAAATATAAGTGCATATCTTTGAAGTGATGACGTTATCTCTGAGCTCTTAATGTATTTATAATTTCGGCGATTTTCCTCTCTCTCTCTCTCTCCGAATATGCTGGTGTAAATCGACGGAACCTAATTTAACACTCGGTTATTTTACGAGATAATTATGTATACTTTTAGTTTTTTAAATAAGATCTATATCTTCTTTTATTCATGGCTGTAAGTTTCAAAGTTATTTTTCTAGTCCATCTTCCCTCCGTATCCTTAGTTCTAATTTCGTCTACTTGCTTGCTTTCTTAACCAAAAACCTTTTTAAGTATCCTCACTCCCGTGGAGCGCTCCGTCTTTTCATGATTGCCTCGTGATACACCACTCTTACTCACTTATTCTTTCGCCAGCTGTGTTGTTTTCTCTCATTTCAACGCGACTATCTATTATCTACCCATTAAGCTCGAGCCATCCTTCCCGCTCGGGGTGTTCTGTTTGCCTAGCTGTTCACTTATCTTTCGTCCTCAATTCTACAAGCTCCTCCACTCTCACTTGTCCTCATCCTTTCTTCACTCCCTACCATTCCCCTCTCCGTTTTTATGCCCATCCCTTCTCTACCCATCATCACTGCCCCATTTTTCCCCACCATCCCTACAAGCCCCACCCCCTGATGTTAGCACACGCACCCTCACCACCCTTTTCCATAAACTCACCCCTCCAGATTCAGGGTCCCCTCTCTTCCTTCGAATACCCTTCCCCCCTGTTCCTCTCCATACCGACTGTTCTGCAATCCCTCCCCGCCGATGCCCAAGGTTCCCTTAAAAAACATACATGACCCCCACCCTCGCCCTAGTCTCCGGGTTTTCTATTCCGGTCCTCCCACTTTACCCCCTTAACCCTTTTCTCTGACCCTTTCATCTTCTCGTCGTTCTTAGGTTTTTCTCAACCTACTCCCATGAGTGAAATCACTCCTTAGTTTACCCATATGTAGTCGTGGCTTACGTCTTCCTTTCGTATTTGTCCTTCCTGATATATTTATTTGGAATTCAGTGACAATATATGTACCTAAAGCTATGAAGTGAAGGCAGTCGTATTTTGTTCAGTAGTATATTTAAACCCTGCCCCTTCATTGCATGCTTCACATCAGTGAGGCATCACTTGGATAGTTTGGTTGAAATTGGTCCTAGGGATGTTAAATTAAACCGTGTAAATAAATGAATACCCATAAAATTCTGTTTCGGCTGTCTAACTCCCCATAAGGAATTATGAGCAAATATAATACTATAATTTTACGTGCAACATTAAAATTTATTTTCTTGTTAACATAACATATAGTCACACTCACCTTAAGAAACTGTGCTTCGGGGAAACCGCGTCGTGAGACTAAATGTTAATGTTGCATGTGGAATTTCAGTGTAATCCTTTGCTTATCCTTCCCAAAGTGAGAGAATTCCACAAAGCTAAGGCCAAAACCATTTCCTGTATGCTAGATGTTAGGTAGTCCTAAAACTTTAATGTTTTTAAATTTGTTTTGTTAAATTTTGTCTTTTTATAATGAGAATGAGAATAATTTAAGAGGTCAGAGTTGAATAGCCTAAAATAATGCGTTTGAACCGATAAAAGTGGAAGTACATGAATGCTAAACTCACATTCGACTGACTTTGGAATGAGAAACGTAATTTGAGACATTCATTCATATTATATTCATACATTGGCAATATTGTTGGTTTACAAACGTTGGTTTTGATTCGTGGGTGCTGCGCTCGCCTCATAAGCCCTAGAGAGTTTGAGTTAATGTATTCAAGTGGGCCTGTTCATTCTCCAACGCCACCTGCGGTTCCCATTGACACTATCAATACAAGGCTTTCGGGGTGAGCGGAATCTCAGGGGGTGGGGAGAGAGGTAGGGGTTAGAGTAAAATATAAGCTTGGCCCTTCTGTTTTATATTAACTCGAGGAAATTTCGCCTCTAATTACTGACTCTCTTTACCAGGGTGAATTTTCTCTTTATATACCGCGATTCAATTGTTAATTATCCATTCCTTTCATGCCCTTCCTTATGGACCAAGAAAATCGAGCTACTTTAAAATTGGTTCTTGGACTGTTAAGGAATTTCTTCACTCATGGTTAGCAAAATGGTATTGCTATCTACGAAACTTGTACCAGAATTTCAAATAAGTTAAAAAAATAAATATTCATTTGATCTGATATTTTAGTATGTCCTTTGTAGGTTATGTAGTTTTATGGTTCTCGTAATTGACTCTAGCTAATTTGTTAAATTATTCTATATCTACTCACTACCGTGCAAGCCATCTCTAAGGTGTTTGGCAGGAGGAATTATTCAAGTCGGCTGACCCTTTCCATCTTTCTTGCCCGTATTTTGTCCAAAATATTAATATTTCTCCATTGTTATGTGATTATCCGTCACTGTTTCATAAATAGTGCCGTCAAGGAAGCTCTTCTTTTCAATGAGCCTTTATTGTTTTATTCGCTGAAAGTCGTATAGTAGGTAAGCTTATGTTTAGTCATTTAATTGCATGCACCTACAATTAGGCCGTTTATGTACGAATTTTTTTAACTTTCTAATCTCCACAGATTAGAAAGTGTAAAAGACAAGACATCTACAGTGTAGATAATTATGCTATTGCCTACTCCAAAATTACCAGTATGGGGTTCTTCTTTCCTTCACAAGGACCCGGTAATGACCCTGCCGAAAAATTCTGTACAGATTTTCTACGGAACGTAAGGAGTTCTACAGAATTTATGTAGAAAAATTTCCCTTTCTACGGAGTTCTACAGAAAAAATTCCACGGAACAGAGGGACTTCTGTAGAAAGTTGTGATGTCGCACTGTTTCTACGGAATTCTACGGAAAATTTTGTGAGGCTAATTTCCAAATTCCGTTCACTGCCCGAGAATTCCGTAGGAAGCCCGGGATGCCTCTACAGAATATTTTCCCGTCATCCCTCTTGGCCATATCCTTAAGGAATATGCAGACACTTCAAAAATTACGATATATAATGCGCCTCGAGGTGCCCGTCAATTTCCCTCAAAATCAACCTCGACTCCTGTTATTCATGACCAGCTGCTTACCAGCCTGCTGAACCAAGTAGAAGAAGATGTGAAGACGTCTCCGGATCCCCTACCTCCAAATTTTGCTCCTTCTCCTCGTACTTTTACCCATCCTATCCAAACATCACCACCTTCAACTCATCCTGGTTGCGGTAGGAGCGGGGCAACCCTTGAAGATCTTTTACCTCCTTTCCCAGACTGACCCTCTCAGACTACATTCCTACCCTAACCCAAAATAAAACTCCCACCCAACCCTATATGTAAATATCTCCCAAACCTACTTCAAACACTCTAATAAAATAACCTTTCAATCCCCTCTACCTCTCCATCGCACAACTTCTTTCTCCTTTTCAAACGTATAATAACTTCTAATTAAATCAATATCTAATACAACAAAAAAAAACTATTCCCTATTTTCCTACCTCTCTGGCTATTATCCATTTGACCCATACTACCGCGGCCGGCAAGAGCGACAGCTCGGAACGGTGGAATAGGATTACTCTACGGACTACGGACTTCTCAAACTCTTGTCGAAATCAAGGAATGCTCGGTCAAATTCAACGTTATCTTCAAACGAAACCAAAATATCGTGTACAAAAGGTGCGAGTTGAGTTTCCTAAGGTCTTTGTCCCGAACTCATGCTCGTGGCTGACAATGCAGACGTATTTCTTTCTTCACGCCACATCAGCAGAGATGGCAAGAGTGACAAAATGTGACGATTATCTGTCTAAAGAAAAGATCAAAGAATTCGCCCTTCCCACACAACATCCAACATTACGATGTAAACTAATGTAATTATTCCCAGAAAATTAAATATCTCTCTTAACTGTTTTTCCTGGCTCATTTTTATCTTTTTTTATATCCTCGCCCCTTTTTCACAGTTGGTGTCATAATGTTACAATCCCTGCGGCGACCCTCAGGGGCGAACGACGTATATCAAGACACTTATTGCGATTGTATTTTCATATTAATTTAGTTTAGTCATGGTAAAACATGAAATGTCGCCCGTGTCCACTTACTTGTTTGTAACGTAAACACAGCTTTATTAGCCGGCCATGGTAGCGAGGTTGGTAACATGTGGGCCTGGTAACTCAAGGGTCGCGAGTTCGAACCCAGGCATGAATTTTGTGTTTGTTCTCGAATTAGATACTCGTGCTGACTGTGCCAAATAACCTTAACCGTTAGAGATCCTAAAAACCCAAGTACTTGCACCCCTGTATAAATATGAGATTCATTTATATTTTCGCATGGGTCTGACCTCCGCAGTTTCTTTTAAGCGTTTTAATACTTAAGGAATTTTCCTAAAATTACCAAAAAGTGCTGCAATTCTTCCCGTAACTAATCAACGTCCCGCTCACTGATGGTGTTCACGGTCTTTTTTAATCGTAAAATGGTACCGGGGTGCGTTCATCTCTCCGTGATGGCTGAAAATTAATGGCGGGGCTATAATGTTTTTATTTTCACGGCATATGGCGAGGGAGGACGGGAAAAGGTTTCGGGAATTTGAATTTCAATTTTCTTTATTGCCACGAGGACGGACAGTATGGCCTCGCGACAATGAGGGACCCTTTGGTTAAGGAGTCTGGGAAATGGCGTCCCTCAGACCTTCTCGCACCTCCCCGACCCTTGCATCGCCTTGGTAATTTCCTCCTTACGACTCTATCGTAAAGGAGGGGACGCGCAGCGGTCTCTCTTCCTACCAATCAAAACTCTTCCCCCTCAAATGCCCCTTTCCTTCCTCCTTATCCCCTGTTTCATCTGGGGGTCAGGTCGTTTCGAGAAGTCCATAAAGCAGCGTGGGCGACCGGTTTCGTTCCCCGAGCACCGTTGGCTGGCGTCGGTCGATCGTGCAATCGGCTGCGACATTCGTGGGTAAAAATTTTCGCCGAATGAATTCATTTCCGAAGTGCCCTGCGTGAAGTGCCCATATGGCTGTTTTAAGTAATACAGGGAAACGAGTGAAAATGAAAAAGAGCCCCATCCTATATAATTGTAGCTTACAGTATGGGTTTGATCCTGGTACTTTTGGGTTATTTATTTGAAAATGTTGATTTTAATGCACAACAATTCGTTTATGAAAGAAAACTCTAGGATTAATGGCAAAAGTTTTAAGTCTTTTCATGAAACCATGTGTTGACCGTGCAATACTAATTTCTGTACGCTGTTGTACCTAAGTAAACCCGTTTTACATCATGAAAGGCCCTGATCGCTTTTGCATAATTTCATTGCTGTTCTTGAGGTTAACAACACATTTTTGCCAATGATCTTAAGCATTTTCCCCCCTCCTCCATGACACATTTAATCTCAAACGAAAGGTGAGGAAATTCCTACCAAAGGTTTCTCCATATTGGTTTGAAAAACATCTATACAGTACCCTGGAAACATCACAACCAGATTTTGTAGCAGGGGGGTAAGAATTACGAAACATGTATTGAGACCATTCGGCTACAAGACATTCCAATCTGGTGTTTTCTTTGAGAATCTTCTTAGTCGGTATTTCTCTGGCTTCTCATTGGTATTTATACCGACGTTTCGTTGAAAATACTTTATCTTCTTCTAGAGATGGATGAAAACGAAGTCTCTTGTTGAAGCGGCGGGATAAATGAACGTCACCCCGCGGTAAGCCCAAAAAACCCTGATTCAATAGAAATGTGAGAAAGTAATTACAGAAACGGGTATTAATTAGGCGCGCGACAGGCATACGCGATTATAGGTGTTTGTTCCGTGAACAAATTTTTTTCCTTATCATATGGCCTATGGTTACAGATTTTTTATTAGGTTGGTAAGAAAGTGATTATGCGAAACAAGGTAAGCTCTGTCTGGGTCAACATTGCCTTTTCGAACTGAGGGCTCTGATGCCAGAATTGGCGTATTTTCTGGCGATAACCAGTTATGACTTAGAGACCATTCGTGTCTAATGTAACGTCTTTCGAATCTACCCCTGCATGATTCGTGGGCTGGAGTGCGATTTCATTTGGGAGTTACTGGATACTTGGCGTGGCTACTGGCTAGTCTGTCGTTCCCCTCACCTTTCTTTAATGTCGTAATAGGATTTCGCACCTTCAGATCCCCCTTATAAAGTTGAGACGTGAGAAGCAAAGAAAAAGACTCACTTTTGTGTCAGGGAAGATTGGATTTTGAACATCCTCATGTCGTTTGTATGGTGAGGGATCGGGCTCAGTGACTATATTGAAATACCCCTTGGAGGGATTGTTGGGACCGCATTTGCTTGTCATGTCCTTGTTGACGGTGCACGTCGAAGCTTGGACACATTTTCGTCGTTTTGTTTGAACCATTCCAGAGTAAGCGTTCAGTTGGAACCGTCACACCTATGTATCATGTTATGTCCTGGAAAATCGGTAAAGTTTAGGGGTTTTATTGCTGTGAGTTGTATTTTCATTTTGAGAATCTCTCGATCTTTCATTTAATGGCGAATATCACATCTACTTGTTTTTGTGCCTTTTTAAGATTGAAGTACGATTTGAAGGTCCAGGCAGGAATGCAGGACCTGACCCGGTGGAAGAACCGAATAGACTTCATAGCTTTTTAAGATTGCTCTCAAATGACCGTACCCCGTGGTAAGATAATCCCATTCACGCCATCGTTTTTCTTAATCATGATTTACTTCTTCGAGATGTTTTTTCGGAAGGCTTATAATACTACCACAATTTGTTTTTGTTGCTAAGTCTACATTTGGTGGCTTATTGCGTCACAAGTCTAATAAGTTTTTTGTTAGTTTTAAAATTGTAATTAGTTATTTCTTTTAGGAAATGGGTTGCATGGTAATCCCATCCATGCATCTGAAACTCTAGATGTCACTTGTAATTTCTCGATATTTTGCGATAGGTTCAATTTAAATGGATTTTGGATGCTGCGATGTGTTGCTTTCCTGGTGTTAAAAGAGGTAGAACTCATAAATGAATAAGCTTTGATTATTAGCTTACTAATTAATAGAAAGTCATTCATTAGCAGAGAACCCGGGATAAAATTTTTAAATTGTGTTGAGGTTTTAATTGGTCTGTTTTACTATTTTGACACGTTTTAAATTTAGGCTAGTCCTTTAATGCTTCAGGCTTCTTGCAACTTTCTTCCAAATACATGTCCAAATCGTATCCTGAGACACGTAGTACACAAAGATACAGGCAGCGAATTGAATTCAGTTGTGGATATCATTTAACTAAATGAAACTACATTTCGCATTCGAGTTTTGGTACTAAGCGGAGTGCTAAAAATCGTTATTCCTCAAAGAGTTGTGCAATATCAAGTTTCAGAGGGTATTGTGCATCGACTCGGAAGAACTGTATTACGCATAACCCAGAACTTACTATAGAATCATGCTCTCGAACTGTAAATGAAATAGAGTGGTGTTTTGTGTCTTCATGTGCATCACTAGCCGAACGTGAACTTCATATTTTTAAATCCATGCGTTTTCGATTCGAGTTCAAACCAGGAGCTCCAATTCCGCCGCCGCGAGCGTAGCACCGAGTATATTCATCCCCCGAAGCGGAAACACTCCCTTAAAAATTTGCCTCCGACTCGCCGTTCTGGTGCAAAGAGCTCAACTTCCAGGGATTGTCGGAAACTATCCGGGGTTATTTCCTTCTTCGACATATGGTCACCCCCGCCCCCTCACTCCCCACGAAACCCCGTGAGCGCCCAGTGCGGTGTTGGAGGCAGCCTGGGGAGCTCGCATTGTGGGATAAGGCTGTACGAGGAGGTCCTGATGCCGAATTCCCGCCCATCCTGAGATTTCTCAACCCCCGCTGTCCACTCTGCACAGCGATGTGGGATTAGCTTGGATTCTCAATTTGGTGTTTCGCAAAAAAATCGCTATACATTGCGTAAATGGTTACGCTGAAGATATTTTATCTCATCAAAAGCTGGTATAAATGTTGTATGCAGTTCAAAATCGTATACCACAAAGCTTATATATATCGCTGTTCTCCCGTGAGTTTTAGTTAAATTTTATTTTGGATGCTACCTCGATCGTACCCTCTTTTTATTGTAATTTATAAACTGGAAGCAAAAGATAGTAGAGGGGAGTGAGTATTATTGTCTAGGAAGCCAAATAAGTAGCTATGGGCGAATAAGTGCGATGGCTAGTAGAAAATAGTCAGTAAAATAGCTCAGGCGAAGAAGACATTTTATCGAAAGAATAATCTACTTATAGTAGATGGAAATACAAGCGTGGACATACGGAAGAAATTCATCTGAGCATACATCTTGAACACGCTTCTTTATGGCAGTGAAAAATGGACGATGACAACAGCAGAGAATTCAAGGTTGGAAGCATTAAAAGCACATTTCTACAGAAGAAGGATGAAGATCAAACGGATTGACGAAGTTAAAATAGAACTCCTGAGAAGAGCGGAAAAATCTCATGAAACCCTAAATAGGAGGCGGGACAACTCAATATACCTTATTTAGATAAATGAAGGCTTGATTAAGACAATCGTCGACGGAAAAGTGGATGGAAAGAGTGCAAAAGGAAGGTCTCGTATGAAATATTTACCGAAAATAGTTAAGAATTGAAAGAGAAGAATTATGCAATTATGAAATGGTTAGGTGATAGGAGAATCGAGTGGGGAGCTGCGTCAAACCAATCTTATGATTGTTGACCTATAATGATGATGATGACCATCAGCATAGTCTCTTTAATTACATTGTTTTACAATATTTACGGTAACTTTATCCTCGTTTATCTTCCTCTCCTTCCGGTTTGACATATCTTCCGTATATTAGGCTTGGGGCTATGTCAAGTTGGACGATGCCTTGGCAGTTTTAGCATCAGAAAACCAAGTTTTACTACCGAGATATATTGATTTGTGCCTATTTGGTCTTTAAAGAAGAAAAATCTATGCACTGCATACGGACTTACTCTAGACGACATTTTCAGGTACTCATGCTCTGAGTAACCTCGTATCTTATATACTTTTGACGTAGATGTAATTTGAAATTGCGCGGCCCTCAGAGTAAGGTAAGTACGCGTAAAGTACTTGTATCTCTAAGGTAACGCATCGCTCTTGGGAGGAGTTTCGATAGCGCATGGACTCCGCACGTCTCTGTCGATGTTTCGTATGCTCGGCCCCAGCGCAGGGATAATATCATACCCCACCTAAACCGTCTGCAGAGGGCTCTTCTCTCCCTTCCAGCCGCTTGGTGGCGTGCGCGAGGTTTTAAGGGCGGACCGAAGCTAGGGCGTCGTGGCGCGTACTGGAGATTGGGAAAAGGGATGTAGGGAGAAAGGCGGGGTGGGGTATTCTTCTCCCCTCTTGGTCGATTCTGCGCCGGCCGTAAAGTTTTATGTGTTGAGGAGCAAGCACAGCGTTCTAGAGAAAGGGGAGCCGGGGTAGCCGGCAAGGCTTTTCAGGAGTGGGATATGAGATGGCGCTGGGGTTAGGGGGAGTGTTTTTCGGGTGGGCGAGGGAGGGGTGAGTGTTTGGAGGGGAGTACTAGGGGTAGGGGTTCGTTTGGAGTGTTCGAGGGAGTCATGGATGGGGGGGGGGGGGTGGTTAGCCCTATCCTTTCCTCCCCCTCAGCCCTCCCTACTCCCTGAACCCTCCCCACTCCCTGAACCCTCCCCCTCTCATCTCTACCGTCAGGGTTCTCTTGCATGCGCGGTGAGTCGAAGGAGGGAGGCAGCGAGCAACAATACAATTGTTTTGGTATTTATTTTTTATTTATATCCTACCTCCCAACTCCGCCACTCTGTTTTTCGATGGAGAGAGAGGGAGAGAGAAAGAGGTAGCGGATTAAATCTTTTTTGTTTTATTATATACTTTTCGGTGTGTGCGCCCTCGCTTGGAAGACATGAGAGCATTTCCCATACCTCGGGAACAGAGTTCCGTATGTAGGGGCGCTTACATCGTAGGTGATTCATATACTTTCTTTCGAGCCAGTACGCTGTTTTTGTAGCTCCGTTTTATCCTCTTCCTTCCTCGAACCTCCTGCCGATTTGATTGCGACTAGCAGATCCCTCCGTACTCTTTTCTATTGCGGTATATCAGATCTTCGTGTGACGCTTCTTTGTGAGTACGAGGAAGGAAACCTACATCGCCGTTATTGAGCCACTGCAATTCCCTATTCTAGGAGGATTAGACTTCAGGCTTCTATGGCGTAGGTGAGAGTAAGGGAATATTCTCAAGTTCTCCGCATAAAGAAAAAAGCAATAGAAAGGAAATCCTATTCTATATTCTTTGGTGCTTGGCCATGTTTATTTTGTGTTCTCGAACCATGAGAAGTGTAACAAATGTTCCTCTTGTAGTTCGACTTTATCCCCATCTATTATCCGTGTAATAAAACTCCCTAAGATTATTCGACTGAAATATTTTCAGGTGTATTTAAACTTTGGTCTATTGACTTGAGGTTGGACGTCCTTAGTTTTCCAATATCGCTAGAGCGTTTAATTTCAACTCGCGGTTAATTATTTGGGATCTTAGTTTTTATTTCTTGTGTAAAGAGATCAAAGCAATTATATAACCCTTAAAATGCTAGTACAGTGATGATATTTGTTTCCCATTCTTTTGAATCGAAATGTTCATAGATTGGACCGTAATCGTTTGGATATTTGTTTCCATTTTGTACATTTATGATATTGACCTCGTCTCTCCGAGTTCATCAAATGTAAGCTTCAAATGAAATATTTTTTATCTTTCTGAAACTCATCAGTCCAGCGTGTAATAAGTATGGATACTGACTTAAGGTCTGGGAACTCGAATTGAGCCTGGTTTTCTTGTTTGTTTTCTTTGCTACCTCTGATAAAAAAAGAACATTTTCTCTAACTTCAGCTTTGATCTTTTTGGAACTACCAATAATTTATATTTTACTATTGCACAGGCTGGTAATGTTAGCTTGTTGCGTTTGTTTATTATTTTTTCATGTTAATTGTGTTTGCTGTTGTATATTTAGTTTAATACTTTTTATTATTTGTATCGTGCAGGTAATTCACTCATTTATGCCCCAATTTCTAGCTACCAATCAGCAATAATAGCGTTAACGTTTTTACCTCTCTGCCTTCCTTGGATTCGAATGCGTAACGGGTTATAGTGGGGATTCTTAATTTGTAGCTTGCTCATCTAAGGTGTAAAAATTTACCTGATATACTAATTATGCACTCTTTTTACATCCTTTGAAAATCTTGTTGTTATTTTCTAATTGGGAGAAAAATATTTAATCTATCATTTTGAAACGCTGACGTCATTTTCATTGTCTGCAGTTGTTCTATATGTATTGCACAGTTGTATTATACGTTTAATGAGTGTAAACATTTCCTGCGTGATGTGAAATGTTTAGTTGAACGTGTGAGACGTACGACTAAGCGCAGCGGCATCTCTTAGGTACCCGTGCTTAAATCTGATTATTATTGACCATATTGCCGTTTATGGCAAAATCAGTAGATCCTTTTAATATTTTTTTCAACTGAACAGCTGTAAAGTTCATTTGTCTCTGTAGCTGTGCCCAATATCCGTAAATATCTCTAATTGTGAGAGCTAATACTAGCATGAGTATTATTTCCTAAACTTAAGTTCTTTCGGAAGCTATCGTAACCGCTAGCTTCTTTTTTTTTTCAATTAAAAAATCAATAGACTATGAGTAACCACTCCCCAGCTACTATCAAATTCTTCTGATTGCAACTGTTTTCAAGCCTTGGACCCAGATCATTACGACTCTACGTTTATTCTCGAATAGACGAGTTATTTTTGTGAGAAGTTCATTCGTATTATTGTCATTCCATGAGCTAAGCAAAAGCAGAAGTGCGCCACCTTTATTACCTGCTTTTTGTGTAGTATTTTCTTTTCAATCTTATCCAACTTTGCCTTCATCTATTGCCATCTTTTTTGCTACCAAGTTATGACGTCCCCCTTGAGAAATAAATAATTTGGGCGCTATTATGAGTTCATAGTTGAACACTAGAGCCGCCAGTATTCTCTCATTCAGTCAGGAGAAGAAAATTGATGCATCTCCTTTGTGCACTTATATATTATTCTGCAAGCGTGCAAATCGAGTGGCATTTCGGTTTGACTTCTTCGCCAATCTGCGAATGATTTCTGATCACGTCCATGTCCAGTAGGCGAGAGGTGTGACTGCTTTCCCTCATTTTCCCTGTTCATCAGGGGGTAATCCTCTTTCTGTCGGCACTCTGTGTCGAAGGAATAATTTATGAACGAACATCGTGAGAGCCCCGTTCGTGATGGCGGTGAAAATTATTTCTCGGATTCCGCAGATCCCGTCCTGATATCAACCACCTTTCACATGCTTGGCATATCGACCCTTGATGTTGACTTTTACGGCTGAGTTTTGCATTGCGTCTCTAAATCATTTTCTTCCTTCACACCTGCTATAATCCGTACCTTATATCTGTCGTTCCCCCCTTCAATCTAATTAAGTTTATTTGGGGTCGAATATCGACTCATTATCATCATTTTGATATTTGATGTGAACTGAGCGAGGCTCCTAAGCCTAGTGAAATGAATTAAATCAACGTGAAGTATCCTTCTATAAACTTTGTAGCTGTTTTTTCCTAGTTTGTCTCTTGCATTGGAAAAAGGCAAATTATGAATTAAAAAATTTATCAATTACCTGGTACATAATTAGAATAATTTTCAAAAGCCCTTGTATATCCAAAGCAAGAACTGCTGACAGTATGACGTTTGACTTGGATAACTGGCATTTCAACTTATTAGGTATCTGACTGACAAAAAAAAAGTTCACAGAGTATTCTTTTTTCAAAGTACCTATTCACTTGAATTTACTTTTGACAAAGAATCGCCTTATTCCATTCCGTTTATTAGGGAGCTGAGGCTGAAATATTAATGAAAACAATCCGCGAAATCCACCGGAAACTCCCGAATAGATAATTAGTGTGGTAAATGTGTGGTTCAGAGGGAGTCTTTATCATGCCGCTAAACACCGGCGAGTGCCCTATCAGGTACACCTCACAAGCACATGAGAGATATATTGTGGGATAAAAATTTTCCCACCCAGAGCCACCGATTACAGCGGAAACAGTATAAAATACGTCAAGCGAAACGTTAATTTTTTCGAATCCGGGCCCTTTTTTGTGGTTGTGGTAGTTTCAGCGTGAGGCAGACAGCTGCTGAGATAATTTACGTCTCTCGGAGTAGTTGAGGTAATTAGGCTAAAGTGGAAATCGGATGGAGGTAATGGGGAGAGAAACCTGGGACGTTAATATTCTCTTAGTGGGAGGATTCTTACCGTGAAGTTTCCTACTCAACAGACGATGTATTGTGTTGTTCATCGCTAGAGGAACGTGAAATATATAATAATATTATAAAAGCGACCAAAGTCGGAAATTGAACATTGAGCATTGGTACTCAGTTCACTGACTCCAATTCTGTTCCTTAATTAAAAATTATCCAATAATCAAAAGGATCTCGGAGATGAGAAGTATTAAAATATTTAGTGGTTTGCCGGTTGATTTGAAAAAACAAAATATCCCATAATGGAAAAAGAATTGAGGAAATCATTGGCAGAACCCCCCTGCCGAAGGACCCTTTGAACTATTGGATTCCTAAAATCTAGAAATCCTTGCCTGGAAGTTTGTAAGCACTTTGTTATATGTTTAACTTTGGGTATGACTCTGTACGATGTTGAGTATTGAATTGTGACAGAAATTATAAAGGGAAACTTTGCAAAAACAGAAAATATTTTTAATTGCTGTTCTACTGGAGAATTATTAAGTTCAATAAGAGGTAGATTGAGAAACTAATGATGAGATTTTGAAGAGCAGAAAGAGAAAAGTCAACCTGAAAATCCTGGATAAATGAAAGAACTTAATGAACTTCACAGTTAGTTTTATTGGGACGACCTAGGTTTCGACTCGTAGTGTCATCTTCAGGTAACATGTACAATTCGGGCATTACTGATAAATACAAATGATGTCCGAATTGTATATGTTACCTGAAAATGACGCTACGCATCGAAACCTAGGTCGTCCCAATAAAACTTACTGTGCGGTTCACTAAGTTCTGTCATTTATACATAATGGAAAATTTCCACCATATAATGCCGGAATTTGTTTCCTCAGCTGAAAATTCTGAAATTTAGGGTTTTAGAGAAAGTATTCTAGAGGAAAATAAATAGAGGAAAACTTCTAAGGCCTTGAATGGGAGGAATCAGATGAAAAACTGAAAAGAAGGCTTAATAGACGCCTCTTTTAAGTATGATGGTCCCGTGACAGTAGTAGACGAAAAATGAATGGGAAGAACTGGGGAGGAAAACCTTGGAGGTAGGTGGAACAGGTTACCGCCGAAAAAGAAATATTTTAGATGAAGAGAGTGGAACAAGAGCGGTGTGAGAAGAACTGAGTGGCGAGCTGAACCTAACCCAAGGGTCCAACGAGTCAAAAGAGTTCTCCCTATCAGTCTACATTTCCCATTAACTTTCCACTTGGTACCTACTTGCTCATGTTTCTGATTATGTATCACGCATGCTGTTGACGCAGTTACTTTACCCACTGTCTCTTCGGTACTAAAAATCAATTCGTTTCATTTTCATATGGGGATCATGCAGGAATTTTTTTTTCTCTTCTCAATATTTTGTATGTTCATAAATGTGTACGTACATTTACCCGAACAGTGGATCTTTATGTTATTTGTACGGCTGTTATTTCATTTTTTGATTCAACCTTGTCATCAAGTGTATTTGATTTGATTGTACTCCAATATCTCATGGGCTAAAATTAGCCCACGATAATAAACGTATTATTATTACCAAGGAGATATGTATGTATAAACTGAATTCATATTGTTTACTTATTTTTTTCTGTGATTATTGAAAGGTAACACCTGTACAAACATGAGCACGTTAATTATTTGAAAGAGGTGAATAGAAACTCACTGGTAAATGAGTATTAAATGTTAACTACGTACATATTTTATTTTTCAAAAAGTAAACTCTCCGGAAACAGGCGATTATTCTAAAAAATATTGCTTAGGGTTGTTCCAATACTTTTTTATGTCGCTGCCCCGTTAAGTTCGGAAAAATAAAAGTAGAGAACCTCATGCATTGCCGTTGTCTGGGTGGAAAGTAAATACAATCTCTTCACATATATGTATATCAGTTCAATATTAAATGGCAATTAGAAAACTACCACGAGCGAATGGCCACATGCAGGATATGAGTAAAGAACGAATTAATAGGGTAGAAAAATATTGTTTAGAATATTTGTGTCCAAACCTTACGCCGTTCTTGGGGAAATTTTCATTGACTCAATTCCATTTAACCAAATATCACATTAGCCCTTATTGTGTCGACATATTAGTGTAGATGGGGAAGATTTCTCTCAGGGAAATTTTAGCGTTTCTGGGGAAACTTGAGCCTTCTAGGTGTGGTGCCTTGTAGATTCCAGGTTAGCCGTCATTTGACCATTTTATTTTAAATGAGATTTATTTTAATTAATTGCATTAAAACATTAAGAATCCATATTATTGTTAATGCTACAGCGTGTTAGCCTTATGAATATAGTGAATGGGCCCCTTATTGAGGGTCCCCCGTTCAATGCTGGGTGAGATCTTCCGTCACACGTCCTGTTAAACCCGACTTTTTAATTTAACGGATGTCAGTTATTTTGGAAAATAACAGGCGGTCCAGGGAAAAGGATACCCCCAAACATCCCCCCATGTGTTAAATTCATGCTTCGTTCGAATTTATACTCGGCGTTCCTTATCGTCGCCAGTCAGGATTAAAAACACATTTTTCTATATCTTTGAAGAAGGAACAAAATATTACTTTGAACTTCGCGGAAAAGGGGTAATGCATGAAAAAAATTGGGAACCATTGCTATAAAGGTTTTCGTTCCATTAAATTATATTTTCGTGCCGGTTGTCTTTTTGTGCGAAAATATAATTGTTTATGTTTAATGGAGGTGACAACCAAAGAAGTTGAGAAATGTCTTCTTTATATTTCCTTTAGTTTTCCGTCTCTCGTTGAAACAGTAAGAAGGCGAACGAAGGAGTGCTAGACATGGTAGGAGAGGAAAGGGAGTTGATGAGGAAATTCGGAGAAGACAGAAGGTCTGGATGGAGTAGGTAAAAAATATTATTCGAAATCGCAAACTCTCTGTCTCATCCAGTCTGGAGTAGGTTCCCTTTCCTACAAATCCTTCCCATGCAGGGGTAGCATAAAGTATAGTTGGGGATTTATATTATGCCCAGTTATACATTACCATGTATTATATTACTGCCACTAGTATTTAATCAGTAGTATTTCATTAGTAGTGGAGAGGTAGTCCGATATGATCATCAATGACTGTGTCTCAGTTACATTAATACTTATCTGCTACTCGTTGCATTGATCACCATCTATTGTTGAACGCGGTGATAAGACTCAAGTCTTAGAATGAAAGAAGAGTTTTCGGATGCATCCCCGCTTCTGTAATTTATGCATAAGTGCGGAAAACTCTTCCTTCGGCCCTTCTCTTACTCCTTTCACAACTCACGCCCTCTTGGGTGGTACTCCGGCGCCCGGCTGCTGTAAAAAAAATGAAGCATTTTTTGCGCCAAATTTAGCATCAGCACTAATTGAAGGGCTCCCGTGAGGAAAGTTCTCGTTTAAGTTCGTCTTAAAGAACTTAAAAAAGATCTTCGTCTTTCTTTAAATTCCCATCTATAAATTATTAATTGCAACTATTTGTTAAGGTCTCAAATTTCTTCTTGTATTTTAATGCTTTATTTTATTACGCGGTGTCAGGATCTATTGATTCAAATTTTTATATGGTGATATTTTAATGGAATTAAATTGATACCAATACGGGGAGTCCAAAATGTTGAAGTTATGCGGTCGTAATCAGGAATGGATGTTTCAATTTTTGTTATGATATATATTTTGATGGTTTACATACTTAGTTCCGTTTAAGTTTATTTTATGCTTACCTGCCGCTAGTTGATTGAAGCAATGTGACACCGTAGTTATGATGCTTAAAGCAACAAGCTGCGGGTCTTTTTGTTAGATCACTCGATTTGTAACGGAAAAAAGCAACAAATTCTATTTAATTTTCATTAAATATTATATTCTGCTGCTGTTATCACCCATACTTCATTGCCGTAAAGAAACATGCTCCAAATGTAAGTTGCTTTAAGTGGATTCTTCTTTTGGTGGAGTGCCCTCTTCGCCTGGACTATTTCCCTCTTGCCTCGTCCATCACTGGTTATTCGTAGACACTTTTACATTTCTTCAAGCTTTTGTACACCGTGTTAAACTTTGGTCTTAGCCTCTTAACTCCAGCCGCTACCTCAGTTTTATTTTAATTAACCTTCAAGCGATACCTGGTCAGTATCTTTTTCATGTTTAACTATTCTTAAGTATCCTTATGTCACACAAGAAGACTTCGCGAGACTGGTGTTCGGAATCCAAATGCCCAATTATTTTTAGAAACTGTAGAGGGAATGGAGGAAAAGCGTCACGGGATCGCGAAAAGAACGCAACTATAGTATTTCCCACCCTATAAATTATTTACAGGGAACAATAGCCGTGGCCTAATGGGTGAAGGCGCTGAAAATAATATCCGCCCAGTTCTGTGCGGGTCCGATTCCTGATGGGGTCAAAATATTTCCTATCGAATATTTTGCGGAATCACTGTAAAATGCCCAATCTCATACATTTACGGCAGTTTCGACATTATTTTTATTTTCAAAATATTTTTCGGCTTTTTCAGCACCTTAACCCACTCGGCCACGGTATTGTTATATATGGCGTGTCCTACAAAGAATTTATAAGGAGGGAAATTCTATAGTTGCGTTCTTGTCGCGAACCCGGGCCTATGTGGAAGAAATCCGTGACGCTATCAGTCTCGCGATGCCTCCTTGTTAGAGGAACTCTATTTGTTCTTAATATTGATATTCTATTCATTTGATATTATGACCATTTTTATTGCTGGCTTTATTTCATTTTCCGTGAAAGAGCAGGCAAAAAAGATCCGTCAGCTCTGGTTCGGGGTAGAAGTGGGAACGCGACAGAAAAACGTTCTAGAGCGAAGGGAGGGGTGTTATGGGTAAGAGGCGAGGTGGTGGGATACGAGTGCGGGGGGGTAGAAAGACCCGGAGGAGGAGGGGAAGAAATTCTCGAATCTCGTTATCTTCAGGTCGGTCCCTAATTACTTCCTTTCTTGGCTTGCTTTTTTTTCATCGCCGAGAGCGGAAAGGTTGATTTTTTTTATTCATTCGTTCCTCCGCGTGCGTCGTTCTGGATGGCACTCCGTGCTCGCGAGGGTTGAAAAACTGCAGCGGGTAAAAAAAAATCACATGCGCTAACGTATGCATACGAGTATGTATGTGCTATCGCAGTGAAAAGTTGCTCCAAAAATTGAGAGGCGCCATTACGGCTGCCACGGTGCTTCAAGCACTCTCCTGAAAGGATCTATCTGCCTTTCGCTCTACTCCTCAATGCTGTGAGGAGCATAGCAGTGAATAAGTTCCGCGTTGAATAAGTTCCCCCCGAGCGAAAATCTTACAAATATTCAGGAGTGAAACATTTCGTACATCTTGACTTCGAAAAATACTTGTGGCTATGACAAAGTTTGATCCTCTAATGAGATTTACGATGCTGTTGGAAATACTAACATATCGTTTAAAATGGTGAGCTCTATTGATCTGAGTTGTCGAGGACAACCCAGTCAAATTTTCGGTTTTCTATAAAATTGTTGAAACCCCCTTGGGATTTAATTGTTAATTTTGTAACCAATGCCGGAAGCATGATAAGATATAATGAACGGTCTGACTGACCGACCGCGGTAGTTAGTCTGGTACATCGCCGGCCTGGTGATCCATCGGTCACAGGTTAAAATCTAGGCTTGGTAATAGACGTTGTGTTGGTTTTAGGATTTGGTTTGGAATTTATTTTGTTAATTTGGTGTGTTATAACGTATTTATTGGTGTATATCATGCGCCTTAATTTTAAAAAAGAAATTCGAGTAAAAAAAACCATTTGAAGTAGTAGACTTGGGAGCTAGAAATTTTTGACACACATTAAGGTGCATTTTTATTGTTATTTATGACTATTTTCAAATAAATATGAGGTAAGTTTAAGGTAAAAGGAATGGAAAAGACGTTTAAACTGAACTTTAAACAAATATCCCTTACTTATTCAATTTGGGAAAAAACTGTTGATGTTCGCAGCAGGTAGGTAGAATTTAAATAATAAAGTTCTAAGAAAACAGAGCGTACTATACGTCTATAAATACGTTAATATAAACCGTTTTGCGCCTTCTGCTACTATACTACTACCGAATAGCCAACAAATAAGTTCTAAAAAGAGTGGGAGGAAAGAATTTCATGAAAACATTCGTAAAAAAACTGCACAACCTTGCCAGGTAGGTATATCTTGAGACATGAAAAGAACGGTAGGTGAAAAAGTAAATGGGAAAATTTATAAAGGAAGCCCTCGTATGGTATATGTGGATCAAGTAGTGATTGGTGAGAAAGAAAATACTTATGTAAATATGAAGATGCTAACAGATAGTATAATGAGTGGAGACATGCATACTCAGATCGATGGCCAAGGTTGATTCTTTTGTGCATAAATAGCCTTTTACCGTCATATGACTTGTTGTTTACTGTCATGTGACGTGTTGTCACAGTGAAAAATGTCTATGTACTAGTATGACCAGACTATATTATAGTTATTTCCTTCATGATTTGTTTATTGTTATTAAAGACTTCCTATGAAGACTCATATGAATCCACAATTGTCTAGCTTCGTGCAATGCTGGTTGAGGAAGAAGTATGTGGCTCAGGCGGCTCAGGCTTGTAGTCTGCAAGGATAAAGCTTTGAGATACTCATGACATAGCTGCTTTACCCAAAGCTGCTACTACTCGATGTGACCCCCGATTACTAGTGGGAGAAGGGAATATTTAGTCTCAATCTTGACCAAAATATTGACAACTTATTATTATTTCTTGGACCGCAAAGGTATTCTGTGGGAACATTCAATTGTGGTATGTTCAAAGAATCGGATTATCTAGAGAGGAAACGTTGACTTATTCTCGCTACGAGTGAGTTAGCTATAAAGTTTGGAGAATTCACTCTTTTCATGAAAGTGGAAGTTGTACCACTCAATTGAAAAACTTTTGAATTTCATAACGTTTATACATGCTGGTATCAACAGAGGTTATGAGTAAGCATATATGTGAGCATATGTACGTATGAGAACTTGAATCTTCAACTTAAGGAAAGGAGTCGATGTCGGCAAGGCAAGGGCATTAACTGATTCTCTCATCAAACAGGTAAATCAGGGGGGTTGGTTTATTTATTATTTTTTGAAATATTTATTCTTGTCAGAGATAAGAATCTTAGATTATTATCTCTAAATCTTAGATAGGTATCAAACGTTTCGCCACAGGAAACACGTATATTGGAACCCTATAAATAGTCTTGAAGAAAGGATGCTCACTCTTAGTCTGCTTACTTTAATATTTCTGTTCCGTATCTTTAGGTGAGATGGATGTTAGTAGCCGGGTTTTATCGTCTCTGCTCTGAAGCTGTTGTTTCTTGAGGGGTTAGCGATTTCCCCTATGGGTCTTCTGCAAGCTTTTCCCTGCAACAGGTTGTTGAAAGGGTAATATCGTAGTCGAGTCAAGTATTATTCGATTTATCTTCCGTGGCTCTTGCGAAAACTTGCCCGGTATGCACGTCTTTACGGAATGTTTGAAAAGTTATATCAGATAAGTCCACTAATAGAATTGGCGCTAACATTGTTAAGTGAATTATTTAAATTTTATCCTTCATATTTCGTCTTAAAATGTAATAAATTATATTTTGCCTTAAATACCCTCCATCACTTTTGTTGTCTTCTATTACATCTCCGACAAACTTCATTTTCTCTGCTGCCATATTTCATTCTCCTTATGCGACTAACTTTCTCCGTTCCTCTCCACCCCGACATCTCGTAGGCTTCCAGTGTCCGTTCTTCGTCGTCCTGTGATATGGATAGGTTTCTGTGCATTACGACGCAACGCAACTTAAGAGTTTTGAGTAATCTTTCTTTCATTATCTTACGAACTGATCCACTCATTAATTCAAATATTTTTGCGCCTGCTCCATTGGCTTTGCCCAATGAACCATTTCTGCTGAACCATTTCACGCAAGATGCTCCCAAAGTAGTTGAAATGGTCCTCATGTTCTTGTCGATACCCGCCTGCCGCAATATTTGCTCTAGCCTTTTTACCTTTAGAGCATCTTGTTACTTCCTGTCTTCCTGTAATATATCTTAATCTTATAAGATGGCATGCATCTTTGGAGAAATCAATGGGTTAATGGATAATAGAATTGAAAGGGAGCTATTAAATCTCGTTACCTCCTGTCTTCCTGTAATGTATCTTAATCTCATAGAATGGCTTAAATCTTTAGAGAAATCAATGGGTTAGGGGATAATACAATTGAAAGTGAGCTATTATGAAGAAAAGCTTTCGGGCTCGTCCGCCTTTAAGGATATACTCAGATGAGTTGGTCCTTGGACAGTATTAATGGGCGGGAAGTAGTTATCCTGTCTCCTTCCGTGGAATGTGGGTCGCATATGGTGATTGAAATTGGGGCGGATCCCCTCGGGGAGGGGACAAAATTGAATCGAACGCCGTCCGCCTAATTTCCTTCCGCTCCTGACCCATATAAGGGGAGACACACTTCCCCCGGACCCCGCCCGTGGGTTTCGCAAAGGGGGGCTTCGCTCTGTTCGGCTGTCAGCTGAGGGAACGCCCCCCCCCCTCCCCCACACACCTTGTCTGAGGCTGTCACCCTTCCGTCCTATTATCGCGAAACGGAGGTCATCCCTCCTCCCCCTGAGCACCCCTAACCTCTCGAAAACATGATTTCCCCTCTTGGCCCATCCCCCTTCGTGCGTAGCCTACAAGAGATATCCCTCCTTACCAGGCTTCCGCTCTCGATCCTCCCCTCGAAGCCGATTTGTCAAGCTGATCAATCAACTCCTGTCAAGCTCTATAACGGGAAGGAAACACACCCCCGCTTCTCTCCGGGCCTTCGCCACCTTTACCCCCGTCTATTTCGCTAAGCCCCTGTCTTGTGTACCTTCCCCGCTTTTCTTTCTTATTATTCTGTGCTAATATTTCGACAGCTTTCGCTTTGAGAATACGAAATTTTTCGTGGTCTCAAAGCGAATACCTTTAGTTGAAGTTTACATTAAAGGCAAGACTTTAAGTGTCCTTGTGAGTATATTTTATTCATAGACTTCACATAACAAGGTGAATAAAGAGCCATGGAAAGAGGGCGATGTCATGGTTTTCGACAACTCTGGAATCTCTTTGATGTTTGCTTTAACTGGAAAAATAGCAGTTTTTTTTAGTTTAGCTTTACAGGAAAAATAGCAGGAGGGACCCAGTCAGGTTCCAAGGTTCTCAGAATATACTTTGTAGTTATAGTTGTCTTAGTATATAGTTGTCTATAATTCTAAGAACCTTGGTCAGACTCTACCTTCACAGTGGGTCTATGTGGTCATCACTAACTAATAACGGTCACAATCATCAATCAGTATTCAAAGCTCATTGTTCATTTCCTACATTTTTATTTATCATGTGGAACTTTCTTTATTTTTAGTTTGTACTCTTTAACAACCAAAGCAGCTTCCATTATTATGCTCAAACCTCATATGAAAAGCCGTGGACCTAGGCCTCCGCGTACCCTATAATATAAAATATATTACTGCTTATTCTAGGTTTTAATTTCGGCATTGCAGCATAGAACAATTTATGGCATTGCTTTAAATAATGTAAATATTTAGAAACCTCCATTCCTATTTTTCATCATTTATTCGCATTCAAATTTCAAAATATGAATTCTTTTTCAGGTATGCCCGTCCTTGCTCGCTTTTATGTAAGGTTAAAGGTATCTTAAAGTTCATGGTCATGATGAATGTTAGGTCAAAGATATTATTTGTCCAATAGCTTGTTGAGAAACGTTATTAGCACTAATACACCGCCACGCCCTCATATGCTGTTGTCCCTCCTTGTTTAATTTAAAATGCCTTCCCATTATCTCCGTTTTTCTTTTACTAATCACAGCCTTCGCCTTCTCCCATTACCCTTTCTCACTCATCCCTTTTTCTGTCTGAACTCCACTACTACTTCTTCTTTTCGCCATCAGTCCTCTTGTTTCTTGGCACGTCACTTGCTTTCGCTTTTTCTTGAAGGTCCCAAAGACAGCAATAATCCACTACCCTGTCCTTTTCCCTCTCTCTGTTATTCTACACCTTATGTGATGCAGTCTTCCACTAGGGTTTGTGGTGGGAGGTGTTTGATCATCTGCCTTGAAAAAGGAAATTGGGAAAAGGAAGGTGTTTTGCTGCGTTTGTATTTACTTCTATTTGCCTTTTGGCTCTAGTGCAACGCTCGCATTCGTCTTTGGCCCAACCTTCCGTTGCGTTGTCAGAAATATACATCATAACGTCATTCCTTGTTCAAAAATAGAGATGATTCACATTATTGAATAAATGATAAAAGTGAGAAATAAATAAGGTATTTTTCAAGAGCGTCTGTGTTATCAATCACAAAAGTAGAGGGTTCGTTGGCAACGTTGCGTAATTTAGGCGGGTTTTCGAGAAATATTACAGAGATTAGTGGGACGAGAGGGGGTGAAAAAAGAAGAAAAGCGATAGGCGTGTTAGTGAATCAATGATACGTAATATTTTGACGGCTTCTTATGCATCATTCTTGCCTATGATTACAATGCGTATTGTTTTAGATATAATTTCGATTAAGCTGAAAGTAATCTATTTGTGTCTATATTAATTCGTTAGTTAAATATTTGAATTGTGTCCGATAAATATTTCACCTCAGACGTGCGAATATATTTTCATTGCATAGGCTTCTTATACCTCAGCCAATAGAACTAAGGATGGTGCGTTTAAACCCTCTCTGAAGGAAAGAAAGTTGATATTTAAGAAATTTTTAAAGGAAAATGGGAATTATAAAAATGGCGCGTGTAGGAAAGGGTACATGGTTATCAGTGTATTTTTGTGGCATCGGAATGCTCTCGCCGAACGGAAATCTGGTCAACCACAATATATACCTGAAACATTCCTCACTAAATGGCCACCCAATGTTTTCTGACGGCTCTAGTGAGTGGCTTTGCATTTCACTAATTACCATTTTCAAAATTTTTAAGACAGCAGCCAAAATTTTAAAAATTGCTAAGGTTTCCTCTTTGTCACTAAACAAAGTTAATGATTACAACCTTTCTCATTCTGCGTATTTTTTGCGATTCAATATTTCCTAATCCAATTTCCTTTTAAAAATTACGCAATAGCTTATGAACATACCCTATGTATTTACTGTAGCCCACTGTCGTTCCTGTTATTGCCTTTAAAGCTTATGTGCGCTCTTTCCTCTTAAAATATGTACAAGATAGATTTGGTCACTAACCAGCCATCTTCATGTCATGTTGAGGTGAACCAGAGACGAAAATATTTAGTATGGTTTTGAGTAAATTTATCTTTGTGGGAAAATCTGTGTGTATTTTCTCTACTGTGAATGTATTCAACCAAGTGACAACATATGACGTCGATTGTTTGTCCTTCGATCGCTAACCTCTGTTCTATCGCCTCGAACGATGATATTGATCTGCGTTCTTTTGTTCGATATCACTTGTGTCGATTTTCCGGACGAAATTCGGAATTTCGCACGATGCGTCTCTGCACCCAGGAAAAAACAGGAGTTCGCCAATGCCACTGCGAGAGGGAGCATAACACTGCCTTCTCCGTCGTGGGTCGCCGGGATTTATGCCGGCATCTCATGCTCGGAAGGTTTTACAGGCGTCCACTTAAAAGTGCGCGCTCACGCAGTGCATTATTTCCTCGACCGGCGTGCGTTTTTTTGTTCCGGAGCTCGCGTTTGCCGGTAGTGATCGTTGTAAATCGCAGCACGGGTGCCGTTAGTTCTTGCGAGTCGTGCCGCGAATTAAAATTTGCGGAGATTCCATTCTTCGCCTCAGGAGAAGGCGGTGTTTCCCTCGCTTCACGCCACGCGTGATTCCTGTTGATCCCTCCGAAGAAATCATTTCTTTCTATTTTTCTTTTAATATGTCGGTTTGTACATGCTTGGAAGTGAGGAAACATTTCATTAGAACTTACATCTGCGGAATGCTCCTTTATGGAATGTATGGACAATAATGTCCGCAGAGAGGTCAAGTCTGTATGCATTCGTAATTATAATAATAATAAAGTTTATTGTTCTAGAACCTTGTCCTATGGAACATAAATCATTTTACACAATTTGACTCTGCAGTGAAAACAGAATTAAGTACTTGCCTAACTAAATGCATACAATCAGAATATGATATTACAAGAGATGACGAAGATAAAACGGATCGACGGGGGAACAAACATAGAAGTTCTCAGAAAAGTGGGAGGGAAGAGGTCTGATGAAAACTTTAGGGAAAAGATGCGACAGTCTAATGGGCCATATCTTGAGACTTGATGAAGAAAATCGTCGAGGGTATAATGAATGGGAAGAATGGCAAAGGAAGGTCTCTTATTAGATATTTCATGTAAGAAGTGAAGGATGTTAAAGATAAATATGAATAGGTTTCTCAATGAAAGAATTGAATGGTGATCGATTTGAAGTGTGGGTCTGGTGAAGGATGAGAAAGTTCGATGGAAGGAAGGGGAGACGAACGAGTGATCTCTCAAGATGGCAGGAAAGAAAGAAAGTTACTTATGGAAATTAGAAGTTCCTTGGTGGCTTATGTAATTAAGGACGATGAGATTGTGATTGTGATTACTGAAGGAAAAGTGCTTTGAAAGCGAGGAAGATAATTAGCATTTTATATTTTTGAAAATAGGATAAGCAGTATACTAATCTGAAGACGGAAAGAGTGTAAATAACGGATCGTGTAAGAAAGTTGTGAGAGAAGAGGTAAAAATATAGTCGGAACAATTTGCTAAAACCTACGTGGGTCATAGCGATTAAAAGTAAAAGAATTACCTCGCATTATCATCGCGTCAATGATAAGATAGTTTCCCGACGCTTCCCGGCCGATTCTGGTTCTTCTTCAAGGGGAATGTTGACATAACCCGGGAAAATTCTTTTACTTTTAGTTAGAGCCCTAGTACTCCATCAAACACTACCTAATCCGCTAAGATACCGAACAATAATAATGTTAATGCATTCACCCGGGCATTAAATCAGTGAGAACAGTTCACAAAATCATTTCTGTGAGTCGGCGGAAATTATGATTCGATAAAATGTAAATATGTACCTCCAATTCACGGTTAACTCCATGCTTCATGGGTCTGTAGAGTCCTCATCTTGGTTTAATTCTCCTAGTTCACATAATTTTATACTTATCTTATTCTTTCCAACAGTTGTATTTGGCTTTGGATATAATGCTCTACTTACCAAAATGAAATAAAATTTTTATAATTCCCAGCCACGAAATCTTCCAGAGACTGTTGATGTGGTTATAAGATCTGTATGCACAGCATAGCTGGTTTAGGAGTATAAATCGGGAATAATCTCGTGACAAATCTCTTTGTCAGTCTTAAGTGAATCAGCACTTTCTCAGCTTTAATTTAACTATACATTTCATGCATACCAAAGTCTGTCAGGATCGTACACCAAAGTCCATCAGGATTGCGAAACCCTGGGACCGGCAGAAAATTGTCAGTTGTATTTGAAATCTCTTTGACCTTTATACTTGCGTGAATATTGGATTACTTTTTTATCGGCCATCGTTGCCCTTTCCAAGGTGATTATTTACTATATTTGCATACTCTAATTGGCTACTCGGCACTATTATGGAAAGAGGTTTTCACCTCTTGTGGGATTGATACTTACTTAGTGAACGCCTCAACTAAAACCAAGCGGCGTGATTTTCTGTGCCATAAAAATGAAGCCACTGGCGCTAAAAGGAAGGGAGCCTGCTCCCTTCCCTTTAGCGTGAATGTCACGCGTGTCAGTGCGTGAATGTCACAGGCCACTAGCCTTGGTAGCGGTTGACCTTTGCATGACTCTCTGATGGAACCCTGCGTCCATCCCTATCAGGCGAGGAAGAAGAATTGCCTTTTTTTTTAACAAAGATTACATTCAGATTTCAGAGTCGCCACCATCCAAGAGGACCCTTAATACGTAAAATGTATACCTTGAGCATTATGATCCGTATACCAGCTCTATTATGTTTGAATTCGGCATAGTATTTCGATTCCACTCCTCGAGCTATTGTCTTTTCACAATTATTTATATTCTGGATCGTGACTATTCCATAAATGACATTCGTCTACGTACATTGTCAGTTGACGTTGTCGTATTGTTAGCATGGTGGGTTATTTAAAGTAAAGCAACTATGGACTTCATGTCACGAAGGTATTTACACTCGAAGGCATTTAAACCAGGATTTATTATAAATAAGAGCCTAGGAAATGGATTTTCCCGGGTGAGTAAGCTCTCTTTATTTGGAAAAGCAATAAAAATTGACGAACAGTTGCTATTTCCTACACTGGATCACTTTCAAATTTATTCATCTCATCTCTACTGGCGCTCATCTTCTAAACTATTATTGTTTCTGTCCCTTAATTACTATAAAATTGTTATGAATTTCATAAAGAAGAGAATTTATAATAGTGAAACTCAACTTTGGAATCGACCAGAGACTTTTTCGCAAACGACTTTAAACTCGCAATCGAATATGATTCTATATCATTTCCGGCTCTGAAATGATTTTTTATGGCAAAATAAAAGTGAGCTTTTCTTCACTTAGGGGCAAATGAAAAGTGAAGCTGAAGTCATTTGTCGCATGAATCTTATCCGTTGGTGCTCGAATCGTAAATTGCCGCGTTCGTTAGGTAGGTGTAAAACTTTCTTTGTGACGGCACCCGGCGGGCGTGCTGTTAGCGAATAAATTTCGGGGAAGCGCGTGCGTGTGTGTTTTTCATTTTCCCTCTCCGGGCACACATCATCTGGGCACCCCGCGCGTCGGTTCCGTTACGGCGACGGGCGTCGGCGTCTCAGGGCGTCGGCGGAATGAATTGAAGAGGGTGCGAGCGTGTGTGCCGAGCTCCCGTGGTGTTATTATTTTTTTTCCTCCATCGTTTCTTCTCCCGCTCGTTGTGCGAGGGTGTAAAAACGAGGCAGGGGTGGCCACGGTAAGGTTTACGTTTTTCATTTTTTTTGTTTTAGCGAGTCGGTAGGGAAAAAAAAGAAGTCGGCACGGAATCGTGAGCGCATTGCACTACACAGCGTTTGGTGTCGGACGAGAGTGAAGGGTGGGTCCGGGGGAGGTATGGGGGTTGTGGTCTGCTGAGGGTGGAGATTGACGAATGGAGAGCCGGTAAGGGGTAGTATTTGGACGGATGGGGGATTGCCGAGTATGTTTGTGGATGTGTAGGGGATTTCTTTCTTCCATTTTTTTCTAAAAAAAAAGAAAACGTTTTTTGGATCACGCGTATTTTTTTGGCGAGTTCGGCGGGCGTTGTATCAAAGGGAGCGGGCACATTTTTGTGTTTACCGCCCGATTCCGACGCCGTAGACCGCTAGTGTGTTCGCCAAGGCGTGTGCACGGGAGGGCATTTCGTGACGGGTTCCGTGCAGTTAAGGAGGGAATGAAATGTAAAAAAATAATTAAGAAAAAACATTTTTTTTTCTTTGATTTAATTCGCGAAATCGTAGTCGCCTCTTTTGTTCCGAGGCGGCGATGGTGGTGTAACCAGGGGTTTACTACTTCCTTTTTTCTCTCTCTTCATCGAACCGCTGTTTCGTGGAGTGAGGGAGTTAGTTCCTTGGAGCTCAGCCCACTCCGATTCATCTCACAACACCCCGTAGCCTCTTTTAGGCTCGGTGCGAAGTGGTAACTTACCCGTCAGAGTGCAGTTTGGGAGCGAGGCTCTTGTCAAATTCCGCTCATTTTGATTCATTTTAACATCAGAGGCTTTTCATTATCATCATCATAGTTCAAAATCCTGAGAATGTTTGACGCAGCTCTCCACTCGAGTCTCCTATCAGTCTCTTCATAATTATATAATTCTTCTCTATTATGCCCTTCACTACTCGCTCCAAGCGTCTCATGCGAGACCTTTTGCTATTCCTCCCGTTAACTTCTCTCGATATTCGATACGATATTCTCATCAGACGATCATGTATCGAAATATGATCGATTAGGTGGTCCTGTATTTTTTTCGGTTTTCAGAAGGATTTATTCAACTCTTCTTAGGGCCACTTCATTTGTCACCCGGTTAATTTATTTTATTTTCAACATTTTTCGGAAGCACTACATCTAAAATGCTTTCAGTCCTAACTTTTCTGTGACTGTTATCGTCCATACCTCACTGCCATAAAGATGTACTCTCCTGATGTAAGTTCTGATGGAGTGTTTCCTTATTTTTACTTGTATGGAGGCTTTTATGAAATTTTAATATGCGCCAGAGCTATGTCGTTATTGGTATCAAGCCCTTTCCTTACTCTAAGGTGTGAATTATGGGAGGTGTTACGTGAATTATGGGAGGGATTGAATGGAGAAGTGGAAGCGTGGAGAGAAACCCGGCTTCCTCTTTAGTCTTCTCTCAACGAAAAGTGCCAAGTTGTGACGTCCCATCCGACGGACAGAGCACTCAATTTGGAAAGATCTCCAAACGTTATCAAACTAGAGATCGGGATTACAATGAAAATCTCTGCCATGTTTCGTTCCCAGGTACTGAAGAGGGAATCATTTTACCCTACAGTCATTTATGTGTGGTTTTAAGTTTTTTACTCGCTTAAATGCACTAAATACCGATAGGTGATAGTTTAAGAATGGAATTGGAAGGAAAAGTAATGGTGGAGATAAACCCCGTATTGGCATGAGGCTGCAATTAATGAGAGGCGCCAAGGATTCTACAGTTTTACGTCCCACCCGATGGACGGAGTGGTGAACTTGGGATACTCATCTCACGGCGTCCAAGTGAGGATTCTCATACCTGCCAGGATTGGAACCTGTACCCTGAGGGTGCGCTTGCTCTCGTCCCATAATCACCTCAAAATTACCGGTACCTTTGAACCAGATTGTAACGAGTGTTCTTCCCGGATTCCATTACGTAGCGATTGGAGGTTTTAGACACTTCTGAAAGAATTTTATTGAGCATGTTTCCTGAAAATGAACCAGCTTGTGGAGACTAAGGGGCCTCGAAGGTCTACGGTAATTTAAATACAGGAAAGACAAATAATATAATGCAATACTGTTCTTTCGCGTGATATTCCCAAGAAGTACATAGAAATACTTATTTTATCCCTAGTTATTTACTATTATGTTTTTTTGTGATAAATTCACTTAACTATAACTTATCAATAAGTATTATGCCTATATTGCTGGGCTTTTGGATTGTCCCTATTTTTGGCATTAGATAGATTTATAGGTAAATAGATTGAAGGGCACACAAGCTGTGTATTCATAACAGCATGCTTGTTTACATGTTAATGAAGAACTGTAATGCATTGATGCCAAAGTCCATGGGTATATTTGTGGATAGTCACAATATGCTATTCATCACCCATGTACATTATCTCATATCTCCCGTTTCTTCCATTAAGCCCCCTGTAAATCTTTATATCTTCTGCCTGTCTTCATCTCTTTCAGAAGGCTATTCTCTGCTCTCTTTCTGATGTTATTGTTTATTTTTCACAATGTCTTATTAACTTAAGAATGCATGGATTTAAAATTGCCAACGTCCAAAACAGTCGTATTGGAATTTAGCATGAAGAGTGATAAATCGTGAAACGACAGTGTGTGCCACTGCAAATACCCGTTACTGCTCATCATTTTTATTAACTTGTTTATCCACCGCGAGAGTAATATCTTGAAAGAGAGAGAAAGGTAGTGAATTTCAGGTAATTTGAATTATTTGCTATGCATTTTTTTGCTCGATGTTATCTTGATGTAGCGAAACGGAAACTATTTTTACCGTAATAGTCAATAACCTGAAATTGGAAGTTTTGATTATACAGTGAAAATTTCCTTGAAACGCTTAAACTTTAATGCTTCACCTGTTCAAAACCAGGCAAACATAGATTAATTTTCTCCTGTAAATATGTGTTATATCACATTCTCTTTGGTGTAACGTTAAACGTACTTAGGGAAATGTACCTATTTCCGTTAAATATTATAAATCTCTGATTATTCGGTAAAGTTTATTGTATTCCATTTATTAAAAGTTTGACCTAAACTTTTGAAACTTACATGGTTAATAATGGTTGTTGCTTGTGGGCAATAGTATATAAGTAATTATACTGTGAGTTATAACATGAATGCTTCAAACAGCTTAAACTTTCCAGTTGTTTAAACTGCTTGAGTATTTGAATTTTTGCCCGTTTCTAAAAAATTAGTGTTAGTTTTAAAATACCCCAGTGAACCTTTTTATTGGCCCCTGTTAACATCCACGTCCGCCATTAAGCTGCTTGTGATTTATGCGCCGTATATATCTAGACTGAGGTCATTGTTTTCGTAGAGGGTCGTATATTCCACCATCGGTAGTTTTCTCGAGATATCGTTTAATTCTCCGCGATTTGGAACCCTGGACGGCAATGTCCAAGCCCGTAAACAAGAAAAGCATTTGGCTTTCGAGAGGCTATTCGCCCACTTAAGAAAACCCTGTTCATGCTGGCGCAGCGTAGAGAATACCGTCTTATCCCGGCAATGATTATTATCTTCAAGTGTTTATCTATCGTTGAAATGCAGGGATCGGACTCGTACGCTCCTTCTAGCTTGCTGCCCCTTTCTATCACGTACAAAATGGGAATATTAAACTCGGGAGAAGAGGGCATTCTGTCGGAAGAAGAATCTACTTAAAACTGGATAAGAGAGTTTGGGAGTCATTAGAACTTACATCTGAAGCCTGTCTCTCTACGACAGCAGTAGAGAAGCTAATTATTACAGAAGACTTATGAAAATAAAATGAATCAATTTAGTAAAACACAGGAGTCCCTAGAAATTTGTGAGAATAGAGGTCTTGATGAAGAAATTAAGCAAAAGACGGGACAACCTAATCGGCCATATCTTGAGGCAGGATGATCTAATGAAGGCGGTCGTCGAGGGGTTAGTGAACGAGAAGAATGACATAAGTAGGCTGCGTATGAGACAATATGAGCAAGCAGTGAAGGATGTTAAAGAAAAGAGTTCTATTAATATAAAGAGGTTAGCTGATGGAAGAACCGAATGGAGAACTGCGTTAAACCAATATTAGAATTGATGGCTAGTGATGACGATGCTGAATGGGGTATTCCTGCAGCTCGAAGCGGTGTTCAGCTGGAACTGTCACGTGCCTACCCGTAACATTAGGCCCTTGGATTAAACCCTCGTTGGGGGAAAAGTGCCCGACCGACTCATGGCAGTATTCCTTCCGGTAAGCTGCTCGAGAGAAGACGATCCTTGCGGGAAAGGCCTCGTAACTAAGATTTAATAGGTCCGTTCCGAGTTTTCTGACCCGGCTGTAATGTTAGGGACGTGATACTTGTCTGCGAAGACCTTCCGGTCCGAAAAAGAATGTCCATTAAAGCCAGCCCTCCGTATAGCCTCGAGGAAACACCCATCACTACCTCTCCCCGGATTAAACTATTTACGTCCATCGGGGAGGGCTAGTGACTGGAACGCTCAAATCTCCCTCCTGGCGACTCGCGAACTATTCTCGCGTTCGTGTTGTGCTCCGCTTTTGAAGAGGGCCAATGCGTATTTTATTGGTTTTTGCGAACCTTTATTGGCTGTAGCCGGAGTTGTTTGTATCTGTCTGGAACAATCAATGTCGTCTCCGCGTCACGTACGAAGGAAGCGTTACGACGAGAGAGGTGTTTTCACCCAAACAGCCAGAGAGGAAAACTGTGATAGCGTGAGAGTCCAGTCATCGTAAATCATTCGCTAACGGTAGTTTGCTCCAGTCATCCATTAAATATTCAGCTCTGCTTGGACCCTGATTTTAAAATGGTGCTTAAAATAAATATTTCAGACAAATGATACTTCGGTTATAAAATCCGCAACTCGAACAGGATCTTCTCTAGTTTTGGCTACCCACTAATGTGAAAGCCACTAAAAACGATGTCTTTACTATTCCTTTTACTTTTAAACTCTGTCGTTCTTGCCTCTAAATTTTGTGGTGGTAATCTTCAGTAAAAAAGTTGTGTTCAACCCGAAGGTTGGTTTTTGATAGGTGAGGGTAGAGTTCACCCCGTACTAAGTCATTGGCGTGTGAAATTCAAACATTCAGGGTAGGGTTCCTTTCCCTGGGCCACCCGCGATTTCCTACGAAGTTCTGTCACGCAGAACTGGAGAAGGATTTTAGGTAGGGGTGTCCAGAGAGGCTCTTGCCCAAGATTTGAACCCAGGACCAGGATCAGCAGCTCAGCGCTCTACCCACTTGGCCACCACGACCCCGAGTAATCTTCAATATACCATGATATATATTCTATTGCGGACGGCCAGTCTGCATTTACAAAAGTTCAGTTACGGATAGTCCGATTCTCAGTGATATTATATCTACTCCATTTTCTATTTTAATTATTTTAAATCTAAAATTTTGCAAGTTTTTTTAATCCACAACATTGTGACCCAGTGACTTAAAAAATCTTTCTGAGCAAGTTTCTCCCGCTTTCTCCATACCAACTAACTTATGCATAAAATATTTCTGGTCGTTTTCTTTGCATATTCTTTCATACCGGATACGAGGTCTACTCGTATTTGGTATGAAATTACTTTTTTTAGTAAGTGTATAGATTAGTTAGTGTATAGATTCCAACTCTCTTCCTATTATAAATTTCACCTATAATTATACATTCGGGATGTTTAAGCTAAGCCTGTCTTATTTTAGGAAGAAAGCTCTTAGCTTATCGGTTTTTACATCTTGGGATGATCATATCCAGCCTCATGTGCGGTTTACTCGTAATTTATTTGTAGAGTTGACCCTTAATTGTACGCTGTCGAGTAGGAAATCTGATGAAAGAAACTTCATAGATTTAATTGTGGATTATTTTCGATTGCAAGTTAAGGAGAAATATTATTTTCGCTAAAGGTAACTCGCCTTGATTGATGGAGACTCAGCATCTTGTCAGTGAATCATGATAATAGCATAGTAGTTTTGCCCTAATTGATGAACTAATCTCACGAAAATATAGAAAGCGTCTAACCATCGCATCCAGGTCGCATCGCCTTATTAACAGTTAATTAACTATCTAAGACAAGTGTATCACTCATGCCTCTGGTAAGATTGGAAACCGTGATGTTTTGGTAATCATATCCATGTAATAAATCAAACTGTTATACTTTACTTACTACCGGTTCCCTCCTCTTTTACTATGATTTTATTCGCTTTCACTATCCTTGGAAATATGAGGCATAGTTAAAAAGTCTTACATGAGAGCTTGAAAATCCATGGATCCTTGTAAATGTGAGGCATAGTTAAAGTGTTACTTGTGAGCTACTTTAATTTTTTTAATCCCTTAATTCTTTACAGTTGATGTAATTCTCCTTGCTTGTTGTCCTTTTAAGAACTAGTGTTAAGAGATGCTTACGTAAGCGATCTTGTTGATAGGTGATTAAACTTTTGGCAATCGCATTGCATCCGCATAAAAAACTACAGTTGGTTCGAATCCTTTGGAGGCTCATTCCACTGGTCATTTTATTTTGTCACGTTTTGCTAACTGGGTTAAAGTGGAATTACCCGTGAGAGCGACCAAGTCAATAAATTGGAATCAAAGTGACGGCATCAGGGGAGAAAATTGCTCAGAGAAAGGAGAAAATCTTGGAAGAAAGGATATCCTTGATTGCTTTCCATGTGTAGCGTCCCCTCCCAAGGGATTTGAGAGGTATATAGCTCCAGGTGTGCCTTAGCTTCTAACAGATCCGAATCTCGAATTGAGATCAATGTCGGTAATTAGAAGTTTAGGTTCCTGCTACCGGAAAAAGGATACCCTCATAAAAAGTGATGATTAAACTTATTCCTTTATGTCTTTGTAGACTTTTGGCAAATATTCGGTGTGTATATAAATGCTTAAGGAACGATTAAACGGAAACAGTGAATGGAATACAAACGGTCCTGGGGTGAATTAAGGATTTTTCAATCTTAGGTTTGTGCAATTTAGTCTCTGTATTCATTATGAATGATAGGATAAACTTTGTAATTCCACAATTATTTATTTCATACTACTACTACCATAGTATCGACGGTTAACGTAGCAATATAACAATTCTTTAAAATCAATACAGAATTGTAACATTGTGGAATTACAAAGTCCATCCTATCATTCATAATGAATACAAGAAAATTCCATGAAGTTATACCTGAGACCACCAACCTACTCTCATCGCTAGTCGCAAGGTTCTGCGCTAGTGGAGAGCGTATAAAATCATTTTGCTTGAATGCTTATAAAAAATATCTCCGTAGAAGAAATCGTGGAGAAAAAGGTAAATGATGGGGAAGAAAGAGAGCCACCTGAAAAATGGTGTTAATCTCTCTTTAGTCTCCGCGTCTACGAGGGCATGTCTTCTCATTTTCTTCGGAGAAAATGGGGAGTAAGAGCATGTAAATTACAAACGAGGAATATGGGCCACGTATTGAAGCTTAAGGGTCTGATTAAAGGAGGGAAGCTCGAAAGGATTTTTAGGACTAAAATTAAAGGAATTCCAAGCCAAGAGGGTCGAAAAATTACCCTCGTGAATTTTTTACTATGGGTTAATGAACAAGGAAAGTTCTGGGCTAAATTAATATCAATTCATCTATAAACACATAACCATTGTGTCTCTGAAAATAAATATGAAGTAATATCCTTTGGATTAGTGAAGTTAACAAAAGTAGATTGCTAATAACTTGTAATGAAAGGCTCATTTTTGACAGTGATACAAAATCATGATAGACCATATTTATTGTTAGTGAACATGGAACTAGAAGGCGTGCTATTTCAAATATCCTTGATTTTCTCCATACAAAGCTCATCGATTTGCTTCCTCTCTCGGAGATTTCCTTATTGCTCGCCCACGCTCGTCATCCGCTTCGAGATAGGATGGAATGGTCCCGGGACGGAAAAAACTAGCCGGCCCAGCATCGTCTGAAATGCGATGCCCATCCGGTTTCGCCAACATCCCTTTGAGGGCATGCCTGAGAGAAAAAAGAAATGCCGTCCCTCGTCAATTTGGACGTTTTAAATCGCGTCCGTCGGCGGCACGCCGAGGTATTGCGGGCGTATCGAGACAAAGCCCCACTAACAGCCCCCCGTCTCCGAAGGAATTCCCGTCCGAAGAAAGAGACGGCGAGCTCATGCCGCCGACAGGCCGAAATATTCAGGGGTTGACCTCGTGACGGTGACCGTAAAAATATTCGTCCTCTCCCGATCTGGTTTTCTCCCCCTTCCCTCCTTAATTCCCCTCCCTCTCGTCTCCTTCCTCCTCAGCCCCTTGCACTCATCATGGAACCATCTCCTTTTTACGTCAAAGGAAAGAATTCCCGCCGAATTATTGAATATCCAATTTTTTTCCCTCTCTCAATCTTTCTTTCTGCTCTTCCCTTCGTGGATCTCGTCGAAATTCTGCCTCGTGATCTGAGCATAAGGGGTTTCATAAAATATCCGAGCTCCCCCCACATTCCCTTGATGTTTTGAGTTATTATGAGGATGCTTTATGTAAAAAAGAAAACTAAGATAAGTATCCAGCAGAAGAGTGGATGCTAAGATCTATGTTAAACTCAAGTAACAAAGCTTGAGCCCTTGAGTGAGAGAGTCCTTCTGTATGGGAAGCGGATTCGATGTAAGAAGATAATTGTCTGTAGAGTGGTCCAGGCGCAGGGGTCATTCTCTTAAAAGTAAAATTTACTGTCAACTGGAAATACAAGTTTGAAACTGAGGAAATGCTTCGGTAGAACGTACATACATACATCTGAAGCATTCTCCTTTGTGACAGTGAGGTATGGACGGTAACAGCCGCAAAGCATTTTAAATACTGGAATTATTTAGATTAAATTGATATAGTGAGTGACGAATAAAGAAGTACTAAGAAGAGTGGAGGAAAAGAGAAGTCTGATGAAAACTTTAAAAAGAAGACGCGATAGCCTGATCGCCTCTTTTTAAGACATAAAGTCGATAGTCGCAGGAAAGTGAGTGGGAAGAACGGAAAATGAAGCTCTCGTATGGCATAATGGGCAAGTAGTGAAAGATATAAAAGAGAAGTATTTTTTAATGTGGAGAGGTTAGTCGATAGAAGAGTAGTCATCAAGCTGCATAAAATCAATCTTACGATTAATGATAATTATAGTGCATAATATCCCGCTTCTGTTAATGTTTTTCTCTCTCATTCCTTGGATCTCTCTACATCTACATACCACCCTACGAGCCATCATAAATGTGTGTGGCAGGGGGTGAATTCACACTGAACATGCATTACATATCATGCGTAACAAGGGTTATTAATTATATTCAAGTCTAAACTTCAGAGTTTAAAAAAAAGATAAAAATAGCAAGGCAGGCATGCAAAAACATGCTGTTATTTGGGTTGGCTTAAAGTCCTTATACCAACACGCAACTACCTATGCTATCCATTAATACACTTGTATTTATACTTTCGGATATATTTACAGCTATTCAGTAAATATATCCAATAGTATTCTCTACTTATTGTCTCGGTAGCGGGTGCGTACCTGACGAGTATTGGGGAGCTGAGGTGTGTTCGAGTTGCAGTTGGTTCTTGGTAGGATTTTTTTCCTGAAACAAAAGGCGGGTGGAGGGAAACCTGACGTCGGCATCAAATTGCTCTTAACAAAATGCACCAAGGCGTACTCAGTCTAAAGTCCCGTCCGACGAACGGAGTATTTAACTTTAAGTGGGAACCAGTGGGTTGTGTTTGAAACCGTCGGGATTATCTCTAATAGGTAACCAAGGAGTCACGTGACACATACACGAAAGATTTCAAAATTTAATGTGTCTGAATCGCTCTTTACAACATCATTAATTGTTTTCACTAGAGTTTTTCTCGTCTATTCCAACTAAAGAGCCCCCAGTTGAGATATAGCACAAGTGTAAACAAAGAATGAGGTTGTAATCAGCGGTTTTAACGCGCCAAATTTGCGAAGCATTCGTGTTTATACCACGTGACTCCTTGGTTAACCTATTCGAGATAATCCTGACGGTTTTAAACACAGTAGGCCATTGAAAAATCTCTGCCCTTTTCTGAGATTCGAGCCCGGTCCTTCGGGATGGGATGCCAGTATTCTAGCCACCACGCCCACCTGATCCCCAGGTGGAATCGAAATGTGAGGCTTGGAGTTAACCCGTCTCCCCATTTGCGACTGGACGGGAAACCTTCACGAAGGCACTCTTACGGGCGCTTAGCTTCCGAGGCGCTTTCGTCCACCCAAGAAACGCTCGAGCGTAAGAAATCGGCGGGAACCGATCGATTTTGTCGTGTGAAGTGGCCCTAGCACGCACAAATACACACAGTCGACTAATACATGCTAATTGGATGCGGTGCAAACTGGGCACGTAGCCAGGATTCAATTTCGTCGAGCGAGAACGGAAGGAGAGAGAGAGAGGGGGTGGAAGAGGCTTAGGGAGTCCATTCACCGAAAATGATAATTTACCCCACCGAGTGTTATTCTTTACGTTTTCCGGGGGCGTGTCCTTATATACCGGACTCCGACGAGCCACATTTAGGACTGTTAGGGTTCCATGAGCTGTGAAATTAGCGTTTATGTCTACTTCCCCTGTTGCAATCCTCTGATAAATTAGTGGCTCAGAACAAATTTAGGGTAATTATTTTAGCCTCTGATGCTATTAATAGTAAGCAAAATCATCCTATTTTCTCTAAAGCGTCATATGAATCCAATTTAAAGTGGGATACAGTGACATGTAACCATCGTGATACTTTGGGAAATCAAGAATTTCTTTGGAGTTTTTGATGCGGGAAAAATTGCCTGCCATATTGATATAAAATTAGCTAAATCGGAGTAACTTAATCCACGGTGGGCTCGCTTGTTTGTTGAATTTGTTTATGTGTAGAGATTAGAGAGAGAGAAACTCTAGGCTTACACATCCTGAGCCTCCTTCAGTGTAAAAGCCCTCCCTAAAAATATGTGTCATAGGTTTTTTTCATAAATCGTTAATTTACTTGACAGTTGTTAGGGTAAAAGTATTTCATTTCTTTATACCTTCCCATTACACCGTTTTATCCTCCTGTTTATAGCTCTCCTTTTTTTGTTTTCGGGGTGGTTCAATGCGTAATGCAGTTATACTTTTATTCTAATATGAAGAGGGTGGCCGATAGAAGAATTGCAGAATAGAAGAATGGAGTGGAGGGCTGCGTCAAACTAACCCTAGCATTGTTGACCGATGATGATGACTCTTATCCTCATTCTCAATTTCCCTCGGAATAGCGATTGTCAAGGATATCTGTTAAGTTTCTACAGCGCTGTGTGTCTTTTATTTGCGCCTTTCATTCTGCCATACCACCTTGCGTTTACTTTCATACTAAGCTTAATCTACGCTTTACAAATGTGCGAAGTCATTCCGTCTCTTCTTCGTAACTTTTTGCCAGACGAGTCGCTCTACCTGACTCTACTCCCCGGGGAATTCCTTGCGAGTGACCTGTTCCTATCTGTTCAATCCTCATTATTTTTCCTCTGCACTCCTCTGTCGTTTCCAATCTTCTTAAAAGTTTACCGAGCAAGTTAGTATATTTTCCTGAGACGAGATATCAGCGTCGGAGGAAGATTAGTCACGGCATCTGAGGAAAGAAGATAAGGTTTTCTCTGAATATGGTGGTCCGAAAGAGTGATACAGATCTTTTAACCAATAAACGGACAGATTTTTTCACTAATAAAGCGTTGCAGTATCTATATAATGAGGAAATAATCATGAATGGTGTAACAATTGTAAATGCACCCGAGATGAAGAGGCAGCAAATCCTGAGGTTGCCTCGGAGTGCAATGGAAACGCAAGTACGTTTGTAGAAACGGAAATGTGAACCGAAATATCCGTGCAAAGGAAGGGCAGCAGACGTGGCGGGATTTACTTTTTCCTACGGGAAATGAAACTCAGAAGAGTGTAGAGGAAAATGGACGATACCTTTGTCATTGGGGAACACTAGGAGATAGTCCTGCCTCTCCCATACCGTCTCTTAGGGGATTGGAAGTATATTTCGCTTGACGAGATAGCGTGAGGTGAGAATTGAGATCTCCTGTTGAGGAAAGGAGTTTGCTGCCAATTCACTTTTCCTTTCCTTATAACAAAACCTTTCTCTTCACGTTCTTTAAGATTTTTTCCTTTTTCATAGCTGGCATTTGGTTGATATCATTTTGGAAAATAGTAGTATTATTAACCCTCGTCCTCATCTCTTGGGGTAAGAGGAGTAGGTATGCATGAATGTACAATTAGATGATACTGCTTCGATCGTAGAGATGAGTAGGTATATATCTTATAGAAATTTCAAAAAATGTGTAAAATCACTACCGTTGGATACATTCAGAATAAACGTTTGGTTTTTCGTCCTCATTTTAGGGTAAGTGTAAATAAAGAGATCGATTCATATTCCTCTCACTCCTTTTCCCGTTGAAAGCGACAATGCATCCAAAACGACTTTTTGTGTCGTCTTGTCAATTCTGCTCCATTTTATACTTCACATTATTTCCCACCTATATTCTAAGCTCATCCCACTCCCCGCGACATCCCTACCATCCCCAGTAGCGTCCTTTAGAAACACCACCGCATTGATTTCCCTACCGATCTCAACCTACTGCTCCAAAAATTTTTCACATCTTCAGTATAGCGTACAGCTGTCAATAACCGCCACCGCTCGTGTAGTAGCGAAAAAACTTTGTCCGGTTCCAGCGTCTTATGAATCGCCGATCGAATTCCTGGTTTACCCCCTCCTTATTCTTTTCCCATTCCTTTCTGGTCGCACTTTCCTCATCATGGGCTGAAAATACTAAACTTTTTGTAATGTCCGTGCCTACTTTCATTGAGTCAGGAGCAGTTTTCCTCCCGCTCCGTCTAAATGAATACCTGATGATTTTAGGGTGTGGGTCCGGGCTCATTGGCTAGACGATCTCGTAATCCAACCGGGACACACCCGAAGACCTCCGTGGCCTCCTGCGGCGGCCTTTTTTTCCACACCCGACATCCCACAAAAAAAACTCTACGGGGGGAGTGCAGACTTTGGTTTAAACACCCCTCTCGGTCGCCGGCAGGGTGCTCTCTCATCTTCTTGTGTGTTCTGACCGCCTTCTCCAAATATTTTCGTCCCACGGTATTTACAGAACAGGGCGTTCTTAAGACGCTTCGGAGCCTTATGGAAAGCAAGGATGGAAGGGGAGGAAAGGAGGAAAAAAGTGAGGCGGCCAGGGGAACGAGATGTGGCAACAGCACCCCTTTTACAGACCCTCCTTTCCCGCATCCCTCCTCGCCTTCCCGCGCCCCGCTCCTTGGCCAATGAGGGGGTCGTCTGTTCCCCTTTCCGGTGGCCGTAGGCGGCGCCACGTTCGCCGCTACCCGTTCGCTCGGAAGCGTGACGCGAATTCTTGAAAGGCGAGGAATAAAATTTCAAATCCCTTTGCCCGCTTACCTTCCTTACTCCTTCCCTCTCGCTCTCTCTCCCTCTCCATTCCTTTTGAGTGGATCTCTCTTTCTTTCTCTCCCTCTCTCCTGTAGGGGAATCTCCCAACTTCTACCCCGCCCTACTCCCCTTCCACCCTTCCATAGTCGGATGACTCGATCGATTTTGGTAAATCTCCTGTGTCCGCTCCTTCCGGACCATCGCCTTGCTCTCCACCGGCGTCGGAGACTCGAGCGCGGCTGGCTAGATGGGACATTGGCCCCTCCTCGTTCCGAACATTTTGGCCAAAAGCACGGCCCCATGCTTCGATTCGTCCCTCCTCTATTCCAATTTGATCGTATTTGTTGTCGTCTCCATTCTTCGCACTCGGCTTATGAATGATATGTCGATATGAGATACGATGCTCTCCGTTCGATTCATGAGTTGTCTGTCCAGACAGGGATGCAGTCGATGTGGTCACCTCTAATTAATCCATATGATTCCTCACTACCCTGAGCGAAATATTGCACTTACCCAATACCAAGTTCCGTTTGATAAGCGAAGGTGGAGGTCTGTAGGTGCATGCATTACCCAAAGACATCTGAAAGTCGTCTCAATGAGGGGGTTGTTTCCTTTCCTTGAGCCACCAGCAGTTTTCTACGAGAATATCATTAGGTTTTACCCAGAAAAGCCGAAATACTCTTCATTAAGATTTTAATCTGGGAACCAGTGGTCCATAAAATAACGCTCTACTTTCTGGGCTTTCACCGAGAATAGTCGCGAGTAACCTTGATAAATGTTTCCTGGCCGCGGCAGTCTGGTCGGTAACCTGCCTTTCTGACAAATCCAAGGCCGCGGGTTTGTATCTCGCATCTGAAATTGATGTCATGTTATTCTCAGGGTTAAAATCAGCTAAGTCATAACTTTTGCATTTCCACTGCCTAAAATCGAGTTATGTCCAAAAACCGAATCGGTTTTTTAGTCTCGCTGGACAAGGAGGAAATGCTGTTCAAAAAGCGAGAATAAGTTTTAGAACAAAATACTTCTCTCTCAACGAAGAAATCCTCTTAGGCATGCAGATCCTGACGGCTTTAAAGAGCTACAATTCCTACACTTCTCAAAATCTAAAAAACCTCAGTGCTATAAACTACGAGGTATGTACTGTGAGTAAAAATCCCGCTTTGATTTCCCTAGAATACTCAGCCGTCGTGTTCACCTTTGTCGCTGCTCTTTCATTCTGAGCTCACCGTCATTTCCTCTGAAGGGAAGGTGTGAACTATGTATAGACGAGGACAAATGTTTAATTCGGTGAGAGGTTTTTCAAGAGCCGCCTCTCCTTTGTGCTTGCCTCGCTTGCACTACGCATGATTAGTCTCATTAGCGTCTCTCGCGGCTATTGATGGAAGGCGTTTTCGCTTCTCAGCGAAGTGCTCTCCCTCTCTCTCCCTCCCTCAAAGCAAGTGACGCCATTATACTGACAGCATGTGGCGCTCGACATCAAAGGACTCCGGCCGCCTGTTGCTGCTCTGATAAGAGAAAGGATTCCGCGATTAATCCCCGGAGCTCCTTGTGATCTTTCGCTTATACCGGGACTCCATGAAAGATGCCTTATTTATGGCTCTCTGTGTTGACCCAAGCGACGCGTCGGCGTATCGCGAAAATTGGACGTGTCGCGGTAAATGGCGTACAAAAAAACGAGTGAATGGCCCAATAGCGCGCTGAATGGTGGCGAATTTTTCGCCTAGCGCGAATCCGGCGGTCTGGGATGCACGAATGAAACTTATTCCCCTGGCTGCTTCGTGAAGTCTGTCAGAACGTGCTGATTGGATCAACAGTGAATCGATCTCGGGTAGCACCGTCCTACATCGTAATGAATTCCTATTAATTCCAAGCTCATCCCCACATTTCCTTTGTATGCATTTTTTTGTGTTTGAACGAATAAGAGGAAATGCATTGCTATCGTAACATTAATCCACATTCACCTACATTTCCTAGCCAATTTCACCCGTATTACCCGTCAACTATAAATGATGCAAAGTTCTAAGATGAAAATAGAGCCTATACGCATAGGCATACCCGTGCCTATTTTTGTTTCAAGACCGTTCGATGTGAGTTCAGGCGAAATAATTAGTTTAATATAATATCTTAAGTTAGTGATTGGAGTTAAGGGATAAATATTATAACTGATGTATTAAACTTGATTCTCTCCATGCTGCAAAACTGAAGTGGCAGATTAGGAAACTTTCAAAATATTTACTGATATCAACGTAAAATCCGAGTATTACATCGCCTCACTGATGAAAATGTATGGTTGTCGTGTTTATATTTTATTAATCAATCATTTAAATCCCCGTCTCACCTACAGCATTGTAAAATTATATGTGAAGTGTACCTAATGGAACCAAATTATCTTTATTTATACAAATGAAAATGTAAATGCTTCCAAGTACTTTCTGTTATTAGTAAACTGTTTCTGATGAATTTATAGAGGTTTCCCTCTTAAAGGAAATATAACTGTAAAGAGTAAGATGTCAAATATGCAGCATATTTCTTGCGCCAGGTATGATATTAAGTTTTCCATTCCAGGAAAACAATATTATGTATCCGTTTATATTTACAGCCATAAATACAAAAATCTTATAATGTATTACATTCTAAAGACGCTAACAAGAATTTTATGATTATGAAGATGTACATAAGTAGCGAGAAATTATTCCTCTAGCTTGGATTACTACCATTCATTTGATATTAATGATGACTTTTTCATTTTCTTTCTTTTTAGGGCTGTCGGAAAATGTGACCGTTACCTTGCAGTCCCCAGAATCTCCCGAGGAAGTCTATGCCGGGAAAGAAGTTGTCCTTCGATGTATTGCTCATGGAAGTGGAGAAATCCACTACTCTTGGTTCAAGTGAGCATTTTATTTCATTTCATCTGCATCTACTATTTATTTTTATCCACAGATGTTAACTACAGACTTCAGTAACTACAGCCATCTGCTTCAGTTGTTAATATCTTGTGAGAACAAATAACTTCCATTGTCCAATTTTTTTGGCAAAAGTGTACTGCAAATGTATTCTTTATTCATTAATTTTGATCTGTTTCCACAGTGAAAAAAACATTCACTTTGACCAGATGTCAGTCAAGATGGATGATTGTTCTTGGAAATCTTACAGTAAAATGCTTTTTTCTGTGACTGTGCTCTTTTGATAATTAATGAAGGGTTTACATCATTGCAATGGCATTATTTCCCTCAGAAACAGTGCTAATTTAATGAAAACTCATATTTATTTGATTGATGATATCTGCTTTGGAGGTAGCAAATATAAGTATTGAAACATGAGTGTATTTTATATAAATTTTTTCAATTATTAGTAATATTTTTTGTTCCTGATACTAATTGATACGCAGTTAAATAGCTTTCCATAAGTTTATTTTGCAAGCTTTGTGTTGTATAACACCTAATTAAATGGCTTTCATATATATTGGATTTTAAATTACTTTTAATGATACATATAAAATTTCAGAGCATATTTTCTTTCTCCTGCTCTAAGCAGCCTATGCCAGGTGTCAATTTAGCTCATAAAGAATGTAGGAAGCCCAATATGAAGTGTTACTTTAGTCTGCTTCTTTGGTAAAGAATTTCTTATTGACAAATGCCAAAATTTCATTAATTTTTGTTGTTTTTTTAGACTGGTATTAATCTAATTAGGCATTCTTAATGATTAATGTTGATAATTCATGCACAGTATGAAGCTGTTTTTATATTTTTCACCATGAAGTACGAAAGGTGCAGGCAAAGGGTTTTAATTACCCACAGAGAAGTATAAATACTCAAATTATGAAGGTTTTCAGACTTGACTCTCGTAGAAAATTTATCTTTACATCTGAGAGCTATGATGATGGAATATTTATTTTTATTAACAGCCAGAACCCTGTAATTTCTAACTAATATTAATATTTAAATAACTTTTAATCCCCAGAAACATGGAGAAGCTGACCAAAAGTGAGCACATTTCTCCACGTGGGAAATCCTTGCATATAAAAAATGTTTCAGCAATGGATAATGGTGTGTACTCATGTGAAGCAAAGAATGAAGCTAAATCTGTCGCCAGTGAAGAGGGATATCCCATCATAGTCCTTGGTGAGTTTATGTGTAGTAAATATTTTTTTATTCGAAATGAATTATTGGAAAAAATGTGGATAATTCTAAGGGTAACAAAATAATAATTCAAGTTTCACTTTAAATAAACTTATTTAAGAATACGGTTTTAGATTTGACTGCTTTCATGTTGAGATGTGAATTATACACTCAAATTTTTTTTATTATGAGTCATTCTTCAGTAATGAATTGAAGTTGCCGGTAAACATATTATACAATTCTTTTGAGTCAGTTATGAGCACATGTCTTGTGGCTTTTACCACCCTTCCTTTTCTGCCTTGATTTTTATTACCTACGTTTTAAGTGTAATCCTTATGAAACTATTAGAAATCTCCTTAGAAAAAAATTTTTCTAGGTTAAAAGGTTAACCTTTTACATAGCTACTGCATGTATGAATTTACACCTTATTGGATCTTACTTTTTGACTTCGGTGATATCGCTGTAATTGAAATTATCAATATTTGACCCAGTATTGTCTTAATACATTGCAGACCAGACTTTTTTGTATCTTTCCTCAGTGGCCATGCATTTTCTCAAACTGTGTTGCACACAGCTATTAATTAGTTTATATCTCAAAAACTTTATAAAATATTAGGCTTGAAGATTCAGTATTTGTGAAAAAAAACAAGATCTACATGGTTAATTAATAATTTGGAAGTAATATTCAAAATTGTTTTATGCCAAACTACGTCTGCAATACAATTGCAAATTACATGTAAACACGAGTATACTTGTGACCCGTCCTTAACAGATGTCACACAAAGCACGAGTAAACTTGTGACCAGTCCCCAATGTGTTAACCCTCAACAGACTATGGGTGCCATATGGCATCATCCAACACCTGTTATTATTTCATTTTGTATCATTGAGTAGGAGAGCTTGATGACAATTTTGCCACTTTTTATTTGTTTGGATAGTTTCGTATATTGTCGAGTGCAATTTTGGCAAGTTTTCTTCCAGTAGTTTTGTAGCAATCGATGAGTGATGTAACCTCAAATTTTGCAGCGGAAGAAATGAGAAAGCAGACAAAGTAAATTCATTATAAAATACCATCAACTAATACATAATGCATATTTTTGTGGATACAATGTTCTTTGGACATTATTCTTTCCATATTTACTCTTTTCTGGAAATTACACATCCAATCACCCCAATTATTCTTTCGTAAACTTCTCTGATGCAATATGGCATCACTAGACCAAAACAGCTTCAAATTTGTTCATTTGTAATTCTCATTACTTCCGATGAAACTATTTTGACAACTCTCAATTACAATAAAATAGTGGCATAATGTACATAAGTATTTAATCATTCTTAGGTATTACATATATTTTGAACTTGCTTATTTAATTATAACCACTAATATTTCATCAAGGATTTCACGCTAAAAGAAATTCTTGACCTTCTCGAGAATGCCGAAGAAAGTGAACTACGGGAGTGAAATAAACGCTTTCATGGTCATTTTATTACTAAGTCAATACGATGTTGTAAAGGGAAAAAAGTGTTATTGGTAAACATCTGCTGACTTGATAAATGAGTTAGTGGCGAACGCAATGCACAGGGATCACTTTGTGCAAATAATGAAATTTTTTCACTTTGCAGTAAATGCTGAAATGGATATAAATGACGAATTATGGAAATTGCATCCATTTATGAATATTCTGAAAACAAAGTTTTTTCGCAAATCAGATGTGAGCCATTGCCTTTCATTTGACAAAAGTATGATTGCTTTTTACAGCCATCAGAGATGTTAGCAATTCTTGCAGGGAAATAAGATTCGGTTACAAAATACCCCTGATGGCTATTTGGTAAATTGAGGTTTACCAGTGTAAAATTCCTAATGTGAAGTAAATTTTGGCAAGGAATCTGCACCGCTGGACTCCACAATCGAAGATTTTCCTGAGGAACTAAAACCACTGCCATTTTGTTTTTATTTTGATAATATTTTACAGGAATAAATTATGTAATCTATTTGAAAAACCTGAGCTATAGTGCAATGGATACATTGATGCAAAACAGAATCCCAAAAGATTGCCCAACTTCATCTGATGAAAATATGAAGAAAAAGAAGCGTGGCACATTTGAACATTGGTTTATCAAAGAGGAAAATGTAATCATCACAAGTTAGGTCGATAATTCTGTAGTTACCATGAAGACCTCATGTCAAGGCAGCAAACCTGCAAAAAATGCTTTCAGATATTCCTCAAAAGACCAAAATAAAATTCCATTACCTCGGCCAGCCTTTTTTCTGCATACAACAAATAAATGAGTGGGTCTGATTTATGGATGAAAATTTAGCCATGCACAGGATAAACGTAGAGGAAAAAAGGGTTGGTGGTCATTTTTACATGTCTAATATATGTGTTTGTCCACAATTTGGGTATACTGCATAGAAAATCAGGAAGCGATTTTACACAATTAGATTTCTGCCATTAAATAGTTCTGACATTACTCATCCCCCACCGAAAGTCACAGGGTGGCCAAATTCTGTATGGGGTTGGAGTGATTCTAGCCGAGTTATAAAAAGCTTATGCTTTGAAAGACTTGACCAATTTGTAAGACCTACAATGAACAGCAGCAGGCGCCGATGTGCAGCAGAATTCTGCAGTTCTCAAGTGAGGACTGAATGTAGCATATGCAATGTTGGACTTTGTATTCCTTGCTTTGTAAGATTTCACACTCTTGAATGAATATTTTCAATAAAATTAGACTATTTTTATTAACCCTTAATAAATATGCATTAAATTATATTTATGTTGAAAGAAATGAGTGGGAAGAAAAACTTCGATGGTATTCCAAAGGAAGAACGCCTAGAAAATTATGACCTTAAATAGGCTGAGCGATGCTATTTGGCATCACCCCATATCTCAGTAATTAATAATATGTTGGACATATAATTTCAAGAGTATTGTTTTCAGGTTATCACAAAGCAAAATATGTAAGAAATATAACATAGTTACAAAGAAAATAATTCCGGCCTTGGAGGGTTAATATTTGTTAAATACCCTATGCTTTTCACTATTGATAATTTCTGATTTCTAATACAAAATATTGTGCTGGTGAATTTTGTGAGCATTAGTATAATTAACCTGTGGTGTATAGTGCTTTGCTGTGACCTTTTTTTGCATATTCTGTTTATCTTTGCTTATCCTACGTTTGCTTTTAGAAGCCCTGTGGATGAAATAAATTTCTTATCATTATCAAATACCATCAGTTTTTAATATATTAAACTTTTTATTTTGTTGCTTTTTACCATTGTTGATGGTGTATGTTAAAACTTTTTTTTTACATTTCTTGGTGTTTCATTTTCTTGTTTTGTACTTTTTATTTTCTTTCCTTAGCTCGAGTACACAAATCATGATTTTCAATGTATTATTTTTAGTAGGTAATAAAATGAAGAAAATTACTATTCATTTTTCTCATACAATTTAAATTTTTCATAGGTGGAGAGTGGGCTACAATTGAAGAGAGGCCAAAGGATGCCTTGGTCTCCAGGGGTGCCACCATAAGGATGGATTGCTCCTACCGCCATGCTCTCTCCACACATTGGTATTTCTTGGGGAAAGTTGAAAAGGAGGATGGCAGTGGTGAAAAGGGTGGCCTGACTCATGTCCTACCGTCACCTCTCTCAAACACAACCAAGTAAGTCAGGGTATCATTAATGTAATTCATTAAGCATGAAGTTGTTTGGGTACAGGTATTTTTTTATTTTTATTTTTTATTTTAAAGAAAGAAAACCACATACAGCGATGATGCCAATTTATAGTGGCCAATAACAGTACATAAATTATTAACATATTCAAGACAAAAATAAAATAAAAGTAACAGGAAACAAATAGTAGGGAAGCCTATTCTGGGGACAGATGCGAAATAGAAAGGCTAATGAACGATTTAATTGGGAGTGCAAAGGGATCAATGTGTTGTGGGAGGGAGTTCAATAGAGAGGAGAGACGGAATAAAAGAGAACGTTTGGTAATGGAAAGTCTGGGAGTGGGCACATGAAGTAAAGGATGAGAACGGGTGGGGCGGGATGGAACTTTGAAGTTGACATAGGAGAGCAGAACGGGGCAGTCGATGGTGGAATTGAGAATATTATAAATTAGTTTTAAGTCTGCTGTGAGTCTAAGGGCGCTAAGATTAGGGATGGAGAGGGAGGAGAGAATAGTATTGGTGGACATGTTACGAAAATGCGGTAATCTATTTTTAACTATTTTAGCAAAGAAATTACAGACACAGTCCAGAGATGAGAGATTAGTTTGAGGAGAGATAGACCAGATGGGGCAGGAATAGGTAAGAATTGGAAGAACGATAGAAGAAAAGAAGGTTCGAAGGGCTTGTGGGTCATTAACTTCAGTGAAACGATAGAGTAGGCCTAAGAGGGACATTGCTTTGGACTTGATGGTTTGTATGTGTTGGGAAAAATTTAATTTACTGTCTGTAGTAATACCTAAGTCTTTGGATGTAGAAACACGTTTTAGGGAGCGATTAAGAACAGTATAATTAAATTCTTGGGTGAACCTTTTTAGGGAAATGGACATCACGCTACACTTGTCTGGGTTTAATTTAAGCTTCCATACATTGCACCAATTTGATGTCTGTTGTAGGGCTTCTTGTAGTTCATAACAATCGGAAGGCGTTTGAATGTTCTTGAAAAGTTTGCAGTCATCAGCGTAAAGTAGGGTGTGAGCTTGGGAAGGAGGCAGTAGGGAGGCAAGATCATCAATATATAAATTAAAAAGGTACGGACCAAGGACACTGCCTTGAGGGACCCCAGATGTCAGTGGAGACCAGGAAGAAGAGAAACCAGAAAGGATGACCCTTTGAGCTCGGTTGCTGAGGAAACTTGAAAGAAGATTTTTAAAATTACCAGAAATATTGAAACGTTCGCTAAGTTTATGAAGGAGGAGGCTATGGTTGATGGAGTCAAAAGCTTTAGAAAAGTCTAGGAAAATGGTATCTAACTGTGTTTTGTTATTCAAGGAATTTACGGCATTATGCTGAAAAATAGCTAAGTTGGTCATGCACGAACGACCCGGAAGAAATCCATGTTGATTTTCAGAGAGGTGAGGGGATGTGAAGTAATAGAGTCGGTTGAGGATTATTCTCTCACACACAGAAGAGAGGACTGGAAGTAAGGATATGGGTCGATAGTTTGATGCTAGGTTTTTTGGGCCAGATTTATGAACGGGGATAACATTAGCAGTTTTCCATAAAGATGGAAAGGTACCCAGGGAAAAACAGCGGTTTAAGAGTAAGCTTAAAGGTATTGACAGGGATTCAGCACAATTGCGAATGAATATTGGACTCAGGCCATCAGGGCCTGCGGAGCGTTGAAGGGGAATTTTCCGTAGATAATTAAGAACTTCCAGAGGGTCGGTTTGGATTTCAGAAAGGCAGTTATTAGTAACGGGTGGCAGAAAGTGATCTTTGGTGATGGATGGAGTAGAGAGGGGCGTCATACATTCAGTGAAGAATTTGAGAAAGAGGCTCGTCCTGTTTTCTCCAACGGCATTGCAATTGGCATACGAAACAATTTCTGGTATTCTGGGTTTAGAGCGGCGACGATTAACAAAGGACCAAAATTTTCTGGGGTTAGTGGAAATGGTAGAGGAGACGCTCTGGGTGAACTCAGTGTAATCACGATGGATAAGAAATTTCGAGTAGCGACGCAAATCTTTGAAAGTGCGAAGGGTGTGCTCGTTTGGACAGGACTTATAAAGGTACCAGGCGCGGTTCTTGTTTCCAAGAATGCGCAAAGTCTCAGGCTTGAACCAGGATGGAAATTTTCTCGTTTTGTGCTTTACCTTAGGTACCCAGTCCTTTATGATACTTTCAAGGACACTGTAGAGGTGGTCGACCGCTTCCTCAGGGGATAATGACGATAGAACGCCCCAGGGGATGAGGTCGAGGCAGCGGTTGACGTCCTCCCAGCAAACCTTAGACCAGGCAAGGAGGGGAAACAAAGGGGCATTGGAATGTCTACGGGTTGTGCGGGAGCGGCTGAAACGATACTCGGCGTCCAAAGATTCATGGTCCGACACAAAAATATTACGCCCCGGTGTGATATCTTCAGGAGGAAAGGACGAGAGAACGAAGTCCAGAGTTGCCAGATCTCGAGTATGGTGAAGATTATGCTGGGATAGTTGAAGACCGTCGATGAAGTGATCAATAAAAAAATGATCATGGACGTTCTGAGGATGGCCAGAATTTGGGGAATCCCAACGGATCGACAGATTAAAATCTCCTAGGAGAATAACATCACCAAGTTTCATGGCACATAGAATTGAGTCTAAACAGTTTTCTAAAATTTGTATGTCACTTGCAGGGGGGCGGTAAAAACATCCGATAAACGTTTTTCTTGAATTACAATGCTTGCGGGAAGAGGGAGAAACTTCACACCACACAATTTCACATTCCGTCTCCAGGTCCTTGCGACGCTTAGAACAAATATTTGAGTTTATGGCAAGAAGCACACCACCGCCTCTGGAGGTTCTATCTCTGCGGTAAATTCTATGAGTGTCGGAGAAAGACAACTCACTGTCACTAACAGTAGGAGATAGCCATGTTTCTGTAAAAGCAATAGCATCAAAACGGGACAGTTCATGAGCATGAGAGTCACATGTTGAGAGTTTATTTTTTATGCTTCTAACATTTTGATAGTACACACGAAAATGATCACGTGGGGGAGGGCCAGGGTTAATGTTCACATCACCTGACAGAAGCACAATTAGTAAAAGAATCACTCCGCGTAGCGGGTACGGGTGGGAGGGAGTTGTCGGGAACGGACCCCGCGAACGCCGGCATGGGGAAGAAAGGGCGTCGGGGAACACTGCAAAACCACTCGAGTGGAAGGCCGGAAAATAAAACTTTCTGTAACTAAAGACATCTTGAGGCACCGACGGTACTGCTGAGGGATAGGCTTCTGGTAACAACCGTGCACACACACACAAGGAAAAATTCACTAACAGAATGAAACTGATCGCTGAAACACAGTATAAGTCAGGAGCGATTGGAGTGCGTGTGATGCACTTCGGCGCCATCTTCACCACCCACGATTGGTGAAAATACATTCTGACATCGAATACACCCATGCCATCTTAGGTTAATAAAAAACAATTGTTAGCTCTAACAATTCTGAGGGGTAGGGACACAGTCAGAAGTATCTTTTTGGGGGTTCAACTGTATAAGATGATAGGCACAAGCAGTCTACCTCTACCTCCCTTTAGCGGACATTTTATCATATGAATATTATTAATCTTCCTATATCTTAAATATTGATATTTTGACATTTTAAAATAAAATATTATTTTTTACCGGAATTTTATTTTTAAATTTAAGGAAAGTCTTAGTATAGTTCTTTTAAAAAAATTTATTTTAAATTTGAAGATGATCATAGTGCAAGAAGATTCATTATAATCAATACATATGAGCTTCAAATGCCTTGAAGGAATAAAATTTTATCTCACTGAACAACTTATATGTTGCATATATAATTTATCATGTCCAAAAAATAGGTGTCATTTTAATATTCGGTTGTAGGAAAGAACAAAAAGATAAGCTATTCAAACAGAGAGAAAGTCTGTTTATTGACAGTTACAAAGAAATTTTAAGTCTGCATGATTTTTTATTAAGTTCGTCACAACTTTTTAGTTCCCCTGGGGGGTTGAACTCCCAACCCTACACCATCCCCTCCTTACTGCGCTCTTGTTGAGGGGTGCCATAGTTCATGAAAGGTTTCTAAAAAGTTTGTCATTGAGTTAATTTGGGAAAACAAGTTTTGAAGGGCACGAATGAATGTTTTGAGATAGTGTTATGCAATTGTGGTTTGTGCCTTGTTGGCCCTTAAAAGGTTGTTGAGAGTTGTTATTTGCAGTGATATTTTCATGGTAAATGTTGGTAGTTTGCATTATTTTTTCCCTTTTATTACGTATTACAATTAGTTTTCACTGAACAGAGAAATGCCTTATTTCTCTGGTAAGACATATATGGAGTATGCTTCTTAGGTATAAAGTTAAAGAAGAGTATGGTCACACAAAAGTAGGACTATGAGAGCTAAATGCTGTTTGGTAGATATATATAGGTTTAAGGTACACCAACAACCTAGGCCATTTGCTCTGGTAGGAGACCATTATTATCTCTATGTCCTCAATAAAACTTTTTGTCTTTATGTAATGTTTTGGATTCAGATGATGATATTGTATATATGAACACAAAAATATTTAGCATAGTGGTATTCATCAAAATTTTTATTAAATATCTGAAAAGTGTATATGTAAATATGGTCTCTTTTCTGTTCACTAATACTGAAATGACCCTTTTCATTAGGAAATGTATAGAGACAAATTTTCAATGGTAAAGTACATTGTTTCCAATGAGGTCATTCAGGTCTTGAGAATTTGTTGTGATTTAATCTAATTTCTATGCCATGTTCTAGAGGAAAGTTGCCTCTGTTTCATGGGTAGAAATATTGAAACAAACTTAATGCAGTCAATTACGTAATGACGTCTTTTTCAGCATATCCATACTTTTAAATGGAACTCTGATTATCTGGGGGGCAGAACCTGAAGATGAAGGTGTGTATGCTTGTGGAGCTTTATGGAATGATGCTGTTCGCCGTCAGCAACAACGCACCATGTATTCAGCCCACCTTCGTCTTGCATGTAAGATCCTGCATTCTATTTTCCTTCATGGTTTCTTGCACTGACACTTCAATGCTATATGTATTATATCTCAAGGAGCTATTTTTATGTGAAAAGTGAGATTGTTTGCTATTAATTGAAATTATTTGTTAAATTTATTCTCTGAGAGCACAAAGAAATACTAAAAACTAATTAGGAATCATATATTGAGGTATTTATTCTTGGATTGGTTTTATTGGTGGTATACATCTAGATCCTAGCTAGGATGTGTGATGTATGATACTTCGAATTCGAATTCTGGATAATAATAATAATAATAATAATCTTATACTACTGGTAATTTTTTGTCTCTAATATGTTAAATAGTCTCATTTTCTCAGCTTTATAATTGCTTGTCATTTGAAGGGGCACTTTGATGATATAATTGACTTTAAAAATAAGCTCATGTAGAATGATTTATAGCTGGGGTATCTAAGGAAGTGGGTCATTTTAGTGGCAAGCATTGTCTTGGACAACCCCTTTCAAGATATCCATTTGCTTTTTAACATGAGCGCTTAAGTTTTATGAATAATAATATCAAATTTATTCTTTTCAAGAAGACAGGTAGCAATTACATAATGGAAAATGAAGAATGAAAATGAAACAATCATGCATTTTTTTTTAATTTCAAATATAAATAAAGTATTCATAACAATAATAACTTATTTGTCTGCCAGACACTATGGACAGCATTAAAAATACATATGGCAGGTGTATAGGACACGTCAAATGGAAAAGGCTTTTATATTAATAAGTAATACAAAATATAGATACATAAAAGTTGTAGGCATACACTTAAGTTTTAGGTAAATATTCATTCACACTATAATAGCACTTATCAACCAGATATGCATATGGCAATTTCTTAAACAGATGAATTCTTTGTTCATTTTTGAAATACATAATATGGTAGGTTGTTGAACAAATTTGTACACATTGATATTGGCCCTCTGGCTACCATAGATACGTTTGTTGACATCACATGTATATCTTCACAGCTTCTGGTATTGTAATAATGATAACTATGTACCAATCAGTGTAAAGACAATCTTGTTTTTCATTACATAAACTTCTGCATGATAAATGTGTACACAAGGTAATGTTAATATTCCTAGGTATTTATAGAGAGGTTGACGATTTGCACAATAATGATGCTTACACAAGATTATTATTATTTTTCTGAATTAAAAATATGTACTTGGTTTAATGAGGATGATGATCCCCATATTACAGTTGCTTACGAAATTAATGAGTGAAACAGGCCGTAGTATAACGTTTTCCAGACATAATAATAATAATAATAATAGGGGTCAAAAACGGACCTGGGGTCAAAAACGGACCACCAGCCTCCTCGTGGCGTCCCCGGTAACGGCTTCGGCCGGCTAATGGTGGCCGTCTGCTTGTGGGGTTAACCTCCCCACTCGCGGAAATATTGGGTTCCTAAGAAATCCAGTGACGCCACCCACAACCGGCCCTTCTCGGATGAGGGCCCTAGCAAAGTTGGGTGTGGCAAACCTATGCCATCAAAAAAGGGAGCTCGCATGGAGTGGACGGAGACCCTGAGGGGAGACCTTCTCGCTTGCCATGCTGCCAGTGAGCCAAGTCGCAGGGGATACATGGCGAGGATGCACTCTTTGTGGTGTGAGATGCATCCTGAACATAACCATCTGTCGCAGCAGAATCTGCGCAACTACGCCAATCACCTGCGCAAGAAAACGACACCCCAACCGCAAGATCAGAGTAGCACACCACCGGCCAAGGCTCCATCTCCTACCAAGGCAGATGTACCTCCTACTGCCGGTGCTCCCGCCGAACTTTCGGCGAAGGGAGACGAACCGAAGGCCGATTCTGATCTGCTTCAGCGGTTGGAAAACACGATAAGCTACGATGAGACGACTACCAGGCAGAGAAATATTCATCATAAAATTTCTCTGCGGGACAAACAGCTGTCCCAGTTGAATGGCATCGTAGATATGATCCTGACCGAAACGAGTAGCCTCTGGGAAATAGACTGCGTGGTATATGCTGCCGCCACACTGTTGGCATCTCCCCGAGTGCCTGCCACTTGGGAGACTAAAGCAGCAAACAGGCTTAAACAGCTTAATGCCAAAATCACGCTGGCAAGACAACAGGTGTCGAGATTTCAGTGTGTGATGGATTACCTTTCCTCCGGTCGGGCCTTTACGCCGAAGGTCAAGCGCATTGCGCGTGCAATCCGGAGAGATAATAATATAATTTTATTTCTGTTGGTTACATTATGCAGCATAGAAATCGTCAGGTATACATACATACATAAATATATACAAGGCATAAAATAGAGGGTCACATTTTACAACAATCACAGTCATTATCAAAATATTCTGCTAAGGTGTAGTATGCTTTCTTAATTAGGAGCTCCTTTAGACATTTTTTAAAATTGGATATGGATGTAATGGATTTTATGTTCGGTGGTAAGCTATTGTAGATGACTGAAGCTGAGTGAAGTGGACCGTGCTGAGATGAGGACAGAGAATAATGGGGCAGGTGGATGTTATTATGATTACGAGTGTGGTAGGAGTGTACTTTGTGGTGAGCTGGGAAATCTTCTGGGTTTTGCTTTACAAATAGGGCACAGTTTAGAATGTAGAGGGATGGAACAGTAAGAATTGACAGTTTTTTGAATAGGGGTCTGCCAGGGGTACGTGAGGGAAGGCGAAACATAGCTTTTAGGGCTTGCTTTTGGAGAGAGAAGATCTTTCTGGAGAGAGAGTCATTTCCCCAGAATAATATCCCATAGTTGATGTGGGATTGGATTTTACCATGAAAAAGTAATTTCAAGGTGTCTAAGGTGACGATTGGAGCTAATCTTCTAATGAGGAAGATGCCAACTGTTATTTTTTTGGTAACATTATTTACATGGTGAGACCAATCCAGGTTTTCATTAATTGTTAACCCAAGAAACTTAATGGCTTGGGAACGAAGGATGGGGTTATCACTTACTCGGAGTAGGAGGCTAGAAGAGGGAGGACTTCTTTTGTGATGAAACTGAAGATGAAAGGATTTCGTGGAATTTATGGTGAGACCATTGGATCTGCACCACTCGTTCATATCAGAGACAGCGGTTCTGCAGAGGTATCCAAGTTCAGTGGAGTTTTTTGATTGTAGCAGACATGACGTATCATCAGCATATTGGAGGAGTTTCCCAAGAGTAATTGAATTGGGAAGGTCATTTACAAATATTAGGAAGAACAGGGGTCCAAGTATTGAGCCTTGAGGCACACCTTGATGAACTTCTAGTGGCTCTGACAGGGTAATTTTGGGACCTTTCGCAGTTTGATAGTTAAATTTGACTTGCTGCTGCCGGTTAGTAAGGAAGGATTTTATCCAGAGGAAGGCATTACCATTGATACCCAGCCTCGAGAGTTTAAAGTACAAAATTTCATGATCAATACTGTCAAAGGCTTTGCTAAGATCATAAAATATGCCAACAGTGGAATTTCTATTATCTAGAGCCTTATGGATATAGTTTAATAGTTGGAATATGGCAGTGGTTGTTGATTTTTTGTTTCGGAAGCCATGTTGACTTTCATGAAGCAATTTTTGTTGTTCCAAAAAACTTACAAGACGATTATAGAAGATTTTTTCAAAAATTTTTGAGAAGCATGGGAGAATGGATATAGGCCGATAGTTGTATGGATCTGACCGGGAGCCCTTTTTGTAAATAGGGGTAACGTGGGCTAACTTAAGATAGTTGAGAAAATATCCATTGTCAAAAGTGGAATTAATGATGTCTGCCAAGGGATGGCATATGAATTTGTTAGCTGCTTTGATGATTGGAATGGGGATTTCATCAAAACCTGAGGACCATTTATTTGGAAAGGATTCTATGACTTTTTGAACCTCTCTGGGACAAGTGGGATAAAGAAAAAAGGACCTAAAGGATGGAGAGCTTTTGGTGAGTAATGGGTATGGGGGAGGGGAGTCAGTGGTTTTTCTGCTGAAAGTTGAGTTGAAATTGGTAGCAATTATTACAGGATCTGTAGTTAGGGTACCATTGAAATTGAATTTATCATGCATAGCATTATGTTGACCTGATTTGGTGTTGCACTTAATAACATCCCATGCTGATTTTATGGGATTGGTCGAGGAAGTGATGTACATCTCATTGTTGATTTTGCGGTGTGTCCTCACTCGCTCTTTAAAGACCTTAAGAGATTGTTTGTAAGAGGCCATTAGGCAATTATCAACATATTTAGCTTGCTGATGAAGCTCTCGTAGGCGTCGACTCTCAACTACTAGGTCATGGGAGTAGAGCTTTCTTTTGGAGTCTTTCGGTCTACATCTGAGGTATTTCTTGGGGAAAGCTGCATTGAAATACATGGTGAAGGTATCAATGAATTTTTTAAATTTGTCTTTTGCATGTCCTGCTTCATAAATATCATCCCAGGTTTCAAGAGCTATTGAATTTACAAGGTTAATGATTGATTCATAATCAAAAGTTCTCTTATGGATAAGATGAGGGATTTTGTAACACATATATTCTGACTGTGTATTTTAACACAGATACATATATATCTGGTAGTAAATTACATTGATATTTTTACATGCCTGGGTGATATGTTCATTCCACTTAAATGAGGATCAACATATAACCCCAAAATTTTAAATTTCCTTTCACCATAAGATAACATATCTCTCTTTGAATTCGAAATCATCAGTTACACCTTGTATTTGTGCTAATATTTCTTTCTGGACCACATGTGCCTGTGAGCCACCTGTTGGACACCCTTGATTTATAGCTCCTTCAGATGGTTTTCATTTATTTTTCATTTTTTCTGATTATCCTTTCAGTTATTGATGAGTTGGGCCCTCAATCTTTGGAAATCTATCCAGAAGTGGATGAAGAGAAAGATGTATCAGAGAAGGGCGTGATTGTTGTTCCAGAGGGGAAAGAGCTTGAAATTGAGTGCGTACCTCCTCCAGGAAGACCAACTCCTTCTGTCCATTGGCTTCCACACCATGGAAGGAATTCCCTTGAGTCACAGCTAGTTATATCCTTTGCTTCTCACACAAGGCATCAAGGGGAGTATACCTGTGTTGCCAAAAATACAGGAGGATCAACACGTATCTCAGTCAAAGTTGTAGTATCTGGTGAGTAACTTTATATTTGAAATCTTACATTCTTCAAAATAATCCTTTTCGGGAAATTGAACTATTACAACATGTGGTCAAAAATTGACTAGAATTTAGTAGTCATTATGTCATGAAAATGAAAGGTATCACAATGAAGTAGTTTAAAAATATAATAATGCATCTATTAATACGTATATCTGTTGGATGTATTGTTAGCAATTTCCTGGTGTGTGGCTGACTAATGCCCAAGGACATATATTGCTATCTTTTGCATGCAAAGTAACTATTGAAGGCCCTCACATACAGAATATCTCTTAACACTTTCACTGCGGAGCTGTTTAAAGCCCTACCCCTCACAGCGCGGCGTGACCCACCCGTGGGTCACACTCATCCTTTTGCATGGGCGGTGTGACCCACCGGTGGGTCACAGTCCTTCCGAGATTCTGGCCGCTGCCGAGGGATGGTGGTTGAAGTGGCAACACTCAGCTTTTACCTGAGATTAGAGGAAGGCTGGGCGAGGCAGCTCCCAGCCTCGCCCCCAGCCCACCCCTCCCCCGGCCACATGGGGCATGCTATCAGCTAGACCCTGGCGTGGGATGGGGGAAGAGAGGGCCAACAGTACAATGCATGTGGTAAAGATTTGCTGACGTTCGGAAAACCCAGGAGACTCCCACCCGCCTCTATTTATTGCCCCTGCCCTTGTTCGCGCCCGTCTGTGAGACGTAGATGCCCGTCCGTGCGTACCGATTCCCCAGCCTTGCTCACACTATGAGAAAAGGGAAGGAGGATCCTTTGGAAAGAGTACATAGTGGTTTGTCTCACTCAGAAAAAAGTAGTGTCTGCATTTCGGAAGACGTTCACCCGGCAAGGGCACGGTCACTCATCCACCACTGAGGGATTGGCTCAAGAACACTACACGACCCTTTCCCAATTGTCCTTCCGTAGAGGGTGGGGGGGGGAAGGGAAGAGAGAGAGTCAATCTCTCACACAGCCGGGCGAGTGCAGTTCGGACTGTTTAGTTTACGAGCCACTGACGGACAGCCAAGAGGTTGAGGAGAAAAAACTTTCCTAAACATTTTCAATATCTTTAATAAGTTGATATGTTTTACTATATCGAGTATTGTTCATCCTTATGTATAAAAATCGCATAAACTTCAAAAAAAAACAAAAAGAAAACAAAAAATAAACATATTTTGGATATAATACGCTAATATGTAAATTTGTTCGTGACCCACCGGTGGGCCACACCGCTTACGGTGAAAAAAGTTTCAGGAGGGGCGGCGTGACCCACCGGTGGGTCACACTAACAAGTGTAAGTGTCACATAGTAGTCTATTATTTGAACTGTGACTAACCTATGGGTGAAGTCCCTTGAGAAGTTCTCGATTCCTACTCTCACAATACTCCTCGCAAGTTACGACAATTCAAAGAATTTTATGGCTGCGGCGCTAGTCGCATCTGTGTGACCCACCAGTGGGTCACACTGCAGTGAACGTGTTAAGGGATGTCAACTGTTTTGCTTCATTTGAACTCATGCATTGCTTCTGAGTTTTGAGGTGAACCCTCAACTACCAACAAGGTGTAATAATTTTTCTAACATAACGTTGGTTCATATTAGAAAGGAAGAAGCAGGAACTTGGTGATTTTACTGTATGCATACATCACTCTAGATCAGAACCACCAAGTCACTGTTTTTTATTCTTTCCCAGCTACGTACATTGTACTTGTGGAAATGTGGCTTCAAATATAAACTGATCACATACAGTGGTAAAGCTCTGATTGTCTGTGAGTAAATAAAATGGCTTCAATCACTGCAAAAATCAGTATTATATATTCATATCAGTATCCTGAAGTAAACAGTTAACGGCTACACTTATGCACAGAATATGTCAAACCTTACTAAATGTCACAGTTCTTCACAAGTTTCTAATTAGAATGATATGAATTCTCTGTATTTAAAGGAAAAACATATTTCAAGCTCAGGCATAGATTTATGATCAACCATAATGCTATGAGATGGAAAGATAATGGGAATTATTGCAATAATATTCAAACAATAAAATGAGAATTTTTTGTCACCTTATGTGATAAAAAATGCATATGTTCCTCCCTTGGTTTAAATCAGGCAAGATGATTTTCTGTTACTCACTTTTATTGTGTCACTAGGTACTTACTTTGCAGGACTTAGAAAGATTAGAAAAATCTGTACTGTGAATAAATATGTGACTCGATTAGTATCAAGGGATTTGATTTTGCGGTGCTTGCTGAGCGATGATATCTTTTTGCTGGATTTTTTTGTTTTCACCTGACAGTTCCATCAATTTGCAACTCAGCTGTCAGATGACAGGTTATGCACCAGTGGATTTTGAAAATATTTTGTTTTCATGATGGTTTGAATAACCTGCAATTTTTTTGTTTTTTGGACATTGTGCTGCATAAAAAAATTAACTTTTATAGTTCTTCATATAATGTCCAAAGAAGATTAATGGTGGTTGTAACTCCATGAAAATTACTTTTTACTTGCACTGTAGCTTGAAATTCATTTATATCTTTGTTTCTAGTCCTTCCAAAGATTGATATTGGGCCACCTGACTTGGCAGTGGAAGAGGGCCAATGGGCAATGCTGCCTTGCAGCTTCAAAGGGTCTCCCTACCCAGCCACAAAAGTGAGGTGGCTGAAGGAAGGAACACCTGTAGCTGTGACAGGAAGCCACCCAATTTCAACTGCCTCTGGAGCAATGGGCGTTCCGTCATCACCCACTCCTCGAGTTAGAGCTCATCCTAACAATGGGTCGCTAACGTTCTCACCCTCTCATCCAGGAGATACTGGTCACTACCAGTGTTCTGTAGAGGCACATGGATACTCTCCAATCTTATCATCAGTTGCAAAATTTGTGGTGAAAGGTCTGTATGAAATGAATTTTTATCATGCTTAAATCTTGCATTTTGTCATAATTTTTTCAGGTTCCAAATCTGTCAAATGTTTTTAGTCCTATTATGAACTTTAACCAAATTTTTAGCTAAAGTGAGCACCAAATCTATTTTATTGGTAACATAGAATGGTTTTGCTCAGAAAGTCAAGAAGTGGAGTGCAACTAAGTGTATATCTGACTCTTTAAGTGATTTTTCCTGGGCCATTTTAGCCAATTAATAGAGATTTGCTTTCATTACTATAGGTATCTCCATTCTATTTTTTATTTCTTTGGATACATTTAGTGAATTTTTGATGAAAACTTATAAATATTAAATGCATCAAATTTTCTTATTGTTTTTCTGGTGCAAACTATAGACTGTATGGTGACAGAGGTATGATTTTCAACTGAGGGAATTTTCATAAAAAATGGGGAAATATCATATTCAAGTTTTTATTCCCAGATTGTTCTTACTTGTCCATTCCATTCCATGCTGAGTGAATGGTGATGTATCAATTATAGTAATTTTAAAACTTTTTCAGAGCGACTAAAATTTCTACCTCGACCAGTAAACAAACGCTTGGAGCTTGGGTCTCTGGGAAAATTATATTGCAAGGCCCAAGGTGCCACACCTCCTCGTGTCCGATGGATGAAAGCAGGGGCTCCCATGCTTGAATTTCCAGCTCATGTTCGTGATAACAATGGTATACTTGTCCTAGATAAGGTGCAGAGAAGTGATGCAGGACAATACACTTGTGTTGCCACTAATGGACAAGGCATAATCAATGCCACCATTGAGGTGGAGGTCATAGGTAGGTTGAGAGATCTGTGTACATATATTAGATTCATATTTTATAGCATAACTTAAGAGTGAGGCCATACTGAATTAGAAAAACTTTTATATAAAAGACCTTAATTTATTATAAATTCTAAACAATTTAGCCCCCTGTAAATAAAATCTTGGCAGAGCCTTGTAATAAGCTTAAACATGGTATTACTTATTGTTCCATAATACGGACTATTGTTTTATACTCACTGTCCTCTGTTTTAGCATCTGCCAATAGTAATTGGTTACATGACCCCCTTAATATAGAATGAAACCATTGCTCATTCATTCTCATTTATATTATTTCAGTTACCCCTAAGTTTACCATAGTACCACAAAATCCTACTGAAGCTTATGAAGGATATCCTGTGATGATGAATTGCAAGGCAGAAGGTGATCCTCCTCCAACTATACAGTGGGACAAGAATAGTGTTCTCAATGGATTTGATCAGAAAAGGTACTTTAGTGGCAGTATTTCACTTACCTTTGATCACTTGTAATGTAAAATCCTCATATCCACATACAGTTCTTTAATTGAAGTCATGACTCAAAATAATCCTTCTTGGGAAATTTAAATTATGAGAGATAAATGGTGGAAATTGACCAGAATCAGAAAGTTATGATTCAAATGAAGGGTACGTATTACAAAGGAGTGAATTAAAAATAAAATATTTATTAATATATCTGCAACATGCATTATTATAACCCCTCATTTCCACAATCTCGGCATTGCAGTTTTTTTCCTCAGTTCAGTTGGCTTGGTAATAGCAAGTAGAAAAATCTTAAAATTGACCTGAATTTCAAAAATGGATTGTTCGGCTCGCAGATATCCTTCTTTCATGTTTTCGCTATCATTTTAAAAAATGAAAGCCTTTCTAGAAACATGCTGCTCGTAGGAGCACAATTAACAACTCACGTTTCTACACTGATTTATAAATTGATTAATGAATTACAATAATTTTATCACTCTCCTGAGGCAATTTAAAAGTGAGCAATACACCGTAATGCAAGTAGGCACATAATTAAGAATCATGATTTATAAGTCCCTTGTCTACCAATCCTTCAGGTTCTATTCTTTTCCTATATTTTGCAATTTTTTATTACTCTTCTTCCCAATGCCTGCTTGAAAAGCCAAGTTTTTCTGAGTCCAATATCGGCAATGATTGGAGAATCTTTCTTAACCATTCATCAGGGAAAAGAAGTAAATACTGAAAACAAGTAAACTTGCAAAAGAGAAGATTTCACCAGCAAAACATTTTTAGGGAGCTTTATGAGATAGATAACTTTTTGTTGGTATAAGTAATGTCAATAATACTAAGTCATCATAATTAGAGATTCATTGGAATCTTACTTTTTTAATTGAGTGGTAAGAAAATGAAATATAATGGCTAAATCAATGGAAATTGGATGAAAATAACTTCATGATAAATTTCTTACAATGGAATCAACACATTCTTATTGAACTGTATCTCATCAAATTTCATCATTTCATAAGAAAATAATTAGTACTGATGAAAAGGGCTATGTGATTCGGTGAGCTTAACAATAACAAATGAAGATTAATATCCACAAAGCCGTAACCATAAGGGGGCAAAGGAATAAAAAGGGGGGAAGAGGGGGAAGGAAGTAGTATATACAAAGTAAGAGAGCTCTCAATCACACGTACAAAATCAAGCATACGGAGAAACTTAAGTGGCTGTAAATGACACATTTGCACACTCGCTCACATGTTAAAAACAACCGTCACACTCAAAATTAAGGGAATCAAGGTAAAAATAAAACAAACAGTGACTCACACAATCACTCACTCACTCAGGTTTTCATACAAAATACAGTCACCTTCGTGAGTTCAATCAAACACACAAGCAGGGTTTACGAGGATTTTTCCAACGCCAGTGACCCATCATACACGCAAGAAAAATGAATAAAAGTGGGGGATAGTAAATAACTAAAGTAAATAAATAAAATTGATAATAACTTTCAAACACTCATTCACGTGGGTTTGCATACAATACACATTCACCCTCATGATTCTCATTCACATGCACACATAGATGCAGGGTTCAGGGACTTCTCCTCAATCATGCACTCGGGTTTGTACATTCACAAAGTACAGCCACTCTCGTGAATCACATTCACACACACAATCAGGGTTTACGAGGAATCTCCTTCACCAGTGACCCGTCACACTCACAGGGAAAGGAGTAAGGATGGGGAAAGGATGCCAAACGTCAAAAACTGACACCGGGTGTTTCGCCCACCAAGCAGGCCTCAACAGAGGAGAATGTCAATGGGGGGAGGTGGCACTTGGTTACTTAGTGCACAATGAGAAATTAAGCAGGAGGAAATTGGCCCTTGGTCGCCATTAATGGTGTTGCTGCAACTCGTCTGTATAAAATCATATCTTATTAATAGGACACAATGTGTAGAAATGAGATTTGAAGGTACCGTATGCAAATCAAATCAAAGAAAGATAGCAACTGGTGTCCCTCAAGGTAGCATTTTGGGTCCTCTACTCTTTCTGTTATTTATAAATGACCTACCTTTAATCAGTAATAGCCCACATGTTAAAACAGTCCTCTTTGCAGATGACACAAATATCTTAATATCTGCGAAAAACATCAGAGAACTGCAATTTTATAGTCAAGATATATTAGATTTAGTCTGGAATTGGAGTCTTTCTAGTGAATTAAAGTTAAATAGTAATAAAACACAATTAATGTTATTCAATCAAAATTACAGCAACGAGTTTGGCACTTTAAGGCTGAACAACACGAAACTAAGTTTAACTAATAGCAATAGATTTTTAGGTCTACAAATAGAAAATACGGGAAATTGGTCTTTGCATGTCACAGTACTGTGTTCAATACTGTCACGAGTATTATTTAGTGTAAGGTTCTTAAAGGAATCCCTATCTCATGAGGCATTGATGACAATTTATCACTGTAATTTTTTGAGCAGAGTAACATATAGTATTGTATTCTGGGGATCAACTGTAACCTTGTTAGATAAAATATTCATCTTACAAAAAAAGATTATAAGATGTATAATGGGAAAGCCTAATATTTATTCTTGTAAACCTCTGTTTAAAGAACTAAAATTGTTAACAGTACCCTGTATATATATATATATATATACCAATTGTGTTTATTGATAAAAAAGAACATTCACAATTTACCTGTAAATAGTGATGTTCATGAGCACTTAACCAGGTCTCATTACCATGTTCATTTAACACTTCATAAAAAACGACTGACTTCAAAAAGTCCTATGGTTATAGGATCAAAAATGTTTAACTGTCTGCCTACAAATGTAAATACCATAGATTCAATGAGAGAATACAAAACTACTTTAAAGAACTTTTTAATTAACAAGTGCTTCTATAATGTTAAAGAATTTTTCAATGATAAATGAATTGTTTATATATATTATATTTTGACGTGTCTTATATCTATGCTGTGTAAACACATATGATCTTTAGACAAATAAAAATTATTATTATTATTATTATAAATACTTTTTTATGAGTCTAACAAATGGTCTGGGATGTTTCAAGAGTTTTACATTGTCAACAGTGATGCCATGTGCTTCTGAATGCATATTTTGGGCTACTGATGATTGTTGGAAATGTCCTAGCCTAAGGCCGGGATTACGATAAACGTTTTCTGACATGACGGAAACGGGCGGTGGCGGTGAACGGCAACGTAGCAGCTCAATTGTTGGTGGTGTATCACGATCGACGGTATATAGGAAACACTGCCGTTTTACAATATGGCGGCGAGGCGAACAGTCACCTCTTGGGTTCCAATTGGTGTAAAACCGCAAGTTTTTACCATTTTCCAAAACTTTTCAAGCGTGAGTGAAGTGTGAACATAGCAGATTGTGTTGTGAAAATTTCATCGAAAAAGGACAATTTTCAGTGGTCACCCTCATCAGAACATTTACCCTCCTCCCCCCCCCCCCCACTTGATTTTCAAATCACTCGTGATTGGTTGACAGAAATCAACGTGACAAGCTTTGCTCAACGTACGTCGGCTGCACGTCAACGTCCGTCCATCGTGCTTAGCTTCATTGCGTTCCCATTCTCCTAACTTCAACAATGCCGCCGTCCGTTTCCGTCACATCAGAAAACGTTCATAGTAATCCCGACCTAAAGCAGACTGCATGCTTCTTGAATCTAATGTTGAGGTTCCTGCTGGTTTGGCCAGTATAAGATGCACTGCATTCCGGGCAAGAGATTTGGTATATACCTGACTTGTGAAGGGGTTCTATGGGATCTTTGGGGTTATGAAGGTTATGTTCAAGTTTATTGGTGGACACAAATGTGGGTTTGAAATTGTTTTTTTGAAAATATATCCAAGGCCTTTCGTTAATTTGAGATGAAAAGGGAGTTTTACATATTACTCATCTTTAGAAGGGATGAGAGTGGTGTTTTCTCTAAGTAGTCTTCTTTTCTTTTGTCTACTGAGGATTCTTTCTATTAGTTCTTCAGTGTAGCCATTGTATGTAGCAATCTTTTTAATGTAATTTAGTACTTTATGAAATTCTGAACTGTGCATGGGGATATTCAGAAGTGTGTTGATTAGGGAATGGAATGCAGCGTGTTTGTGAGCGTGGTGGTCAAAGGAGGAACTATGAATACAGTTGTTTGTGTGTGTTGGCTTCCTGTAAATGTCAAATGCAATTTCATTGTTGGACCGTTTGATTATGAGGTCAAGGAAGGGGAGGGATTTATTACTCTCAACTTCGCAGGTGAAGTTGATGGAGGGTTAATGGCGGTTTAGATCCTGGAGGAAACTGTTGATAGAACAAGACTTAGTGTCGAAGATAGCAAATATGTCGTCAACATCTGTACCAGGTTTTGGGGAAATATTGGAATTTTTCCTGGCACTGTAGTTCGAAATTAGTCATGAAAAAGTCAGCCAGGAAGGGTGGAAGGAGATTTCCCATTGTTGTGCCAAAATCTTGCTTGTAAAAGGAGTTATTAAAACAAATAGTTATGGTTCATGACAAGGGTTGATAATAGAATGTATTATTTGGTGATATCTTGTGGAATATTATTGGAGAAGAGCTAATGTTGTAGAAAATTCAAGGTTTCTGGGATGGGAACGTTGGGGAAAAGTGATTCGACATCAAAGGAAAACAGCACATCCGAGTCTTGTAGGGTGATGTTTTTGATTTTGTTGATGAGGTCTGGAATTTTTGAGGCTGGAATCCTTGTGAAAGGGCAGTTTGGAGAATTCTTGGCTCAACCAAGAAGATAACTGGTACGTTGGAGAGTTTAGGGCTGACATGATAGGTCGCATAGGACAATCTTTTTTGTGAATTTTGGGGAGGCTGTAAAGGTGAGGCAGATGAGGATTAGAACTGTTTAGTTTGAATTTAAGGGATTTTTTAATCAGATTTTTGCAGTTGGAAATAGCTGACTTGGTGTCCCGGACCATGTGGCTTAGAGGGCATTTTGAAATCTTTGTGTAGGGTCCACTTTTGATAAGGGCTGTCATTTTGTGGTAGTAAGTTAACAATATTTTGGAATTATGTATTAACCATAGTATTAATCAATCAATCATAATGTCACCATTGAATAAATCTTTCCATCTGATAAATGAGAAGGGACAAGGCCCATTTGTAATGCATAATCCTAGCCTCTACAGTCAGGTCAGTTTGCTGTGGATCCATATCATTCATGTCGTAGTAACATGTGAGTAAGATCCATAACTCCTAATGTCATATAACACTATCACAAAAGTGTTCTTGGGTTCTGTTGTGAAGGCTCTTGTCAAAGGTCTTAGAACCACAAGACATGCCCTGTCTAGAAACTTTTGGTGAGAAAAAAAGTTTGACAGGCACCTTTTTCCAAAAAAAATAGTAAAATGCTAATGCCTTGTATTTGTAAACATGCCACTTTTAATACTTATTTGTCCAATTACCCATGGTATATATCATTGGTGTTTTTAGGGATTAATGTGTATAACCTCAGTGAGCTTTGTTGGCTGATTGACGAGTGTTTAAAGGGCATCTGGTCACACAGTATTTTATTTAATGCCTGCTCTTGCTGCTGTGAACTGCTTTGCCATCTTTTTGACATTTTCCTGCCTTTTTTCAGATTCATCGTTTTAGAAAATGGTAGCCTGTATGTGAAAGAAGTACAACCTGGAGATGATGGAAAATATGGCTGCACTGCTGGAAACAGTGGAGGGTTCAGGAGGGAAGAGGTTACTCTTCTTGTCAGATGTAAGTTATGATGCATGTTAAATCAAACATCACTCACACTTTTCCGCAGAACAAAATCTATAACATTAGATCCACATAGAAAGAGATGATATTTATATAATGAAAGGAAGGGTCCAGAAGGAGGGCTGAGTTAAGGAAACAAAAGGGGAAATGTGGGAAAAGGAGTTAAATGGTGACACTGTTTTAAAGAAAGGAATGAATAAATGACGGGAAAACCTGGAAGAAGGAAACGGGTAAATAATGGGAAAAAGGTTTTTCTCATTATTTACCTGTTTCTTTCCAATGGAGTTACCCCTTAACTCCTCTTCCTACCCATCTACTTGTTTCCTAGAGTCACCCATCTATCTGGACCATTCCTCTCTTTATTTGAATGTGGTGTTTTCCTGTTGTTTTTTGTTAAAAGGTCTTTTTGGGAAGAAACATTTAAAAGGGGCGAAAGGGATTAGATTGTTCATGGAACCTTTGTCTGATCGGTAGTACATCCAACTCATATATGTAATATGCTATTTATGAATTCATTTTCTAGGATGGGTTACATGAGGCAGTTAAATGTGCTTGCTAGTGAAACATTAGTTGTCCATTAAAGTTTGCATCATGTAAGTCAGTAAATTTCATTGTGGAATATATTAATAAGTGCATTAAAATTGGCCCCTGATATGACCTAATGATTATTTGTACGATAGTAGTAGATTGAAGTTGAATACACATGTGAAATATGTCAAAATAGCAGATGTACTTCATGTCAAAATGCAATATTGAAAATAATGTCAATGTATTTCTCTGCAATACGTGGTAGTGATATAATAAATTATGCTTATGTGTATGGTTGTGGAAGATATTCATTAGTCATTTTTTAAAATCTGCCTTTAGCCTTTCTTCTGTTCTCTCTGCGTCGTTTGAGTTTAGCCATATAGTCTGCAAAAGTTTCAGGCTTTTGTTCACTGTGAATAGATTTTTGTGCACCCTTTGTTCTGTAAACAGTGCTGAAGTATGACGGTATATTAAGGTATTAGCATCTCCCCTGAGAGCACAAAGTTTCCAGTAGACCTAATGTAAACCTAATTTAAACGTCTACATCTGGTATTCAGCTAACCATAAGGTTTGCTGAATTCCAGATGTAGACATCTTATTTTGGTTTACATTACATCTAAATGTGGTCGAAAAAGGTGCAAATGTCCGCCATTCGTGGTCTACTGGTAACCATGCAAATTTTGCAGCAAACCTAATGTAGTCCTAATTTTAACATCTACTTCTGGTGCACACCAAACTGTAAGGTTGGCTCCATACCTTATGTAAACTTCTTATTTCGGTTTACATTACGTCTACATGTGGTCGATATAAGGTGCAAATGTCCGCCATTCGTGGTCTACTGGTAACCATTAATGTAGGTTTTCAGTATACTAGATTTAAACGTAAAATAGTTTTTGTAGTAGTGCGATAATCAACACAAAAATGTAACAAGGCAGTAAACTTTGGTTTTCCGTACAGAATATTTAATATACTAACTACGTTACGTACGTTTCTACAACACGTCATCGTCAGGTAACCTGATAATTACACTGCATAGTCAAAACTTATAGGTAGTTCAGTAACTATTCTGTGCACAAAAACAATTTATCTGTTTCATTTGGAAAAACAGCTTTGACAATTCCTGAAAAACACCAAATCCAACAGCTTCTACAGGAATTATGCCAGAAACCATCAACATATAACGAAAATATAATAATAAATACCTTTATTTACCGGAAGCCCAATGCAAATGAATAATACAAAATTTACACAACAGCATCTCAACACACAATCAATGGCACTTCCTCAGCATTTTCGAAGACACTGTCTATGGGTCATCAAAATTTTAAACAAAAAGAAAAAGTTCACTGATATCACATTATTTTGTTGCCAAACATGATTATTCACTCCACAATATATTGCATACCAAACAAAACGGAACCCCACTTGGCATAAATTAAATGAAAAAGGTCCAAAGACACCACTAAAGTACCATATCTGATAGCAGTAAAGTAACACACATTGAAACTTCAAGGATCCTTCGTTCAATGACATATTTTTTTACAACTTCGTAATGTTACTGGTAACTTCGGAAAACAAGTATTCTACGGTTGAGGAAATCTGTAAAGACAATAAAATGCAGATGCTACAGAAAGAAAAACGGATTTCTTAGCGGACATATTTCCATTGCTTAATATTTCAAAAATAGCACATACCAGTTCGATACAGCCTCAGTACACAAGTACCCTGTGGATGAACCAGAACCAAATTATTCTTTAGAATACGAGAATGCATAAGACAACTGTGTATTATGCAACTAGAGTGTGTAAAAAACACTGAGATGATAAATTTCAACTACACTCAAATAAGATTCGGCACATGTTTACGTGTGTTTATTGCGTTTCCATGTGCAGGCACGATTTCTAACAAAAGAAAACTTCTGATGCGTGCACAGCCAACTTGGCCACATGAGAGGAATTTCTACCGGATGATATTGTTTAAGCGCAGTAATTTTTTGTTTCAAATTTGGTCGACCATGTCCATCATTAGGGCTTTATTATCGTGTCTACATTAGGTGTATTCTTGGTCTACAACAAACTTCAATCAGTGAAGTTATCTGTAGATGTTAAATAGACAAAATGTAGACGTCTACAATTTTTAGTGTGCTCTCAGGTCAATTGGTCCACTCTTAATTTCCCTTTTCCAGCTGGAGAAGGAGAACGGGGAGAGATTGGTGATGAAGGCCTTGGTGATGGGTCTATGATGACAAAAACTGTTACCATAACCCTGAGTGCAGCAGCAGCCTACATGCTCCTGGTTGTTGGGCTGATGTTTTGGTGTCGGTACAGGAGACTCCGTAGAAAGCAGGCTTATGCCCAAGCTAATGGTGCTGCTGATGGCGATGGTGCTGGTGGGGGAGTTGATGGAGCAAGTGCCTTGTGTAAGTTTTTTTTATTTCTTAAAAGATTTAACTGACTTTGCTAATTGTAAATTAGGTTTCATAGTGTTACTTTTAACTTTTGACATTGGTCTCATTCAGAAGAGGCTCTGGGCAGGCCCGGTGACAGGAATTTTGGGCCCCTGGGCAACTGAGTGGTCCGGGCCCCCTAAGTCCCAGCAAACCCCCTTACTCAATTTAACCCTTTCGCACCGGAGTCCTACGCAGGAAAATGCTTTCCTTCTCACGGGTTCCTCTAGAATATTTTTCCACTCCCTGTACGGAGCTCTCTTGAAGCAAGGCTTCGAGCAGGTATGTCCTTCCCCCGCTTTGGGACCGGACACAGTGGGGTTCCCGACCCTTTCCTCGGCCACTGACCAGAGATTATCTTTTCTCTTTTCCAAATGAGAACCCACCGCGGCCTGTGTCCGCGGTCAACTATTTTTGAATTAGTGATTTTTGTTAAATAAATAATAGTAAGACTTTAAGTGGGGGTTAATGAGGAATATATTCCTGTTGTTATAAATACCATTTAGAGACTTTAAACGAAATTCTAATGTTAATATTAAGATATTTAGCACAATAGACATCATACCAATGGTTACAATAATAATTATATGTGTTGTTTCGCAATAGAAGACGTCCGCGCATAATCCAACCATACCCGTGTTTTATATAAAAGTACATGCACATTTTTTGGTGCTATACCTTCATCAGGAAACATTTTTATGTAAATATATTCGCAATTGAAGCGCGAGATAGATTTTTCCACCCAGCAATTATTTATTGAACCTCCCAATATTCCATCAAGCACGCATGCGGTTTTCTTCTAGTTTTAACATAAATGATTATAACATAATGATCACTCTTTGCCACATCACACAGAACAAATTTGAATGCTTTTCAGCTGAATGGCAGTCAGACAAAAAAGATTCAGTTACAAGAAACTATTGTTTATTGACTGCTAATGTTAGCATAAACCACACCCTTCAGCGATATTTTCAACCTATCATGTGGATATAATAGGTTTCGCGGTATGTCACGTGGTATTACCATTACAGTAGTTTTCCAATACATGTTCATAAACAAGTAAATCGGAGAGAAAAATATCGGTACTACCTTATCGTCAAATCATAAAAAACATACGCCTTAGTTACTCACATGCAATGAAAAATTCTACCAACTCGGTTTGAAGTCTCTTTGACAGGTGAACTCTGTTAATAATAACGTTAGAGTTCCGTTTAAAACTTCTAGAGATTCAAAAAAACATAAGGAATTGACTTCTGGAACTCAAAAATGCGAATTAGAAACAAATATTATTTTGGTTTTTCCACTGCATAAACAAAAAAGTGACCGCGAACAACTTCCGAGAGTGAGACTCGCGCTGCGAAGAAGGGTCGAGATAATCCCCGCCTCTAAGCCGAGGAAGGGTCTTCAGACCCGCGAGGAAGGGTCATTTATGACATCTTGGACCTTTTCTGCTTACCTGGCCCTAGCGACGTTTTAAGACGCCCTTCGTTCTCTTGCGTAGAAAAATCTGCGGCGTTTATACACGGCCTTCGTTCACAGGAGTAAAAATTCTGCGGCGTTTATAAACGGCGTTCGTAGCGAAAGGGTTAAACCAGATCTGTGAACTTTAAGGTTATTTTATAACCAAGGCTATTAATACCAACCTGATTATCAGCTTTTTCTGCAGAAGAAACTTGCACACTGTCATACATTATCTTTTGATTTACTATAAATTGTCCCTTTTTTAAATTAAACACATGTCAGTGGAATGGGATGGGGAAACAATTTCAGAATGAAAAATTTTTGACGGTGTAACACACTTCACACTTTCATTTTACAGTAATCAAAACTAGGACGTACTTGAACTTGAAAATTTTATAAAAAGTCACAGTAAAACGTACTTTTCTTTTTTTTTCAAAATTAGCATGTCCACAATTACTCCCATCTTTTCAGAGATACGAAGATAATTATATCACCACCAAATTAAAATGAATGCAGAGTAATCACTTCTACTAAGCTTTGCTTTCACTACAACTCTCTCAATCAAACATAACAGCAAGGAATGGGTAAAAATAATGTAAGTTAAGGGTTTTGACGAACAGAATATATTTTGTTGTGCCTCAATATTAAGCTATTTTTGATAGTTTGTTTCCTTGATGTGTGCATAATTCAAGTAAAGTAGAAACTAAAGTTTTCCTAGATGAATAAAGTCTAATGTGATTTATAAATCAGGGATATGCATATTGTGACGCAGGGAAAATGAAAGATTTGAGTCGATTTTCTCAATGAACAACCATAAGCTCCGCGGTGTCCAAAATGTACCTTTCTGCATGAACCTCCTAGTAGGGTCAAAGGCTTGGACTGCTGGGTCGAAGGGGCAAAGAAACGAAAAGAAGTCCTTGATAGTGTCCCTCTGGAACATAAAATAATTTTTCGTGCGAAAAATACAGGAATTTTATGGCTTTGAGGGTGTCAATGAGAATTTTACTTTTGAGAGGAGAAACCTTGAACGCGATTTCGCGTACACTTTAAGACCTTAATATTTTTATATCCCCATGATTTTATACGTGTAGAGCTGGTGGAGATCGATAGCAGTGCACACATATTAAAAAGACGAATAAGAAGTGTTATGTTCCTTATGGCTTGAAAAAACTTACTCGCATCACGTCATTTCCATCTCCCGGTGCACATCTCCGGCTCCACACGCGCGTACGAAAAATCAAATGTAATTATTGGCGTCGCAAACAAATTTTCAATTTTTTTTCAGATTTATCTTTAAAAAGCATCAACAATTGATTAAATATGAGTCACTTGATAGTCACTTTACATGCCAGATATTTACTTCTTAAAATGAATTTTTGTGTGAAAATAGCGTCCGTCATTTTGTTACGTAACAACACCTACATTTCGAAAAAAAACTCCCAAAGTTAAACACAGTAAAGTAAAAGAGTGGTTTTAACAAACCTACTAGTTTTTTATTCGACCAAATTCCTCCCACAGCATCACCCTCAACTTAAATAGGAAGATTTTCATAGAAAACTGAAGTCGGGTGTAATTTTGGCTATGTTTGAGCCCCTGCATCTCAGTAACGGCGACAGAACATGACCAATGAGATGCCATTCCATGGTTGCCAATCAATTATGAGTATTTGTACCAAGTTTCATGATTCTATATCCAAAAAAGCCATTTTGGAATTTCGTCCATTTTTTCGATTTCAGCCTACTGTGAATCGGTTCAAATTTTCCTTCCTCTCCTTTCTATTGACAAAAACCTCACAAAATCATGACATGGCCTTTGAACTTATTTAAGTAAAACAAGGAAAAAAATTTAGAAAAATTTCAGAAGGATAAATTATACATGTTTAAGAATTAATATCTTTCTGAAATATGTATATATTCACAAAATTTTAAATATAAAATATTCTTTTGCTTCCCTTTTTTATTTTACCCGGGAGATAAGGATTTCAATCCCGGAACCCCGGATGAAATGACAATCCCGAAATCTTGGGATTTAGTATAAACGAATCCCGGGATTCCGGGATTGACGTACACCTTTTCGCTAACAGGCAGCGCTAATAACTAAATTTTCTTGAATATGAAATGCAACACGTTAGACGTCTGAGTCCATTGACTAATACATTTTATTGTAATAAGTAATTTGTCATCATTTGTAATACATAAGAAAAATGGAAATGAGCTTACGGTCCGCGTGTTAAAGACATAGTGATCGCCAGCATTAAACAAGGTGGACTAAATTCCAGAAAATGTTGTCTAACTTTTGATTATGATCCCGTAATTGAAAAATCTCTCTGGGATTGCAATCCTTACTGGGAGGCTAGATTAGGGACTGCGGTCCCTCCCTACCCCGTTAATGGGCGCTCATGTATAGAAAACCAATGACACAACACTAGAATGTCTAGCTTGTTACTGATAATCTGTAACTTTGACTGTAGAATAAACGATTATTTACAGTCCACCAGCAAGTAAACAATAGACTTTATGTGGGGTGTGGGGGATGGGGTTTCATGTCGTTCAGGTTACAATATGTCACTGATTGTGAGTAGCGAATGTTCGCGGCAAAGGGAGGGAAGGTGAGTCACAGCGCCCGTGCTTCTCGCTCTATCGTCCCCATCACCCCAAAACCCTCGATGACCACGACAACAATGCTAAAGTCATACTTCTCTATTGCACACCTATGTTGCACACTGACACACGCTCTACCTTCATTCGTTTTTTTCACCTTTTGAACAACAAAATTTTGTATTCTTTTTGGCATTTAAATTTATTCATACTTTAAATTTTTATTTTCAATTAATTTATTTTGGCTCGGGCCCCCTGATGGCCCGGGCCCCTGGGCATTTGCCCCCTTTGCCCCCCCCCCCCCCCCCTGTCGCCGGCCCTGGCTCTGCGTATTATAGTCATAGGGACTTCTTGTTGCTGAAGATATTTCTTTGTAAGCTTTATCAGGCTGCATATCCAGTACCTATTTTTGACAACTCTCTCGAGTGTTTTTAAAATTCCCTATTGCTATAAACTTCATAAATTGTTTTCATTTCTTTTATTATGAGTTGTTTTTAATTTAATCATTGTAGAATTCAAAACATATTTCATCTTACATTTTTTTTAAATTCCATCATTATGGAAAATGAGATAAAATATTTCATTTTATGCTCAATACATATTTTATTTACATTTAAATGTCTCAGGAAATATATTTATTGTGTTTAGTAAATATCTTATTTATTCATATTTTAGAGGAGAATAAATGTTTCCTTAGTTGGTTGTATTGGTTATATTTTTCAGCACCAAATTTCCCTTCCAAGATACCTATTTCTGCTTGCCTTTTCCGGTCATGGGAGTGTTAAGTGGAAAATCCCACAAATGAGGTGGATTCATTTTGCGATCTTGTCTAATATCAACCTGGTATATGTTTTATTGCCCGCAATAAGGGTCGCTTGAGGGTGAAAAATATTGTTTATCAGGCAGTATTAAAAATTAAACATTCATCTGATAGGGGCCAAGTCTCTTTTTACCACAAACTAACCGCTCCTCTTAAATTTTACATACAAATCTAAGAATGGTGTTATCCACCATAAGGTCGCGCTGCTATGTGCGCCAATACCCCTGTGACCCTCGAGTGGGGCATGCCAGGTTGAATATATTAAGTTAGTGTTGATGCAAGAATGAATACTGTTTGCAAAAAGAGACTTTTTACTATCAGGAAATCATTGAATTATAATAATAATAATATTTTTTATTTGTCCAAAGATCTGTAGCTTGTACACAAAATACAAATATAGGACACGTCAGTATAGGTACATATTCAATAAAAATTGAATTGGAATATATAAATTATGTGCTACAAGTGCAGGAAATCATCAACGGAATAAAATAGATTTTTGTTCAGAAACTTCAGTAGTTTCTTCTTAAAGACCGAAGTTCTCCTCTCATTTTTCACCTCTGGAGGCAAACCATTAAAAATCTTCAGGCCCATAGGTTTAGGACCTTGGGCAGTATTATGAGTCCTGATGAAGTTTTGATGCAGGTATTTACAAGTTCTAGTGTTGTGGCAGTGGTATACATCATTGGATGTATACTGAAGAATGTTATTTTTTACATTTATACTAATGACATAGATGTATATACATGAAATTGGCAGAATACACAGTTTTTTAAAAAGAGGAAGACAAGGTGCATCATAGGGAGCATTGCACATCAACCTTATAATGCGCTTCTGAATTTTGAAGATTACAGTAGCATGGGGAGAGGAACCCCAAAACAGGATACTGAAGATAATGTGAGAGTAAAATTCACTATAATAAATAGATAATAACACATCATTATTTACAGTATTCCTGATGCTTCTAAGGAGAAAGCATGCTGAACTAAGCTTATTGCGCAATTTACTGATATGCTCGACCCATGTTACATTTTTATTCAAGGTAACTCCTAGGAACTGTGAACTGGAAATTTGTGGAAGTTGTTTCCCCTCTACAACAATTGGTATTGCTGCAGGTGCTTTATTTTTGTTACAAAAATAGATAAGGCCAGACTTGTCAAGGTTCAGTTTAAGGAAATTATTTATTATTATTAAGAATAATTGATACAGAATTTGGATATTGACAATATGGTTAACAGTAAAGTTCATGGTAATTTTATTTAATTATGTTATCTATGTATATTAATTTCATTTTACACCTATGCCTGCCTGTTAGTGTGTCCATTTATGTTCACTAGGATTTTTCACCCAGGAGGTTTCTTCTTTTTTTCTTTGACTTTTTCAATCACTATTTTGGTATATTTAAATGACTAATGATAATAGCAAGAGTTCAACGGAGAAAAAAATCATTTGCCTTGATCAGCACTTGAACTTGGATTCCCTTATTTCTGGCCAGGTGCTTAAACTAATTAAGCTACCAAGGCATCATCTTTCCTAATGGAATTTCAAGAGGTTAAATATCTTGCTGGAAATCAGGGGATCTGAGTTTGGATCCAGGTCAAGGCAAATGATTTTTTCTCTGTGGAACTACTGCTATTGTGCAATTTCAGTGGGTAACGCCTTAAGGTTCTCGCAGCCAGTTTGTGGTCCTTCAATTTGACTCGTGATAATGTGAACTCAAAGATTACTCTCAGGTCCACCTCTGAATATCCGAACCTCTCTAAAATCCTTTCAGTACCTACACAATATATTTCATTTGGTTCTGTGCACATTTTTAATTTTGTTTACATCCTTAAATGGCTGTGAAATTTTTATATCACAGAATTTTATAATCTAGGTAAATTATATTGTTTTCTAAAGGTAACATTTCATTCTTTGATAACCATCCTTCTAAAGCTTATTGGATGAACTGAGTAAAAAGGAAATAAACAGCAAAAATAAAAATGTTTATGTATAGAAATGAATGATAAATAGTATACATGTGCGCAGTGGTCATTGGACACCTCTTGATTGGATTTGGAATGCCAATTTGGTTCCTTTGGATCATAACTTTCTGTTACCTCTCTGTCTTTCTTCATATTTACTCATCAACATTCACTTCAAAGCATTTTCCTGTCTTTTGTTATTTCAGTGACCAAGGCAGAAAATGGAGATGCAGGTGGCGTTGGAATGGAGAGGGAGGGCAAGGAGGGTGGCACTGGCGCCCCTGGTGATTCAGGGGGCCACTCGTCATCATCATCACTTAGGAAAGCACAGGGGCGGGCTCCTGCTGCTCTAGATCGTATTACATTCCCTAGGAAGGACCTTCATTCCTTTGCTCCTCTAGGTGAGTCCTCTATGTCCTCTGCTCAAACCTACTTACCATGGGATGAAATACCTTCTCATGGGAAAATAGATGGTAGTTAACCCAAGTAAAAATTGTTCAGTTGTTATTAAAGAAGCCTGAATTAATTAACTTGAAATGGTAAGTCCAGTCTGTAAACCATCCAAAGATCAAGGCTGATGTATTCATATTGTGTATTTGTTGTAACAAAAGGAAAACCTTGGTTATAGAATGCACCATGAATTGTAAGGAAGCATATAATCATGTGGGCCTCATGTTTGTACCTATCCTTAAAGAAACATGATATTATGTATATCTATTTAAACAGTGAATAAAAGAAAAAATAATTTTGATAAATTAAAGCATTATTAAAATTGCCTTTCATAGAGCTGCCTTGTTAACAGTTTAATGGAAATGTTAATGTCGTAAATACATTGTGCAGTAGATGTGGTCTGTGGTGAAAGTAAACATTACACAACATAACATAGTTCTTTTATAGTGTAAATCTTCATTTAAAATAAAAGGTTGAGCCAAAAGATACCTCATAAGCAGTTTTAAACTGCTTCCAAGAACTGTTGAATTGGGACATTAGTTAATCCCCCATTAGGATTTATGGATGCATTGTAGTAAGTGATCATGAGAATGTGTGGTGAAAAATGAGTTACTTCATTGTAAACCTATTACATATTTGTTAATTGTATTTATCAACAAAATGAATGATAGTATGTGTGTACTGTATTTATGATATACAGTAGAAGCCCGTTATAGTAAGTACGGCATATAGTGCGAATCTTGCAATAACAAGTGATTGGCAATGTACCATTGAAAGGCCCATGATTAACATGTAAAAGAAAATGGATATAGCGAGGCCAAGAAGCTCCTGCCACAGTATACGCTCGGAATTATGAGTGATATTTCTCGAGGGTGATGCAGTGCAAAGTACAAATTAACGCACGGTATTTTTCTTTGGTAGCATTATTTGTCAACTACAACATAGGATACAATATTTGTGCCATCTCTACATTATTTAAAGTCTAATCAAGTCCACGCACTGACGATGTATGGCCGGCCCTGGTGTACCTTGTGAGTGCTTGCACTTTTTAGTTGTTCTTCTGTTAAGCTAAGTTCACATAGGAGGTATAGGAGTGGAATGGACAGAAGATGGACTAGCGGAAAAGCACCTATTCAATCTCATGACAGCAGAGAGCATTGGTGTGAGTAAGGGGCGGAGTTCAGCCCACCTGTTTTTGTCCGTCAGTGCGGGAGTAGTTGACGGACGAGGAGTTGATTAACTCAGTTAGAAACGAAGGTGATGACGAAATTAGTTCTCATTCGGAAGAAGAAACAATGCCTATGCTGACTAGGGCTAAAGCACTGCAGGCTCTTAGAAAAATTAGCTCTGTTTACAGGGCCAGTGATGCTTCTGCTGATGACTTTAGAAAATTTAGTGAAGTGGAAGGGTCTGTGCTTTCGGCAACTGCCAGTAGACTGAAGCAGACTTTCCTAATCAATGAACGTACTGGTTAACTCTCGAATACTTAAGCAAAGCATAAATTATTGATTTGGAAGATTTAATTAGCAAAATAAATGATAATTATGCAATTTTGCATTGTTGCTAGCATGGTAACAAAAGAAAAATGGAAAGTAAAAATAACTGTGGGAATTGAGAGGCTTAATACATCACCTTTGGATATAATGAGCGCTCGCTATAGCGAGTGATTTCCCAGCCATTGAGAGCACTCGTTATACCGAGCTTCCACTGTATTTTTATTTGTCAACAGATTTGTGGTTGACCATCAGACATAGGGCACATTTAAATCTCATTTACATACATTCCAGATACAAAAATTAAAGGATAAACTTGCTATTATTATTTATTTTAATATAACAAAGAACAAATGTAGCCATGTTATACATGAAGAGCCTGTCAATGACATAGAGCTAAGACAAAGACATAAGTAATAATCATTACCATCCAAAACCTCACAGATGTAATAATAAAGTTTATTCAGAGTATAATTAAGACTACTAGCGGAAGCGGCCCGTTGAAATTCAATGGGTGTGAGAAAAGTCAAATGTATTCTAAATATGAATATCGTAACATTTATTGAAAGGACGAATCCCTACTTGGAATATGGAGCTATCTTTCGCTCCAAAATAAAATAAACCAAAGGAAATACATAAATACTATCAAAATTCAAACCATCCTCTACATAAATGGGAATGCTGTTCCAATTATCTGGCTGAAGGTGCCCATTGATAATTAGCTGGAAGGATAAATATAGTAATTACCCATTGTATTTAGGCATTTTCACATTTTTGATGAAGGGGAGGAAAACAATTGTGTTACGCAGTTGAGGTTGGCTCCAAGTAGGTGAATTTCCCGTTGAAATTCAACGGGTGTTATAAAAGTCAAATTTATGCATAATATTAAGATTGTAATATGTATTGCAAAGGACGAATACAAACTGGGAATATGTAGCTATCTTAGCTGAAGGTGCCCATTGATATTCGGCTGGAGGGTTAAATATAATAATTACCCATTGTATTTAGGCAATTTATCATTTTTTATGAAGGGGCAGAAAAAACTTGTGTTACAAAGTTGAGCATGGCTCCAAGTTGGTATAGGTGTCATAAATATAATTTAAACGATTGTAAACTTATCATTACTGCCAGAATTCATATTAAGCCCTATTATAAAAATACTGACATGTCGTACCTTTACGTATATTTAAGTTCCCTATTTACGCGTACATAAAATAGAAATTATGTTTTACGTTAGTAGTCAAGTTTTTATTAAACTAATTCAAATCTCAAACTACATTAATTCGCGACGTTTTAGAAGAGGACCCATATTGCCCTTTTATGGCTCAGGTCGTTGTAAATGCACCAACCCATAAAGAAATTAAAAAAAAAAAAAACTTTTAAATACTCCTAATTTTAGCGAATGCAAGCCTACAAAATCTATGAATAGCGCTATCAGTCAGCACAGTTGTATGTGCAGAAAGAAATGACCGACCATGCCTCAAGAATCAGCGGCAAAAACCTCCTTTAACATCTTCCATTATCCTCGTGAAAAGCACAATGCACAATTCTTGGATTACGACGCAATGTATAAGCATCCACGATTTCGGGAACGACAATGGAAAAGGCCTTAGCAACGCTCGGAAAAGAACCGAAAAATACAGTAACTTTTAACGTAAATTACATGATTTAGAGAAACTTCGAAAGCACAGAGAAAATTGGTTGAAAGAATAAGAAAGTTTAAACATTTTTCCGTTAAATACAAAAAGAATGAAAGAAATCGATTAACATTTAGTAATTTTACTGAGCGAAAGAAATAACCCTTGACCATTAATTAATTAACCATAAATTGAAAAAGTCCATTTGAACCAATGTAAACACATTATTGGCACTAGGAATTGAACCCGGGACTTGGCAAAAATGGGAATAGTTTTCCCAGGCCTTTCAGAGGGCTAGAAACACAATGCAGTTTACGGCATCTCTCTAGGATGAACCGTTTGCAAGATAGAGGGGGGGACAGACGGACACTTCCCAAATTATATAGATTTAAGTTGAGTTACAGCCATTTATTGATCCTTTTCTCACATCTCTTATGTCCGCAGGTAAAGGAGAATTTGGTGAAGTTTTCTTGGCCCGTGCGAAAGGGCTGAAAACATCTCACCATACTGGGTCAGGTGGAGAGGGATCTGAGAGTGAGAGTGGGTCTGAGGCAGAGAAGGGGTCTGTGGTGGTGATGGTCAAGGCTCTGGAGGTGAAGGAGGAATCAGCCTTGACGGAGTTCAAGCGGCAGCTGGATATGTTTGGCAAAGCCAGGCATCCAAATGTGGTGAAGCTTGTTGGGCTGTGCAGGGATGCCAACCCTCACTACATGCTCCTAGAATATTCTGCATGGGTAAGAAAGAAGAAGTTTACCGCTATAGTCTATTTGAAATGAGTTGGAAGGTGAGGCCAGCTTGAAGGAGGAGCTTGATGCCGGTCACTTGAGGTACAACAATAGGAATGCAGGAGGGGAAATTCCTATGAGCTCAGTCTTACTCTGGCTTTTATCATGTACAGATCTGTTCTCTGTTTCCTGTGTTGACATGTGTTCTGCATATGTAACATCTGTATTTAAAGTATGGTTGTGTGATTACTCCGGGTATCAGTGTACATATCATGTCATCGGTGCTTCTCGAATAATTGGTAAGCCTAGTGTCAGAGGGCTTATTGACCTATGACGGTCATTTCATAAGTACTTAGAAAAAGGAAGAAAAACAAATTATGAGGGTCATCCAGAAAATAAGTTCCGTTTTTCTTTTTTACATCAAGTTTTTATTGAAAAAAATTTAAACTTACAGGAAATGTTCTTGACAATATGAATTTTTTTTCCGTAGAATCTCCGGCGGCCTCAATGCACTTCGTATACTGAGAAACAAGCTTTGAAATCCCCTCCTCGTAGAAGCTTCCCGCCAACTCCTTGGTCCAGTTGGTGACTCCTTCTTTCACTTCCTCGTCACTTGTGAAACATTCTCCGGCTAATCCCTCCTCCATTTTGGTGATAAGATGAAAGCCTGAAGGGGCCAAGTTGGGACTGTAAGATGGATGGGTCAGAACATCCCAGCCAAACTTTCCAAAAGTTCCGTAGTGGGACGAGTGATGTGAGGCCATGCGTTGTCGTGGAGAAAGCATACACCGGAGGTCAACATTCCTCTTCCCTTGTTCAGGATTGCCCAACGAAGCGTCTTCAGGGTCTCACAATACCGGTAGTTGTTAATTGTTTCTCCTTGAGGCAAAAAATCAATAAGGAGAATTCCTTTTTGGTCCCAGAAAACAGATCTTCCTTGTGGACTTGACAACTTTAAATTTTTTCGCACTTGGGGAAGTGGTGTGTTTTGCACTGCATGGATTGCCTTTTGTTCCCTGGGGTGTAGTGTGACACCCAGGTTTCATCTCCAGTGACTATGGACTTGAGGAAAGCATCCCCTTCAATTCTGTAGCAGCCCAAAAATTCATGAACTGCAGCCACTTGTGACTTGTGTTTGAGCGTCAGCTCTCTCGGAACCCATCAGGCACAAATGTTCGAAAATCGATTTTTTCCGAGATAATCTCATGAATTATGGATCGTGAGACCTCTGGAAAACACTCATGGAGTTCATCCATGGTGGAACGGCGATCTTCGCGAACAGCATTGTCAACTTTTGCCACAAGTTCTGTGACAAGTGAGGATCTGCCTCTTCCACTTTCGTCCTTAAGTGAATGTCTTCCTGCCTTAAATTCACAAACCCATCTCCTCACCATTGACTCGTGTCAATGGTGAGGAGATGGGTTCATGAATTACGCCCTCACCATACACAGAAACAAGCCGTTGATGAATTTCAATCGATTTGAAACCACGAGCATGAAGAAATTGAATCATTCTGCACACAACAACCCGAGATGGAACAGGCACCGAGTGGTGGGACGCAACATCGAGGGCTCCATTTCAACAACTTGCTGTGACCGTGTTTTCAAGGCTACTGCAGCCCTTCACCTCTCATTCTATTCAGAAGATTTCCATCTTTCGTACAGTGTTGCCATATTCGGCAAAAGAAATCCCTAGCAACAAACAGACCAAAGTGGAACTTATTTTCTGGATGACCCTTGTATTTTGGGTAGATTTTTTATATTTTTCAATATAGTCTCCTTTTATGTCTATACGTTTTCCCCAGCGTTTCTCTAACTTTTTTAAGCCGTCCAAAAATAGGATTTCAGAAGGTCCTCAAAATGGGCATCTGTTATGATAATGACCTCATTCAACGTGAATCGTTTTCCGATGAGCCATTTTTTCTAGTTTGGAAATAAAAAGAAGTCACTGGGGGCCAAATCTGGGAAATACGGCAGATTTTGTATTAAATTGAATTTTAACCCTTTCGCTACGAAGGACGTGTTAAAACGGCGTCAATTTTTCTACGCAAGCGAACGAAGGACGTGTTAAAACGGTGTCAATTTTTCTACGCAAGCGAACGAACGACGTGTTAACAAGTCGTAGTCGCTAAGCTAGCCCCAAGCAGGCCAGAAAGGTGTGTGTTATAAAGGCCCTCTTCTCGGGACGTCTTAGGTACCCTTTCTCGGTCCGCGGGAGAGGATTATCCTGACCCTTCGTTGCAGTGCGCGCCCCAATCCCAGCAGGGGTCCGCGGTCATTTGCTTGTTGGTGCAGTGGAATAACAAACTAAGAAGTTATTGTTTAATTTAAAAATTGAGCATTATAAGTATATTCCTTATGTTTAGTTCTACAACTGCAAATTTTAAACGGAGCTCTACCGTTATTTTTAACGTAGTTCGTGAGTAAAAGAATCTCCGAACAAATTTTTGTTATTTATTTAGTTGCTTATGAGAGATTTTTTCATGCTTTTATTTAGTTAGGAAGTTTTAATGTTTTTAGGTTCAACAACTGAATGCTATTTTTTCATGCGTGTTGATGGCCATATTTTTCGTGAGTTTCAATGTATATTTTTCCCTGTAATTACTCAGTCTAATATAATCATGACAGCTGACTATTTCACTTTCTTTCGTTGGTCAATGGTTTCCGCCTAAAGAATACAGTGATTTCTGGCAGTCCTTCGAATCGAAATTAAGGATTCCGTAGACCCCACATCTCATGAATTAACATGCTGAAGATTTCGAAGTATCGTTTCTTTGATTCGCGCTCTGATGATGTCAAAGGCCTGAATAAGGCTTTTTTAAATTCATAATAATTTTCTCGCAGAAAAGTGGTCAAAATAATTTACGAGTGTGACAAACGACAAAATTATTTGCTTAACCATTGATACGATTTTTTTGCTAGAGAGCTTAATATTAATGGTAGAATTTCGTTTAAAAGCTGTAAAGGCACTGTAAAACTAAAATAATTCGTTTCCGATAAAATTAATATCGACGCTGCAGCAACAATTTTTTTGGCAAAACCATTGCATAAACAAATAGTTGACCGCGACGGCATGCGGTTAAGGGGTCCCCAAGCGGGAAAGGGTGAAGATTATCTCGGCCCGGTGCCCGAGAAAAAGGTTCGACACCCCTCTGGGCCCCAACCCAACTTAGGGAAACAGGTACCGGAGAGGACTCTAGCGTAGCGAAAGCTCCGTACTGGCAATGCAAAGATAGCTTCATGGCATTCGTGAGGGAAGAAGCATTTTCTAACATGTGGCTCCGTCGCGAAAGGGTTAATTCCATGATTTTCGACATCGAAACTGCACAGGTGTGCACTTTGGCACTGTCTTGATGGAAGAGAAGTTTTTTCTTTGCCACATGAGGATGTCTTTTTCTTGATTGCTTCCCTCAATTGGTGCAAGAATGAAACATATTACTCTCCATTTATTGTTTGTCCTTTTTCCAAGTGATGTAGATATGTAGATAATTCCGTGTGCATCCCAAAAAAACTGTTGCCATCACCTTACCAGCCGATTTCACCGTCTTTTTCATGTTCGGAGCCTTTACCAACCCAATTTTTCAACTGTTCCTTTGTGTATAGTAATGTATACATGTTTCATCCACAGTTATGTATCGATGTAGAAACTTGTCAGGGTAGTGATGGAAAAGTACCAAACCAGCCTCCGAGTCGATCACACAACTGCGTTCATTCTCCATTGAGAGCATTCTCATTTCAGTATCAGTTTTTCATATTACTTATTTACAGTGTGTCTGATTTGTTCCACCATTTAATGTTGTAAGTTTGAAATTATTTTGAGTTTTTTTATGTTGTTTTATTCTGTAATTGATAGTTTTAATTTATAAGAAATAAAAGTCTGAAAAGCTAATTAAATGAAAGAAATTAAACTCCAGTCAACCAGGTGACCATCTACAGGTATGAGAATTTGAAGGATAGGTTTGAGTCAGTAAGGGACTAAGCTCAAAATGTGTCTGTCACATTCTGAGCTTACTAACTCAATTTTACTCCCTGTAGATGGTTGTCAGGTTGATCGCAATAATGGCATCAGAATTTTCTTCCTTTCAATTTGCCTTTTCAGATTTTTATTTCTTTGAAAAAATTATTTTCATTCAATTTGCTCACCTTCAAGATGATTTTAATATTGAAATATTTTTATTTTAGGGTGACCTGAAGCAATATCTTGTAACAACTTGCAAGGGTAATAAAAATAGTGAAGGGAAAGAAGCCGACACAACTGCATGCAGTCCCACGAAAGCTCCATTAACTGAGAATCAATGCATTGATGTTGTGAAGCAGATTGCTCTTGGAATGGAACACATTGCATCATTGCGCTTTGTGCATCGAGATCTAGCTGCCAGGAATTGCCTCATCTCTTCATCTGGTGTCAATATCAAAATTTCAGCTCCATCTCTGTCGAAAGATACTTATGCTGCTGAATATCATACCTTCCAGAATCAGGTACTGAGAGGGTGGTTAGAAAATCAAAAACTTCTCTTTCATTGAAATGAATTAGAGTATCCCATATCTGTGGTCTCCATGCATGGTTTCAAATCTTCTCTGCTCATTCAGCTAGGAAAAACTGCACATGATTCTGGACACACTTAAAGATCAAAAAGCCACCATTTTTATCTTAAACCCTCAATCCCTAGCCATAGATTCATAATCTATCAAGAACCTATTGAGATATCATATGTTTTGTTCCCTGTAAGTCATAGTTGGGATTAACGATTAAAAATATTGATTAAAATTAATCGTTAAAAATGTGGTTAACTATTTAATTTAATCATTACTTTTTAGATGAGTTAACTTTTAACTTTAATCATTAAAATTATGCATTAACTGATAAAAAGCTAACTTCAGTTAATTTTTGGTGAATGTCGACCTGTCTTTGGGCACAAAGGTTGCCCAACAGACAAATAGGAAAATGAAAGGGTATCTATGAATGCAAGGGTAGTTGTGCAAGATGCAGTGATTAGGCCCAGGTAAATACATACAAACAAAGCAGGGCTGAGAGGAGTGACTGCCAAAATTTAGGAACACACCCTCAGACGAGAACACACTAAACCACGCGAAGACAATGTCTTGAAGGGCTCGTATGCCTTACTCGGTGACATCATGTCATCAATACTAGATAGTTGAAGCCGAGAAAGAAAGCTCACCTAAAAGCCTATGACAGATAACGAGGGGGAGAGGTTTATTCAAACTAATGTATCTGTCACAATGTGCTGGTCTACGTATTCATTACTCGGTGAAATTGTGTCATCAATGCATCAGCCCCCAGTGAATAAGAATTAACAATTATAAGAAAATTATGCATGGAGCTCTGAAAGATGATATTTTTATTTGTTCTCTGCTTTACTACCCTTGTTGATTAATCTGAAATCTGTTACTTTGGGAATTATTGTAGCTTACCCAAAATACCCATTTGCTCAGGGTCAGCCACAAATATGATGTGCTCTGTAATGCAAGAATAATTATGAATTGCAATAATGAGTGATGCGGAGCCTCCTGTAGAAGCTAATTTTAATATTTGATCTGCCATTTATAAATATATCCTTAGCATTGTATACCAGGATACTAGAGTATTGTGATACTTATCATTCCTTTGAATACTTGGTAATACTTAATACTTGTGTGTTGTTTCAATGATACTCTTGCCTTAATCGCGGTGCTTCATTCTTACTTTATATAAGCTTTTCCTGTAAAATCTGAGATCTGAGCCAAAATTTAAACATTTATGTACAAACTTCATGCCATTATGACCCAGGTTTTATTCATGCCCAGTAAACATTTTTTAAATCATCTCCTATCTTCTCTTCCACACAGCTGATTCCACTTCGGTGGATGTCTCCTGAGGCTGTTCTAGAAGACGATTCATCTACAAAATCTGATGTTTGGGCATGGGGTGTACTAGCAAATGAGGTGTTTTCTGGAGGTGAAATGCCCTTAAGTCAACTTACCAATGATGCCATAGTCAGTGGAATGCGAGAGGGAGGCAAAACGACATTACATCAGGTCCATGCCCTGGTTCCCACTCGTCTACGATCATTGTTGGAATCTTGTTGGGCTACATGTCCACGTGATCGACCTTCATTTCCAGACATTGTCGCTGCGATTGGGGCTGATACTCAACTATGAATGGCCTTCTTGCAGGCAAAGTTCAAGACAGGTTTGAAAAAATGTATTTATACCACTTCTTTGGTCATTCACTTAACCTGCAGTGCACACTTGAACCGTCACTTGATTTGGTGACACAATTAGGTGATCGAAAGTTTACCCAGTTTTAAAGGGAAGTACCAATTCAGTTTTGTACTTCTTTCCCCAGACTAGTCATTGAAGACTGTACTGATAGGGTTTTGCTGAATGTATCTTTGTGTGCTGATTTTTACTAGTGAATGTGAATAATCACAGCAGTGGAACAATGAAGCTAGGTGATCTGCTTAGATGCGGACCAATATAAAAAAGTAAAAAGGCCTCACTCTATGAAGATAACTCTTGCACAAGTGTCCATTGCAATAACCCTTGTAGGCTCCAGTACCAAATGTATATGCCTGAATACCTTGTATGGATGGGGATTGCCATTCTCCTCCCTTTGTTGACCAAGCTACTGTTTTTTATACCTTTTTCAGAATTAACATTTTCGATGGTCTGCCTTATTGGCTTTCGTGTTTTTGGCCGCCTTAACTGTGTTTCATGTAATTTTGTATGTACTATATTTTTTCTCTCTAATTGGTATGGTGTACTTCCTTCCATAGTAATCTCAAGAAAAGCTATCCTTTTTACTCTTTAGCAAGAGGCTGTACTTCTCATTTCATAAGCTCTTCATATTATAATATTGGCTTGGTTGCCTCCACATTGCTAACTCGTCATGTGTGTGAACTGAATGTGGGGAATATGAATATGAGTAAGGGCAATTTGTCCACATCAATATGATTATGCTTTCATCGGTAGGAAGGGCTGTGCTGTTGGACATGAATGGATTGATTGGGAGTGTTTGGTGTAAGGGGCAGGAGTGTTACATTTAGGGCATGGGGTACTTATAACAATGACTCATTGCTGAGGGCCATTTTGCCCCAGTTAATGCATATCCACTTGGTAAAATATCAGCTCATGCTTTTTTACCTTCACTTGAGGCAACAGTTTTTTATCCAGGTATGTTTTTTACATTACTCAATGGCATTATGAAAAATTTAGCATAGATTATTTTATCCTTGATACCCCTGTAATTTTGTATTTTAATACCTTTTTCTACAATTTTAATGAATGGGAAAATAAGTGTACTTTGTAATTTATGACCAAAAACTTTTGTATTTTGGAAGTTTTTGTTTATTTCCCATTTTATTGCAGCCCATGATTTGTTTTTTAACCCTTTCGCTGCGGCTCACTCTCCATAAACCTACTCGTCACATGTGGCGGAAAAGTGAAAGGGCTAAAGGGAGAACGAAAAGGTACGTTCACAGCAGCCTACCGTGTGATCGTACTAGGTACATTCACAGCAGCGAAAGGGTTAAAAGGGAATGTAATTTGTGTTACATTTAAAATATTTGTGAGATACCTGTGCATATATTTTTTCATGAAGTGTTTTACCATATTTGTATGTGAAGTGAATTATTTATTGTCTAGTCAAACAATAGATTGTAAGATATTAACCCTTTTATAATGTATGATTATAAAAATGTTTTATGATTCTTTTCAGCCATAGTTAAGAGAATTTTTTTAGCCAATTCCAAATTTAAGATTCTTTTTTTTTCATTTGGTGAAGAAAGTACATTTAGGGTTTACTAATCATTCCAGGGAAAATATACATTTTTGAACAAATTTAATGGTTTCTTCCTGCCCCAAATCAAGTATCTTTTGGTAATTTTATGTTATTTTTATAAATATAGATTAAGTCCACTTGTACAAAAAAATCATACTAGTTGGAGCAGGAAGACATTCTTAAAAATTTTTGACTCGGGTTTTCCACGAAATTAAATCTTGAAAATACATGTATGCTTTCATATTTAAGCTAAGTAAAATCTCTTTAATTTTATAAATTCCTACTGCCATTTTGTGGTTGTATAAAATCACTAGTTACTCTGTGATGTTATTATTTTTTGTCTTTTAATAAATGAATTATGAATCAAATAATTTACCATTATCTGTTCCCATACTCAGCCCTTTTATTTTACGTAAATTAATCCTTGCAAAAATTAATATGCTATTGGTGCTTGTATTTGGAATCAAAAATTTTATTATTAGCCTTATTGTGGCGTGCATTACCTTGATAGAGTTTGTGGAATCGTAAAGGAGAGGAATAGATCAAAATAATTAATACATATTGCAAATAATTTTTTCAATTTATGATTAGCAGTAATAGTAAACACAGAGAGGGGTTTAAAGAAGACTCGAGGAACCAAGGAAAGGACAATGACTAGATATCAGCTGTAGATCAATAAGAAGAAAACTAAGGTATTGGTATGCAGCAGGAGAGAAGAGAAGCAAGGAGAGAGCCAAGACCAACATTAAACTTGGGAAGCAACAATTTGAGGATGTGAAAGAGTACTGTTACATACCTGGTAAACTGAGTTACTAGCACTGGATGAAGTGTGAAAGAAAGAGGCAGTAGAGAATATCCCAGGTGAAGAGGGCATTCTAGTAAAAGAAGCATCTACTGACAGCTGGGAATACAAGCGTATGGAAGTAAGGAAACAATTCATCAGAACTTCTATCTGGAGCATGTTCCTTTATGGCAATGAAGCATGGACGATGACAGCAGCAGAGAAGTCAATGGTGGAAGTATTCGAAATGTAGTGCTACAGAAGAATGATGAAGGCTAGGTTGGGAAAAACTGCTATTTCCTAGTAGCAGTTGCTAACAGCTACTGCTGACCTAAATAAGCAGTGGAAAGTAGTGTCTAATTGTAGAAACTGCTAGTCCTAGCGGGTTTATGGAATAGCTATTAATTTTTAAGTGTTGATGGACAAGGCCTAATTAGTAGGCGATATCAAACCTGCCACGATAGTACTCTGACAAACTTGATGAGATACTCATAATAAAATACAATAGTAATACTCCACACTTAATTTTTAATAATAACCGACCCAGATTTCGGCAACTCAGTGCCATTTTCTAGACCCATCCCTAATGAAGATTAAATGGCACAAATCAGTCTTGGCTGATTTTCATTTCCTGTCTCAACTTGCATGTCCGTTAAAATTGTCCACTGGTACAACTCTCATTTTCTCATATCTCCAACACCACTCAATCGAGAGAGATCTTTCCAAAAGACATCATTTTCACCTTCTTCATTGCCCTGGGCATCTGGGAGGCATGCATACTTCCTAAAGTGACCATACTCTCTCCAGTCTCAACATACAAATGATCCTGTCACTAACCGTATTTACTTTACACACTTTGCTCTTCATATCCATGTGGATTAAGATACTCATGCTGTTTCGTCTTCTTTCATCCACTTCACTGTAGAACAGCATGCATTCCTCTGCTAGTTGTGTACCTTTTTCCCTATCCATCTTGTCCTCTGCAGACAGTATGTTCACTAGCTTCCTTTCCATCAAATCTACTTCTTCTGCTCATTGTTCTAGTGTTCAGGGATCCAAGTCTCAAGTTATCCTTTTTCTGTTGTTGTTTGACTGACTTATTTAGCCAAACCCACCCATGTTTCCTTGCTGACTTCTGTTTTTGAGTGATAACTGTGTGTTGCTTGCAGTGTATACCCTAGCAATTACTAAGACTCCATTTTCTCTCATCTTCATCTCATCCTTTTTTCGGCAGAAGTTTTAAGGTCAGATGACTTTCCTGACACCAACCCTCACCATTTATTTGGGCTTGTGACTGGCTCTTCATGGGACTATCGTGACCTCTTTGGTGGCTTCACGGTGAGTCAAATAAAAACTTTGAATTCCTGTGAAGGCTTCCAGAAGAGTCTTGAAATTTAAGATACTTGATTTCTGGATCTTCTTCTGCATCTCTCCATTTTCTTGCAAAATATTTAACCCACATTACAGCTGGCTTCTTCTGACAGTTCCACCTGTCAGCTATTGCAGAACATCAGTGGAGCACACACACAGCATGGAGTTCAACTAAACAAAATTGTCAACAGAAGAGGGCAGCTATTTCCCAAGAATCCAAGGAGAAGCTAGAGAAATAGTCAGAACACCATAAAACATAAACCGAGAGGCTGACTATGTGCTCACTAGCTTGTGAAAACAGATATTCAACTAAATGGACCAATCATGAGGCATCCCCCCTGATGCAGCAGCTATATTAACCCAGACCATATCTGCATCAACACTTTAGTACACCTGAAGAAGCCAGCTGGAATGCGGGTGAAATACTGTCTAAGAAAATGGATATACTGAGAAGACGTTCTGTAAATCAAGTCTCTTCAAAAAACTTGAAATATTTATGAAATTATGATTTATTGATTGAAAATAGTGGACAGTGAAATTCATTGAGGGATGGATATTAAAAGGTTATGTATGCTTGGCACACTAGTAAATAAATGAATAGAGAGAGGAGATCAGAAGTGGTGGTTCTTTAGTGACAGAAAAGCTCTTAAGTGGAGATCAAGTCAAACCTATTTTACGATTAATGAATTCTTTTGATAATAATGGCCTACACTCAAAGATTTTTATGGCTACACCATCTGCATTGATCTTGAGGTTATTAACTGTTTCTAGAATCCAAGGCAAATCATCAGTAAAGAGATATATATGCATGTGTGTACATAAATAAGAGATATGTTTCTCCTACAATGCAGACTACCCGAGGTTCATTCATGACACTAAGGGTTGCAGCGGTAAAAGGGGGGAACTTAATGGAAAGCCTGCTCAATCAGGTCTACTGTCGTGGAAAAAAGTCATGACACTCGAGTTTACAAGTCAATGACAGTTGTACCCGTAATCCCTCATGAAAACAAATTATATCAAAAATTAGCAAATTTAATTCTGCGTTTAACTGTGGAAAGTGAAAATTTTTATTGTAACTTGTTAAAATTTCATTGTCTGTGAAACAAAAAAGTGCCGGTTTTTTCATCGTTTTAAACGGAATGCTCACTTTAAAAATGCATAACTTTTAAAGTATTCATTGTATCGTAACCAAACTTTAATACAACATAAAGGAACTTGTTGTTAAGGTATGTGCAAAGTTTCAAGATAATCGAAGTTTAAATAAAATTGTTATTGTAAATTTTGTGAAACAACTTTTCCTCAGTACTGCGTGGTCATATCGATACGAATCTTGTCCTGTCATAGAGCTTATGGTAATACAAGGCTAATCGGTTCTCGATATTTAGAATTTATTTAGTTGTTTATTTTATGTGCGCTTACATTTAATTCGGTGTTTCCAACAACAAGAGGAGTGAAGCCAGCGAGGGGAAACGGCCGCATGGCCTTGGAATTCCGTGCGACGTTGCCGCGTTCATTACTTTAACACAGCTTTCACCTTTTTAAAACTATTTTATTTACCACATTTGTCATTTTAAACACCGCTTTTGATGATTTTTATTTACCATTTTTCAGTGTCCCTAGTTATAATAGATAAACGTTGTGTTATGTTTGATATAAGTGTCGGCATTTATATCTCAATGCTATTTGATTTTATTTGGAGTCCTTTGATAAGGATTTGCAGCTCAAAACTTAAAATTACGGTAATTTTCGAAAATTACCGTAATTTACCTCAATTGAAAATTACGGTAATTTACCCATCTCTACAAGTACCCCCTTATCCACTTCAATTCCCACCCTCCATACAATTCTCTCCCAGAAAATACCCCTCCCCTCCATACCCTAGCCTACTGCCTCCATGAATGGGTACATTTACATGCTTCACCGTTACTTTTGTCCCCGTTTTATATTGGTTACAAGATTCACACTTTCGTGCACAAGAGAGTTATCTCCGCCTTGATATGTATTATCATGACATTACCATGAAAGGCCACACTGGGGATGACAAAAAGCTGCAGGTTCCCCACCACTTTACCCTTAATAATTGAAAACTGTCAATTTTACTAAATTTCCAAGTATGTAAAGGAAGCCAAATTAAATAATCCTCTCAAAGCTATCATGTGCTTGCAAGAATTTTGCTTGATTTTTTTAAATAAAATCATGTCGTCTTATTTAGACTAGACAGTCATTTTATGGTGTGAATACCATTTCCAATCATTCAGTAGTGGAGCATCTTAGTTATTATATTTTTCCTATTTAAGAGAGTCAGATGACCAAAAGGAATGGAAAACAAATCTTACAATAGATTTTGGCTCCAAGGCTCAAAGGATTCATATCAGTAATTCTCCACCTTTTACAAAAAAATCTTTTAGTGGTACATATTAGAATACCAAAGAGGCAAGAATGTACATTCTAACCTCTGTCTTCACCTCCTTGGTCTCCAACTTTGATCAAGGGAGTTCGAATTGACAAATGGTATGCAGCAAAAGGTGATCGATTTTCACCCCCATTTAGACTAAATATGTAGGTATATTGAATATGCTTTTCCTTTGTGGTAGGAGCTTTTCAGGTACACTACAAATGTATGATAATCTGTAGTCATTGATTCCTTACTTTAAAATCTACTACTGTAGAGAGTATCATAATGTAAAGTGCAAAGGCATTATTTGTGATGGTTTGAAAACGAGAATGAGGTGGGTTTTGTTCCCGGACTAACAGGGATTCTTTTTTTTATCAAGAAAGCTACTACTCTTCCAATTTAGGATCATCCTATAGCGAAGTATTCAAAGGAGGTATTAGGCTTCGTGGAGAAAAATGAATTCCATAGCAGGAAATATTCCAAGATACTACTCAATCAAATTGTCCTAAACAAGGATATTTTGATGGTGGCTTTTAAGGAAAGGCTAGCATGTAAAGAACACAGAAGCTCTTGATCCAAGTAGCCTGTTGATTTCATGTTTAGCAGCATAGTTTCAGACACTCTTGTCTTATGACCATTGGTTTTCAGCGGTAGGTACATAATTTAGGAAACTTACTTACCTCACTCGGCATTGAAAATCAGTAATACATATACCTATATTCATATTATTCATTCTTGTATTTATCCACAAAGCAAATATTGGTAAAATGTTTTGAGAGTTTAAAATACTGCAGTATTAAACTTTTAAAAACTAGTAGTCATGATTAAATTGGTGCCAGCAATATATATATATATAGTATGTATACTAGTCAGCTGTCACTTTAAAATGCCTGTAATCAGTGCACCCATGCAGGGTACTCTACTGTAATCTTTTTTTGAGGTTTAGCTGTATTCAAGGATCTTGGCAGTTCATGGTAATGCCTACATAGGATTTTCTAGGGTATCCAATTTGGGGTATTACTTAAGTACACATTTTTCATGAAGGGGCAAAAAGAAACTTGTGTTATGGAACGTTGACTTATTTTTGCCCCCCCCCCCCCCCCCCCCCCCCCTGAGAACATCCTGGCTACGCTACTGGTCCTCACCAATTTTCCATTCTTCCATCAATTTTAATGACCCCTTGAATTAATTAAATCATACAATTAATGGAAAAATACAAAATTTATTGTTTCTTATCATTGGTAATGAATACAATGATTTACATCAATTATAAAATTTTAAAGTACATACAAAGGGCATAAACTATATCAGCTTTAACTCATTATCTATCAAAATGTAGCAAACAAATATTTCAATAATCTATTATAATGCCCCCAGAGAATACTCATTATTTATCATAGGAAAATTATCAAAACATCCACACTATTCACACCACATCATCTCTGATAAATTCACATAAAAAATGAGCTTAGAATTGATTAAATTTCCCAACAAAATTCTCATATCAAATATCAAAATCGATATCATCATCAGCATAATCACCTGCACTGAATACATTCGACACGAGAGTAGAGTTTTGAGTGTTTGGCAAACTTGTGAAATCCTGCTGGCTCTTGGAAAATGGTGTTGAGGCAGACAAATACTTGGCATACATGACTAGTTCATTCACTCTCTTAGACTTCTTTTCCATGCCTCCACTCATGAAATCAGATCCATCTTTCTCAGGTACACTGGTTTTAGGGGCATGTTTCGCAATCATTGATCCTCTCTTAGTTGACTCAATTGTATCCTTACTTCTTTCATCACTTGACAGTTTCTGATGATTGTCTGACTGGCGATGGACGTCAACCAAATCTTGTCGATTTTCCTTCGCCTTCAGGCCAGTATCATCACCTATTGTTGGAACCCTATTCAAATGTACACAATCCGAAGCATTATTTTTCTTACTGCCCTGAAAAGAAAATCTATTCTTAAGCTCTTTGATTTTGTCTACCATGCCACTTCCTCCATTACTTTCTCTATCCTTCACAGATTTAGTGACTTCTTGCATATCCCCATTAGCATCAACGTGCATTCTATCATGGCAAGCTTCATCATCAATTCTTGGCTCTGGTGAAGTCCTTTCCTCAGCACCATTTGATTTTTTTCTCCTATTGGAATCTTTCTCAGATGTTTTTCTGTCTTTGCCACCATTGTTATTTTCTACAGCTCTCTTTTTCGAAGGATTTCCTCGTGGTTTGGGAGGCTTCTGTTGGCATTCAGCAACACCATATAATGTCTTGTCTTTATTTCTCTTAATCCCAGCCAGTACATTCTGTAGTTTGTTACACAGTATGAGCTTTGGATCCTGATTATCCTTCACCTTATCATTGCTGCTATCCTGTATTTTTTCTTGAGAGTTATCCAAGGAGGCATTTGTTTTTGATGGCTCAGAGGTCTTTTCACCCAGGAAAGGTGGAGAATCACTTTTTTCATTGCTTCTTTCTTCAGCAAGTTTAGTGAAGCCACCGTTGGTACATTCACTTGTCGAGGGTGGATCCAATGGAGAGAAGCTAATTGTATCTTCAAAACTGCTCTGGTTAGCAGAATTTTCATTCATGATTGATGAGGTTTGTGATGTGAAATCATCCATTTCTTCCTTTAAGAGATGCAACAATCCTAGTTTCTGGAGTATTATGTTGACTGAAAAATGGAATTGCACAGCCAATGAAAGGACAAAATTTCATTCACATTCACTTTTTTAGAGTTCCATAAGTTGCACAACCTTGCAATTTGGTAAATAATTAAATATCACCAACCCCTAGAAAATGGGATACTTTTTATTCACCTGACAGTCAATGGTTTGGCATAAAGCAATTTTCCATAAGAATATACATTAAAATCACTTTCTCAGCATGCAGAATTTCTTTTTGAAACTTAAGTTATTATTTATTAACTGACAACCATCAGACATGAAACACAAGAAGGGGAGCAACATAAGGAATCTATTTCTTACCATTGGCTAATTTAACAATCTATTGGTTAAAGCAAGAATGGCTGATGCCTAATGTTGGATGGGGTGACATGAGTCTGCTGGGATAATTTCATCCATGGTAGTTGATTTGCAGTAAATGTTAAATGACCCTAAGTTGCCCACATTCCAGACCACTGTGTTGCCAGACCCCCCTGCCCACCCCCTTCTACCCCTTAATGACCAATGTAATTCTTTGCCATAGATAGTGACCATAGCTTTGAATAACCCAGGTTCATTATAATGTTGATTCCAAATGTTAAATATGGAACAATTTAAAACACAAACTACATGGTACCAGGAAAGATTTATACAAATACATTTTATATACTTATAAACACACTTGAACTCAAGGCAGCATCTTTTTATCCAGACACTTTAGTCGATTACTGAAAATGTGATATTAGTGTCACTTGTATAATTACCTTGGAGTTTGTACTCTTCTGTGGCATTATCAGGAAAGGAAGCATGAAGTGCATTAACTCCACTGATCAAAGCTGCACCTTGCATTGATGACTCCACAAGTGACACTGCCACAATGGCATCCATGATAGTGACCTCATCATGATACATCAATCTAGCATGTCCCTGGGATAACCTGTGAATAGTTTTCAAGAATTTTCAACAAAAAACTAGATGTTAGAATGACAAGAATATGTATGAAAATGGCTTCATGTCTTTTTTCTTGAGAGGTCTATGATCTCTTGTACATATATGCCACTCTATCAAAAAACAGACACCTGGCTCATTTAAGTGCATGGTAGCAAATATGCTGACACACATTACAAGCACATCCTGGTACCCACCTTAATTTCAAATAGTATTCTCACTTTGGGCTGAAAACAGTACCCATTTCTTGTAAGAGTTTTTTTCAGCAAAATGAGCTTACCTGGATTGTAAGTGAACTAATCCACTACACAACAGGCACCATTCTACTTTCAGGCATAAAAATAATAAGTTGAAAAGAAAAAGATATTGGCTTAACCATTAATTAATATTTTATGTTGTTGAGGGTCAAATATAAAGAAGGAATGAGAGCCTTTGAAATTTGAGATATGTGCTCCAACTTTGCTATCTTGCGAATATTTTTTCAGCTGCAAATGCAGAAATTTACCATTATCTCTGCTATCAGGAAATCTTTTTTTTTTCTAAAGATGAATGAATTCTGCAACTATGTATTCCCATATATATCCTTTATATATGGGATATTTATATAGTTTAACTGTAGACCACCCTATGAGAGACTTAGAACTTCATTTAACACATTAAACCCGGAATATTTCTAGTGTGCAATCATGAAAAACGGAAAGCGTTTTATGGCACATTAATTTGGCCTGTCACCTAAATGTTATTTAAAATTAGTTAAAAATTTTTGTGAATAACAAAACTCGAATATTTATTAAAGACGCAAATTCGCGTCCTTCAGAGAGGTCTTCAGAGAGATCATCAGAGAGGTCATCTAGAGACGCGAATGCACATCCTTCGGTATCCTGGCAACGTACCTAGGACACGTATTCGTGTCCGTCGGGTTGAACGTGTTAACCACACCAGATGCATTACAGCCTAAATATAGATGCTGTTCACTTTTTACACCCTTTATTCAGACAGTAAGATGCCCAACATAAAAGTTTGTGATTTCCAGACCATCACAAAAATCTCTCTCAGCTGTCTTTAGGGTGTTCTTAGAAGAATGAAATGAAACAAATGGTACAGTGGCAATGGTCACAAGTGACCTGTATGAAAATTGACCATCAGTGATCAGTTGGTGCAGGAAGAACTATCTACCCACTTCCTATAAAAATGGAGTATGTCTCACGACAGTGAACTTTCTCAACAGGGCATCAAGGGCATATGAACTGAAGAGTCAGCCCAAGGAATTAACACTACAGATAAAAATGTCATAGTGTAGGTTGGAGAAATTACCACAGAAAACCAAACTAATGAATTTCCAAGAGGGAGGAGGGCTACAGTAAACAAGGATGGAGAGTATAAGATGGAGCAGTTTTCACAGCTGGGTATCATTTTGACAGGATTGGCCTTTAATTAAAAGGAAAAAATTATTATTGCCTAGACAAAAGAAGCGAGTACACAAGAAGAGAGGGGACTGCATGAAGAGATTTGAAGTTCAACAAAGGAAAAAATTAGCTAGCACCAATATACTGGGTAAAAATGCATAATTTAATACTGGATCTTTGAAGGAAGAGAATGAGTGAACTTAAGGATTTAGTTTGTGAGATTTATTTTAGATTTTGTTATATTGTGGTTATATTTATTTTTTTGAGATTGCGTGTACAAGGAAAAATGCAGAGGATGAGCCAGGTGAATCTGAAAAAAGAAGGAGAGTTAGATACGGTAGGGGCAGGGGGGAAACAAATCTCAAGGGGGGAGAATCTCAACTAAGCAAGCAAAAGATAATGGAGGGCATCATGAGAGGAAGTAGGATGTTGGATTGGGTGACAGAGAGTGGCATGAAAAAACACAAAGTATGATGAGTATGACATATACTTCACATAGGGCAAATAGATTGTTCACTGGTGGAAGGTTGGGAATGTCCCTGCAGAAGCAGAGGAATTAAAATACTAGCATCAGAGTATATGAGGGACTTCGGTGGAGGAGATAAATGATCTGAGAAGGGTCACCTCTGTTATAGAGTTTACTCTCATCCTAGCAATATTCTCTTATATGCAATGATATTCTAAAGCTCAGGCACCAAGGAAACCTGTGGTATGTTACTATACCTTAAGAAAGCATTTACAGGAACATACATCATTTATTAACATTTTGAATTTCTAGCAGCTTACCTTACTAAACTTTCAAGCATACGAACACTTGTCCTGGCAGCATTTCTTGTATCAGCTTTTCTTTGAGCTTGGTAATACTCTCTCAGAATTTGATTGGCAGCATCTGACATGGTTGGCCTGAGATGCTTGATAACACAAAAATAAGCTTGGAGTTTGTCCAAATTCCACAGACTAGCTGACTTTTTGAACTCCATAGATTTGACAGGGTCCTTTCCTTTCAAAATAAAGCTGGATACCAAGCTAGGAACAAAAATATTGACATTACAAAATAGTGAGTTACTGATTTACCTAATGCAAATAATGATTGATGATAGTTGATGAGAGTATACCTATCCCAGTCTTCATTCCTTGAATCAAGCATCACTAGCACTAGATCAAAACGGCTAAGTAATGGACTGGCAATTGCAATGTTAACGGTTAATGGGTGATTTGAATCATATTGGCCTTTGGGATTCGTAGCAGCAAGAATAGTACATCTGGTACTCAGTTTACACACAAGCCCAGCCTATGTAAATAAGAGATAGAAGTAACCAAGTGAAAACCAAACATTATTTCATACCAGATTTTACTTCAGTTATGAACTAATATGCAGAAAAATATATAAAACATAGGAATGGACCTTAGCAACACTGATAGTTTGCTGTTCCATTGCTTCATGGATGCTTGCACGGTCATGCTCTCGTATGGAGTTGAATTCATCGATGCAACAAATACCACCATCAGATAACACCAGTGCACCAGCCTCTAACTGCCAACCACTACTTTCCTGGAGAAAAAACATGGAAAACCTGTTAATTCCAATGGCAAGTGCTTACATTACTGACATAGGTAACATGATAAACACTACATAATTTGAAGATATATATGAACATTCTTTCGAGTTCAACATCAAGTTTGATATAAAAATTTCTCCTAGAAAGGAAAACAAGAAATAATATAATAATAAAATTATCCATTTAATAAAGGAGCAAAGCTGTACCAAATCAGCAGAAGCAATGGGATGTACAGTTGAAAAAAAGATGCATACAACTTGAATAATGTGTAGGTATTTAGTGTTAGGTGCAATTGAACCGTTAACAGTTGAAAAAAAGATACATACAACTTGAATAATGTGTAGGTATTTAGTGTTAGGTGCAATGATTGAAGGAAGACACCAGATGAAAAGAGCATGTGGAAGACTCTGGGAGAGCATATGGAAACTCATACACAAGATACAACAATAACACAATGAGAATATAACATGAGGGCTATGGTCTCCATAAGCAGTAACTAACTGACCACGCAAAAAAAGTCCATTATAAGCAGCAAAATACAGAAACAAATTGCATACTAATCCTGCTTCAAATGTTCAATATTTCTTACAGACGGGTAGAAAATCTATAATCATTGGGCTGATAAAGCTTAATTGCAGACTGGATATATTTCAAAGAAAACCAACCAATGAGATATGAAATAGTGTATCATCTTATTTCTTTTGCTCAAGGGCAACTTCATTTCCTTGCCTAATTTATATCCTTTTCTCAAAACCGCTCAGTCATCTTAAAATATCTTTCCATTAAACCCGATAACATGTTATAAAGTATTCTTGAAGGTCACTATAATATTAATGAGTTACCTTAACAGCAGTGACGGTTAAGCCAGCTGACGTAGAACCCACTCCAGTGGTGAACACAGAACGTGGACATATCCGAGCAGCAAAACGCAAAAGGTGTGATTTTCCTGTGCCAGGATCGCCAACCAACAGTAAATGAGGCTCACCTCTCACTTTAGTTCCTGAGCTTAGGTCAATCCTCTGCACACCACCAGCCAAAGTCACAGCTATTGCCAGCTTTATGAGATACAGCCCATAAACCTGTTAAAGCCACAAAATTATAAAACAACACATATTAAGAGTTATAATATGTAACTGATAATAATAAACTGGTAATAAGGGATAACTAATGTATTGCCTCTATGAGAGCTCATGCAGACAGACTAAATATCATTTACAGGTTGAATTTCAAGATCCACTTATTTACCCAGGTTTCCAAATGTGGAGGCAATTCCACAAGGATTGATAAAGAATAAATTGAATATTGTCTCACTATCTAAAGCAGTTGACCAAACTAGTATTGAATATTAACAAAGTTATATAATACTCAGAAATTATAAGGCAGGAAACTAAAAAACAAATAAAACCCTATTTTATGAGCATATCATAGGCAAATTCCCAAAAATTCTAAAAAGAACTTGCATGGAAACATACATTTTCTAAAGCCAACTAAGGATAAACCAAAGAACAATTCAGATATTTTACACAAAATAAATGCATTAATAGGCAAACAAAAGAAGGTACAAACTAAAAAATGCAATTGTGAGGTACTGTGCAACAAATTCTAAATAATTTAAATAAATTCCACCCTATCTCCTATTGTGATCAACAGAAGGAAATACTTATGTGATTTTTCTCTTGCACTCCCTAAATAAGAAAAGGTAAGTATTAATGCTGATTTATTTTGTTATTGTTCCACATGCGATGCTGTCGTGCAGTAACAAGGAAAGAGAATGAACCACTTATCTATATATATAAAAATGAATGTATGTGTGTGTGTGTGTGTGTGTGTGTGTTTGTGTGTATGTCCTTTATGCATTACTACACCATTCATCGGATCGCCATGAAACTTTGGGAAGTTGTTGAGTACATTCCCGAAAAGAGGACTACGTAATCGATATTTCAATATCGATACTTTATCGATATAATATCGCTAAAGTATCGATAAATTGATACATTATTGATACAAAATTGAGGTGAAATTATTTAGTTTTTTAAAAGGAATGTATCGTTGCAATATCGATACTGTATCGAATGTATATAATGAGTTTGTCCTTTATGCATTACTACACCATTCATCGGATCGCCATGAAACTTTGGAAAGTTATTGAGTACGCTCCGCGAAGGTTTCTACAAAATCGATAATTCAATGTCGATACTGTATCGATATAATATCGATAAAATATGGATACATCGATACATTGTTGATACAAAATTGAGGTGAAATTATTTAGGTGTTTTTTATCAAAGTTTTATAAAGTATCATTACAATATCGATACTGTATCGATACAATATTGATAGCTTCATGCATTACCACAACATTCATCCAATTTCCATGAAGCTTTGGTTAGTTGTTTTGTTCACTCCATGAAGGTTTGTATGTACAATATCGAGAATACAATTTCGACACTGGAGACGGGATGTGCATCCCATTGAACTTGCAATTCATTGAAACACGTGCAACATATTCAAATCATCCGGCATGGGACAAATATTTCAGAAATGCCAACTTATTGCTTGGGATGAATGCACAATGGTGCACAAAGCATCGCTCGAGGTTCTGGATCGATCATTGCAAGATTTCCGTTGAATCCTGAGACCATTTGAGAACGCATTAATATTGCTTGCACGATATTTCAGGCAAACATTACCTGTAATTCCTCGATTGACACTAGCGGATGAAATAAATGCTTGCCTGAAATATTCTACTTTGTGAAGACATGTAAAGACGTTAAAATTATATACAAATATGCGTGTCCAGCTGCAAAACAATCGATCAGCTGAGATATATTGTATACCCATAAGAATTGTGAAATTAAACATACTATAAACGTGCCCTTTCCATTTAACCAGATTGAGCCACAGCAACGCGTGGCCGGGTCAGCTAGTTAATTATAAAAACGATGCATTTTAATGAGTATCTGACATCAGCAGAATTACTGCATATTTTGCAAGTAAAAGAATTAATAATATACATATCCGTATGAAGAGCTCTCGGGATCTCCACCGGGTCAGGAACTTGAAGTTTGCCAACTTGTTGCTTCATACAGTCTATTTGCCAGGAAAGCACCAAATCCTTCTTAACCTACACTCCCATGTTTTCAAGCTACTAAATTGCAAGTAAAGAATTTTTGCAGGGTTAACCATTTATCATTTCTTGTTAAATTAGGTTGCAATATTATCTCATTCATCAGAGCACAACTAAAATCAAATTTAGCAAGACACTTTTTATCAAAATGAAATAATTAATTAGTCTCCCTAGCTTAAACTGAGGATAGGATCCGTCTGTTCACTCCAATATTATTTTTTTTTTACCAATTGAGTGAACCCACATTAAACTACAAACTATTCTTAGCTACTCTTAATGGGATTATAATGATTGAAATCAAATACTGGAGATTGGCTTACTAATCTCCAGTATTTAGCTAAGTAAAAATATGAACCAAGTGCACATTTGTAGCGCAGTCACATAGAGCCATTCATTAGTTTGTACCTACTCCTGTAGAACTTTGCTGGAGCTTATTTGCACTGTACAAAACAGTAAAAATATAAAAACATGGGCCATACCTACCTGAGGACATAATGAGGCTAAAATAATATTTCTTCCATGGAGTGGATGATGTGAGTGAGACTTCCAAAACTGCTCAAATTCATCCTTCATTTCTTGCGTGATTAATATAGAGGCCTTTTGATCATTGCAAACTTGTAAGTGATTTGCTTGCAATGATAACTCTATTTCACTTCTATTCCCTACACTCAACGGATTCCACCGTCTCCGCACAGTGCCACTAAAATTTAATGCATTCACGTTAATCAAGTGCTTTAAGCAATGCAAAGATTCACATATACTAGGAGCACTCATTGGAAAAATCAGGGAATTGAAATATTCTATTCATACAACAATTTTAATGATGAAAAAACAGTTCATAGTACTTATGTAAGATGATGCTCTTCAATTAATTATTAGCAACAGTATAGTAAAGCAGATAGGGTACTGTATAAATCTATCTACTGGTGATTAATGATTAACTCTGCTACTAGTGAGTTTAGGACTGTTCTTGTGGGATTCTTCAAAAGCTTGGGCCAGAAAAGGGAAAATTTACTCAAGATAACTTTGACCACTGAAACCCAAAATCTTGCAATTTTTGAAGCTGTGAGACAAACCCATAATATACTCATATAATTTTATCAGGTTATTGAATTCTATTATTAGTGAAGCCTATTATTTACCAAGCAATAAATGATCACAAAAAATTGAAATGCAGCCATTATAAAAATATATTTCTAAAAGAAAACAGCAAAAAAGGAACTATTAATATCCTATTTTGAATACGAATAAATTAGTATCCATGGACATAAAATTTAATATCAAAGCTTTGTTTCAAATAAAATTAAATCAAATGTCAAAATATAAATGATAGCAAAATGCATTTAAATGTATTACCACACTGTAACATCATCACCAGGCTTACATACATCCACTAAATCATCTTCTAAGGTCACCCATATTGACCTTGGTATGGTTCCAATGCTCAACTTGGATGCTTGCTCCTAAAAAAATAAATAAACATACAACTAACTGCTCACCCTGCTATGTAATTACAATATATTATATGATTTGATTTAATTTTTTCAGTGTGTAGTTGCATTTTAAATTCTTGCTACAATTTTGGTACCACTGATTTACTAATCTCACACCTAATGATACTGAAATTAAAGCAAAAATTTTAAAATACATTATATTCGCTTAAAAATTTGAACAATATGCAAATAAATATGTATGCCCTTCAACATCGAGCGATGTAGTGACTACGTCGCGGCAACCATCGCGGTAATCCATTATATGATTTCAAGATCCTTACATATTTAGTATTATTAGAAAGCGGAATAATGTTGGCCCAGACTTTACATGCCGTCGAGTGATGTAGTCACTACGCCGCGGCAACCATCGCGGTAATCCATTATATGATTTCAAGATCCTTACATATTTAGTATTATTAGAAAGCGGAATAATGTGGCGTCTTACTAATCATAGCTATTATAATATATTAATTTCTGATATTTTATTGAGTGTTTTAATGATATGGAATTTTCGAAATTTTCTTTCACACTCTCTGAAGGCTTGTTGCTCGACACTTATTGCTAAAAAATATTTTTACGTGACTCTCTTCTCATGTAGTGTCAGTGCCAGACCTTTTAGAGGACCATACTAGCTTACGGTGTCCTTCAACGGTTTATTTCTCTCTTCCACACTCTTTTTGACCCTCCATATGCATCGTAGAAAGAGCTTCCAGCTGCCGAGCTGTCAATGATTAGTTTTTAAGTTATAAATTTTTTACCAGCCATATGCGAAAACCAGCGATTCCATTTAAATCTCCTCTGACCTACGAGATGGGATTTATTTAAATCTACTCCGTGCTTGAAGGGTTAAGCAAACAAGAGGGCTCTAATCATGCAAAAACTACACATTTGGCACACATGCCTTGATCAAATAATTCGATCATTTTGTATTCAGCCATTCTCTCTCTCTCTCTGATGACACCAGGGATAAATGAAAACATACTCTATCTTCACTCACAACTTCACCTGAACTAAATGATCGCTAGAGCCTTAAGGCTGAAAATGCTTCCACTGTATTTCTGAAAAATCAAATATTTTTACCTGTACTTTTATTTCTTGAAAATCCTTAAAATTAGTTGAGTCAATCACTTGTGTGGCAGAAAAGTTGGTCCCTGGACAACCCTCAGGATTTTTACATTTTGATGGATTAGGTATAGCATAAAACTGGTCATAATCAGCCTGAAATAAATTAAAGTAAAATTATGACCAAACTTACAACAGGAAAAGAATAAATAGTAAAAGATTACAACCTTAGCAACAGACATTTGGCCACATTTAGTGCACTTGTAAGATCTCTGAAATTCCAACATTTTTGGAGTTGTAGTCCTGACTACTGTGCCAGTGAATCGTAAAAAGCAGCCCACATCATCATTTCTTGGCAGAGATATTCGGTGCAGCTCAGGACAAACTGGCAGGGCTGTGGAATATAAAATATGTATGATTACAACTAAATAGGATAAAAATACTTAACCAGAAGTTGAATTAGAAATAAGTTATGCTATGTCATTAGATAATGGAGGAGGGATGGAGAGAAAACCGGCATTGGCTTTAGCCTACTCTTAATGACAGGCGCCAAGGGGACCATGGCTTAACATCCCATCCGACGGATGGAGTACTGAACCTGAAATGCCCTCCACTAGACACTCAAGTAGGGACTGGTTTGCCACTTAGAAATCCACCACTGCTGGGAATCAAACCCAGGCCCTCGGAATTGGGAGGCCAGTACTCGAGCCAAAACACCAACCCGATCCCCTGAATTAGAAATAAAAGTGATCCTGCGGTCAAAGTGACAGTACAAGATCTAACCTAAACTAAATAGATCTACAAATAGCCAAGTCATGAAATTACTGACCTGGCTACTGCATATATCTTAAATTAGCTCGGGTGCCCACACACAGGCAGGAGGGGGGTGGGAGTCATGCCCCCTCCCCTAGACTGCCGGAAAAAATATTTATTTTTTTTGGCAGGATTAAATTAATATTTTAGTAATAAATTCAGAAAATTTTCATTCACTGAAGATGTTCCAAAAATGTAATCCTGAGACTTGAAATTTACTAAACTTTCCGGGAGATGCTTGCTAACTTTATGGAACCCATGGATATGTACAGTGGTATACCGTCAGGGGGGTAAGGGTTTAAACCCCCCAAAAACTTTCCCGTAATTTACTATATTTTGTATATTTAGCACTAGTTACAAATGAAGATTAGTATCCCCAAAGCCGTACCCTTAGGGGGCAAAGGAATAAAAAGGGGGGGAAGAGTGGGAAGGAAGGAGTTCATACAAAGTAAGGGAGCTCTCAATCACACGTACAAAGTCAAGTATACGGAGAAACTTAAGTGGCAGTAAATGAAATATTCGCACACTCACTCACATGTTACAAACAACTGTCACACTCAAAATTAAGGGAATCAAGGTAAAAATAAAAACGAACAGTGACTCACACAATCACTCACTCACTCAGGTTTCTATACAAAATAAAGTCACCTTGAGTTCAATCACACACTGAAGCAGGGTTTACAAGGATTTCTCCAACGCCAGTGACCCGTCATACACGCAAGAAAAATGAATAAAAGTGGGGGATAGTAAATAACTAAAGTAAAAAAATAAAATTGATAATAACTTTCAAGCACTCATTCACGTGGGTTTGCATACAATACACACTCACCCTCATGATTCTCATTCACACACACACATACATTCAGGGTTCAGGGACTTTTCCTCAATCATGCACTTGGGTTTGTGCATTCACAAAGTACAGTCACCCTGGTGAATCACATTCACACACACAATCAGGGTTTACGAGGAATCTCCTTCGCCAGTGACCCATCACACTCACAGGGAAAGGAGTAAGGATGGGGAAAGGATGCCCAACGTCAACAACTGACACCGGGTGTTTCGCCCACCAAGTAGGCCTCGTCAGAGGAGAATGTCAATCTGGGAGAGGAATAGGAAATACGCAAAATCAAGAGGGGAAGCTAGAAGCAGGGGGTAGTATGCTATGATTGGTTGGGTGATCAGGGGGTAGATGATAGAGGTGTGGGGGCATTAGGTGAGGGAAGAGGGGGGCACTTGGTTACTTTGTGCACAAAAAGAAATTAAGCAGGAGGAAATTGGCCCTTGGTCACTACTAATGGTGTTGCTGTAACTCTTCTGTATATGGATACTTTCGTATGTGTCTAACAAATGGTCTGGAGGTGTTTCAAGAGTTTTAGCACTAGTGTTAAGAATTTTGCTAATTGGGCTGAAAACTATTGTTGAATTGTGTTCACGAAAAATGAATGTTAATTTAATTATTGTTTTAGTGAATAATAATCTAAATGTCATTTTATGATGATGCTCATAAATATTAATGAACCCCCCCCACCAGAAGGAAATCCTGCATATGACACTGGATATGTGTATCCCCACTGAATTAATAAAAATTAATATTTTACCTCTAGCATACCCATAAATCGACCCTAATACCCTAATTAAATACCCCAGACAGCACAGCCGCTGGTATACAATTTGTAAATCCCTTGTACAGTTACAAATTTTATAGTTTTCGTACGAACTTTTGTAATACAATTGTATTACAGGACATTTCATACAAAGCAATCGTAAACCTATTGTATTACAGCATCAAAAATACAAGGAATATACAAATTTGTAAAACCATTGTATTACAATTGTAACACGGAAAATAATACAAACGTCATTTGTGCGCGCATTCGAAGATGCCTGTGTGGCCAATGGTAATTTGATTGTAAAACAGCATCCAAATACCAAGAATATACATTTCGTAACATTTTTGTATTACATTTGTAACACAGAAAAGAATACAAATGTCTTGTGCGTGCGCATTGCCAAAGTGCAAATGTGGCCAAGGGTAATATGATTGTAACACGATGTACAAATACCAAGAATATACAATTTGTACAGCCAATGTATTACGTTTGCAATACGGAAAGTAAAACAAAAGTATTGTTCGCGTGCATGCAAAAGCTTGGTGTGTTTCTTTAGCGCAGGATGCCGCTAGTATCGCCAATTTATTATGTTTGTTTTTCGTGTTGTTTATTATGAATCCGCCGACCCACAGTCAGCAACATTACCAAGTTTTTAATCGTGTGCGTACTTAAGTACTAAACGAGTAGGGCTGTGTGAGTCTCGACTTTTCGAGATTTGAGCGAGATAAAAGCACTGCTCATATCTCACTTGATTTTGATCTCAATACGCTCAAAAAACGAGTCTTGAGCTTGTCTCGAGATTTCCGTTGTGGTTGACATAATTTTACAGAGCCCCTCTTTACAATGCGACGTAGTAAAATAAGTATTTATTACCTTACTTTTGCATGATTATTTCACGATTTCATGCCACAAAATGTCGAGAAATTTCTTAATCATAGACTCGAGAAGTTAGGAGAGCCTAGGCCTCAGCATAGGACCTAACCCAGTCCCTGCTCCATTTTGTGATCGGAGGCCTAGTGCCTACTAACAAATGATGCATTAAATAGGAACGTATGAACGTAAGCTACTTCTAGCACTAGCATACACCCAATAAGTTAAAACAAGATACAGGAAAATCAAGTGTTATTAACGGAAACTTCATGAGAAACAGTAAAGAAAACCTATAAAACTAAATTTTACAACTAATTTATTTGCATAATACAATCTAAAATTATATTTTATGGTTTAAATGCACACCGTACTTTAACGGGAGTTACTAAAATATTCTGATATTTCTTTTGCCATGGTAGTTGATAGTATTTCTTTGTCACATAAGTCTTAATGTTTTGCAAGTGTGAGAGATGAAGATGATCACAATCGCTCTGTCTCTCTAGCCAATTCATCAGTTCACCGATGTGATCGAGTACTTTTTCTATTTTAGGCCTCTGATTGAACTCTCAGAATAAACATTTTATGTCACCACGTTTCACTCTGTCGAGTATGCCCAACTTTTCCTTTAATAAGTTAATTTCCTTTTGGTAGACATCGTTTCCGCTAAAATCAAAGAATATATAATTTACATATTCATACGAATTACGCCGAAGGTAGAGGTGAAAAAGCACATTCATCACACAAATGCTCTAAGACTGTAGAAATGTAATTACCTTGGTTTTAGCGTCATGGCAGGAACGTGGAAATCTACCACTTTGGGAGGAATGCGTATATAATTCACTCCACTGATTGTCAGCTCAAGTTCACAAGTTCAAGACCAATTTCGATTTGCTGGGTTGTTAATTTTGTTATGAAACAATGCATGTGCTTACATTCTCGTGGTTGTCTTTCTTTCGTATGAAACTACATATTAGATGTCGCCAATCGCGTTGGTGTGATCTTGATGATAGCTTACAGTGGTATGAGCACCTGAAGTAGTGCCGTCGCAACGCTTCGGGATAAAATCTGCTAAAGAGTAACCTTCCACTTGCAATGAAAATAGTCAATGGAATCATTAAGGGGGGCATGGTGAGATGAGTAATACGGCAGTAATACCAAATCTGTGCTGTCTGGGACATTAACTACAGTGTAAATTCTCATTTCATTTCCTATGGTTAAAAAAAAAGTTGAAAACTTGTGATGTACATCTATGAATTGTTTAGTTTGAGTTATGACTGGGTGTAGCTGTAAACAAACGTACATTGATGGGGTGGTTGTAGATCCACCCAGTGAACTGACACCCATGGCCAGGCACCATGAAGAAAAGAAATGGAAGGGATAAACACACACTAGTATACAAGAAGTTTTTTGTCCAGCAAATGCACCAATAATATTTTGAACTGAATCTTGAACTTCTGAATGGCAAGGCAAGTAAATTGCACTTACAAGAGAGATAGATGAATGGCCGGTTGATTATGGGGCTACACATCATATGACTCCATGTTTGGAAATTCTGGATGAATTCAGCGAATATTCAGGCAAAGTAGATGTAGCAGATGGAGGATTAGTGTTAATAAAGGGAAAGGGATCTGCATTGTTAAGAATCACTTCAGAGAGCGGTGGGATGGACAAAAGGCCGAGTAATGTTTTGTACGTACTGGACATTCAGTCTAATTTATTATCAGTGAATCAACTAGAGAAACGTAACCTGAAAATTATGTTTGATAATAGAAAGGTAGATATTATTGATAAAGAAAGGGAAAAGGTGCTATTCTGTGGAATCAAACGTAAAGGTTTGTATTATGTGACAACCTTGAAAAGTTCCTGTAACGAGATGACTTCAGAGGCTCAGTTATCAGAGGCTAATGACCTATTAAGGGAAGAAGAACATGATAATATTCCAATGCAGGTGAATAGAGCAGTTGCTGAACTGTGCTGTGGCACAGAAGACTAGGGCACTGTAATGTTCAAGACATAAAGAGAATAGCTGCCATAAATTTAATTGAAGAGAATAGGGACAGAAAAGAGGATAAAGATAATAATCAAGAAGAAATAAAAGGTTCTAATAAGCAATGTGAAGTATGCATACAAGGCAAAAGTAAGAGAAAGAAGTTTAGTTCAAGATGTGATCAAGGAGTAAACGTTCCTTGGATCCATTCTGATGTACTTCCCAACACAATGTAAAGGCAGAGAGAACAAATCTAACCTTGATGGATATGGTGAGATGCATGATTATAAAAGCCGGAGTTCCTCGACATTTCTGGGCAGAAGCTCTAAATTCAGCTTGTTCAATCAGGAATTACTGTCCATCAAAGTCAACAAAGCATCAGATACCTCAAGAACTTTGGAGAGGATACAGCGTCACACAAGAAGAATTGAACAAATTTAAGGTATTCGGATGCCAAGCATGGATGAAAAGACACGGAGGCAAGAAGTTAGACCCTTGTGCAGAAGAAGGCATATTTATAGGAGTCGAAGAAAATGTCAGTGGATTCAGATTATGGAATTTGACTAGAAGGAAAATAGAGGTGAGCAGAGATGTAATTTTCAATGAAAATGTATTTCCATATATCAAAGAACATAATAGTGAAACCGAAGCCCCTAGAGAGCATCATATGGAGACACTTAGTATGGAGAACAGTGAAGAAGAGTACAATGCAGAAGCCCAAGAGGATGCAGATCTTAACATGAGGATGGAAGGTGGATTTCAGGAAATTCCACTGGTGGAAGAAATAATTACTAGGGAGGATGAAGTAATCTCCACAGAACCAAGGAGATCTGAAAGAATTAGGAAGGAGAAAGTCCCCTGTCCTTGTTGCCATTTGGCACTGGATCAAGATCGTGAAGTGATAGTACCAAATACTGTTTGAGGAGCCCTGCGCAGACCATATGCAAAGGAATGGAAAGAAGCTATGGAAAAGGAAATGCAGAATATGTCAGAAAATGAGGCTTGGGATGTTATACATAGGCCAGCAAACGTGAACGTGATAGGAACACAATGGGTATTTCAGCTCAAACACAATGAAAATGGTAAGGTAATTAAATTTAAGGCCAGAATTGTTGCTAAAGGGTTTTCTCAGGTACCAGGCATAGACTTTGGCGATACCTATAGTCCTGTATTAAGGAAGAAGTCAGTGAGAATACTCCTCGCATTAGCAGTGGAAAATGAATGGGCTATTAATCACTTAGATGTCAATAGTGCTTAACGTCCACGATGAGGTTTATGTCGAAATGCCTGAGGGTTTTTCTGAACAAGGGAAGTGTTCCAAATACTTTGTATGCAAATTGAAAAAAGAGCTTATATGGGCTCAAACAATCTGGTAGAGTGGAATTCATATATTGATGGGCTGTAAAAGGACATGGAATTGCAGGAGTGTGTAACTGAATCTTGTATTCATACCTCTGAGAATCTCATCATTGGTATTTATGTAGATGATTTGTTAGTAATTGGGAAAGAACACAAGATGAATGAGTTCAAGGAAAAGTTGAGTAAGTGGTTAGATTTTAAAGATTAAGGGAGCCAAGTAACTTGTTATCGATGAACATTTCAAATGAAGGAAAAAATGTTATTAAAGAGCCGGTAACTATGTGGAAAAAATTTTAAAGGAATTTAAAATGGAAAATTCTAAGAGTTGTTCGGCTCCAATGTTAATGGTATAAATGTTGGGATTAAGTTAAAATTTTGAAAGTTAGGTTATAATTTTTTGATAGACCAGAAATGATGTTTGGTTTATATGGTGTTTGTATTTTGTATAGAACCATTGCCCATCAAGGGGATGTGTTAAAATTAGATATTTAAATTAATATGTGCCGGTCAATTGGTTAAATGGCAATGGTTGTCATATGGACTGTAAAAATAAATAAAAAGTGTTTACTGATTGTTGAGAGAGTAGCCATCACAAGAACAGAGTTGTACTGAATTTTACTATCGCTAAATTAGAATATTTTTGCAACAATTTCCCCTCCTCAAAAGCAGAGGCATTCCATTAAATAATCTCCTCCACTCCCAGAATAAAATGTTCACAACATTTTCATGTAAGCAAATGATTACTGAAGGTGGCACAATCTGAGCATGAGATTGCTGGTTGGGAATAATATATCCCTGTCACTCCAAAAAAATACCATATTTTAATATAAGGAAAAGATCCACACGATTTCACCCCTTAAATCCAGCTCCACTGATGAATACTTACCCGTCATTCGGGCATGAACCTTAGGTTTGATTGAGAATTTTTTCTCCAAATTGCTCCTTTGCAAATTAATAATGGATTGCTGGGCATCGAGCAAAGCTCCATCACATAGTGGTAGCAACTTAGTTGGATTCGAAAGAATTCCATCACCGAGTATGGTACTTGTTTCAAACAGCTTTACAAAACTGAAATGTTGATTAGCATGAATAAAATTTATATTCCTCTGGTTCGACCACCAAAAAACTTGATGAATTAAAAGCAGCATAACGATAAAGGAGTCTTTCACATTATTAACATACGGTACAATATAAAATATATTCAATAATCTTGTTGCTCCATGTTTCAAACTGCTGACCGTTCAGCAAACACGGCGCAGTTGATACATACAACTTGACTCCACAATCTGGTATTTACTGTGTACATACGATTTACAACCCCAAATAATTAGAAATGGGTTCATTGTTAATTTATACCATGCTATGCGTACTTAACGGTAACAGAATAATGTAGATTAACATCATCAGCAGATAGTATTGCGTTTAGTTCTTCCAGATGGTTATCCAGTGTGTAAGAAATAAACATATCTGAAATTAATAAAGACTGGGTGAATGACAGTGATGTGACAATGAGAGTGACAATGGATATTCTAATGGCATCTCTACAGATGTTACTAAAAAGTAGTTTTTCAAAAATCAAGAACTAACCTTTCAAACTGTCATCATTGCTGTAAGGCATGACGGCAATTTCATTGCATATTACCAATCAGCACTAACTTGGAAATAAAACAGCAAATGAGGTTCCATTTGAATGTATACGCCCATATGCGTAAGAACAGTTATACACTGACAGATTAAATATCCATTACACCCAAGAACCGCAGTGTATTGCTATGAAAAATATACCTAGTATTCGTTGACATTCCCGCCACCTTTGTAGATGATTCGATAGCAACGTCGCAACACGAATGATAGAATCGATACAAACTTCTGTGCAATCGATCATTCTCTCCATCGAGATCTCGAGGTTTCGATTCACGACCCTTTTCTGATCGATATAATTCTTGAAGATCGATATTCCTTCAGAGTGCGACCATTGCGACTCGGGTGAAGTAAACATGAGTGTGGCCACCATAAATCAGAAAGAGTATTTGAAGAAGTATTTATCCGGTGGGACAAGTGACAGGAAGAAGAAGAAACGAAAAAAACCCGCTCAGCCTGGAAGGTTAGATAGGTTTAATAAAATGTTAATTTTTGACTGTTCGAAGTGGGTACGCATATACTCGACTTCAAGCTCTCCCAATTTATAGCCTAGGGCGTGATCCCTAATTTTAACTCATATATTTTCTGTCAGCTATACCTTTTGCCGTAATATTGGGAAAGTTTGCGAGAAAATTTCTTGTCAAATTAACTTAAGTTACGGAAAGATATCGGTTGAATATGTTGCACCATATCGCTCAGAGTCACCGTTGCTGATATTATACTCTCAAAAATTTGTATTATCATTACAGGGTTCAAATTGTGGATGATGATATTGATTTAAATAATATGCAGCCTTTGGATGATTGTGATTACAACTTGTATGAATTGGCTGAAGATGCACCTCAAATTGCTGGAATCGTGGACGAGAGACCCGAAGAAGTAAAAGCTCTCGAACTTTTTCGGGGATCGAAGTGGAAAATCATTCAAGATGAGCATGGTATAGAAGACATTAAAGTGACGGAAGAACGAACAGTTGCGAGTCGTGATGACACAAGTGATCGTTTTCGTGAAATTGATATTATGCCTCCTGTGTCAACTAGCAAAAGTCAAGGAGAAAACAGCGGTAACGTCCAAAAGAAGGCCAAGTCAGAAATTGGCCGTAATGAAAGTGCAAGGGTGCATGATGAAGATTCGGATGCCTCCCCACCGAGAAGGTGTCGAGCAGCTTCTGACAGTGACGAATCACCGCCGAGAAGTAAAGGACCTCGCTACCCTTCAAATTTCTGTGCATCAAAGAAGACTGAAAAATTTTCAGCCAGAAAGGATGAGGCCCCACCATCGAAGAGGGATTCTCGTGATACTAGAATTAGAAAGAAATCAGTTTCTGATGATTCGGATGTATCGCCTCCGCGAAAACAAAGTTCTAAGCCTATATCGAATGAGCGCGCGAGAAAGAAATCTAGGTTCAATAGTGATTCAGATGTATCTCCTCCCCGGACACGGAAAAATAAAGGAGACCCAAATGGGTCCCTACCGAGAAAATCTAATCTTAAGTCCAATTTTAGAGAGGTTCCTAGTAAGAAGTCGAGATATGACGGAGATTCTGATGAGTCTCCTCCCAGAAGGGCTAAAAATAGGGAAAGTTCGATATCTCCTCAGCGTAAGCCCAAACCTTTTCGAAGGAAATCAAGATTTGAGTCGATTTCCGATGAATCGCCACCTAGAAAGTATCCCAGTATAAGTGATTTTGATGAACACGAACAGAGATCGAAGTATCAGCATAGTTCTGACAGGCCCTCACGTCAAGACCAGAAAAGTTCACAAAGTTCATCAGTAAAGGTTTTTCAGCGAGGTAGGAGTGATTCAGATGAGTCACCACCGCGGCGAAAAGGGGGTAATAATGCCAGTGTTGATAAAAAGGGACTGCATGCTAATGTTTCTATACATGAGGGCGATGTTGTTAAAGAAAAAAATAGTAGGAAGTTGGAGAAACAGGAAAGGACTCTTGAAGGTAAAAAAGCTGGTTTGCAGGATGCTAAGGCTCTAAGGCAGGAAAATTTGGAACATCGATTGAGGGAAAAGGAAGTGTTTGCCAAGGTAAGTGGACAATATGGACAGTACTATGAAGTAGAATGCCTCAAAATATTGGATTATCCATTGCGTTGTAACATTGGTAAAAATCGAGGATAATCAAGGTGAATTAATTGGTTTTTCTGATTCCGACAGTTAAATGGTTCTTTATTTGGAACTATGAACATGTAAGAAATATTGTGGGTCCCCAAAGTGATTGCCTCTAAAATCAGTATGAATGTAAATACATTTAAGTTACTTTAGTGTAAATTAACAATACCATTTCTCCAATGTGTCAACATGGAAAGACTGCGTGTTTACTCTTTGGCCAACTAAATTTTGTCATTGAAAAAGCTCTCATAGTTGGCTGAACTTCATGTAGTATATCCAGATAGTACTCTTAATCTCAGTAACTCCCCTGTAAGAAGTTACAGGAGTGTCTCCTTACGTGGAAACTTTCTTGACATTCTAATTATGGTTGCGACAGATGTTTGAATTACATACATATATGGTTCATTATTATCCTTGTTGCCTGATATTTTATTGTTTCATACAAGTGTCACATTAGAGAAAAAAGATGTTCTCTTCGGCTTCCTTGTCTTGCGTCAAGGCTCATTCATTGTGTCCCCTAATCTTAAAAGAGTAGTGATACCCAAATCCAATTGTCAGTGGGACATCAGGCTGATTCCAATGTCACAGCACATTAATGCTAATTTAATCACTCGGTGCAAAATCAGCTCATTAATATTAAAAATATTGATAGCAAACAATGGGCAGTAATGTTGTCAAGTGATCCATTATCCAGGGATCTTAGGCTCTTGTGCTTTCCAAATTCCTGTTTATTTTCTCCCCTTTTCCTGAGGCTTGCCTATTATTAGTAGTCTCGAGAGACTATCACCTTCCAGTACTTCCTCATCCCCCTTCTTCTGCCTCTCTCTAAATTCTTCCCACAACTATCTTCCCTTTCCCCACCATTTCTCAGACCAATTTGAATAGCACTATTTGAGTTATTAAATATTAGATGAATTAATAATAAATTAAATTGCTCTAGGATTCATTTCCTTTAGAGCATATATATGTAATGACAGCTCAGACAGACTTGATCGGATCAGGAAAAAGCAATCACAATCAAAGGATCTATCGATCTATCACATTCACAGTCATTGCTCACAACTTACAGCAATAAATACAAATACAAGTTCTATACGCCCACATAGCAAAGCCAGTTGGAATCCAACTGGAATTCACCAGTGTGTAGCACCAGCTGGATTAATCCAGTATGAAGCTGTAATCCAGCTGTTCTTTTTACATGATTCAAGCAGGATAACAGATTGAATTCCAACTAGAATCCAGCTGGATTTCAGGTGCAAACTCCAGCTGGGATCCAGCTGGATACAGACTTGACTAGTCCTGCTGGATTTAAGCTACATATTCCAGGCAATTTGTCCAGCTGGATTCATCCAGCCAAAATCCAGGCTGGAATTGGCTTGCTATCTGGGCATAGGATTGATCACATTAAGATAAATCATGATATTTAAATATTGTTTATTAAATAGCACTATATTTCTAGTTTACATCTGACATTTCAGACTAGATATGATGAAAATGGTGCATAATGAGTTAGCAAAAAAAAAACATTTTTCTCTATTCTATTTTATTGTGGAAAATTGCTTTTCGTGATATTAACGATAGGACTCCTGCATTTGTCTTCCTTACTACTCTTCATCCTTCTCCAAACTACAGTCAAACTTTCCAATAGTTGACATGTTTGGAATTAGAAAAATTACCTGCTATGTTAGGGGTCCAGAATTAGGACAGGTGCAGAAACTATGAGGAATTAAAATATATAGGACTTTTAATAATTTGCATTTAACTTTTATTTATTAAATCTTTGAAAGATTAATCCCTAGAATAAAAAATATGGAATCAAACGGTTATTCTTTTTTTACCCTTAGAGCGACCATGCAGCATCATCATGATCAAAACAAGAATCATTAACTTGGCCCCTAGAAAAGAGATAAGTAGCAGTGTAGTAAGTAGTGAGTAGAAAGGAAACAGGCAGGAACTCATAGACAGACACCAGATTGGCTCCTAATTGCTTAGATAAAGTTTTTATGGAAAAGTTCCTTGGTAAACATATTTGCTTTAAGAAATGTTTTTTTTTGGCAATGGAAAATAAAGGATTACTAGATTGATCATCGAGTTTGTCTGTTAATGGAGGTAATTGAAATAAAAATGTTTTTCTCTGTTTTCCACACCCATTATTGAGTGTGTTCAATGTTTGGATGTGTTAGTTTCATAAGCCCTAATGTTCTGCTGCCGGGATTGAAAAGAGATTGCAAGAAATTGCAAGAATTCTTCAGAGAAAAGGATATATATGTACCTAGCTAGACCTGGGGCGCTCATAGCCAAAATATAATGATATCTAGATAATTTAAGAATATGTATAATTTTTGGAGGATGACTTTTTCTCAGATAACTAGCACTGGTGTTCGTACAGAGGGTTACTCTAGATTTACCATGGCCTGTTTGTGATTACCTTGCTTTTTATACAAAATCTGTCTGCTGTGAATACCTAGTTCATGTTACTTTTAGTAAGTGGCAAACATGGTTATAGATTATTGCTCCAACTTGCTCGAGTACATTATATGTACTATGATTATTTGATCTCTGTAATAAATATGTGAGAAGTTCCTGGTGGATTAAATGTGTTATTAACTATTGTTTGTTTTTATGAGCAGATGAGTGATGAAGTCTCAGGAAAGAATGCTACAACTATATTACGAGATCGGGCAACTGGAAAAAAGAGGGACCTGGCCAGGGAAGCCGCTGAAAGTGCTGCTGAGAAGGAGAAGGAAGACAAGAAAAAGGAAAAATATTATAGATGGGGAAAAGGGTAAGAGATTCTTAGGAGTAAAATGGTTTGAATGAAAAAATTACTTGGATAAAATTTTAAATTACAATTTGGATTAATTTTTCAAAATCATTATCTCATGGTGATTTTTACATCAATTAGTATAAATCGTCAAGCTGATACTAAATGTGACATTTTCATAGTGATTGTCAATTCATAACTCATTATTACACCAGCTGAATGCTTGAGAAAATGATGCTATGTGTACAAATATCACATAATTATGAGATTTTTAAAATTGGGCCGCCTTCATATGATACTCAGTTCTTACATTTACTTAGTTCGATGCCCTTGTGTTTCAAACAAATCCCAAGTCTGCTAGAGAGCAACTTTAGCCCTCATTGAAGAAAAATTATTAGTACACTTACTACTAAATACTTATTTGCTTAATAACTTCCATTAAAAATGATAATTTAATAATTTAGGAATGATTTAAGTTAATGACATTTCAATTAATAAAAAAATGTTATTACTACTGTCGGCACAGAAATTATGTGCACTCGAGTTTGAATACAAATAACAAATTAACAACTAGGCTTACAGAAAAACTAATGACACCTAAGCTTTTCTTATTTCATTCTTCATTATTTAGTGGAAAATTTAAATTTTTAAAACGTATTTTCATATTTTTTACAACGGTTGTAACGTAAAAAGTGCCTGTTTTTGACGGTGTTCGAGCAAAGCACCGACCCGTAAATCAATAACAAGGTGTTCAATTGCAACAAAAGTTTAAATAATTTTAGATTTACATGTTCTCCATACACACTGTAAGTTTCCAGTGCATAACTTAAAAATAATAAGAGTTGTTATCAATTTTATAAAAAAGTTAGCATTTCAAAACTAGATAGTCGTAGAATTATAGCATTATAGAAATAAGGTTGGGATATGATGGGTCAGATATAATGACATTAGTGTCATCGGCATAAAGGATTGGGGTAAGGCCAATTATATTGCTGAGGGCCAGAGGGAGATCATTTATGTATAGCAGGAAGAGAAGTTTTCCTAATATGGATCCCTGTGGAACACCCAGGGCTGGGAGGTATATTTCACTCCATTGACATTGACTGATACAATCTGCGAGCGATCACTGAGGAAAGAGCCAATCCATTTGTTTGGTTCCCCTCTGATTCCCAGTCTTTCAAGCTTCCTCAGAAGTATTTGATGGTTAACACAATTGGACAATTTGGATAAATCAAAAAATAATCCTATAGTCTCATTTTTATAGTCAAGGGACTTCAAAGCAGAGCTTCATAGGTGGCAGATAGGTTAGATCTTCCCTTTCAGAAGCCATGTTGAAATGGAGAGAGTATGCTATGTCTTTCCAGGAAGGAGGTTAGTCTATTATATAGAACTTTTTCAAATATTTTTGAGAAAGCATTTTGAATAGCAATTGGTCTGTAGTTGTCGAAATCATCGTACGAGCCTTTGTTTTTATAAATTGGGATAATTTGAGAGATTTTTAGCTGAGCTGGGAAGATGCCTTGAACCAATGACTCATTGATGAGGAATAACATTGGTTCTAGGTCAAAGCAATGAAAAATCAATTTACCAGGTATTTCATCTGGGCCACAGCTTACTTTGCCCTGAAAAGATTTAATAATTTTAAGCAGCTTGGATTCCACACAGGGGCTGATGAAAAAGGATGATCCAATGAGTGGCTGGAGGAAATTTGTTGATACCTGAGAGGGTACTTTAAGGGAAGTAAAGTGATGATTAAACTGATCTTCCAGTGACAAATTTTGGGCATTAATCAGAGTTGGTAAGACTGTATTTTTTGTCTTCACATTTGTATTACCACATAATTATTTTCCAGGCAGCTTTTGACTTATTGTCACTATTTAATAGTATATCATCGTTGTATGTTCTTTTTGCTGTTTTTAGTATGTAACCCTTTACTACAATAATATGCTCAACACAGGAGATTCTGGGTAACACTATTAAATACAAATCAGCGATCGTGCTTCTATTTAACTAACGTATTTTATTCGTCACCGTCCTAACTACACAGGTGATTGCACTTAATGTACCCACAAGCAAACAAATACCCTTCATTTAAAATACATACATATTATGCATCTCATTAACAAAATAATATACCCTTCACTTAAGTCACTTGCCCCAACACATAATGACATTCAGTACGGTATAAGACAACACAAATCACAGAAAAATATTATGCATCCCATGAACAAAATAATGTATCCTTCACTTAAGTCACTTGCCCTGACACGTAATAACATTCAATACCGTATAAGACAACACAAATCACAGAAAAATATTATGCATCCCATAAACAAAATAATGTATCCTTCACTTAAGTCACTTGCCCCGACACGTAATGACATTCAATACCGTATAAGACAGCAGAAATCACAGAAAAATTCACCACATTGGGAGAATAGCCCCCTTCAAAATACCTCTTTTTAGGTGTTGTAAGGTTTATCGAGTGTTGTCAAATTTCAGCATCATGCCCCCACGCTCGTTGTCTCCCCGTCTCGACTGCCTAGCGGTGATTTATTTGCTGCTCCCTGCTAACACGATTCGCTGCTGGTGGTTGAAGATGCACTGTTTAACTAATCACATCGCCTTTCTATTTTGCACAACACTGGGCAAGATAAACTTCTTCTTTGTTGAATCTTCTCTCCAGCATTACGACCTGCGGCACTTGGGTTTTTAGACAGCCCTCTCACTCGTTGCGCACCAGCTTATATAGCGATTTGCTGAGGCATTGTTGTCCTTCTAGAAGCTTAGATATTGTCACACCTTTCGGTTTTCTAGATTGTTCTGAAATCTAGTGTGGTTCCGGTCTTCACTGATTGTTGGAATTCGTTGCATGGTGTCTAACATGGACGAAAGCGCAATATTCCAAAACTTTAAATACAAATAAATGGATGTGAAATCAAAATTCTGGTATTCTTACCATGAAAAATCAACACACTGGCACAGTCCGCTCCACCCCCTGTATAATTTGGCTGCCGGGCTCAAAAAAATTAACATAAATGCCCTCGCGCGGTCCCGCCTTGATTTGAGTACGTTACAAGTATCTTACGGTATTGATTTTTACGAACACGATATTCCTCAACCTGTTTCTTATCTTCATTGAATCACAATGAAGATGCCATCTTTTTGAGGTCTCGGTATAATATATACATAGATATCATCTGTAATCCAAGGTTTTGGGATTGGGCATTATCTTTGATTTTTTTAGTAATACAGTGAACTCTCGTTAGCACGTTCTTGAAGGGACCCGACATTCTGAACGTACTAACCAGGAAAACGTGCTAAAGAGGTTTGACCTTCCAGGGACCGTTAAAGATGTAATAATGAGTTGCATAACATTCAGGGGACTGCTACCTTCGTTTAGTCTATTCTGGTAGATAGCTGCCGTTCATTTATTGTAAAAAACGGTTCACTTCCACTTATTACGCCTTCCAAGAAAATACCTATTAGGTTGACACGTTATCCATAGTTAATTATGACGATAATAACCAAACAGCACGTTTTGTATGTAAGTTCAGCATCATAGTTAGCGGAGCCGCCCGGCGATTTTTCTCGTACTTTCCACGTAATTAACATGTCTCAGGATAGATGAATCCGCAGCGCGAATGCCCCACACCGCACTCTTTCGCACTTCATGGTTTGCAAATCATGGACAAAAATAAAAGTCGATTATTATGATGAATGCAACGAAAATTATTATATTTTCATATTAACCATGATGAAACTTTTTGTAAACAAATTTTAAAATATATTGTGAGGATTGTCAAAATTCCTCAAAAAAATGAACAAAATGAGCACCTGGCCCAAAAACATTCCACTTTCCGGAGCGTATATGGCTTTACTTGACCACTTGTAACAAAACAAAAATGGAACTTCCCATTTGTTCTCTACTTATATTTAGCACACAAAAACATACGTTAAAAGATGAAACAATAAATTATAAGGGCGAGAAGAATCTGTGTAAAGTGCTTTGTTTCTTAATACTGAGCCCCAATTCTTTGATAGTTGAATCAATTTTTACTAAAGCATTCAGAACACTTTCATCAACGTGACTTGTAACGAACTGTCGCACTGTGTCCGTCGCCTCGACGGATTTAGCAAATGTTGGAGGCGATTTGGGCTCCACCTCGTCATTCTCATCTTCTTCTTCTTCATTTCGAAGTTCCTGCTCACAGACTTCGTCTATTGACATCAATCTACCGATTAAAATATATGACAATGAGATTCACCGTCTCATTCAATCAAATTTTGAAAGACTTCAGAGTATGAAAGTTAATTTTTGCAGTAGTTATTGTAAATTTAATTAATAATTCTCTCAATAAATGATCCCCAGTTGTTAAGTCTCACAAATTCAACCAACCAACCTGCAAACTTCGATGCCATCATCACAAGCAACGTACTCGTCGAAGGACATCCCCTCCCCTTCTCCAAACAGCTGATCCCAGCCTTCAACGGGCTGCTCATCCGCTGTCTCATCAGTCAACGACGCAGTACGGTCCTCATTTGTGGTGCGAAGAAATCCAGACGCACGGAAGCAATTTCTTATGTTCTCGGGTTTGACTAAGTCCCAGGCATACTTCACAAAATGCATCGCTTTTAGGATATTTACTTTTTGACCTGACACTTGAAGGTTGGCCAATCTCTCGTTGACAAGTAGTTTCCTGTACTTATGCTTCATGCATCGTATGATACCTTGATCGAGGGGCTGCAAAACACTCGTGCAATTGGGAGGAAAAAACGCCACTTTAACATTTCTTAAAAATGCAGTGTCTATTGGGTGTGCTGTGCAGTTATCAATGAGCAACAAAACGTTACGATTTTGTCCACCCATCTTGGCATCCAGTGCTCGCAGGAACTTTTCAAAAAGTGTTGTGGTCATCCAGGCATTAGAGTTGCATTCATACGTGCAAGGTAATGTCCGAACATGTTTGAAGCATCTGGGGCGTTTATATTTCCCGATTACTAATGGAATCAATTTTTCCGATCCACTTTCGTTGCAGCATAGGAGGACATGTCAGCCTCTCCTTACTCATTTTGCCTCCATGACACTTATCTCCTCTAAATGCCAAAGTTTTATCAGGCAGAAGATTGAAAAATAAGCCGGTCTCATCGGCATTAAAAACATCATTCGGGCTGTAGTTTTTAATGATGCTTGGGAGGGTGACATCCTTCCATGTTTCTCGAATGTTAGTGTCTACGCTGGCTGCCTCGCCTCGAACGCACCTGTAAATTATGCCATGGCGTTTTTTAAATCCTTCAACCCATCCATTCGAAGCCTTAAAATCACTGATGCCCATTTTATCGGCCAAGTACGAGGCCTTTTCACGTAATATTACACCATCTAATGGCACATTGGATGAGCGCGCTTGTTTGAACCACTTAAGGACATCCTCCAACTCACAAAATTTGCCACCTCGCACTCTTTTCCTGTACTTGCTCGTACCTTCTTGCGATGTATTCTCAAGTTTTTTTCCTATTTTTCGCAATAGAGTTTAATGTTGACGGTGGAATTTTCATTTTGGCAGCTATTTCGACACGCTTCATATGTAGATTTTCGTCCACTTCTCGGAGGAGTTTGAGCTTTTCAATCGTCAATATTTGTCGTTTCAACACACGCTTCTCCATGACTAATTCTTATCACTTGTCACACTTTAATTACTTGTCACACTGTTAATTTCTAGAAGTGTTTTCACAGTTTGGCTGCCCAGCGAACATTTATAAAACAAACGAACATTGCAATAAAATCGTCTGCTTGTGGGTGCCAAACGCTGAATGGCCAATTCAAATGTTTGTGAATGCTGCATTTTTACTTCTTCATAAACAATTTTTAACCATAATGTATTTAACAAATTTTATTGTAAACAATAACGATCTTTTTTAATGCGAGAATCACACCTCTTGAGTGATATTCATCGTCATGTTAACCTATAGGGCGGTTATTTTGCCGGAATGAATTTGGTTTGGTCCTCCTACGAACGTACTAAAGAGGTAACCAAAACGTGCTAACCAGGATTATTTGCATGCACTGCGACCCGGACCTGAGGAAATGAACGTGCTAACGAGGAAAACGTGCTATCAAGGAACGTACTAACGAGAGTTCACTGTACCGGGAATGCAACATTGAAATAATACAGATAAGTATCATAAAAAAGGAGAAACTATCTTCAAATGAAAGAGCACTGTATACATTTTCCCAGTTAGTATTCTGAAGCAGTAATCTGAATTCCTGCACGTTTTGATCAGAAAAGGACCTTTTATAACATTTTTTAACAGGTGGGGAGTCTTGAACTACAATAAAGGACAACAGTAGGAAGTGATCCGATACGTCATGGAACAGTACTTTGGTACTGATATCACCTTGGTCAATGTTGGAAATAACAAGGTCGATCACAGATTGTGATTTGGAGGTGATTCTTGTGGGTTTAAAGTTAATGACAAGTATCTCAAAAGATGCAAGAAGTTTTTTGCTTGAGACTGATTTGCCCAGGATGTTAGTTAGTCACCAGTAATGATTATTTTTGGCCATAGTGTCTCCTCATGGATTTGTTCCAAAAGTATGGAGAATCGATCCAGGAAGACATTGAAATCACTTATGGGATATCTGTAGATAGTGACTACTGTTAGCATATTATCTTTCAGAATGATGTTCACAGCACAAAATTCGAATACTTTATCTTTGTTTAATGAGTTGTATGAAAAATTCACAGGTTGCATGAGGATGCTCTGCTTGGCGAGTATCATAGCCCCGCCGTTTCTGTAGACTGACCGACAGTAGATGTCACCAATGGAAAAACCGGGCAAATTAATGGATTGAATTTCATCTGGGCGCAACCAGTGTTCATTAATGCTTACAATATCGGGCTTAAATTCATCTATTAAGACATCCTACTCCAGTAATTTATTCCGAATGCATTGGAAATTAAGGTGTATTAATCTGAGAGCTTATAAGTTAGCCTTTGTGTCTTTGTTCCCCATAGTCGTATTTACCCGTTCACCAGCTAAAACTACAGCCTGTTTCCCTGATTTTTACAAATTTCAAGCACCTTAGTTATAGTTTTACCGAGTAGGAATGATCCTTAGCGGTTTAGGTGCACACCATCCTTACTCAAACACTTATCATTGAGGGTCTTGTTGATATCACTGAATAGTACACCAAGAGTCTCACATGCCCATCTAATGTTTCATTGATAACTCTAATGTAATTGTAACTCACATCCCTTCTGAGCATTATAGAATTGACCACTAACAAGGTTTTTGGAAACAGTACCTTAATTTTGCGAATTAGGGAGTATATTTCTCCCATTACCTCTTCTGGGCATTTTGATTTTCTGACATCTTTCGTCCCAGCATGTATGACGGTGGTCTACAGATGGTTGGGGTTGTTTTTCTTCAATTCCTCAATCCTATTACACAACTGCTCCACTCTGATTCCAGGGAACATGTTCTTCGATGTCCTCTGATGATGCACTGATTTGTTCCCTCTGAAGTGAAGTTGGAGATTTTTCTACAGCTGTTGAGTTTGGCTTGGACCACCTATATTTGGATGATTGTTTTTCGGTCCTGCACTCATTATGATTGTGTTGCTTAGGCAAATCATGTGTGAGGATCGTAGCATCCTTACTGTTATCAACTGAACCTTTTACTTCACGTAGGAGACCTAATTTGCTTTGAGTTGGTATCAGACAGGAACCTTTCCTTTGCTGTACACAAAAAACTCGTTTTATTCCCGTCTGCCTCTGACGAGAATGATCATGCACGGAAAGCACTCACTTTCTTTTCTATTTTTTCTTTTTCGGTCTCTAGTTGTTTGTTTTTTTCACGTAATGAGCACAAGTCTTGCATTAAAAGGGCAATCCATTTATCTTTGGAGGCTAGTTCATTTTTATGAGCGGCATCCTTATGCAGGGTGACGATTGTCAGGGAAAATCTGGAATTGTCAGGAAATTTTGTAAATCTGGAAAAGTCAGGGAATAGTCAGGGAATTCTCGTAACAGTCAGGGAGAAACTGGGATAGGAAATTCTCATTATTTTTCTACCATTACGTTTACCGGGCAGTCTTTCCCGCCCTTTATTTCACCAACTAAAACTAATGTCCGTCGCCAGAGTGCATAGAATAAGCCCCGTCAATTCGTTGAACATTCAGTTGTGAATCTTAGTTATTTAGTTGTCAATCAGTCGTACAATGCATCGGCCACGAAAAATGTATTTAAAGTGTGTGCAATTTGTGTGAGGGCTTAACTTGTGAAGGTTTAATATATTTTTTCATTGGGGCGGAGGTTCCACATATTTTTTCATTCTTATACAGGGTTTATAGGAACCTGGAAAACCTGGAAAAGTCAGGGAAAATGAAAATGGTCATGGAAATCCTGGAAAAGTCAGGGAATTTAACGTGTGGTCAGGGAAAAATCACAAAATGTTTAAATTTATCACCTGAAAGAGATCAAAAACTGCGCATAGGAGTGGAGGAGGAGGGTGAAGGAGGGGACGGCTGGCTTCGCTGTGGAGGCAGCCCAGGGGCCCTATTCTGGTTCTTTCTGGCTATAGCCTGCACAATTTGGTGAAAATATTGGCGAAGGTGTGCGCATTCATATTCTTACTTTAATTTGCTAGCGATTTCGCCAGGAATGCTTCGCTTTGTCCCTCTGGTGACGAAAAAGTTATTCTCAGTCAAATTTGATTTCACTTAGCCAAATTTGTAGAAGGATGTGAGGAAGAAAAAATAAAGGTTGATTCAAAGAGCTACTTTAACATGACATCAGGTTTGAAGGAAAAGCCAGGTTACCCTTCTTTGCATATATTTTTCTGCAATTAAAACACTTTCTGAAGGCATATCAATGTAAGGAATGATAATTTTTATTTTGTTGACTTAAAGTTGTTGATCTTTTATAACTGGAAGTTCATATGATTAATATGAAAATAAACCTACAATATTTCATAAGTTTAGACTTCTTTGCTTCCTCACTACCACTTTTATCTCTATAAATGACCGAAATCTGGGAGTATTCAGGCGCTCAAAAGTCAGGGAAATCACTGATAATGGTCTGGAAATCCGGGAAAAGTCAGGGAAAATGAAAATGAAAACTCCTATAAACCCTGTTATAGCTTTTTATGTATTAATTTCAGCTTTTAACATTTTCTGATTTTGATGAAAATTTAATTCAGCAGAAATGAAATATTCCGATAATAGGAGACCTTTTGGCAATCGGTCAGGGAAATTGGTAAAGCCATCAGGGAAAAGTCAGGGAATTTAAAAATTTGCTATCAGTAGCCACCCTGTTATGAACAAGCGTACACGCTGTACAGACCCAGGTACTTTCACTGTTTTTGACCGAAATATCAACTTGATCGCATTTAAAATGTGTCCATAAGAATTACAACAAATACCTTTTATAACTTTTTTGGAGCAAAATTGACACTTTTGAACACTATTTTTTTTTAATTATGTGAGCTCTGTTAATGGGTACTTGCTTATCTTGGCCATCTATATTGGAAAATGTGTCTCAATAACACGACAACCTCAATTAAAAGTGCAATTTTCAAATCCCCTTGAGATTACCATAACACATTGTAATTTATTCTTTTCGATTTGATTTGGTCTCACACACAAGAAAAATAATGTAAACATTTATAATAATAAATTACCCTCACAACATATCACTTTCACTCTTGGTATCTTCAGGCTCAATTTTTACAGGCCATAGATCACTTCACGAGCCATTTCACTTTTCACTTTCACATAAAATATAGCCAGTACCCTCTTAAAAATAAGTACCTACATAATAGTGGGGAGTGGACCGCTTTATCCCTTTAGTTTATCTGGAGTTTCTAGCTGAGGCGATCCCCGTCTCCTTGGGTTAATCCTGGCTTCTCCGCCATGCCACTTTCCACTTCACTGTTGTCAGACCATCAGACTCGAAGCTAGACGCCCCTTCACTGTTCTTGGACTATCAGACTCGCCTAGAAGACACTTCCCTCTTCTTGGACTATCAGCCTTCACCTTCCTTCGACTCCTCGACTCGCCGCCTAGCCTAGCAGCAGCCCCCGTCTCGCTCTTCCTCCCTCTTTATATCGGCACTTCTTAATTGTTAACGCCCGGCCATAATTAGTCTCCCTCCGTAACCTGCCGCGAGTTCAACAATAGCCTGCGAGACAATTTCTATTCTTGGGAAAGCAACTCCCGAATGACCTGAATCACCAGGCTCAATGACAAATTGGCCATTGTCGAGGCCGACGCCATATTTCCCTATGTCTCCGTATAAATATTCTGTACAAAAACCAACATGGCGGCTCTCCAACTCCCCAGCATGCCATGGCTAAATTTTGATACGTTACATCTGCCCCGTCGAAAGCAAATATTATATCCTATAAGATTTTCTTTCGAAGCCTCTAATTAAAATAAAGCGTCGCCCCGGCGCCTCTAAAGATCGTTCTACCCTGAAATTGGTCCACATCCACTATGTTTACATACATTCATAAAATACAATAAATGCAATTATACCCTTCTTTAAAACATCAACTTTACCTTTAAAACATAACATACAAATATTCAAAACGAATGCCATATGCCCTCTTCAAATTTAACATCTTTAAAATAAGTTATACATTTTACATAAAACATTGGGTCATATGTAATTTCCAAATGTACATATTGTGCATAACCATCAATAAAATAGTTTCTGGTAATCAAAGGAATCACACTTTGCTACACATCAAACATAAAATCTCCTTCACCTTTAAAGTTTTACATTATAACTGTCAGCCTCATCATATTGAGTCCAAAAGTTCATTCACCCAGCTGACATCACTTAAACACCAATTTAGTAACCGTAGATCCACTCCCTCACAGCACAAACACAAAGTTTTAATCACAAGCCTTTACTTTGTTACACCTCTGCGACCTTGCGATAAAATGTGTTTAAACGGCGCGGTAAATCTGTGTCTGCCGACGCTTGCTTACAATGTAACTAGTAAATCGCATGACTCGGCTCTTATTTTCTTACGTTCTCCGTCCTTTCTCAACTGTGCTTGCGCGATGTTCTGTGTGGAGTTGGTTTCTTGTGCGTTTTGTTGTGAGTGCAGTGAGTTCTACGTATGGTTTCAAGTGGGATACATGGAAAGTTCCTCGTTCCGTTCCTGTTTCCATGTTTTTTAGCACGAAAGTGGCCCTTCCCCGTGATTCAGCAATTATAAATGGTCCCTCATATAGTGGCATGAAACCTTGGTAAATCTTCTTCTCCTTATCAGATGAAGGATTAGTGCGTAATAGAACTCGATCTCCTATCTCGAAGTTCTTCCCTCTCTTGTGAGTTTTCCTTGAGTGTCTCTCACTCCTTTTCTGCCCCTTTGTGTAGATTCTACTACGGATTCTTTCAACTAACCCTGGAATATCTTCCTCTTCTTGGGTGATGTCTGCCGTCATACAAGTGTCCCAGATTCTTTCGGGTTTGCGCCCGAAATGAGCTTCTGTAGGCGTTATTTCAGTGGTGCTATTGTGGGTGTCATTCAGGCATGTTTCAACCACTCCTATCCACTTCACCCAACTGGCATGTGTGTTTTGACAGAAAATTCGCAAGATCGTCTTGATAGTGCGATGATACCGCTCAACTTGGTTCGCCTGCGGGTGCCTGACACTGCAGAAAACAGCTTTAATCCCTTCCTGTTTTAGTTTCCTTTTCCATGCGGGGCTAGTGAATTGGGTTCCCCTATCTGTCAGAATTCGTTTGTACGTTCCAGCACAATGGATATGTCGCCCGAAAATTGCATTCACAATACTTCGTGTGGTGGCTGCTCTTAATGGATACAGTTTTATAAACTTAGAGAATCCATCGATCGCCGAAAGAATGTATTGACATCCGAACTGACCCTTGGGCAGGGGTCCAATTACATCTACGCATAGTAGGTCATTCACCCCATCCGGAACCACGGTCTGCATCTCGGCGTAGCTGTTATAATTCGGCGCCTTACATCGCTGGCACTCCTCACAGGTGGCAATCAGCTTCCTAATTTCCCGTGGGAATCTTCGGTACGTAAACCTCTCCATGAGCATTTTGTGTATCTTCGCTGCGCCCAGGTGCCCATACATCCTGTGGATTTCCCATATTAATTTTGGGAACAGCTTATCCGGTATACACACCTTTTGTTTACCCCTTGTCTCTCTTACCAGCCCTTCCTCCGTCCATCGATATCTCTTTCTGGATTCTTCTGTTTCTGCTGCCGTTACAATTTTACCTAACCTTTCATCCTCCCGCTGCAGTTGTTTCAAATTGCGTAAGTCCCTCATCAGTTCCTCCGATGGGTCTTCTGCTAGGAGAATGGCTATCACGGGTTCCTCGGATGCGCCTCCTATTCCCTCTGCATCCTCATATGGGTAACGACTCAGAACATCAGCGACCAAATTATCTTTTCCCTGACAGTATTCGATGTCTACGTTGTACTCTTGGATCCCTAATATCCACCGAGCTAACGTACTGTTGAGGAGTTTACACTTAAATACAAACGATAGTGCCTTGTGATCCGTTCTCACTATCGTCTTAGCTCCCAGAATAAAACTTCGGTATTTCTTCAGTGCATGTACAATTGCGATAAGTTCTTTCACTGTTGCGCAATAGGATAATTCGGCACCTCGTAAACATCGGCTGGCAAAATATATAGGTTCTTCTCTTCCCTCTTCCGTGATCTGATACAATCTGCTAGCAATAGCGTAACCACTGGCGTCGGTTTGTATGTAGTACGGCTTATTGGGGTTGGGATGATGTAGGATCACTGATTTGCATATTTCTTCTTTTATTGCCATGAAAGCCCTTTGGTGCTCCTCCGTCCACTCCCATTTTCTGTCCTTTTTAGTGAGTTCATTTAACAGATTCGTTAATTCAGCATGCTTCTGGTGAAATTTCGCGTAATAGTTTACTAATCCTAGGAATGATTTAAGTTGTTTGCGTCCCCTAGGCCTTGGGAATTCTCTTATAGGTGCAAACTTCTCTTCCGCGATTGTTATGCCTTGGACGGTGATCTCATGTCCTAGGAATTCGATTCTCTGTCGGCAGAATCTTGATTTCCGTAAATTCAACGTGATTCCTGCGTCTTTCAATTTCCCCAGAACACTCTTTAGGTGGTTCACATGCTGTTCGAACGAACTCGATATAATTAGTAAATCGTCTACAAAATTGAGACAATACTCCTTTACTTCGTCTCCAAGTACGTAGTCAAGTGCTCTGACTAATGCGCTGCTGCTAATTGCACAGCCAAACGGCACCCTTGTAAATTGGTATATAAATCCTTCAAAGGAAAATGCACAATACTTCCGAGAATCTCGATGTAGTTGAATTTGGTAGAAGCTTTGCGTGAGATCTAAAGATGTCATGTATTTTACGTTAGCACAATCTTGAAATATTTCTTGAGGCGTTCTTGAAGTAGCGTAATCCGGCTTCATCATCTTATTCACCGCTCTTGCATCCAGACATAGCCTTATTGAGCCATCCTGCTTCGGTAAACATATCAGGGGTGATACATATCGTGATGTACTCTTTTCTATGAGTCCCTGCTCCAACAGCTGATTAATAGCGTGGCGTGCCTTCGCACGGTAATTTAGCGGTACATTGTAACTTTTTCCGTGGAACTCCTCGTCACCTTTAATCTCCACCTTATAATAATACCCCTCTATTTTTCCGGGCGTATTTCTGAAAATCTTCTTCTCCTTATAAATAATACCCGCTAATTCTCTAAACTCCTTCTCCTGTAAATCGCTGATGCTTCTCATGCTGTTGTGGATTTCCTCCATAGAAACTGTATCTTCTCTCTCCTCATACTGCCCCTGTTTAATTGCCATTATTAGCTTCTGTGACGACTCCGTAGGCATTCCGAATCTTCTTTCTTCCATCTTCCGCCCTTGCCTCAGGATTATGGTGCTTTTATTATAATTAATCTCCGCTTTCAGCATCTCTAATGTATCCGTGCCCAATATTAACGGCTTCACTAGATTAGGTATGATGGTGCAATTAATTACTACATCAATCTTCCCTATGTTTATTGTGGGAAAGATTTGTTTACTAATTCTTCCGCTCCTCCTACCTATTGCTCCGATCACCTGAATTCCCCGTATTGGTACCTCTAATACACCTTTGAATACCTCTGGATTCTCCGTAAATGTGTTCTCATTCAGACATGTGATTTCTGAACCGGTGTCCACTAGTGCCTTAAACTTCCGCCCCCCTATTTCCACTACAATTTCCGGACACTTGTTTTCTTCATGCGATCCGTGTTCCCTTTCTTCTTCGGTCAAATCTTCGGGTATGCATAATATATTTATGACTTCCTTGTCGTATTTGCTCCTGTCTCCTCTATTGCTTCCTTCGGTCCCCCTTTCTCTGGCTAATGTCGTGTCGGGACTGCTTGCACGACTTGCCCCTTCGCGTTTCCCTGCTCTTCATGCCTTTCTTCACTACTCCCGGAGTTTTCCACAATCATCGTGCGGATGTTTGCATTCTCCCTGGGTGGTCTTTCTTCGTAACTCCGTCCATCCATTTGTTCTCGGCTGCTGTACCGTCTCACCGGAGATGTCTGCCTCTGCTTTCCGGATGGATTAGGTTGATATCTATTACCATTTTGATTCTGAGGTGGTGGGTTGTATCCACGTCCTCTAAAATCAATTCTCCTTTCCTCTGTTCCTGTCCATCTTCTTCGGCTCTCTTCCTTCGTCTCCTGTATCGGCTGCGGCACCACCCTATCGTATCGGCTGAGCAATGACAACAATCTAGGAATGGTGTTTATTTGCTGCGATATGATTGCCGTGTTGACCTCCGGACCAAAATGATGCTCCAACCTATAGATTATTTCCTCGTCCTCCATCGGTGGCCTTAGTTCCTTTGCAGTGCTTATTCGGGATGTTGCGTATTCCACTCGGCTGATATTCCCTCGTTCAACGTACCGGCCGGAATCTAGCGTCCTCCGAACCTCCATCTGCTGCTCACGCCCCCAATACTGCATCATAAACAGCTGTGTGAACTGCTCTACGTCTTCTAGTAGATGTGAGATAGCGGTAAACCATTCGCCTGCAGATCCCGTCAGACCTTGTCTTACGATTTTCAGCATTTCGTTGGAGGATAATTGGTACATGGCTTGGTATTCCTCCAGCTCACTGATGTATCGCATAGGCCTAGCTCCTCTCCTACCGTCAAAATATGGAATCTTCATCATCACTCCCGGTGATTGAATTGCGGTTGAGTTTCGCGAACACTGCAGCCTTATCTTTTCCGCTTCATTCTGCGCTATTATTCGTACTTTTCCTTGCAGTTCCGACTCTTCCTTCAATTTTTCTGCGGTCAGCAGCTGCATCTTTTCAGTGATATTCCTCACTTACTCACGCGTTTCTATCGCCAAGCTTTCATAATCCTTTAGCCTTTCCTTGACATTATATAAATCCTTCCGTGTTTCCGCCGCTATACTTTGGACATTATTATTCGCCTCCTCGCGGACAGCCCCTATCTCTGCGCGCCTTTCTGCTTTTTCCTCTTCTATCCGCGTATTCATCCTAACTTCTGCTCCTCTCAGCTGTTCCGCCTGCTCCCTCAAGATTGTTCTTAACAGCTCCGCCTGCTCCTTCTGTCTTCTTTCTTCTCTCCGTCTACTCTCTTCTTCTCGTTCCCTTTTCTCCTTGATTTTCTCTTCCTTCAACCAAGCCCATAAATCCATCGTTGTTGGAGTCCTGTCTTCGACCTCGAATTTGTGAGATTCAATGACTACTCCCTGTTCCTCGAGAGCAGATCTAAGCCTACCGACCAATTCATTTTTAACTCCTTCGGTGCCTAACCCTAGTTTCTTCAATTCCTCCTGCACCTCGGCCTTCTTCAACTCCAACAAACTTTTACTTGCTCGGAACATCTTATACAATTACACCGTTACTACTAACACTTAATCTGTAGTAATTTTCCCGATGTCTAATTTTCTCTCGCGTTCGCTAACGTGAACACTTCCTACTCTGCACCTCTCAGGTTCTCCTCGTGGTATCTATTAAACGTAGCCTATCACACAACCCCGTACGTCTAATATTTTATCGTGCTCAAGCGTTGGGCGCCATAAATGTAATTTATTCTTTTCGATTTGATTTGGTCTCACACACAAGAAAAATAATGTAAACATTTATAATAATAAATTACCCTCACAACATATCACTTTCACTCTTGGTATCTTCAGGCTCAATTTTTTACAGGCCATAGATCACTTCACGAGCCATTTCACTTTTCACTTTCACATAAAATATAGCCAGTACCCTCTTAAAAATAAGTACCTACATAATAGTGGGGAGTGGACCGCTTTATCCCTTTAGTTTATCTGGAGTTTCTAGCTGAGGCGATCCCCGTCTCCTTGGGTTAATCCTGGCTTCTCCGCCATGCCACTTTCCACTTCACTGTTGTCAGACCATCAGACTCGAAGCTAGACGCCCCTTCACTGTTCTTGGACTATCAGACTCGCCTAGAAGACACTTCCCTCTTCTTGGACTATCAGCCTTCACCTTCCTTCGACTCCTCGACTCGCCGCCTAGCCTAGCAGCAGCCCCCGTCTCGCTCTTCCTCCCTCTTTATATCGGCACTTCTTAATTGTTAACGCCCGGCCATAATTAGTCTCCCTCCGTAACCTGCCGCGAGTTCAACAATAGCCTGCGAGACAATTTCTATTCTTGGGAAAGCAACTCCCGAATGACCTGAATCACCAGGCTCAATGACAAATTGGCCATTGTCGAGGCCGACGCCATATTTCCCTATGTCTCCGTATAAATATTCTGTACAAAAACCAACATGGCGGCTCTCCAACTCCCCAGCATGCCATGGCTAAATTTTGATACGTTACAACATATTGTTGAATTAACCTCTACAAGGTGACTATTATTATCCAAACAACCTCAATAACATGGGTTTTTTCCAATTCACAACATTACTCAGATTCTCTATAACAAGTCGTTTTGAGAAGTCAACCTCGATAATGCGACTCTATAAATGAATGGGTCAACCTTTAAGGCTATGTAAATTCATAAGTTTTTTCAAGACTATATTTTTATTTATTGAGAGAATAATGTGGTCCACTCATCCATTGTGGTTGTAGGCGGTCAAGTAGTCTTTTGATGAGTAAGATGGTATTAGTGCAATGTCTTTGAATACATGAAGGCCACAGGATGCCTGTGGTCCTTAGAAGTTGCTGGTTGCCTCCCTTTATTAATACAGGTAACCCTCATTGAACCTGAGAGATACATTGCAAGTATGGACAAGCCCTGAGGAACTGTGTAATTTATGGGTGATATGTATAAGGAATGATAAATATAGACCCAGTAAACACCGCTAACAAATTAAATAACATTTTCTCACCTATTACAGATTTAGGTGTCACTCTCACTCACAAGGAGACATTGCAAAAAAGATGTAGAGAACATTAACATCAATTGTTTTCCTGAAACTGGAGATAGAATGTAGACAATGTGTCAAAGCTTTCTCTTCTCTCAGGCTCATTTTCGTGAGAAATTGGTTCTGTATGAATCCTTTGCATTACCTGGCTCCTCACTACAATTGCTGTGGTTATGTGGGTTGGATTAGGTTCTTGGTTGGTGACAGGAGTTTGTGTCTCTCTCCTTGGCGTTTTTTCCGGGTAATTTATCTTTAGGGGACAATTTAGGATGCCTAGTCCATAGCCATATTTACAATGTGGATTGCAGCATTTTTAGTTTTCATCCTCTTTCCTGGATTTTCAATTTACCCTACAGATAGAGAATGAAAGCCAATTGTGGGATTTAGTGGTTTACCATAAAAGAAACATAACAAGCAAATGGTGTGTCATTATATAATATTTGCTGAATATTTGCAGATTTTGAGAATATGAAGATATTTTAAGGGCATGGCAGAGCTCCAATTCGTCTTGGGTCTTAACGGAGTCTGTTAGAGTCGACAATGATGTTATTTTGTATTGTAAACTGTGAAACAAAATTCTATAGGGACAATTTTTCCGTGAACCCAGGTCTAGAGGAGAGAGTGTGTGATACTTTTCCTACATTTTGTCTCCAAATTCAGAAAAAATGTGTCATTAGCAGTCTTAACATCTTTTTGCGATGTCTCCTTATTGGTTATAAATGCTAAGGTTGGTTTGATTTTTAAGGGACAATGAATTAATTAATGTGTGGAAGTCCGACAATATCAGGTCTTCTTCTTGTTATGTATTTCATTCTTTAGTAACTGAAGTAAAAGCTGGTGTGAGAGTATTTAGGGCATATGCAGTCGTGTTGAAGTGGTAAATTTAGTCTTGCTAAGTGAAGGCCAGTGATTGACTTGACTTTGATGGCCAGTTGTGTTTATGCAAATTCATGTTAAGCAAGTGATACCTGTGTAGAAAATGTTATATGCCATACCTGCTGCTTGTTAATTAATGTTGTAGGGTTTGTATCCAATTTAATAAGAATACTAATTTTGTATCTGTTCATTAATGAGAAGAGATATTTTATCCAATATTATTTAGTCACTAAAATTACTTGACAATATCTTGTCTATGTTCATTGAAATTTGTTTCGTAGTGCTTTTCTTAATTCATTTAAAATTTGAATGCCAACACACTCAATGCTAGTTATGACTAATTGTACTACCGCCCTTGCAAGATCAGGAAATGCTGTTCCTTAATGAAATTTCTACACCACAGGCTTAAGCAGGTAGAGAACCAGGAGTCTCGCTTGAATGAAGACCTTTATGAAATGTCAAAACCCCTGGCTCGTTATGCTGATGACAAGGATTTAGAGAAATATTTAATGGAGCAAGAAAGGGAGGGTGATCCAATGCAGGAGTACATAAGGAGCCAGAACCTGAAGAAGGAAAAAGAAAATCCAACTCAGGCTGGAGAAGGTAATTCAGTTGATTCTGTTAACTTGGTATTAATGGCCATCATAATGTGATTGGAAATAATAGGATATTCTAGGGGCCTCTGCCTTAAAATGTGTCAAACTTGTATAATGTCTTTTCCACGTAATGGCTTTTTCCTTATTGTAGAGAGAATTAATAATAGAGAGTATTAAGTACCTTTGTGGTTCTGATTGACTTTAAAAATTACTCTTGGTGCTGCAGGATATGTTGATTTGCTTGGGAGAGTGGTGGGGATAGTATGCTATTCTCTAGCGTACAAATATTAGTAGGGGATAAAGTATTAATTATGCTTTTTATGGAATTTATTGTGTTGAAAAAAATTACTGACTAATTCCTGAGAAAAGTTCAAAGTTTGAGGCTTTACTTTGTGGAACCACTCGATTGGAAATGAAAATCCACTTTGTACATTCCTCACAAAGATTTTATTGGTTTTGACCATGGTTTCGACAAAATATGTCATTATCAAGAAATGCATTTGACCATGGTTTCGACAAAACATATTTTGTCGAAACCAATAATATCTTTGTTTGGAACGTACAAAGTGGATTTTCATTTCCTGAGAAAATATAAAATTGAATGAGATACCATGTGTAGCATTTATCACTCCCCAGATTTTTATCAGGTATGAGATTCCAGGATTGGCAGTGGAGGACTCCTGGTATTCATGGTAATTGTATATGTAAATACTTAATTAAATGTATGCATAGCATGGTTATGATCACCAGAGTATGTAATGACACACATTCTGCTGTTGATAATGGTAAATAAAAGATTGAAAAATGTTGGTTTAGGCAACTCCGTATTATACTTAACATGGTCTCTTATCAATATGAAGTCAGTTAAATTAGTAAGTTAAACTGAAAACCGTTCATGGATAGGTTGTAAAAAGTTGCTGCTATTGCTTTTAGATATTGTGTGTCTGGTATCAAGGTCAACCTCATTCTGAGCTTTTATATTATTAAATTTACCACAGTTTCCTTAATATATGGCCCAGTCCATATCGATTCAGGCAGCCAAAGAAAAAATCTTACCTTCATAGTCTCAGATGTTATTGAATTTAACACATGTCAAACTTCAGGACAAAGTAAGTAATACGTATATTTTAGTTTTGTCCAAAAAAATTTTTGGCCCGAGATACAGTCCACCGAACATGGGCCCGCGAGCTCTATTTTTCAAATGCGATTTTTGACAAAATACTAAAATGCTCGTATCTCAGGAACGGTTCAAGATATTTTGCTCCTTTTTGTTTTATTTGAAAGATAATAATTTTGTGATTAAAATGATATCCTTGATTTGAAAATGCGTGTCCACATTCTCTTGCTGCAATTTTTTTATTTTATTTTTTTTATTTAAAAAAATTGTTTTTCATAAAAACGCCAATCCTAAAAATTTTTATTTTTTTACTGTTTGTCAGTACCATAGAGTACTACAATCCCTGAAAAGGAGAACTTCCACTTCTCAGTTTAACAGGTTTTATAAACAATTCAAAAAATTTCCAAACATTAAGCCAGTTTCCATTACCACATTCTCAGATATTGGTCACATAAAATCAAAATCTCTAGTCTTACTTGACATTTTTTTCTTCTTAAATATGGGTAACAGACACAAGTTTCAAACATCAATAGCTTTCAAAATATATGTGCAGGTTAAAAAATGTACAGGTTCCGAAACATACTTCTGTGCACTCTGCTTAGAACTGAATTTAGCAATTTAATGAACTAAAAATTTGTTCAACCGCATCAGTATCTTCCTTTGATATTGAGTGATGTCTTCCTGTTGAACCAATAGGAACTGGGGCACCCAAAATCTTCAAAACATCGCGAATTGGAAGTGAGCACTGGTGGTGGTGTTGCTGTCTTTCATCTGGGAATCTATATCCAGCAGCTGTTCCATGTGGCAGCATAAAGTTAACAATGATTTCACTTAACTCACAACTAATATCTATAATCTCTGCAATCCACCAGTCACAGTCATACACACAGGCCACAAACATTCCTTTTTCTAGTTCGTGAATTTGAATATTCTCTTGGCATTTATGAGATCTTGGTTGGACAAATGAAATTTCTTCTTTCTTGCTCTTTAAAGTTCGTGCAATATAAGTTCGCCCATCAATTTGAGTCCAGACATGTGTCTTCTGAATTCCTTTCACAGGGGTAGTTTGGTTCGACCATTCTTTTATTTTCTGCTGGTGGAATTCTTCAACTTCATCTTTGGGCAACAGAATCGGGTTTATTGATGTGTGTGACTGCACCACTCTTGTAAATTCCTTGGCATTCTGAATTGCAGCTGTACTTGGGCTGGAAGGATTATGTTTTGTTGCATGGTGCTTCAGCAGGCCTCCTACACCATCACAGGGCCCCTTACCATGTCCAGTAGCACTGTATGCCCACTCCATTGGAACAAGAGACTTTGCAAGTTAAAATAGTTGGTAACGGTTTTTGAAGTGACTAGGGGCACCATCAGAATTATGATCTTTTCTACCTGTGATTGCAGTGGTTGAATAATTTTGTGTATTGCCAACAATGCATGTGCTGAGTCATGTCCTCTGTCATCACTTATAACTGCAACACTTGTGGTCTTGTTCTGAAAATATGTCACTCCTGTAAAAATTGAAACTTGGTCATTACTCCAGTGATATCCTTGAACTTCTTGTGGTAGAACCACAGACCAGTTCTCAGCAAAATCACAGTGAAGCACTAAACATGCAGCCTCTACCCATCCCTTCACTTCTGCAATGTGTTCTTGTTGCAATTTTTTCTTTTCTTCAGATGTTGGTGTGTTACTGCTTTCACTGTCCACCTCCCAAGTTCGTCTAAGAAGGTATCAATGGCAACAGTTTTCTTAATGAGTTTATTTTCTTCCCATGTTGCATATGTAACTTCAGAAGAGTTATCTGCTACACTATCCAGACCAAGTGTCTGTAAGTCGAGTCCCCCCTTTCCAGGGCAGTCACCACAGTCCTGAAACAAACATATCTCTCGTTCTATGTCACAGACCACTAACGACTTCACATGTCCAACCAAGGTGTCATATGTCATATCTTCAAGTAAGTTCTTCAAAGCTATCACACAGTTCAAAATTTGCACAGTACAAACATAAACAGACATCTCTAGGTGGATGTGGAACAACCCACTTAGGTCGTAATGCATAAAATTTTGATCTTCCAATATGCAATGTTGAATGTTCCTTCTTATACATGGCAAAAGTTTCTTTAATGCTGCGGGTCATGTATCTTTTCACTTTCACTACTTTTTCTCCTGCAACTGTCATAGTCATAATGTCTTTTTTGTTGGCACTCTGGCGAGAACAGTCCCACTTATCTTCCAGATAAAATGAATGTGCAATTTGAACATTTGCTTCATTCACAGGATGACCATAATATGGATCTGATTTTCCAAACACTCCTTTTGCTGACCTCAAATTTCTTGTCTTGTCCACCATGTATTTTGATGCAGATGGAATGTGGTGCAAAATTTGGTTCTTTGTAAAGGATACTGGGATAATTGTTAGAACTTGAACCTTATCATTGTAGGATGCACATGATTCAACAGCTGAACTGATGTTTGATAAAAACTCTTGGCAGGTTGCACAAGCTCCTTTTGGTTTCTTTTCTTCTGAAGTTGGAATTTCTACTTTGAAGAGTTTGGTCAGTTTTGTTCTGGTATGCTCACCCACTGCTCCAGAAATGTCTCTGTGTTTTCTTGATGCATACATCTCATGAATTGACTTCACTGACCATGGTTTCTTAACAGGACTAACACCAACCTCTGTAGCTGACTGATTCAGGATATGTAGTTCTTTCTCTGCAGTTACAAAATCTGCATCACACACAACATTGGGGGCTTCTTGTTCACTTATTGTCATGTTTGATATTGTGTTAAAGCATTTAGAACACAAAAAGTCATTACTGGAAACATTTTCACTTTCAAACAGAGTCTTAAAATGAGCACTCTTATTTCCAACCTGAAGTCTTTTTGCTAGTCTTATGTATCACTCTTTTATGGATATGAAAATAGTCAGCACATTTCACTCTCCTATGGCCCCAGTCAGAAGAAATTTCAAATAGACTTTTCTACAATCACCACAACCCAGTCAGTCAGCAGAATTCTCAAAAACCTTCACAGGGACTGTTAACAAAAAAATTTTTTAACTACTCTCTTTGTTTGCCTGTTGACAACTGAACTGTCAGTTCATGTGTCCTCCCTTTTATATGCTAGGCCAAACATTTAGAATTTTCCAGTTAGTTTCAGATTGTTCTAGAAAGTTCTGTTACATTCTTTAATTATGTGGAAGGTTCCACATTGTCCTCAGAGGTTTTCGGAAGTTATCTGGAAGCTTCCACATTGTTCTAGAGTATTTTGTTACATTCTAGAATTATTTGCAAGTTTCTAGATTGTTGAAGTGTGTTCTATTATGATCTGAAATTATCTGGAAGCTTCCAAATTGTTTTAGAAGGTTCCGTTACGTTTTGGAATCATCTAGAATCTTCCACATTATTCCAGAAGATCATTAATGATTTGGAAGGTTATTAATAAAGAAAATCTAAAACAATTATCAACATTTAACTAGTTCCTAACTTTGTTTCATTTGTTGTTTTTAGTTAATCACAAACAGTACAAATTTTTTGAGATTGGTGTTTTAAAATAACAAAATTATAAAAACTTGCAATCAAGAAATTCACCATGGAAGGTAAAAAATTACATTAATTTATAAAACCTGTTAAACTGAAAAGTGGAAGTTCTTCTTTTCAGGGATTGTAGTACTCTATGGTACTGACAAACAGTAAAAAAATAAAAATTTTTAGGATTGGCGTTTTTAAGAAAAACAATTTTTTTTAATAAAAAAAAATAAAATAAAAAAAATTGCAGCAAGAGAATGTGGACACACATTTTCAAATCAAGGATATCATTTTAATCACAAAATTATTATCTTTCAAATAAAACAAAAAGGAGCAAAATATCTTGAACCGTTCCTGAGATACGAGCATTTTAGTATTTTGTCAAAAATCGCATTTGAAAAATAGCGCTCGCATGTTCGGTGGACTGTATCTCGGGCCAAAAATTTTTTTGGACAAAACTAAAATATACGTATTACTTACTTTGTCCTGAAGTTTGACCTATGTTAAATTCAATAACATCTGAGACTATGAAGGTAAGGCCCCTGCCTGAATCGATATGGACTGGGCCATATGTTAAAATTCTTAAATGACAAGATTTACTTTCTTTAAGATATCTTCTTCATTCTCTGATATATTTGAAGTTATTTGGTTTGAGATTTAATCTACTCTATTAACTATATGGACTTATAACTACCGTATTCCTCCGAATATAGTCCCCCCCCCATTTTGGCCGAAATCTTCACGGAAAAAGTCTGAAGACGACTATATTCGAGCTCAGGGCACCTAATGTCCGTTGTATAATTCTATCTCCAGAGTTTGAAGGCCAGTATCTCAAAAATGGGTAGTCAAATATATATTTTGAAGTTGGTTATATTAATTAATTTTTCGACCAAGACAGAAAAATGCAGGAATTTTTTCAAGTTCTGGGAAGCAAGTTTAACATTGACGCCCACTTGAAGATAAACAAGAAAAGCCACTTCTCTTTCCTTCGCATAAGATATGGAACATATATTTTTCATAGACTGAACGAAGTTTAAAATGGACTACTCAGTTAACAATTACCTTACGACAAATTTTAAAAACATGCACTATCTGAGCTTGTGGACATCGGAAATACATTTCTTTTTCACAGTATTCTTCGTGTTTGAAAAATAAGCACGTGTAAAATGACTTAACAAATTGAGAGAATTAGATGTGCTTTCAACGTGTATGTATTTATTTTGGAAACGAAACTCCACGCACCAGGAATTTCAGCCGGAGAGATAAGCTTCTCGAGGTTGCCAAGTTGTAAGCTACTGTAGGTACTGTGTGCACCAAACACCAAGCGAGAAAATTTTTCTAGTATGCACACGAAAAATATCCTTGCCTTTGCTTGGATAAAACTTTATAAGTTGCAGTATTCACCTAAATAAAATCAGCGATAAGTGAGATAGCTTTTGTCCCCACATTTCTCGGTGAAAGAAACATATTGTATTTTAAATTATCCTCAACTCCGTCTCCAATAACTTTGCACAATGAGGCATAGTGACGGTATGCTCCCAAAGATACCGTCAGTTCTTAAACTGACACTGACTTGCATTCATAAAGACGAATCTTTTTTCCACTATTGTCGAGTCCTCTTGACTCATTCGTAGCGACTGGCGAGCTGCTTGCAGCAGATGATTCCATGTGCACCCTACCCTCCAGGCGTGCCCTGGGCAGTTGGCCATGGTTTCGTATCAAAAAATAAATATATATTGTTATCAAATACCCAACGAATTCTATTGATATTTCATAAGTGGATTCATATTAATGACTCGAGAGCAAGATATCCATCCAAACGGTGATTTTCGGAACGGAAAGCATGCGGGACGGAGAAAAATGCAGTCTGAAAAATTCATCAATAACAAAAATACTGATGAACGTAATAGTATGAAACTTCGTTCGGCTATTAAGAAAGCCCTTAGCTACAACATGTGAAAAGGAAGTTTGATGTTCTCTGCATCTCGGGTTCTGCATCCTCGTTTGTTGTCACCCCCAGTCAACAAACGTGGACGCAGAACCCGAGATGCAGAGAACATCTGAACAACGCCGCAGAAACCTTCACAGTAAAGTTTGATATTTTGATCTGTGTTGTTCTTACGATGCCCCAAATTCGATGGATCCATCTGGTACCCAAAAAAATTCACTGAAAATCCGTTCTTAAACATATGCTTCATTAAAAAATGTGTAAAAATATTTTCATACCATCAGTAAACATAGAAATAAACATGCTTTAATTTGATACACTTTAATTTAAAATTACGTTAGCCATCTTGGAGGTATTGGTCTTCAAACTCGCGGGTGACAAATTTTGCAACGGATGGTAGGCATCCTAATAAGGGCATCACAAATGATATATCGCATAAAACTTATAAGTTTTACTATTCCATTTTTTAAATTCCTATTTAGGATTATTAATTATGTCATTATTAATTGCCAAGTTCCTAGTCACAGCTTATCTATAATAAATTTTTGATCACATATTTTTCTTTAGAAATCAAAAACTTTAATCCACAGGACTATACAAAATTCGTATACCTGCGCACATTCATCCGCGAATGAAAATTCATTGTTCAAACATTATTAACTTGCATTAATGGATATTGGAAATAACCTGTGCCGATTACGGGTGTTCATGAATCGCGCAAATGGGAGTGATTGACCCAGGTCCTTTTTACGATTCTAAGTTCTATCATGTTTAGGCAGAAATCCATCGATTTTGAAGAGATGGTGTCACTAATTGGAAGAGGAAGAAAAGTACATGTTTTTAACTGAAATAGCAGACATTTAGTCTATTTTTCTCGATGAAATGCATCTCGAAATATTATTCGGCCCCCTGTACAAATAAAATAATCAGAATTAAACAAATACCATCCTGAGTGGAGAAGGTAGTAAAAGTATGAAATATTTATGAAATGGACCCATGGACACCTGTGAAGATTAAATGTCATACTGCTGCCAAATATGTACCTTTGGACAATGGCTATTATGTGATTACGTACACAAACATGGATATCATCGGCCCAGGTGGCAGCTAGGTAAAGTCCTCGCCTGCTAATCCTAGGGTAGTGGGTTCGAGTCCTGCCTGGGTGGGTTTTTCTCCACCCAGGGCATGGGTGTTTGTCAAGCTCTGTCGGTTTAGCTTATGGGAAACCTGATGACAGGCAAATGCCTATTGGGATCCCAGGGGTATATGGACCAACAGATCATTCTGGATGCGCAAAAATAATATATAACGAAGCTTTTATTTGAAAAAAAACTACCTGCAGCATAAAGCAAAACTCAGTAAAGAAGATAGAGATTTAGGAATTTGTGTCCTTTAATTATAACATCATTCCTTTGTAAAATAATCCTTCATTGTGATTTCAGTAACCTTTATTTCTTGCAACCAGTGCTAGTGATAACTACAGAAGGTGGCATTTTAAATGAAAAAACATTTGGTCGCCGTGATTCCCAACGCACATACTGCAGTGCTTACACTTCCAAATCGTGATTTCTCACGATTTCTCTTTAAATATCTCACTTCTCCATCTCACCTGATTATGGAAATAGTTTCCCTAAATACAATAGCTAGTCAACTTAAATAGGTGAAATAATATTGAATATTTTGGTAAATATAATAACTTCATACTCCATATTGATAACTGAAACAATGGAAATTTTTATTACTCAAGGTTCTCAAGTTGTTAACCTGAGAAAATTATGTGTAATTCCTGCTTTGCATATCAAAATTTTTTTCCTAAACTGGGGGGGGGGGACTATATTCGGAGGAACACGGTAATTGTGAGTCTAGTTAAGCTTGACAATAGTGTTAGCTATTGAATCCACATTGGTGGATCATTAAAACCACAGTGAAGTGTTGCTGCATGTATTTATGTAGGATTATGTTTCCTCTTTAGTGAAAAAGTATCCGGTATATCAAGGGCCACAACCTCCACCCAACCGTTTTGGCATCAAGCCTGGTTATCGATGGGATGGTGTCGATAGATCAACTGGATTTGAACAGAAGTGGTTTCAAGAACAAAATTCTAGGAAGGCATTGCAAGATGAGTCATACAAATGGAGTACAGAAGATATGTGAAATTTCCTGGATACCTATTGTGTTATGATAACATTGGTACTTGAATTAGTACTCCCAAGTTCAAATGAATTATCTTGTCAATCAATTCAGCCATCGTGCTTGTGTAAAAAGGTTTTCTAAAATATATTTTTCATACATTTTTATTTCTGTGTTTTGACTGATTGATTTAATTTCTCGTTTCAGCATATAATAGTCTTTATAAAATCTATGCAGCATCAGCCTAATGCATGTGTCAAACACATGATTTGTTGTAATGGTAGGCTGCTCTTTTTTACATTCATTTTGTCATTAAATTTACACAAGATGATTCATGATCTCAAAAAATGTCTATACATATTCATGTTGATTTTCTGTGATGCCTGGAATTTACATGCTGTGAAGAGACTGCTTATTTTATGCGCAGCTCACTGTGCACCAACCACGTTCCTACGAACAAGAGGAGTAATTACTGACATGTCACCAATTTAGCTCTTACTTGAGGAGTGAGTGGAACAATGTGTGTTATGAAACTCAGCCAAGTGAAAATGCACAACTGTTGATTATTTTCAAGAAAAAATCCTTTAAAAAGTACAAATAAATGACAAGTTTTCCAAGGAGAAGTAGGCTGCCCAGTAACGTAATAAGCAAAATGTTCCATTCTTCAAGCAATACATTTTAATCATGGATGATCCTTGTATATCTCTGTGAACCTGCCTGCAATTTACGATTCTCATAAAACGAGCAATGTTGAGTGAGAATGTGATTGAGTCTCAAGTCCATTACTTTGGGTGGAGTTAGTGCTCGGAGACTTCATGCCATCTAGGGTCATGGCACATAGTGATACCAGCGTTCTCTCCTTGTAAGGGGTTAGAAAACTCTTTCCCCTAAAACACAATGTAAATTCATGCATTTTCACGTGACAGGTTTTCATTTGCGCCTTACTCAAAGAACTACATGTGCATGAGCTGGATTGATTATATGTCAGTTGTATACTGCCATTGCGAGTGTTTAACTCCTGACATCAAAGGTATGGGGATTACCTGACATTTACCACTTATTATTTTGGCAGTGTCATCATGTACATTCTAATTGGAATTTCGTCTCTTTTGCTCCATAAATTGTCAATAAACCCCTCACATATGTTGAAAACAGTTGTACAACGTTGCATTTGTATGAAATAACTCTTGTGCCAACTGTGAAAATTAAATGATGACATGATTTTAAGTGATAATTATTTATAGTTATTCCCATTTTATTGCAAGTGTGTTGGATGTTTAAGTTAATAATGAACAATGTTCATGTTAATTGGTTCTTCGCAGAAAGCTTTCCCTCATGACTTCTGAGGTAGATTTGACTATTTAGCCACCAGCTTATATTGTACTAGTGCTCTTGGTGCATGGCATTAGGTCATGTATTGGTATGTATTATATTAAGGGAATCACACTACTTCGGATTGTTTGATTTATAATCTTTGATAGGTAAATCGTTTACTTGCTGAGTTTGACCATCAAGAATTAAATAATTTCACTCCTACAGCCATTTGAAATTTCCATTTGAATTTTGTGATTAAAACACATTTCTGTGGTGTTGGCTACATGATGTGGAAGAGGTTAAAGTGGGTAGCGTCCACTTGTGTGTTAAAATGAGTGCGAGAAAATTTTGTGTGTACATTTGCATGTGCAACTCATGTAAATATACAAAGCACATGGTACCCAATAAATAATTATTAGAAACAGCTGGTAAAATCCTTGAAAGGGTTCGTTTACCATATTTTTTTAAACTGCCAAATCTGATAGAGTTTAAAATAAAAACCCATATTTTTCTGTTTTTCGATCCGTCAATTAGTTCTCGAGTTATAAGTGGCAAAAAACATGTTTTTAACCCTTTCGGAAAAGTGGGCGTGCATGCCACCTCTTACGTCATCAATTTTGTCCAATCACAACTGATCCCACAAAGCTACTTCACCTTATCGCAATGGGGGACACACAGCTGACTCCGCCAATGGTTGCGACAGGATCTGTGCGAGCACACCTTTCCATAACCCACCTTCACTCCCTTCCCTTCCCCTAAAAGCAGTAAAGGACGGGAGGTAAATGACATCAATGATCTCAAAGCAGCTTCTTCGGTGGGTGTCACCTTTTGCTTATTTTAATTTTTGATTTATGAGTGAATGGCTCTGGCACGGTTGTGGCTCTGCTTATAAGATTAATTTTTTGATCAAATTCATTTTTCTTTTCCATCTAACAATTTTTTGTACAAAATAGCGATTTCGGTTCCGCATAAAAGCCCCCATTGGCCTAAAAATCACAGTGAAACACCAAAATCACCGTGCTTCTCAGCCATAATTTGTTCACTCTCGTTGAGCTGCCTTCTGAATACTGTTCATTCTGCGTCCTCCTGTGATTGTCATGTTATGGCCACGTCATGATGTGTTGTGCGGAGTGGGGATGGTTGCAGCTCGACGACATGTATTAAGGCTGTATATCTCCTGTAAAAATGGATAAAAAACTGAAATTTGGAGGGTGAGTGTTTTATGTACTCCCTATTATTTCAAAGAATTCAAATCCAATTTATAAATTTGAGTGATCCCTTCTATTTGACCACTTACCATTGGAGGTTACTTTCTATGAATTGAAATTCTGAATGGCTATTTTAGTATGAAGACAGTTAACCATCATGATGGTTAAAACATTAAGATGAATACATCCTCTCTACAGCTTACCACACAAGTAGCCAAAGTTTGAAATTTTAACTGGTAAACCCTTCATTTAATAACTTGTCTTGTAATAAGTCTTGTAAAATGGAATGTTTAAATATGCTTATTACACAAAACAAAATTTTGTAACTTTCATGACTATATTAAATCATTACCAGTTTTGTTGAATAGTAAACATTCTCGGGGAGAAAGCGTACAGGATCCAGACCCCTAAATATGGGGTGACAGGGGGAAGGGAGTGAGTAATTGTCTGAGGGGGGAGGATCAGAAAAAGGGACAAGCAAGGAGTGTTTGGGGAAGAAAGGTAAGAGTGGATTAGAGGTGAAGGTATTGGAGTGCACTCCAATACCTGGTTTTGGAGATTGGTGGGGGATCTCACAGAGCGGAAGGCAGGGTTGGCAGTGAATAAGGTCATTATTGAGGTAAATTGATGTCCAGGAGGGAAGAATGGACAGAAAAAACATTGTTTTTTGCTGAATATACACTGGCACTGTTTACATTTTTAAACTGTTCCAAAATGTCAAGTCACCTGCCTTTGGCTTCTTTGTGAAGGATTTCTGGTACCTAGTCACATACTTCATAAATTGAGTGTGGAGTTGCCAGTAATGAAGCATCTTTTGTGTTTACCATCAAGGACATCCCCATCTCTCCCAATGTGCTGTGCAGCATTCACCAATGATTTGATTGAAAATTGATTTGAGATATGAGTATTTTGACTTAGGAGCTCGGCAACGGAAGAATTAAACTCGCATCTCAAGGTACCACTGTATATATGCTAATGAAGTTAGTGCTCATGTTTGAACAAATTATTTCAAATCTAGGGCAAAGTATAGAAAAAGTATTTTTATGTTCGTGGAGTGGTATATCTCGTTATAACCTGGCATGGAAATTTGGAAAAAACAGTCTCTGCAACTAACTTCTAGTAACATTTTTTTGGTGTAGTTCCTTGTTCAGTCTAAGGAAAGTACACAACTAATTTAAGGATTGTGAGCTTGCCGCAAAAACCTTAACGGTATTAACCCGCTGAAATTGCACTACAATGTAAATTCCACAGGGAAAAAAATCATTTACCTTGATGGGGACCAGACCCTGATCCCCTTATTCCTGGCCAGGTGCTTTAATCATTTAGCATCTTGTTCATTGCCTCTAAAACTTCCATGGGGAAAGAGGGCATCTTGGTAGCTTAAAAGCTTAAAGCACTGGCCAGAAATCAGGGATCCAGGTTCAAGTCCCACTCGCCCACTCAATGATTCAACCCAAAGGTTAGTTTTGATAGGTAAGAGTAGAGCTCACCCCATACCAAGCCAATGGCATGTGAATTTCACACATTCAGGGTAGGGGGGCCAGTTCTTTCCCTAGGGCCACCTGCGATTTCCTACAAAATTCTGACATGCAGAAAATCGAATCGCAAGGATTTTAGGTGGGGGTGTCCAGAAAGGCTCTTGCCCGGGATTTGAACCCGGGACCCTCCGGTCAGTTGCTCAGTGCTCTACCCACTAGGCCACCACGACACCTTCAAGTCTCAGTCAAGGGAAATTATTTTTTCTCTAGAATTTCTGTGGTCGGAAATTAACTGCTAAATAGGCCACTTAGGCTTTGTTGGAGGTTACTCAAATGGCTACAATGCAAACATAGGGACAAGTTGTGGCAATGGATGATAAAACTGATTAGGCTCCTATACATACTGTTACCTAATTATCCAATTGGCTTCACAGCTCATAAAGTGGCTATGCAGAATGTATAGATGCTGACATGGATAGCTGAACAGCTGTGTAGGCTCAATAGCCCAAATCACGTGATGTTGGAGAATATGGTTGCCATTTCCAGTTGGGTCCTCAGCTAATCAGCTCCAACCCATTCTAGGTTGTGAGAGCCAGACCAAAGATAGGAATGCATCTATTTTTCACACAGTTGGTTATTAGTCGAAGCCAATAATGTCTCATCTTATGGTCACTTGCTGCCCGTGTTTAAATGATTTTGATGGTAGCCCATAGCCTCAAAATATTAAGTATATAGTTTTTACTGCATTTACTTACCATGATTAATTTGAGTAAAAGATAAGGCAGAATAGTATTAACTTCATTGAGGTTGGATTAACTGTAGCTTCATTAGGCTATGAGGCTGCAATCAATATGGCGTTTACTTCAACCTGAGATTGAACAAGCAATATTGTTAAGGCTTAAGTATCCAGCAGATAAAATGTTTCACTGGCTTTCAAAGTTTGATATGCATTAATGTTTCTGAGAAAAATAGATGAAACCTTTGGTATTTTAACACGTCTGATAATTTTCAGTTAAATACAACCTTGTTTTCAACAGCTGAGTCATTTTCAAAGGTCTCTAAGCAAACACCATTAAACTAGCCTGAGCTTCTGCGTAGAGTTCTTATCATTGCTGAGCTTTATGCCAAGTGATGTGTTGTGCGAAAAACTGTTGGAAATAAAAAGGAATATGAATATTCCAATTGATCATAATCCTAACAGATTTATAATTTCATCTATCAATACAAAATTATTTTATCAGTTAGTTATCTTAGCAGATGGCTATCCTATTTACAAATTGCCTTATTGTAGCTTTGATAAAATGAATTCTTGTAATTTATAGTTTGTGCTCTGGCACATTAAATGCCCACAGTAACTAATTTCTAAGGACTGTATAACATTTAAATTGCTTACCATGATTATACATTCTGCTGCTTTATTTTTCATGAATTGAAATATACCTATATGTCCAATGTACAGGGAAAAACAGCATTCCTTCCACTGTAGGGGCATAGGAGATTTTATTTACTGGGAAGATTGGACAGAAGGAAAGGGCGAGGGAAACAGTACAACAAAGAAGACTTTTTGGTAAATTCTTAATTCAAGCTTTAAAGTCAACTAAAAATATTATTTCAGAAATATAGATTATTCAAAATCAGTCGAATCATGAATGAAAACACAAATATACTGGCAAAAATATCATCAAGGAGCACTTTTCAGCATAGATGAGAAAAGAGAGTTATTTTGTTTAAGATGCGAATAAAAGGATATTTGTTAGGACTTTAGGAGGGGAAGTCAAATATTGGTATAGGTAGGGTTGGATCATGGATTATTTTGTGTTTTCAATTACATAAATGTATTCCAATTGGTAAATAAATGCTCAAAGCAAAAATATTTTGTCCTTAAAACATCACTTAGGATTTAGGATCCTCATCATCGAATAATCTTTCACATGTTAAAATCAGATATTAATCCTCAAAATCCAAGGTAATATTCAACTATCACAAACTTCTGGAATTGTAATGGTTGTTTTATTTTTTATTTACAATAGGCATATTTTGCATTGAGTCACCATTTCTGCATCTAAATAATACCCTGCAAGCCACCATAAAGGTGTGTGGCAGGGGGTGAAATCTCACCAAACATGCACTACATATTATATACATAAAATAGGATTAGTATTAATATATTAGTCTAAACTTAACTATTTAAAAAGATAAAAATAGCAGAGTAAGCATGTAAAAACATGCTCTTAGTTGGGTTACCTTCAAGTCCTTATACCAACCCAGACAGCACCAAAACGTGATGAAAGCATTTTATTCCGTTTTTCAAAAGCGTTTCAGAAATGGCAAATAACGTGCTGAAGCAGTAAATAAGTCCACCCGAAAACATTTTTACATGGTATCAAACCCTAAAAAACGTTTTTATTTTAGTTTCTAAAACCAGAAATGGGGTTTGCACAAAATGAAACCATTTTTTCCGGAAAAAAAAATGTTTTCACTGGTTTTTGTGCTGTCTGGGAACATGCAACTACCTATGCTATACATTGATTCACTCGTATTGGGCATTTTTACCGCTGTTCATATCCCTATTTGTATGAGGAAAAAAGGACATTTTGAATCTGTCAGTTCGGCAATCTATTTCTCTAATTTTGTGATTATGGATAGTAAGTTGGGGTTCACAAAATATTTTTAACATCATCACTGAAAATATTATTTTGGAATTTATTTAAGAGATTAAGTCTAAATTTCAACCTGCGATCTGACAATGATTCCCATTTTAATTCATTTAATTGACTGGTTACGCTAATATAATTATTGTACTGTCCCTTTACAAAGTCCCTGTCCCTTTCCCGATTTTTGCTGCACATGTTCAAGTTCATTATTTAGACTGATTTCGTAGGGATCCTATATAAACTGGTGTTCAACCCGAAGGTTGTTGGTCTTTGATAGGTGAGGGTAGAGGTCACCCCATACTAATCCATTGGCTTGTGAAATTCACAGTTTCAGAGTAGGGAGGGGCCAGTTTCTTTCCCTAGGCCATTCGCGATTTCCTATGAAGTTTTGACAACCAGAAAATTAATCGCGAGGATTGGGTGTCCAGTAAGGCTCTTTCCTGGGATTTGAACCCAGGACCCTCTGGACAGTAGCTCAGTTCTCTACCTATAAGGACACCACGACCCTGTATCCCATATACTGGCATCACATTCCAAATGAGGTCTAAAAAGGGAAAAGTAGCTGATTTCTTGTACATGATCATCACATTTACTCAATACTCTTTTGATGAATCCCAGTTCACGGTTAGATTGCCCCATTATTTCACGTATGTGTTTACCTCAGGAAAGATCATATATGTCAGTCTTATTCCAAGATATTTAATGGATATTCACATTTGTTAATTCGTAATTTGTTCATTCATCATAATTTTGTACGTGCTAGGAGGAGAGCAATTCTTTTTCCAAAAAAATTCATTATCACACTTTTTTCAAATTTAATTCTTACTGCCATGTAGAGAATTCTAACTGCCATTCTGTAAAGTTGAAAGAATTGGAAAAAAATCATTCGTAATATTCATCTGCAGAAATATTGGACAGATAAAAATATCAAAAATCTACGATATGCATTACATTGATGGCAAAAGTGGAATAAAATATATTCCTCCCAAGTTTTGTTATCAAAATTAATGATAATTAGGATTATAAATTGTGTTTTTATTTATTTTAGAGTAATACTTAATAGCAATATATGATCAGCATAGAAAATGCTTTGTATATAGCTTGCTTTTGTTTAAGAAAGTTACTGATATGAATAATATGAAATCAAATATCATTAATCTTTCATCGATGAATCCTCAAAAGGTAGTTTTAAAAGGATGGCGCGGTAATCCGGAAAATGTTTTTTTTAGTGGGTATTTAGAAAATCAAATGTGAATCAATAAAATAAAATTAACCTTTTACGAAACATAATATAAGATAAATAACTTTAAACGACATTTGTCTTAGAAAACGATAAAACAAGAAATCCAAAGCGAGAAAAGAAAAACAAAAACGCAGCGATATTAAGCTTCCGGTTCGGAAACGTTCATTCGTTTGACGTACGCAAAGGAGCCAGCACATGTGAGTAATCCTATTGTATCTATCGTTTTTATCCGTACATTCATCACATCCGTCATTTTGGGACCATATAGTGTTGATATCTCTTATAATATACATTTTTGAACATAATATTTTCTCCTCAAGTGTCGTACTAGGTCTGATGACCCTACGTTAACGGCAGCCGAGGAGGTGGTACAATCGTATAATCTTGTGTATTTATTGTTGTTGTGGTAATTTTTACAGTATGGCACCTCGTTACGAAATGTGTGTTGGCCTCAACAAGGGCCACAAAACTACCAAGATTGTAACTGGGAAAAGTAAATTAGACAAAAAGCACAAGATCCGACCATCAAGACTAAAGGGGGTAAGTCCTTGTGACTTCCTGCTTCACATCATTTTCTTTATATCTGTGTGGAATTAGTCAAACTATGTTATCTAGTGTGAGGTACGATGAAATCTCACGAACATTCTTGCAAAGTTTGGGGTATTTCTTTGCTGAATCCTCATTTACAATCAGCCTGTGTTTTCGAAGAAGTTCTATGAGTGATATCGTGTTTCAAACACTTTCTCAATTGGTAATTTTATGTTTGTTTTAAAGACTACCATAGATGGGTTTTCAGGAATCCTCCGATAAGTATCACTTTTAAATTCGTAAATAAATATTGTCATGTGTAATTAGGTGAAACCTCACCTAATTATTTTCACTCCCCAATGGTGGTTATGGAGGAGCCACCTATTTCCTAAAATATTCTTTTGGGACCACGTAGATTTTCTCGAAAAGTATACTACATGGGTCTAAAATTATTTATCCATTCTTAAAGGTGGCCCGTTGAAATACTACGTAGGTACGATGTTGCGTACGACGAAGGAAAACTTCTTTATTTCCTTCTTGCTTACACAATACATAAAAGTGTTCGCAGCAGTAGTGACAATGCAAAAACCAAAATACCTCCCATCATCCCTGATAGCTGGCAGGACGCAGCCCTCCACTCGATTCTTCTATCGGCCAATCTCTTCATATTGATGTAGCTCCTCTCTTTTACATCCTTCACAACTTGCTCCATATATCTCATATGAGGCCTGCCTTTTCCGTTCTTCACGTTTACTTTTCCCTCGACGATTGCCTTCATTAAGCCATTGTGTCTTAAGATTTGGCCGATTAAGTTGTCCCGTCTTCTTGTTAAAGTTTTCAGTATACATCTCTTCTCTCCCACACTTTTTAACGGGCTCCCTATCTGCCTTTAAAAGACAGTTGCAGGTGCTTAAAGTCAATGCAACTATGACTTGATCACAGTAGCTGCTTTCTTGGAAGTTTTTCCCACTGTATCAATAGGATTGTATTTTGAGTAGAGTGGAAGTGATCTGTATAGGTTTATTTGTTAGTTTATAAAAAATTGCCAAAATTTCCATTTTTATCTGTTTTCAGCGACCATTTGTGGAGCCTAGAATACAAAACGATTTTGTTTCTACTCTCCTCAAAGCTTGCCCCTTCATATACCCATTCATCTAACAACTGTTGATGCTGTTTCTATGGCTTGGTCATAATAACAATGACCATTGAGCACGTTTCACATTTTGAAACTCATTATGGGAGTTTCTACTAAAGATTTCTTCCTTTAGTGGTCTACTCCCACTCCTGCCCCAACGTGTTCCCAAGCAGTATCAGGTTACCCCTCGGAGATAACACTTCTCAGTTGGGTCGATGAAGAGAGGATGGAAATTTTCTTTCCCAATGTCATGGAGAACGCCAAAGATTCGTTAGAAAGTGAGATATCGGAGAGGATATAGACAAAGGATGAGAAAATATATCTTCTACGCGAAATTAGAAAAGAAGCCAGAGGAAAGGTACTAATGTTGACTTATTATTTTAAAATTGTTACCTATAACTCTTTTGTTTTGAGCATTAATCATTTAATGAGCATTTTGAGCATTGATCATTTAATGATGATTTTTCCTCTCTGGAATTTCCATGCTTCTGTGGATCTTGCAATTTGACGGTGTACGGGTATTACCGCAGTTAGCTAGCGGCAATCTCAAATTAAATCCGATCAGGACATACCTACCAGATTTTACTATACTTGCAAGAATGGCAATGGATACATAAGGCCTGCTGCTAAGGCTGCAAAAAGCGAATGTATATTCTCCAAGAGGTTCTAAAAAAAACTCAGTAACTCAGTGGACGTGGGTTTGAGGAATATGCCATTATAGATTTTTGCAACAATTTCAAAATTTTCCTACCTAGACTGAAATTTTTATATTTAGCATCACCAATATGTTCATGGCAGATCTTTAAATTTACCGCACTGTTCTCAGTCAGAGGAAGGATAATTCCACCTAGACTTAATCCCTCCCTTGACCTTTACAAGACCTCCTAGGATGACTGCTTCATCATCATCCTTGAGTGTTGCTTATCAGATCTGACTGCTAACCAACGGTATCAAATTTTGCTTTTCTGCAGGCAAACCCCCCTCTTCCTCTTTTCCCGCTCATATTCGGATTTGGGGCACTATGGCTTGTGCCTTACCGTTAAATAGGGACATTCAATTGCTAGGGGGCTTAAACATCATTGCAAATGCAACATGGGAGGAATCATTCTTCCATTGTGGAAAGTGAAAACGATGCCCTAGGCAACGTAAAGGAGGATTTAAGGCCCCTTCATTCGCCAGAGATAACAAAAGATTTGGTCGGTGATATATTTTGTGAGGGGGAGATATCTCGGGAGATGCTCGGCCCGCTATAATATTACATCTAGAAGAGGGGTATAGGACCTTCCCTTTCCAAATTTTTATACCACCACTTTTGTGAGGAATCGTATAACTAAACAAAAAGATCATTAGATCTGAGGATTGTCACAGGTAGGGAGCCCCCTTAATGCTTCTTCCTTTGTCTCTCGGTTGATCCATTTTATTTATCATTCTTCGATAGCACCACTTTTCAAATGCTTCCAGCCTGGACTTCTCTGCTGCTGTTATTGCCCATGCTTTGCTGCCATATAGTACAATGCTCCAGATGTATATTCTAATGAAATGTTTTCTCACTTCCACGCTTGTATTTGCAGCTGTAAGCAGAATCTTCTTTTGGTAAAATGCCCTTTTCGCTTGGGCAATTCTACTGGCAATTTCTCTTTTTTTACTTGGCAATCCAGGTAATTGAACTCTTCCACCTCCTCAATTTTTTGTTTTTGTGGTTAAACATTGGTCCTGGCTTCTTTTCTCCTACTGCATACCAAAACCTTAGTTTTATTTTTATTGATCCTCAGGTGATATCTGGCCTATATCCTCTCCATACTTCTTATTGTCTTCTTTAAATCTCCTTCCGTGTCTGCCATGGGAAACGCAGCATGCTGATTTTCTCTCCATGGATATTCACTCCCAGCGACTTTTCTTTGACTTCTTGGATGGCTTTCTCGATGTAGACATTGTATAATACAGGAGACAGTGCACAGCCTTATCTCACTCCTTTCTTTATGCTTGCTTCTCTACTGCTGGGTCCTGATTTGATTCCAGCCTCCTCGTTTTTATACAAGCTGTGGATAAATCTTCGGTCATGGTATGATTCGTCAATTTCTTCAAGATTCCTAAGCATCAAGTTCCAAACCATGTTGTCAAATGCCTTCTCCAAATCTACAAATGTGACGAAATTCGGTAGAATCTTCTCTATTCTTTTCTCTTTTAGTAGTCTGAGGGCCAAAATCTCTTGTGCCCTTGTTTTTTTCAGAACCCAAATTGGTCCTCATCCAGGAACACCTCAGCCTTTCGCTCAATTCTTCTATGAATGATTCCTTGTCAATATCTTTGAGGCATGTGTCGCCAGGCTTATGGTTGTAAAATGTTCACAGTTCTCAGCCTTCTTATTGGGAATAGGGATGAAGACGTTCTTCTCAAAGTCCGTGGGGTATCTCTCCTGTAGAGTACATGTCGCAGATGGTTTTGTACAGCTGAGTAAATGTCTTCCCTCGGGCAGGACAGTTCGACAGAAATATCATATATTCCAGGAGCCTTATTTATCCTCAAGTCCCTTACGCTTTGAATTCCGATCTTAAGGTTGGGACTCCCAAATCATCTTTATTGACTTCATTTTCTTCTTTTATTACTGTTGCTATAAGTATGCTTCCATTGTACAACTTTCAAGTATTCCTTCCATCTCTTCACATTATCCGCATGTTCCATTAAGAGTTCTCCATTCCTGTCCCTACTGATGTTACATCTTGCAGCCTGTTCCTTGAAGTGAATCCTCACCATCCTGTTGGCAACTTCCTCATTTCCAAGTGCGAGGTTGCTTTTCTCACTTCACAGAAGACTGATATGATAATCAGCTTAGAAAATTGATGGGCACGTTGTGTAAAACTAAATCCTTGCTGTAGGGAACCTTAAATGTATCTTTTTCTCACTTTACCATCCATATTAATGCAACTTCCAAAGCCCCAACTCATTTAATTTAGGTGGGAAAGAGGATGGACACTCAACCATGTTTACACCAAAACAGATAATGATCTAAGAAGGACTGTACTTCAAAATGTGCGTGTTGGATGTTGTTCAATAATGGAGTTGAAGAAAAATGTTAAAATATAAGGAAAACCTCTTGGTAGCTCAGCGAGTGCTAGGATAATGTGTTAATTGCTTCCAAGAAATGGTAGCCTCTCATTGAAGTCTCTGCCGTACAGTCTGTTGGAGCATATTATTATGTGTTTTGACTTAGGTGGCGGAAGATTTAAGGGTGGAAAACTTTGTGACAAGCAATGGGTTGTTGGCATGTTTCATGAAATGCCACAATTTGTCTTTCTGTACATGTATATGATTGGTTGTCTAGATTGCCATCAATAAGAGAAGGTTTCCATCCTAGCGAGGCATGTTTTTAATGTTGATGAAGGTGGAGTATTCTATCAAATAATTTTTAAAACATCTCTAGCCTTCAGAAATGAGGCGTGTAAGGAAAGACAAAGAGTACTATGGTAATAAAATCCATTGACGTTATTCGAACCAAAAATAAATGAGTAGAAGGGTATGTGGGTTGCATAATATTGAATAGGAGATGGTTTACCTCCATTCAGTGGTCACTTTTCATTTGGCCCCACGGTGGCTGCTTGGGACAGGTTTCCCTGTAGTTCATCGTTACTGTATTCTTAACTTAAGACTCTGTAATATGTATAGAGACGGTCAGATAAAGGAATTTTAGAATTAATAAATCACCAATTAAAAGTTTTACCACCAGAAGTAAAAGGATTTACATAATCCTTTTATTTCTGGAATGCTGTAATCTTCAAGTCAACATCTCTCCCCTGTGTGCCTGATAAGCCCCCTGTGAGCACTCCGGTAACAGTGCTCGGGCTAGCATACGAAGCCGAGATGAGGAGATTAAAATTTATCCTTTCACGGGTCAAGGCATGACAAGAAACGCAGTCTCTCCCCATTAGTGCCTTCACTCCTCACGCTTTGACCAAGGCTTTAGCACACAAAAATCTTGTTCTTGAGAGTTTATACAGCTCTCCCAGGGCTGTGAATCAATTTATTACTTTGATTGGATTAATTTGGTTCTTTGTGGACAGACTTAAACTATTGTAAGGTAAATAACTATCTGTCCATTAACTTCTTGACTTTATGGTACCAATCTGAGCAGGAAGTCTCGTGAATTAACTCCTTGCATGAATACATTTTTAGTGTATTAATCAATAGTGAATTTTGCAGTAGTTAAAATAACATTTCTAAGATTCACTTTTATAAACTGACTCAGGGAAAACTTATCAGGCAGTTGTTGAGTTGGTAATTATCCCTTATTTGAAGTGATCGTCGTATACTGTGAACAGTTCTACATGTTATTTCTTCGATTGTTTGTTGACCATTGGCTGATTAATGATATGTATATGCTGATGAAACTCGTTCCGCCTTTTGCTTTGTTCACTGGTGATTGTTAATATTTAATTTATGCAGTGCAATTGATTTGTAAGATGAATACTCGTTTATTGTGTAGTCCAAAAGGAGAAAACAAAATGAGATATGTGATTAATGGTTCGTCATTATTTCATCTATTGTGTTTTTTATGAATATTTCCCTAGTGAGATTGTTGCATCAATTAGAACTAGTATTGCCTATCTCCAGGAAGAATTGGTACCAGAGTTAGGCAATCTGTATTACTTAGCTATTTCGTAGTATTCAATAGTCATGTGCATTTACATGTTTCGGACCATTAGTAATCATTGTCTTAATATTGGTAGCAATATTTGTAGCTTAGTTAAAAACGTAGAGGTCTTCTGCATGTAATCTTATTCCTTTTAACCCTTCAGTGCCACCAATTTTTTGGTGGGTACTCTTAACCCTTTTACTGCCAGCCCCTTTAAAGTAGACTGTGTGAAAAATGCCAAGCCAATTATGCCCAGCCAATGGGCAAGCTCATTAAGATATATTTGAAGCACGTAATTATAATATATGAATTTTTTTTTTTTTTTAATTTTGATCATATATTTCACTTTTTAAGAGGATGAAAAAATTATTCATGCTGTCTCTAATTTGAAGGAATTGTAACCATTACAAGTACATGATGATGTAATGTAGGTGGGCCGATATATCGGCCCACTGGCAGTAAAAGGGTTAAGAAGTGGTACAGGTATTTTGAGCATATTGCATACCTTTTTTTTGATTCATTTATTTACTCCTTTATTTTTCTTAATTTATTCTGCCCTATACAGTCAGTACTCATTTTTTAATGCATAGCAATACAAATCTGCTTTTATATTTAATGTTAATTTGAGTCATTTTGTCATTAGGGTGTTTTGGTAATGTCTGTGTTTCACTTTACATGGGCTCGATTTGAATATGTATACTACATTGGGGCAGTTAGGTAGTGGCAACTTATTCAAGCTTGTTGGCTATGGAAAATATGTAATTTTTATGACCACTATGTAGTAGGGGTTGAGATTTTCAATGCACTCTGAAGCGCTCCTCTTTTTCCAATGCTTGATGAAATTGAGTTGGTATACTTTCATTACCTCTCTTTCAGAAGTTTATTGCCATTTTAGTGTTGTAAATTGTTGTGACAATAGTGGGCGAGTGGGTAGAATTATGATTAGGGACTGAAGTGCATGGCTCATGAGTCCAGGTTAGTTTCTGTGACTAAGATCCTTCGGGAAAACCATATGCATGGATAGGAACTACTACCCTGACTCAGATAAGTGAATTTCACATACCACTTTTTTTCAATCAGAGGTATTTGCATAATTGATGCTGCATTCTGTGGGGTTAAGACATTTTGTTTCCTTGGTGACAGTTTTACTGGAATTTCATCTGGCATCTTCAGGTCAAACCATTTCAAACTGAAAATGCCTGATTGGATTCCAGCAGTGCTATTGCTAAGATACCACAGTCATCAGGGTGAAATTTCATAGAATGCTTAGTTCAACATCATTTAATAATTGGCCCTATCCTCACTGAATAAACCATTCTTGGGTTGAACTGCAGGTGACTTGTGGTTTAAATGGTATAGACTGTGATTTTGATTTCATAATGTTTGCTGATTATTGTTTCCTTGTGATTTTCAGAGGCAAACGAAGCATACTAAATTTGTGAGGGACCTTATCCGAGAAGTGTGTGGTCATGCTCCTTATGAGAAGCGTGCAATGGAATTGCTGAAGGTTTCCAAGGATAAGAGGGCCCTGAAATTCCTGAAGAGAAGGGTAATTTATCCTTTTTCCATTTTCTTTTGTCAACAGTTATTCATTTTTGCAAATTCTGTGAATTAGTAATCTTATTATGGCTATGTGACTTTCAGTTGGGAACCCACATTCGTGCCAAGAGGAAGCGTGAAGAACTCAGCAATATTTTGACACAGATGAGAAAGGCCCAAGCACAGAAGTAATGCTTTTGTAGCTTATCAATAATAAACTGTTATAAAACAATCCAAGCACTTTGGTTTTTTTAAGGGCCCTTTTTGGAATTTCTAGTCTGGTTTTTCTTAAATGAAACTGGGTTGTGATGGACAAATATATTTATTTAGAACGTAATCTGAGATCCTGCCAAGTCACAATATGTATAACACCAAAAGGGAGCCCCAAACCAACCACAATTTCATCGGGTTGCAAGAAGGTAAGCCCATCACACCACGACACGTTTCCAATGGTTATCTGAGCCAGATCTGGTGTAGCAGAGCTGAAAACAAAGAAAATTGTTAATTGTGTAGCAATAATAGTATGCATCAATGAATGTAATAGTCATCTACATGCCAGAATATAGGTACTTGAGAGGTTTGTTGATCTCGTATTTCCTGGACAAAATTTTTTAATTCATTAGAAATTACATTATTCAACCTGGATTAGCAATTCATCAAATATGTACCATGATAAATCGCATCTTATCACTTGGTCAATAAGCTGTTTTAAAGCTTCATTGAATTTTGTCCTTGTTAATTTAGTCATAATGTTGCTACTCCTCTCTTATTTCTTAGGTTGTTGGACTGACTTCCTTAACACCACTATACCCCTTTCATGTATTGTATAAGAGGTGCTGAGTAGTAAGTTATTTCTCTAATCCATTTTCTTAAAATGGTTATGGACCTTGTATGATTGGTTTGGTTATTCAGGGGAGGCGACCGACATCTGAGGTCATTTGCGCCATATAGGATAGGTGGGTAATAGGGTAATGGTAGGAGTTTTTTTAGGGAACGGAGGAAGGGTGGAGAGAAACCGGGCATCGGCATTAGCCTACTCTTAAAGAAAGGCGCCAAGGGGACCACGGCTTAACGTCCCATCCGACGGACGGAGTACTGTACTTGAAATGCCTTCCACTAGGCACTCAAGTGGGGACCGGTTTTCCACTGAAAAATCCGCCACTGCCGGGAATCGAACCCGGGCCCTCGGGATGGGTTCGATTCCCGGCAGTGGCGGATTTTTCAGTGGAAAACCGGTCCCCACTCGAGTGCCTAGTGGAGGGCATTTCAAGTACAGTACTCCGTCCGTCGGATGGGACGTTAAGCCGTGGTCCCCTTGGCGCCTTTCGTTAAGAGTAGGCTAATGCCGACGCCGGGTTTCTCTCCACCCTTCCTCCGTTCCCTAAAAACTCCTACCATTACCCAATTACCCACCTATCCTATATGGCGCAAATGACCTCAGCTGTCGGTCGCCTCCCCTAAATAACCAACCAACCAACCAACCTTGTATGATGAGGACACTCTAAAATTGTGCCATTGGAACTCAAAATTCACTTGTGTGTAAGACACAATTGAGATTTGAAATGGCTGGACAATGTTTAGTTCGGGTTGAATAAAGCTCGGACCTGTGGAGGGACTGTTACGAACCACTGACCCTATGCAGTAAGATGACACAGGTGGTTTGGCCAGTCTAGTCCAGGCCACATGGTCAGTCTAGTCCAGGCCACATGGTCAGTCTACTGTGCACTAGTGATGAGATAACACCTTGGACAAGTAAACATACATGCTCCTCCTTGTACTTCTAATGAGAAGACGAAGGGAGAGAAAGATGCATATACACTATTTGTCGTTAAGTGAATCTAAAGGGTTGTGCCTACATACTATTTTTGATGAACTTGAGTTCAGATGAAAACAGGTTTTTTTTTAATTACTTAAGAATGTCTAAATTGTCTTTCTTAGACTTATTGTCATTAATAAAAGTTCATAGGTATTAAACGTTCATTGATAAGGCTTCATAGAACTTCCATACGACTGGACAATGAATGATTGGCTGTGCCACTGGCATAGCTGGGCAGAAAAGTGTTAATCCATTAATCGTTAATTAACGAAGTTAACATATTGCTTACTATTTAACTTTTAAGTTATATCCAAAAACTATTAACGGTCTTATTAACTTCCGTTAATTTAAGTCCGTTACTATTGTTTAGAGCCATCTGGATTGCCATGTAATAACTTAGTGAAGGAGTAGTGTAGAGAATGCAGTCTAGAGAACCCAGCAGTTGTACTGCAATCAGACATTTTACATAACTTTTACTAGTGATGAGATAACACCTTGGATTAACTTTGCCCAGCTATGGCCACCGGTTGCCCTGCCTGCACTTGTCGCCGACAGAGTCACAGGTGGCACAACTGGTTGCGCTGCCTGGCGGACTAGTCTAATATGGGCCTAACTTAGGGATCGGGCCACTGACCTAGATTGCAGATTAGGGATTACTTTGGAGTAGGTGAGTATGGGTGAAAGACCCACACTAGCTTCTGCAGGGGCACAGCCATAGGAATATCATGTCCATTGACCACCATTATGGTGAAGGCAAGGAGATGAAACAACCATTGGAAGTAGGTTCTCAGACTGCTTGAATTATTCGAATTACAATATTCTGCTTTCAAAATGAGAGAGGGTGCAATGCAGGGAACTTATCCCTCACAATTCGCAAACAACTCGTAGTCCTGTACTTGACCTTGGTCAGCTCCGTCAAGTGAATGTGATCTCCCTTAGTGTTGTTTCATTGGTCTCATCTCACCAAATCCTATGAGGACCCATTCGTACATAAACTTGGCAACACTAACCATGGATTCTCTGTAGGGTAATGTTCCCCTTATTCCTTCCTTTTCTTCTGGACTGAAGACAAAATTTCCAAGGGCATGCCTAATGTAATTTTGAAAGTATTATAGTGGCTCGAATTTGATGTTAAATCATTGAATTTAAAAAAAATGCTAGTTACATCGTAATATGTGAACATTCCTATTTTAGAGTAATCATAAAAGCTTGAGACTGGAGAGCTTACTTACTAAAAGTAAAACAACGGACATTGCTATAAGAAAGTAAAACCATAGACATGGTTTTACTTTATATACTTAAGTAGTAATTTATTGTAATTATAAATTATGGTAGAGTTCATTACCTTGAGTGTGGGACGTAGCAACCTCCAACTATTTCCCCATTGGTGATGTTAATTACGGTCAAATTGAAATGTTGTCGCTGAACCCATGGTTGCAGGACTAGGGCAAAGACTTTACCAACTGCCAGCAGTTTTCGTATCTTCAACTTCACTCCTATCTTCTTGGTGCATTCCAAACTCTCTGTGTCGTGGAAGACAATATCTGCTTGCCCATCTCTTCCCTGAGTCCAGGTTTGTCGCACAAAAACTAAATTTTTTCCAATAATATGGCACCCTGAAGTTACAAAGTTGCCCACTGGGTGAAGAGATATAACTTTCTTTGAGCTTTCAAGGGTTGCAAGACTAGCACTTGACACTCCATCCACCATGGAAGACTGTTTTGTCCAAGTGTATAAGTGAATACTGTCTCTTGTCTTTGTAGTTAGTCTATTCTCGCCCCTTTCATGGGCACATGACTTATCATAGTGTGAGAACAGAGATACTTGAATAATCCAGTGAGTCTGCCCCAAAAGAGTTTTTATGAGGGTGCCATTTTTGATGCTCCACAATTTTGCAGTGAAGTCTGTGGAACCACTGACCAGCAGGTCCAATTTTGTACAAGCACTAACAGACATAACCACCCCATTATGACCTCTGAACTCTTTAGTCATATCTGCTCTACACCAGCCATTGGTGGATGAGCTGTTCATTCCACTAGTCCGCACACCCCACGCAGTGGCACAGCCATTGGTATGCCCAAGGATCAATGTTGAACGGTTTAACCGCAGACATGATACCCTATAAGGAACTGAAAATATTGCTACCAGCTCATAGTCAGTTGTTCTCCATATGCCAACCTGGTCCTCGGCGCCTGTAATTCAATTAAAACTTTAATAGCATTCCAGTTTTCATTTCACAATCAATGTACCTAGTACAAAGTATTAGTGCTGAAGAAATTCAAACTGGCTCCTAGAGATTTATTTCAAAATTTAGCCTTGGGGTTACAAGTAGTTTGGACACTTCAATCCTAAATCTTTCATATAGGCAATTTGGTCCTACCAAATTATGGCAACAGTTCTTGATATTCTAGTGGCTAATCCCAACTAGTTTTCCAGATGGACGTGACTGGGTTGGATGTTGGTTAGACTTATATGTCAGCCACCTGTAGATTATTTTACAATGGTTGCTAACTACTCAAACTGCCGCTGCTAGAGATATCCTGTGATTGAGGTTTCCCCCACCCTTCTGCATCCTAATACGGGTTCTGGTTTGTTATAGGTTACACATAGGTACAGGTAGGATAGCTATAAGTAACACATGCGAATGCCCAAAATCATACAATGAAATATGGCAAAATGACGAGTATTAAAAGGGGGAAATACCAAAGGAAAGAACAACATTGGTGTACATTGAGTCGATTATGAATTAATTTTGTAAATCCTCACATCACTCCTGAATTGGTAATATGTTATATGGGATTAGCAAGGTTTTATTTCCACCATTTAGGATCATTTTGAAGAGTTGATTTTAAAATACCGGACTTACTTCCCACAAGTAATCCATCTGAGTAATGAAGGCCAGTGACATGGTCTAAGGTGAGACCAGTTGCAGGAAATTCTCTATGTTGAAAAACTACACCATTCCGCATTCCGTCTATAACTCTTAATGCATTCAGGCATTCTTTCTTCCAATCTATTTCTCCATTTTCAACTAGGCCAATTCCCAAACTATTACCTTTGTTTTTCCATACACTCCCGAGAGTAGATACTATTCTGCAATAAAATTTTTAGGGTAATCAGTATAAGACCCAAACAACCGCTTTAATTTAGTAGATACTTTACAAATCGTGAGATACTCACCCATTCCACTTTTTACTAACGCAACATGCAGTAAGTAAAGACTTAACGTCAACATAATCACAAATCAATTCCTGAAGTTCTCTAGGAAGTGCGACTAGAATATCTTGATGTAAAAACTGAGAGATTTCTTTCTCGAGAACGAACCGCTGTTCAGGGCCGCTCATCTTCATGAGTGCCACTATAGTTTCAACTTGCTGGAACGGCATTAACTTTTGATAAGAATCAGACACTTTGCACAACCAGTTCTCAAAATTTTCATCCATTTTGTCATGAAGCGAAAGGTTCACGAATAAATTTGGCAGCTAGGATTCAGGGATAAAGTTGTGTACTGGGAGGAATATCCGTAGTCTAAGTGGGAAAGTTCTACTAAAAAGCATGAAAGAACTCTGTAGATCCCATTTGTCCCTAATTTCTCATCATACATAAAATTAGCTGACTAAGTTTGAGTTAACAGAGACGAAAGATTGTTGTGGAGGGGTCAAGCTGCTGTCTGGCCAATACATAAAAAGTACATTTATTTCGATGCAGATGTACCAATACTCGTTCCATAACGTGAGGCCATCAATGAGATCAAGGCATCATTGTAGCATATTTGTACGAAGTTGATTAAAATTGCTACATGCCACTAGTGAGGATTTTAGGGTGAAGACACACGGTTAACCTAAAATTTTCACTTTATTTCAATCCAATTACTACTGACTGACAATGTCAAACTTGCTGTTGCAATACGATTCGTATTTGTTCCTGTTGAATTTCGTATCTTCTTTTTCGCCGGGCGCCGACCATGGCGAATATGATTTCAAAACTATACTTAGTCCTTTATTGCTCGGTGAAACGATTTTGGATGTAGGTCATGGCAAAAGGTAAGGGTATTCATCAATATTTTAGTTCGTGCATTTCTTCAAGCCCCTTGTTCTTCATCTGCGCTGTCTCGATGCGCTTTACTGGTTTATAGCCTATATTCTTCCATATCGACAGCCTATATTTGCAGCATAAATAGCTTTTATTCCCAATCGTTTGAGGAATGAGTCACAGAATTTACTATCGCGCTTAAGATATTTTACGTGTAATCAAGTTGCTCTGAAAGGTGAATTAGTCACAATTTTGGCATCAAAAGTAATAACTTTTAGTTTACCATTTATAGGACGGTCTATTTTGAACGGTGGTAAATGTGAGCGAGAGGGTTACATCGTTCAAAATTTTATCACGCGAAAACTTGAAGTGTTTAGCACTCCTGCTGTGTGGCATAGCAAATATATGTGAGGGCCCTCTAGGTGTAGAAATCATGTGCAATCTGGGACATAGCAAAATGGGATACCCTGGCAGTTGCATCAAACAGGGCCCCTGACATATAAAGTGGTGCCTGACTTGTTGAGAGACTCGGTGCGAGACTCAGTGCAGGTGGCACATCCCTGTGGTGTCTGCATAAGGAAATATGTTGAAAGATTCTGCCTGATGGTACCGGTCTGCCCTGCTGCTCCTTCCCTCAAGGTAACTAATTTTTTTATCCACAGCTCCAAGCTATCCTCTGTATCATCTCCCCGTACTAAGGTGTGCAGCTGATTGGGAGTGTTGTCATGTCCAGAATGTTTAAAGGCAAATATAATCTGAAGTCTGTGCTTTCTCCCTTACTTCCCTCTTGTCAGAATATTTCAATAGCTGGGTCATGGCAGGCCTCTTAGGTTGGTTGCTAGCACTAGTCTGATCTGTCATTCCTCGGTTTCCCTAATTATCAGGTAAAGACAAGCATTGAATTTATGTTTTGAATATTGAAACATTAACTCATTGATGTAAGCAATTTTAGTGCCATGTATTTTACATGGTAAAGAAAAAACATTGTTGAAAGTAAAGGGACATTTTTGTTCTAATTTTCACAACAATGTTGCATGATGTGACTTAACAAGGTTAATTTCAGCTTCTACCTACCTACCAAATATGGTAGGTGTCTTGCAATATAGCTTATGGTAGACTGTAGGTATGTCATGTGTGAGGCAGTCAGATATGAATACAAAGCTTGAATGTTACAGCTTGTCACCTTCTATGTAATCACACACAGACAGATGGAGTTTAGCCTGACTATTATTCCAATGATAGTCCTGGGCGGCATCCTGAAGATCGAAACTGTAGTTTTCTGCAAAGTCTCCGCTGACTATAACTTTACCAGCCTGAAGTGATCCTTTCGCTTCCTGGAGGAAGGTTGCTTGTTTTGTGGCGATGAAATATTGGTCACGTAACACAAGCAGTTTACTGGCAAGGGTGTTGTGGAAGTCTTTGGAGGGTTGATGAACTGTTTCTAAATTGATCGGTCTGTAGTTAGCCATTGCTTATAGACTCTTTCATCAATAAACCTCTCCAATTCTGCTTTGATAATATAAATACCCTCGTAATTGGAACACTTTCCCCAAGAAGCATTCAGGAGGAGGTGGATTGCACATGATCATGTTTAGATGTCATGTTATGTAGGCTATGGATCGTTAAAGAAGGCAATTTAGTTCCTTCGATCATTAACCCTTCAACGTCGAGCGACGTAGTGACTACGTCGGGCCCGGACTTCATATGCCGTCGAGCGACATAGTCACTACGTCGCGGCGACCATTTAATTTCCATTTCCATTTAAATCTCCTCCGACCTACGAGATGGGATTCCTTTAAATCTCCTCCGCGCTTGAAGGGTTAATTGTAAAGTCTGGTGAACTGTACATACACAAACTGCATGGGTACCCGATTAACCAGGAAGAACGCAATGTTTGTGTCACATGTCAGCAAACTTAGAGAATCGAATTTTAATATCTGGCTTATTCTCCTTGAAGAGTGCATAGATTTCATTTAAGTTTGACAACACCATTTGCTTTTTTTCGTGTATTCTCTTCATTTTTTTTAATGACACATAGTCTTTCATTACTGGCATTATCATTTTTGTAGAAAGCAACGACTATTTTACCTGTCTCTACAGCAACAATGGGCCAGGCTTAGGTTTGGGTGGAGAAAGAATGCCATTCTTTTAAACAGCCTTCTTAACATTTCTAATCATCTAGTTGGAAATGCCAGGAAATTCCCCATCTCACTCTTCTCGAGCTTCATTTCTTTTGGCAGCAAGGACAGAAGCATATATCATTCCAGTTTCGTACAGTCTGGGTGGTTATATTTCTCTTTCAGCTGGGTCATCATGGCCTGGTAGTCATTTGACATGTTGTTGCGCACATTGCTTTCATCTGGTGAATAAAAATCGTTAATTACCGATTCTCCAGAGGAATAATCTTCATTTTTTTCATTATGTTGGTCTTCATTTTGGGTAATTCTTTCCCCGTAACTTGTTACAGTGGATGGGAGATTCACCAACTAAAAACAGCGATTGTTTAAGATTTTGGTACATGATGGAAGGAAGTGGTTATGTGCGCCTTTGGACTGAACATTACTAGTCCAGATATACAAACAGAAAATACAACCATTTTTGTTTCTCAGTTCCAGAATTAATTTCTTCCCGAGGGGTCATATAAAATAGCATTCTGCGATATAGCTAGTTTATCTGTGAAATAATTAGCATAAAAAATTACATATCTAAAAAACTAACAAAAAGCCATCTCAAAATTTTATGTGCTTGTACCTACATAATTGTAGATTGATAATATGTACCAAGTTTTAAAAAAAATCGAAGATGGTGTTTTTGACCTTGGGCCAAACCTAGATGTAGGTCCATGCTGTGGTGCCATTTAAAATGATGAGTATTTGAAATTTAATCCTTTTAATAGAAAATTTAATTACCTTTTCAATGAGTCCAACTCCAACTCTGTAGCTTGGATAGGAGCTGACTTATTGCCAGTAAACTAAAGTAATGAGCGCAAAACCACCAAAAGGTCAAATTTTGACCCCCTTATAAATCCTTATCCAATTATCCCAAAAATACAAAGAAAAATCACATTTGTTACTTGCTATGATATGAACAACTGCACTCTATATAACAGTAATTGAAAAAGGCCACCAAAAAAAAAATTTAATTTTGGTTGACTTCACCTGGGAGGACAAATTTGTTAAAGTATTGTTAAAACAGCTATTTGAGGTTATATGCACTGTGTTACTTGGGGTGACAAAGGTGGTTTCGAAAAATAAAATGGTTAACGTTGATTCTCCTTAATTATATAGTTAAGTATTTATTGCATGAATGGTATCAGACTTAACGGCCACCCTTGGCCACAATTTTAAAATATGCCTCATAATTCCCATTGATAAGTGTTGGGTAATGAAATCTTGTGAACTTGAGGAATGGGATCCATTTTAAAATGTACAAGTTTTACTTGAGATTTTGCCTTATGATTATCCACCTCACTGTGTGCTGATTGTGAATACTTTGGGACTTCTAAATGTAGCCTAATGTTGTTTTAGCTAAGCTTCTAGCAGTTGAGTTAGTGTTCAAAACAGAGTAGTGTGCAAAGCAGAGATTTGAAATTATGCATGACGTTCATTGGCTTCTTCATCTTGTTGAAAGTGTTCCTTGTTAGGCTCACTTCTGGGCAAAAACAACATTTTCCTTCATCTACGTTTACTTTTTACCCTGCGAGGGCATGTCTAAGATCACCAGCCATTTTTTCCAGTTTTGCTGGAAATTTATTTTTTGAATTATTAATGAACTATGGTAAATAATTTCTTAATTAATTTTAGCCATTAATTATAATTTGTGTGTGCTGAATCATATAATGCTAGGAGGAAGTACAAATTCTTGTATCACTTGGTCTGACAGATGGTATAAATTAATTCATCTCTTTTGTCTATCCTATAGTGTATATTGTGGGGATAGGAAGGGTGCACAGTTTCAGATTAGAATTTGTGCGATTTGAGACATATTTCTGGAATTTTAAAAGAATTTTGAATGCTACAAAGGGCATTCCTCATAAAATAGCATGTGATTTGGAAACTAATTAGGTGCTCACATTTACTGTGAAAAACTTTCAATTTGAGTAGAACATGTTCCAAATCAGAAAAATATTGTGTGTCCAAATATGTTGGTAGCATGATTACTGGATTATCTGAGAATAGTTTTTGGAATAGTAATGTTTTGGAGCATACCAAACTTGTGAAGTTGGTTTTTGGTTTTCATTTAGGTCTTTTTCAGTAACAGGGACTCAAAAAACCATTGTCATACTCAGACAGCCAGCTGTTCATTTTTACTTGCCGATAAGTGATTGCCTAACATGACAGCAGAGTCCAAGAATGTAGTAGTTGTCTTGGGTTTCAGGTGATCCTATGGCTCCAGTGGCTATGGTTGTGCCACACATCTAACTGTAACTGTTAAGAGTGTTGAAACTGATTAGAGTCGTGATAGCTAGGCAAAGATTGAGAAAAGTTTGAAGATCTCGGTGTCCTGAGTGCAGATGCAGACTCGGTCCATACCTTAGTGTCAATAAAGTATGAGGTGAGATTCAAGAGTTTAAAAAGAGGAATGAGAATAAGAGTTTTGGGATGTAGGGGGTTTGTTGGTGTTCAACGGAGGGAATATCTGGAGTTGGTCAACAAATGTATGAAGGAAGAGGGAACAGTGGAGGAAGAATGGGAATAATTGAAGGCAGGAATAAGAATAGTCTCATAGACTAAATACAGCCACCATCAGAATTTTGAAGGTCCCATAGCAGCTATGTATTAGGTTTTCCTCTTGGAATATTGTAGAGTTGCTGTAAAATTTATAGGGCTCATATAGGAACTCTGATTTCCCCATGACACTCCTTAATGAACCACTGGGTCCAAGGGCCTAGCCATGTTGAATCACAAGTTCCCATTAGTTCACTGAACATTGACCCTGTACAGGATTTGGATGGGTGGCCTTCCTTCATACCTCCACAGCAGTGCCCTTGTCCTTTATCTGCAAGTAACAGCCTGGTAAAATGTGGGTGGGCACAATGGATCCAAAGTGCCAGGGGGACAGGAGGCCCTCGCTCACCCCTCCAATTCCTTTAGGTGCCAAAAGAATTTTCCGTGAGACCTATATGGATTTTTAAAATAGATGAGACAGAATTCAGGAAGTCATTTGAAATAAATCATTTAATTGAAACACTTATTGGGTACCTGTTGCCCAATAAAGTTACTAAACATGCAAATATGCCTAATCAGAAGCCCATTTCTTACAGTGGTAACAAATGTGGAATTGAACGTCCTCAGCCCCTTGTTCCTGTGAAATTTTCATGAAAATTTATTTTATGTTGTTAGTGATAGCATTTCCTGCCATGAAACATGCATGTTTCCAAGAAAAAAATTTTTGTTGATATATTTTCTGCTTTTTTTATATTTCTCTATATTTTGAAGCAATATTGGCCCTTAGGCTGTTCATAGAGAAGAGAATGGAGAAGAACAAGCCGGCGTTCATTGCATTTGTGGATTTAGAGGAAGGCTTTTGACAATGTGGATTGGAATTCAATGCTTGGAATTCTGACGAGAATTGGAGTGTCCTACAATGACCGAAAAATTATTCACAGTCTGTATAAAAACCAAGTAGCTGTGATTAAATCTGGACCCAGCTCTGTGAGGCAAGAATAAGGAAAAGAGTGAGACGGCTGTAATTTTTAATGTTTACATAGAGAGAGCCATCAATGAAATCAAAGAGAAGTCTTCTGGAGTGACTATCCATGGAGAAAAAATAAGCATGCTGCGATTCGCTGATGACATAGCTCTCATAGCAGAGACAGAAAGACCTGAATAAGACTAGTAACAATGGAAAGGACAATGACCGGATATCAGTTGAAGATAAAGAAAAAGAAGACTAAGATATTGGTTTTCAGCAAGAAAGAAGAGGCCAAAACCGTCAAACGAAAACAAAAACTGGAAGAGGTGAAAGAATTCTGTTACCTAGGAAGCCGTGTAACCAACGATGGACGAAGCAAGAAATAAATAGTAGAATAGCTCAGGCAAAGAGGGCATTCTACCAAAACAAGAATATACTTACAGCTGGAATTAAAGCATAGCAGTAAAGAAACAATTCATCCGAATGTACATCTGGAGCATGTTTATTTACGGCAGTGAGGCATGGACAATGACAGCAGTGGAGAAGAAATTAGTGGAAGCATTCGAAATGTGGTGCTACAGAAGAATGATGAAGAGTAAAAGGATTGACCGAGTAAGTAACGAGGAAGTCCTAAGAAGAGTGGGATAAAAGAGAATTCTTCTGAATATCCTAAGGAGAAGACTGGATAACTTAATCGGCCATATCCTGAGACACGATGGCCTGATGAAGACAATCGTGAGGGAAAAGTGAACAGGAAGATTGAAAAGGCAGGCCTCGTATGAGATACATGGAACGGGTTGTGAAGGATGTAAAAGAGAAGAATTACATAAATATGAAGAGGTTGGCCGATAGAAGAATCGAGTGCAGGGCTGCGTCAAACCAATCCTAGGATTGTTAACCAATGATGGTTATATTTTCTGTAGCGAAAATTCTTAAACGATGTTTTTCTTACAATATTGGAAGCTTCTGTTTGGCTATGAAGCAATCATATTTTTTTGTAGAATACTTTGCAAAATGGTTTTACACGGAAATATCGCGTAACGATTGTGTTGTTGACAGTGATATGGCATATGAAAGTTTCAATCACTTTGTCGGGAGGGGGGAGGGGCATTCCTAACGTCCAATATAAATACCAGATCACTGTTAATTTCGTAGGAATAACCTCACCACTGCCCTTCTGAGGAACATCTGCGTGGACTGCTTTTCGTCAGGATGCCCTCTGATGACTGCCAAAGGAGGTGTTGCCAGAGGCATCATAACTGCCTGCCAGTCCATTTCGTAGTTTTAAATGGTTGTGTTTTAAATGAATATGAACCGTGTGGAGGCGAAGAATATTATTTATTGGAGAAAGTAACTTGTTTGAAAATGTTTTAAATTGATTCCGGACGAGGCTTCCGCGGTGAGGTGTTGAAGTTATCTTCCCTCCGCATTGGTCCGTCGCCCTTATTTTCGACAGAGTAAAGTAGTCAACGTGAACATTAACTTGAACTTCAGTGAGAAGACGCCGATCGCATTGCTGTCGACACTGTGTCAGAGCGTGTGAACCAACGCGGTAGATTCTCGGGGGAAAATATAATTTCATGCTTTGAATTGCTTAATAGCTATTTTGCCATTTATGCAGAGTACATACAAACTATTTTCGGGTCAAGTTTTCTTCCGCAAGAAGATAGCGATTGAAATGATGGAGTCTATTGATGAAACGAGTGTGTAGTCACTCAACGAAGCCGATCTCCCATCTGATCGTTACGTTGGTACCAATAGTATAGGCACTATAGTAGCGCCGAAATTTGTTTTTTATTGCATATGCGAGGCTATTTGTAAAAGCAACGCACTGCCTCTTGGTTTACTTATGAAATTGTCGCTAAATATTTTCGATGTTCTTAATTCACATCGGAGATTTGTATGCAAGGATCAAATTTGTTTTATATTAATTTCATTTTGTAAAGTACGTAATGTTACGATTCCCGCACTTTTCTAGTGATAATGAACGTATGCAGTATAATATATGCGTATGCATGCCATATTGTTTACATACTGTGCAATACCTAGGTTCTCTGCTGCTTGCTTCGATTGTAGTTCATCCATCCTTATGTCCGTGGAGGTATGGGGATAATTTCGTGTCCTTTTCACTTTTTGTGAATGTCATTACCATTCAGTTAGTCTCATCTTAAATGCTTTCGGGGATGAGGCTTTCAATTGTCAAAATTTAGGCAGTCAATAATAATATTGGCGACCGACAATATACAAGTGAAGGGAGAAATTATTTGTTTTGAAAATTTGTGGTAGATTGATCAAAATTTAAAACGTCGCGCTACTCGAAAAATGTGAACTTAATATGTGTTACCTGCGAAAATATCGATGGATTTAAGGAGAGAAATTCGATGAACCCTCGATTTACCCCGTAATTTAAGGTTTACAATGAAAAAGCTTAACAAACAAGGAATGATGAACAGTTGGTGAGTGATGTAAACATTTTGACCTTGTTCTTATTGCACAAAGTGCGGAATTTTTATAAATAGTACAATGACTTGGGCCTGAATTAAAATAATTTCTAAACAGGTATGACGACGACGACGAAAGTGACGATGAATGCAATGATGACTCTGAGGTTGAGGTGAATTTTCGAGGCGATATACCCCAAAAACATGACCAAGAATATAATATGCGTCATCCTCGCCGAGGGAAAGCATTGATCTTCAATTTCTTCTTGTTTGACAATAAACGATATCATACACGGATTGGATCTACTAAAGATGTCGAGAATTTATCTCAAACACTCGCTTATCTCGGTTTCGAAGTTGAAGTCTACTGCGACCTAACGCTAAATGCTCTGAAGTCCATATTGCAGAAAGGTATTCTGTGGCTTGAATATTTCGGCTTTCTACGCCCGAGTTAAAATTATTGTAAAAATGTCTTCTTGATACTCTGTTGATCGAGGAATATGGTTTCCTGCTGCTCACGTATAATGTGAGGCTGCTCACTTTTGCTATGGAAGGAGGTTCTTTATTTGGGTGTTCTATTTACTGCAGTGTAATCTTTATCCATGAATAAGTATTTGAAGAAATAGATACCAACTTGAATAGGTAACCTAATAACGAGGGGTGCTTCGCGCACATTTTTTGATTCCGTAGATGAGGCAATCAATGAATATCAATGAATCAATTTTCAAATGATGATAAATATGAGGATTATATATGCGACAATGTTTTACTTTATAAACGATTTTAATTGAAAAATTAGCGTTGATTTTACTTATATTTTGACAAAAATGGCAATGATTTCTGCATATTATCTTTCATCATCATCAGTCCAGAATCCATGGATTGGTTTGGCGTAGCTCTCCACTCGATTCTCCTGTCAACAAATCTCATCATAACTACGCAATTTTTCTCTGTCGTGTCCTTAACTACTTGCTACTGCAGGCCTCCCTTTGCCATTTTCCCGATTCCGTTGTCCCTCACCGATTGTCTTATTCAGATCATGTCTCATTATACGGCCGAATAAGTTGTCCCGTCTTCGTCTTAAGGTTTTTAGAAGACTTATTTTCTCCCACTCTTATTAGGACTTAAGTACTCGTTACGCACACGCTCGATCCCTATTATATTCATCATTCTTCGCTAATACGACATTTCGAAGGCTTCCAGCCTTGACTTCTCTGCCTATTTTATAGTCCATGCTTAACTGCCATTAAGAAGCACGGTCGAGATGTATATTATTAAGAATTGTTTCTTTACTCTCCCATTTCTATTTCCAGCTGTAAGGATATTCTTCTTTCGGTATAATGCCCTCAATTCACCTGGGCTATTCTATTGACTTTTTACGTATTCGTGCTTCGCCCAACGGTGGTTACTGGCCTCCCGGATAGCAATAACGTTTACCTCTACTAGCTTTTGTTTCCCGAATTTTACTTTGATCTTAGCCTCTTCTCTTCTAGTGCTACCATTACCTTTGGTTTTTTTATTGACCTTCGGGTGATACCTACTAAAATTTGTGTCGCACTTGAATAATAAGTACCTACTCAGGTAGTTTCCGCCGTGAGATCGGAATGGGGGACTATTTTACCTCCGAAGCATTTTACTCGAGAGAGTTCGTAAAGTCTTGATGAAGGAAAAGAGTGAATTAACTGCGACTACTCGGGGTTATAATGTCTTGGTGTTACCTTGGCCTTCCACATCGCAGTACTACAGCTGTGAAAATAATTGCTACCACGCATTTAGTTAAATTAGTTTCGATGTACCGACCACTATGGTCCCTACCTTCACTAATATCACCTCATCCATACTTTCTTCGTCTCTACCCTAGAGTAAAAGGACCTTGACTCATGAAGGAGAGCTCCTTCTCTCTCCTCCGAGTGACGAGGTGCATAATTGTCGGTGGCCTCCCGTCGCTATGTCTGCGTTTTCATGGGGTCCCGTATTATTTGAGGGGCCGACCTTTCACTTTAGAGAGAACTCTTTCTTCAAAAGCATAACTCTGATCCTAGTTTGTCTTAAATGCCTTTTAAATTAACTTATTGTTTATGCATATGTCAGGTTTTAATATGATCTGATGGAAAAAATGCTTTTGTAAATATTCTAAAACAATTTTTCTCATCAACGGGTGGTCGTAGCCGTAGGAAATTCGGCTTTTATGAATCTTATGGGAATGTCAGGTGAAATGTAACAAACCTGTTGTCACACGTACAAGTTTCGATTTTATATGAATTTATATTTAATCAGGTGGTTATGAGGGGACAAAGAAGCTTAGCGGCCGATGGGAACAATACGCTTGGCCGAGGAAACCCTTGCGATGTTGACCCGTTGAACACCATTTCTGTGGTGAGCTTTACAATTCGTGGATAACGCTGCTTTGTAATTAGCAAAAAAGCGTGTTTTCCCCCTATTTAGTTAGAAGTAAAACCTATTTGTTACTATTTCTTATGAGAGCTTTGGAAATTTAAAAATGGCGAAAAGCCTTTTTATCTAGCACACCATTTTTAAATCTACCATTGGAGGTCCTTAGACCTTATGCGAATCTTGATATTAAGTGGTTTTTTCCTCACGAAAAATAGTGAAAACCGTTTCCCTCGAAAAAAAAATAGTAAAGATCCGGCACTTTTTATGCAACGTACGATAACGTGATACGATAAAAAATTTTAATTTGCACAGTTAAATGTAAAATAAAATAAACTACATTCAGGTGTAGCCAGTTCGTATATGGAACTACGGGTAAACCTGCTATTTACATCTAAACTCGAGTATCCCCGTAGTATCGAGTAGTGTTTTCTGCGACAGAACAAGTCGACCCACCGTCCGCAATCAGGAAGACGCACTCGGTGGTTAATTAGACGAGAGTAATGTATGTATCAGAGTAATTCATCAAGCCTATGCGAGAACTTATATGACAAAGAAGAGAAAAAGGTTAAAATAGATGGGGGAAAATTGACTGATGTGGTAAAGGTTAAGGGACTGGGTCGGCAGTGGAAGGTATCTGTTAGTAGATACCTACATATGTCCTTTCTTCATTGCTGTGTCGCGTAACTTCAAGGTCGATTGTACAAGGAGGTCAAACGAGTGGGTATAGTCAGTGGTGGCATTCATCCCTTTCCGAACTGATGCCTAATTTTCTATTGAGTCAGGTGAACCGGTTGTACCTAGACGTTGAAATTATTTCACTATTTTTAAAAACTCTGACTAATATCGTAATTGGTTTTTTGTGCCTTTTTCATTAGCCTTATTTAAGTGTTAAATTCATGAAACAGCTAAACTCTCGGCACGTATATATTTTTTATACCATGTGTAAATTCTACCTAGTATGTACTACTACTCTCGTTTATTGAAGTTTAATGATGACCACCGGTATACTAATATATTCATTTGCTGATAGCTTCAGCTTTCTAAATGTCTCTCTTCTCGATTCTACCGGCTCCGCTTTGTTGACATAATTCTTCTCTATTACATCCTTCACTCCTTGCTGTACACCTATGTGTAGGGCCAGAAGGTAATGTAAATGTTTTTTATTGTGATTGTGTATAATTGTTCATTTTAATTCCTGTGTATATTTGCTTGAATATTGTAAGTTTTAAATCGTGTGATATTAACTTCCACCTAATCTGTCACATGAATGGGACCCGTTAGTGCTGCTATCTTGCTCAGTGTCATGAACTCCTGGATAGAGAACCACTAGTAGGTGGTTTGAGTGCATGTTTTTGACTCTTGTGTAATTCTTTGTTTTATTTTATTCGTTCTTTGAGTTAATCCCTGGTTTAGGTTGAACTGGCGTAAATCGCCCCCCATTATTTCCCTTTTCCTATTAATTTATAAAACGTTTAGTAGTTCTCGGATTTGGAGATTTATCATTCATTGATGATAAGCCAGTCGATGCGTGAAATTCGCGCATCAAGATACGGGAGCCAGTTCCTTTTCCTGGGCCGCCTTTGATTTCCCAGAACGATCTATAACCCAGAAAATCAGCCTTGTTCAATAGGATGTGTTACTAGGTCCCAGAACCTCCCGTCAGGAGCCAATGCTCTACTTACTGGGCTTCCACGTTGTCGGTGTTCACTTAAGCTCTATAGAAGTGCGATATACGTATGTTAAAGAAAGCATTCACTTGGTTTTGTTCCTAATATATTTGTATTTTCATCTCCAGTTGCCTATGAGGATCATTCGGACGCCGACTGCATTTGCATAGTTGTCATGACTCATGGGCATGAGCATGGTAAGCTCGCTGCAGCTGACCGTGGTTTCGAAGTGTCTGATGTTTGGAGTCCATTCACTGCCGAAAAGTGCCAGAGTTTGGCTGGAAAGCCCAAACTCTTTTTTGTTCAAGTGAGTGCCTAAATAATATTGCTTCAGTGAGACTGAGGTAATCGATTATTTAGGAGCGGAACGATAAATAATCATCTTTCCTAAACGAAGGGTTTAAACATCGATTGCGACAGTATGTCGCATACCCTAGGATCTTCGTTTTGCCATGGAATGTATCTAACCAATATTTTTAACCTTATATTTAAAATAGTCCGGTAGTTCAATCTATGGCAAATTACGTTTCAATGCGTGCCTTTTTCCCACCGGGGATGTGGCGAGGAATAAGTTGTAGGAGAAGGGGCTTTTTGCTTCAAATTTTCCCTGCAGCAATTACTTTCCATTCGCCCTTAGTTTCGTATACCCAAGTGAAACAGTTAATTATTTAATATCCATAAGTACGCCCTAGTAATTTTAATGTGAAATTCTTAGCTTTTTCCTTCACAAGTGAAAAAGTTGGGAAGGAGTTCTCTCCTTAAATTTTCTATCTGATCTGGGGCGATTTTGTGCCTCAATGTATGAGGAGACAATATATGTCAGAAAGTGTTTTCATAAAACAAGCTCTAGTTTAATTATTAAGCTTTTGAAATACTTTTAAGGAGCAATGTTTCTTATATTTACTGTCTTCAAATTTTAGAAGTAGGTACTTAATAACTTCCAAGTGAGTGTGAAAGATTCGAAGTTTAATCGTTACCTCTGCTTCGTATAGATCAGTGCTTGGCTCAAATATACTATGGATTAATTCGTGACTGGTGGGTGTTATTTATTCCATTACCCAGGCATGTAGGGGAAACAGACAGGATCCGGGATCGATCGTGGAAAGATCAGTCAGTAAAATTGGTGAAGTGTGTCACATGGATGAAGAATCAACTCCATATAAAATACCTTCTTGCTCGGACATTCTGCTGGCGTTTTCTTCTGCTCGTGGTAAGAAATTTTGGCCTCTTTGAACTATACTCGTTGTTTACTGCTACATTATTTTATTAGGTTGTAATTTTATTCCGGTAAATACCCTAATTTGTTGCGTTGCTGTTTTTGCGTTTGGTTTACCTCTACATCCCAGGAAAACTATATTTGATGGTCCATGTTACTTATATTTTATTATCCTTGATAAGATTGTATTATGAAGCCATTTTGTCGACTTCCTTTAAGTGTAATTCTCAGTAATCATCTTAAGTGAAAATTCAGCTTTAATGCGCAACTGATTGAAAATTCTCTGGTTTGATATAATTCGGGCACGAGGCTGTCAGTGATGAAATAACGAGATAATATATCGGCTTAAAACCAATGGAGAACGAACTTAATTTGACATTAAAATATACACAAAGCAGAGATTAGAATGGTTATCGGAGTGTAGTTGTATCTTAACGTGATTCAAGTCTAAACGATTTAAATTTTTGCATCGTGAAAGGCTCGCTCATCTATTGATTTAATTTACCTGCCATAATATTTTCGAAATGTGAATATTTTCTTCATTCGGTAGCCGTATTTCTTTCCTAGAATTGATAAATTTACGCATGTTGATGTCTGTTTTTTTCAATTTTTGAAGACGCAATTTTCGAAGGATCAAATCAGAGAGGATAATGAGTTTCTGAAGGTATTATCTCTGTAAGTAAAAGGCAGGTGCTGAAAATTTGAACTTATATGTAACCAGTGACACCGCGGAAGAGTATCTCTGGTCCAGTCCGATCGGAGAAAACTCTTTTCAGTCTGCGTAGATTACTGTTATATGTTGTAAATATAGAATGATTCGTATTCAAATGTTCTTCGGATTCCATAAAACGCTGAAAATCATCGATAACGTGAAGCGATGTTTTGTAAGTACTCGCTACACTCAGGGGATTTTGGCCGTAACAACTGCTCCCCTGCCGTGTAATTTAGTGATCACATCGAATACAATCAAAATGTGTGGCTGGAAGGTATATGCTATATTAGAAGTTTCATTCATAGTTTTTATTGGCCGTTTCTAAATTATGTGGGAAAATGTGTTTTTCTAATTGGATAAATTAACATTTTTCTTTTTACTGTTTGGAAAAATAGGGTTCACGTCCGTGAGGGATCTCGAAAGAGGCTCCTGGTTTGTTCAATGCCTCTGTGAAGAGCTTCGACTGAACGGAAGGAAGGAACACTTGCTCACCATTCTCACCTTCGTGTGTCAGAAGGTTGCTGTTGATTTCCAGACTGTATGTGGAGACAAGCAGATGCCGACAGTTGTTTCCATGCTCACACGTTTGCTGTACTTTAGGCCGACTACAAGGAACAAATACGCTTCGGACAGAAAATATCGGAGCATTGGAAGATATCGTAGGCCACGGTCATCAAGACCTAGATATTAGCGTGGTTCTAGAGAATTATTATCGCTAATTAGCGAGCGTTAATTATCTCGTGCTAATTGTGCTAAAAGCCGACTTAGAAAACCACTGAAGTTAATCTGCTTCTTTTAGCGCTCCCATAATTTGGTCATGCCAAAAAATTCACTGGTATCCCATGATAAATGTCTTCTTAGTTAAAGGAAGGACATAATTTAATCGATTTTGCGAAGTTTATTTCTCCCGCTTTCTTCTTATTCTCAGATATTTTCTCAATGATGATTCTGATTCGAAGTTCACTCTAAGGATCAACGAAGTTCCATGTTTTATGAGCCATGTCATATTTAAATCCTACTCTTACTACTTAGTACCTACTAATAAACTCGTAATTGCATATCCCTTCCACCCTTTTTCTTCCGGACGTTGACCATTGTTTACAATTTATTGTACATATTTACTAAAAATGAATATCATTCTAGATTGCGAATAAATATGGTCTTAATCCTCCCTGTATTGATATAAGACTATATGATTCTAATTTTTGATATTGTTTGCTATTGACCATTAGCCTGGCGGACAATTTCTTTTATAACCATGCTAATAGTTTAGTAGTCATTATGAATTTATTGAATAAACTGTGTCTCGAAATTGAATTAACTCTTTCCTCTGGTACCACAATTTTTGCCGTCTAGTTTCTTGTATTATTACGTTGTGATATTACTTGGATTTCAATTGAAAAGAAGCGTAATGGGGAAATGTTACGTATGACTGTTAACGAGCCGGATAGTTAATTATTCAGTGGAGGCACATTCCGTTTGTTAAAAAATATTTGTGAATCATGGTGTAGGGTATTTGGATCACTTTAATATAGTAATAGGACGTAATCTTTAGTGGTGGTATATAATGTCATTTAGCCAACTAGACATGATCTGATTCTACTTTCCCAATAAGTGGTGTGTACATCAGTGGACCTTTCTAAGGGTTAAATTACAATTTGTTTAGTTATGTGTTCAATAGTGTTATATCATTCAGGGTAATTATTGTTCTTAGGCAAGGCTTGCTGGTGATCTCATTGTTATATCCTTCCGTGTGTGATTACATATTTATTTCAACGTAATATATTGAAATTATTACTATGAATATTTATTGTGATTTATTGAATATTCAACGCATCAAGTGATGAAACATCAACTAAACTCACGAGAAGTGTTAGTAGTTGGAGAAGATTAACAAAGGAGTGGAATGAACGAGAAGAATGAATGGGTCATGAATGATTGCGGCTGGAGAGTCAAATAATTTGGTAGATATGGATCTTCTAAGAAGCGAGTGGGTCAAAACAGTCGGAGAAGTCAGGGAGAAAGCTTTTCAAGACATTCAATAAGGCATCGTAAAAAATGATTGCTTGAAGTGTGTGAATATTATGCTATGGAGCAAATATGCTAGAATTGAGTAGTTCGGAGGAAAATTGTGAAAAAGAAAATGCTTGAGGCCTACAGCCATTAATTATGCGTTTTTGATTGTCTCCTCTCCTATAGGGAACAATTTGATGGAGGAGTAGGTACATGTAAATATAAAACCTAAGACACTATTGATTATCATCCTCAGGTATCTGCTAAATTATTTAGAATGATACGGCAGTGCGGAATCAGCTTTATTTGTCTGGAAAAAAAACTCGGAATTTGGGAGATTCAGGAGAGCCTTCATATGGCTCAGTCCAGCTTTGTCCATTAATTAGCGATGGAGATATATCTAAGCACCTAAAACGTGGGACTTGTGCGATTAAATAGCTCATGCTCTGACCAAATAATATGAGTGATGCCATTGGAACCAGATCCACTCAAAATGGTGCTACTTGAGACTGGATTGTGAACGTGCCGTTGGAACCGAGAGAGTTTCTCACTAGTAAATTATGCAGAAAAATAAGCGGTAAAGATAATAGATCATAAATTCCTCTGTAGGAGGGTAATGTGGCGTGGATTTGGATTGCGTGTAAGGCCAGACATTTTTCATATCGGATGCAGGATACGTGAAATTGAGGACCTTGGGAGCGAAAAACTTAGTGGCGAGAGGAAAAAGGAAGTAAATTATGTGTCTATACATATTAATGTGTACGATTGAACAGAATTTTCTTTGCGTTAACAAAAGAAGAAAGACCTTTTGTGACCCGCTTTTGGGCACAGTAATTTTATATTCAGAGAAAGATTTAATTAAAACTTAAGTAGAAATATTTTGAGTTTAATTGTGATGGCACAAAGAATTAAAAGAAAAGACAAGCAACTAGACACCAAGCAGATTTGTGCCATATGTATGGAGGAAGTAGTAAAGGATGTTATAACGGAAAATTATGCTGGTATGAATTATAAAGGGAGAATGTGATATGAATACGTAAGTCGATGTAAGAATTGAGAGGGGAACTGTGTCAAACCAATCTTAAGCCCGATGACTGGCGATGGAGATTGTCAGATGCCAATGTTTGGTGCCCGTACCTTTTGGATATTAGAGCTACATTTCCTCTGGATTAATTACTGTTGTGTTTGAAAGCCTAGTGGATGTTGATATCAACAAAACTACGCGGCAGAATGAGTTCCTCAAGTGTTCCGTGATAGGAGGATGCGTATTTCTATACATTTCGTCAGGATTCTCTTGGCCAGAGCGCTCTTATCCTCGTTCGAACAGGAAGCCATAATCCATTAGATCTGCACCCAGTCCTGCTGGTGTGTGGAAATGGCTTGGATACGAGGCTGGCTGAGAGAAAAGGTGTTGTCTCCGTCGAAGTGGTAGGTGTGTGCTGCGGCGGATAACGGGGAGGATGTGGTGGTGACCCGAGGAAGTCGCGGTCGTGGACAGATGCATGGGCTAACGTGTCGCAAGTCCCTTCCGCATCGAGGCCCTCGGGACAAGTGATTTGTCTTGCCGGTCGTGGAGGACTCTCCTACTAGAAGGAAATGTTCGTTACCACCGTGCTATATTTATCAAGCTGTCGCCTGTTTTAACAAGGTAAGTTTTTATTAAACGTGACTTTGAAAATCGGTGTAGAGCCGTTACAAAACGGCGTCCATCCTCCTCAGAGTCATGGCGTAAAGGTACGCTTTATGCCCATTGTGTAGTTTAGATGGGCATATGTGAGTCGTACTTCGATTACGAAGCGGGAGGGTAGCCATATCGGTAACGGACCGGCCTGGCAACCCTTAGGTCAAAAATATTACAATTCAGTCTCGGGCGTGAATGTCGTGTTTGTCTAGGATTAATCTTGGGAGTAAGGAATGAAGGTGAAATATGACCTTTGCTGTCGGTGAACCTAAAAAAAAACAATTCTGCGACGAAGCGAGATGTATTGAGACATGTTCTTTCTCTCATGGATCCCGTTTGAATTATATTAGGGGAAAAGTAGATATTTTGGGGAAGGAGTGTAAAACTGAGTAGATATAACCCATGTTTTCTAAATTCACTTGGCCTCACCTTGTCTTCACCGGAGGACAACTTAGGGTGGTATGTTTAATTGAAAACTATGTATTGTGATATGAAAATTGAGCTAGGTGTTGTTTGTTGTCTTCTCCTGCCAGGTGTCTATTTTTAAATGTGGAGCCGGGGCTACATTTATTCGTGTTTGAACTCATAGTACCCAAGTTATATAAGTAAATAAATTCGTTCATCCCAAGACGGTTTACATGAATGGAATACTGCTATTCGTTGATAAAATTGTGAAATCGAAGTGGATTGTACTCTTGAAGGCTTCTACTTTACTCTGCCAATCAGAACAAATCGAAAAAATTGTAAATAATCCTTTATTTATAGGGTTTCAAAAATGGGTACATTTTATAGACAAATAAAGCTATAGCGTCGCCGGCGGTCTTACGGGTTTCTATCGTGAAAGTATCTGCACTTGACCACTTTGAGCAGATTAACAAATAAGTTCCCTACGACCAAGAGGAGCCTAGTTATGATTTTTAAAATCACATCCGTTATGTTCATAACAATTGAGGAACGATGTCAGGGGAATTGAATTGCGAAAGAAGTTTTATTTTCCTCAGAAAACGTTTTCAAAATAAGTATCCTTGCTACAAAAAACTGCATAAAGTAGAGCGTATTAACGGTGGACATGGCCATAGAGCTTACGCCTTGGCCATAAGCTCTATGGACATGGCAGGCAGTATCGGCAGGCATGGTGGGGGTAACCGTTATGTCCGGGGCGCACGAGACAAAAACTGAAGTCGATACTTCTAAATTTGGGTTGCTTGAAAAATTATGAATAACTACCAGCGCAATTGGTTTTTAAAATAATTATTAGTTTTCCGTATCCGTTTTACTAATTGTTAAGCCGAGATGGATTTATGGAGCGATGGATTTACACGCGCGGGTAGATGCGTGAACACATTCACCATCAAAATTGCACCGTGTAAACACTCAAAATTGCGCAAATGCGTGAATACGTGGACAGAAAATAGCCCCTGTTCTATTTTGGTGAATGTGTGCGAGCAATTTGTAGTCGTCCACGCATCTGTCCAGCAACGTACTTGCGCGGGTAAATGCATCGTGTAAACTCGGCTTTACGTTTCATTCTTGCTTGATATACATGTTGAATTCATACTTGAATGCTCCCTCTTATTGCCCTCCAGCTCTCTTTGAGATCTCTTTCAATTCACTTTTGGTCTCTTTCAATTTTTCTCTCTGTCATGAGATTTCCATGTTTTTCTACGGTTTATGGATTTTCAAATAATATTAAGTTCAATGAAAGATAGTAACATTGAAATATTAAATAAAAATAATTTTGTTGTCATTATTAAGAACCATTCCTATAATGCCAACCAGAAACCACCAACTTCATTTCTAGTTGTGTCAGTATTACTATTTGCACCCGGGCAGCTTGTACTGTCTTTTACCTGGTTCTTGAATATCTACTTCACTAGAATATCATCTATTTGAAACCATCTTCCGTCCTCTTCGAGTTTTCTTGTGTATTTTCCATAGCATTGGTTTTTCAACTGTTTATGACTAGTAAATTGTATTGTGTGCCGAATTCAAGTAGTCTCTCTCCTCTCTTGTACAGTTTTCCCAATTTGTATTTTTTCTAATGTTTTCATCTCAATATTTTCAAATAATGGAGTTGAAATTAGCTAGATTTATTACCTAAGTTTCCCTCTCTTTCAAGTTTTAAAACTTCCATGATATCATAGATATTTTATTCTTCTTCATATTCATGGAGCATTTTAGTATTACATAATCTTGCACGGCAATGATAGATGTGATCTCGTCGCTATTTTATGCTTGCTATATTTTTGTTATATTGCATGACACTCTCTTGTTTTGCATTATTCTCTCTTTAGTATTTCCTTTCCCCTACCAAATTGGTTTGCAATGTAGCATAGTAATAGTAGTGATATGGTAGGGAACCTGAAGGACTTATGCAATTTTTTGTTTTTTTCCCCCTAGCGAAAATGGCTTCTGCGCATCCTACTGTAATTTTGTTCTTCATCATCGCTGCATACTCTGCAGCAGTCATAATAGAGGTTGGAGCCCAGCAAGTTTCTCCTGCAACTTCTCATTCACCTTCTCGTCCTAATTCTCGTCCAACTTCTCATCCTTATACTCGTCCAAATTATCGTCCTAATTCTCGCCCAACTTCTCATCCAACTTCGCAGCCAAATTCTCAGCCAACCTCTCTTCCACCTTCTCATCCAACGTCTCATCCTACTTCTAATTCCAATTTCCATTCAGTAAATTTCAATGGGAATGAGGATTATGAACCAGGTATGTATACTAATTTATTTAATAAATTTTTATCTAATTAATTATGGTATTTATTTCTCTTCAGGCTTTTTGTGCATGTCTTCATGTGATTATTTTGAAAAAAAGATTTTCGTGTTGGCATGCTAAAGCCAGTTTTACACTATCTGATTTCCACTATCAAGACAATTCAATATTTTTGGACAAGCTGTCTTGAATCAATATGACATTATTGAAACATCATGACACAACCATCTTTTCTTCGAAGTTCTTGAAATACTTCCAGTCCATCAAATGTTTCTTATCTTGAACGGTTCTAATATAGGCTTGCATGGTCTTGAAGCATTTCCACCAATGGTGCCAGGCTTCAGGTGATCAAGCACAAGATGGCTGCTTGGAGGAAAAGTGTCATCCAGAAGTACTTCCTGCATTGTATTTTTGAAAACAATACAGTCATAGAGTATAGAGTGTCGATTACCCGTGGTAATGGAGGGGAAGCCCAATCGGATAGTCGAAAGTGACGGATAATCCGTTCATGATCACTTTCCAATTAGAATTGACCTTTGTTTCAGTGCCATGCTTTATCCGCGTCTTTTGCGCCTACTCCATTCAAGTACTCGTTGTTTTCCTACAATTTCGTTTCTCGACCAGTAGTTCATTAAATTTATTTCTCTGAAATATTTCAACAACTATTTATATAATAATAATGTCTGTGAATACGCTCTTTCAATCCACGGAACATTTATAGATGTTTAGCCACTATAGTGGTGAATCTTACTCTCAGACGCACAATTTGTCCCTTTTTTTATACCTACTTATTAAGAAAATTTGCCTAGGAGTTAGTGTTTTAAGTCATTATCGTAATATATGACGCTCGCCTCGAGTAATCTGAGGTTATGTCAATCAGAAAAATTTGCGTCATATTATTTTACTTCCGAGGATTCCAAGTCTCATTTCAAGGTAGCTGACACACGACTACCGTTCGTATGAGTGTTCGAGTCCACCCCAAGCTATAGCTGACCTAAGCATCTTCGGCGGCAATAAGAGGTCGCTTCTTGAGAATTCGGAGTTCCCCAACCCTTAGTGCTTACTCAGCCCGCTGCCGCATTAAATAAGGTCGCAGGCCAGCCCAATTCCCGCACATGATGCCCAGACGCTACAGTGCCTTGTGCGCATCATGTTTAATTTAATCGTATTTAAACGTGGCAGCGTGTGTGGCATCATAAGTTAACTTCTCGGAAACGTCTCATACGACGCACTTCTTATTTAGCAGGGCTTGGAACGATTTGGGACGAGACGAAAAAATCTATCCAGGGACGAAGATTTTGCTGGAACGGGACGGGACGGAAATTTTGGGACGGAGAAAAATGTTGAGATGAGATTTTCAGAACGAAAAAAAATGTTGGGATGAGACTGGATGAAAATCCTGGTACGAAGTGCTAGTGCAGGACGAGAGGAGATGACAATAATGGGACGAAATATGTTGTGGGACGAGAGAAAACGAAAATTTCACGAAGCAGAAACATTTAACGAGAAAAGCAGTACCATAAGGTTTTCTTTAAATTTTTGCGTCTATACTGAGAAAAAGAAAATAACCATTGCGCCAGGTTTAGATAAACAGAAGAAACATCAACGACATTGGAAGTGAAGAACAATTTAACTAGTGTTTTTATTGTAAAATTTAAAAAAAATATTCAGGGTAAAAAAACTTGAGATATACCGAAATCAAGACAATAATTTTAAAAAAATGAAAAAATTGTGCCAGACGTAAAGGAACGAGTGGAGGCAGCGAAATTTCCGGGTACAGGACGAGGCGAGATGAAAACATTTTTGGGAGGAGGCGAGATGAACAAAATTTTCGGGACCAGGCGAAAGGAAATTTTAGGACGTAAAAATTCACGAGATGAAACGAAAATTTCGTGACGAAGATTTGTTCACTTTCGTCACAAGCCCTGCTATTTAGCGAACAAATAGATATTTCGATTCAATTACATTTCCGGCTGAAACTTGTCAAATATAAAACGGCCGCAGAAGTAATAGTGACTAACCCGCCCGGGACGCGCAAATAGTGGGCAGTGATTCAAGAGACTCGCCAAAATACAACTTTGTCATCTTCTTAATTGGATTCCCTGCTGCCGGAAAACCTTTTGCGTTCAATGAAGGACACAACCTCTGGGTGGACTTTCATGTACCTCAGCATGGCTATAATCAGCTCATGAGAGGTGGTAACAAAAGCCTTCTTACAGTCCACCCAGCCCATTGAGAGGTTACGCTTGTATTGACAAGTGTCCTGGTTCACACTCCTATCAATGAGCAGGTTGTCCTTGCATCCCGCGATACCTTTCTTCGAGCCCCTCTGCTCGTACACTTCCTCCCATACCTGTTGGACATGGTGCAGGATAAGTCGTTCAAGTTGGAAGTGAACGCCTTATATACAGTTTTGAGACATGTTATAGGGCGGTAGTTCTTTGGATCCGACAAGTCTCCCTTTTTTGGTATTAAAACCGTTCGCCCCTCAGTAACCCAGGACAGAATTGGCTCCATCTCTGACAGGAATGATGTGAAGATTCTGGCAAGGTGTTTGTGTGTGGAAGGGAACTTTTTCCACCAGAAGTTATTCACTGCGTCCAATACTGGAGCAGTGAAGTTCTTCTTGCCAGAGAAGGCCTTCTTCACATCACTTTCCATGACTGAGATGGGACGATCCATATTCGCTAGGTGGTGGTCACAAAACTCTTTAAAGTGGGGAGTAGCTGGAGTACCTTTGTTGAATGGCTTCGTGGTCTCGTAGATGTCCTTCCAGAAACGTTCCACCTCCGGGACAGTAGGTGGTGTTTGGATAACAGGTGGTGGGGGTCGGAAGAGGCAGGACAGCTGAAAGGAGAAGGTGGAGTTCTCTTTCCTGGCATTAGTCCTCTTGACCAACGTCCTCCGTGCTGTTGTAAGTGCCCACACTCTATCCACCTCGTGTTGCTTAAGGATAAGCAGCACTTTTGTTCAGTGTGTGGTGGTCTCTCCGGATTGCACGCGCATGGTGCTTGACCTTCGGTGTAAAGGCCCGACCAGAGGAAAGGTAGTCCAACACACACTGATATCTTGACACTGTCTTGACATTATCATTGACATTATCTGTTGTCTGGCCAGCGTGATTTTGGCATTAAGCTGTTTCAGCCTATATTCTGCCTTCATCTCCCAAGTGGCAGACACTGGGGGAGAGGCCAACAATGTGGCAGCAGCATATACCACGCAGTCTATTTCCCAGAGGCTGGACGTTTCCGTCAAGACCAATTCTATGATGCCATTCAACTGGGACAGCTGTTGGTCCCGCAGAGAAATTTTATGATGAATATTTCTCTGCCTGATAGTCGTCTTATCGTAGTTTATCGTGCTTTCCAACCACTTGAGTAGATTAGAATCGGCCTTCGGCTCATCTCCCTTCACTGAAAGAGTGGTGGAGGTACCGGCAGCAGGAGGAGGTACATCTGCCTTTGTAGGAGATAGAGCCTTGGCTGGTGGTGTACTACTGTGACCTTGTGGTTGGGGTGTCATTTTCTTGCGCAGGTTATTGGTGTAGACGTGCAGATTCTGCTGCGAAAGATGGTTACATTCAGGATGTATCTCACACCACAAAGAGTGCATCCTTGTAATTCATCCCCTGCGACTTGGCCTACTGGTAGCATGGCAAGCTAGAAGGTCTCCCCTCAGGGTCTCTGTCCACTCCATGCGAGTTCCCTTCTTTAATGGCATAGATTTGCCACACCCAACTTTACTTGGGCCCTCATCCGAGAAGGACCATTTGAGGTTGGCTTTCCTGGTACTCTTTAGGAACCAGTAGAACCACAAGTGGGGTGGTTAGCCCCACTAGCAGACAGCCACCATTAGCTGACCTAAGCCGTTACCGGGGATGCCACAAGGTGGTGGTCCGTTTTTGACCCCAATTACTTATGATTATTATTATTAGTTTTCTACCGGTAAAGGTAGGTCTAAATGGACATGTGATTCTTCCTACCCCCTAAATTTCACACGATGTCCCTCTATAGCCCGTCATACTTTCTACCTCCCATCATTCTATCCCAGCTACCTGTTCTTCTCCTCCCTCTTCCCCACTTACCCAACGTTCTGCCCTCAATCACTTCTTTCAAAACGCCATCCCCTTTTATTACCTTTTCTATCCACACCTTCAGCCTTCTCCTAATGTCATCTATCAAATTTCTTTCCTCTATTACCAATTCTAGCACTTCATTGTTCATCTTCCTTTAGACCCTCTTTACTTTCTCCATCCTTCTCCACACCCGCATCTCAGAAGCCCTAAGTCTATTTTCATCTTCTTTTCGAAAAGCCCACGTTTCTGCTCCATGGAGTGCAATGCTCCATATTAAACTTTTCACAAGTCTTTTCTTTACTTCCTGACTCAAGGCCCCTGTTATTAGTTCACATCTACAAGTAAAAGCCTCTTTTACCAATGCAATTCTCCTTTTCCCTTCAATGCTGCTCTACACTTTTTCTTCCAGCACACTTCCAAGATCAGTAAATTGCTCTACCTGCTCTAGCTTCTGACCTCCTACTTTTATCATAATACTGGCCCTTTTTGTTCTTGAAAATTGCATTACTTTTGTTTTCTTCTGGTTTATCTTCATCCCCAATCTTTTGCACTGTCCCTGCAATGCATCCAGCATTTTTTGCATGCCACGGGCTGCTGGCTGACTAGCGCTTGGTATCCGTAAACCTCACTGATTTTATGAATTTCCCCCCGATCTTTACTCCAGCCTCAAGCTCATCCCAAGCCTCTCTCACCATTTCCTTTGAGTATATGTTGAAAAGTACCGGTGATAACGGACAGCCCTGCATAACTCCCCGCACTATTGTGACCCAATCCGATTCTCCATTGGCTACTCTCACCTGCACCTTCTGCACCATGTATAAATTCCGGATCAGTCTCCTGTCTCTCCAGTCTCTATCATATTAATAAGCAATATTTCTATTAACTTGTCCCAGTTCGCCCTGTAGAATGCCTTTTCGAAATCAACAAAGCACACGAATGTATCCTGATTATATTCTAGATTCCTTCCCAAGAGTATTCTCATCATTGCAATTCCATCCCAAGTGGCCCTTCCCTTCTGGAAGCCAAACTGATCCTTGCCTAGAAATTCGTTTGCTCTCTTTTCCATTCTTCTGTTGATGATTCTAAGCACTACCTTTGCTGCATGAGAAATCAATCTTATCGTTCTATAGTCTTCACATTCTTTTGTCACCCTCTTTTTCGGATTAGGTATCAGCACGGTTTTTACAAAATCCTCCGACCAATCCTCCTTGTATATTCTACGAACAAGTTCACAAAATCTCTCCCTTCCCCCTCTTCCTAGATTTTTCAGAAGCTCAGCTGGGATGTTATCTAACCCTACCGCTTTACACGCCTTCATTTTTCACAATGCCTTCTCTATCTCACTATCCAGTATTCCAGGGCCCACGTCATCCTGATCTACGTCCTTTTCCTCTTCTATGTCCAAGTTCCTAGGCCTATTTTTGCTATCATATAGTTCGTCAACATATTCCCTCCAACGATGCTGGATCTCCTCTGGTTCTATTGCTAAATTTCCCCTTGTCTTTGATGCACGGGACCATTTTCCATTTCTTGATTCCCGATAACATTCTTTGAGTTCAGACTGCCTATTTCTCCTTCTCTCTGGAGTCTCTCCATCTCCTCGCATTGCCAACTCCACCAATTTTCTCTTGCTCTCTTTGTTTCTCTCCTAAGTCTGTTGTTTATCTCCTTATAATGCTTTTGCCTAGCTTTGTGTTTACATTTTTCCATTTCCTTCTTTCCTTGATTCTTTCCATCATTTCTGCTGTTACCTATGGTTTCTTGATCATTATAGCATCCAATGTTCCAATTGTTTTCTCAGCTGCTTCTTTTATGCCCATCTTTATCTTTTCTCACCCTTCATCTATTGTTCTTCTTCCCTCCTCCTCTCTCATGCATCTATCCACAGTCTCCTGATATTCCCTCCTCTTCGTTCCAATCAGTGCTCCTACGTCCCACTTTTTTATTCTCCTTCCTACTTCAAACCTTTTTAGTCTCATCTCACATTTCATCACTACCAAGTTATGGTTGGAGTGTGCATCTACACCTGGGAAACCATGCCAATTCTTCATGCTGTTCCTGAATCTTTGCCTAATCATGATATAATCTAGTTGGTATCTTCCAGTATCCCCCAGCATTTTCCATGTGTACCTACACCTAAAGTGGTGTTTAAACCACCTGTTTGTTTTCACTAAATTAAGCCTCCTACAGAACTCCACTGCTTTCTCGCCCCGGTCATTTCTTACACCCAGCCCATACTTCCCTACTTCACTTCCATCCCTTCCTTCCCCTACTGCAGCGTTCCAATCTCCCATAGCTATTAGGTTCTTCCTGCCCTTTACTTTCCCGATTAAATCTTCCAACTGGTTATCCAACGAGTCGTACTTCATCTACATCCTCTTCTCCATGTCCCCCTGTCGGCATATAAAGCTGTACTACAACTGTATTCGCCGGCTTCGCTTTGATTTCAATAACCAGTATTCTATCGCATACCTGTTCCATATGTTCCATATTCCTACCTGTTCCACATTCCTACCTGTTCAACACCCTTTTTCCTAATGTTGCATTCAATACAACTGCTACTCCCCGCTGGCTCTCCTCCCCTTCATTGTAAATAATCCTGTTATTTTCACTCCAGAAGTCCCCCTGGTCTTACTTCGCTTAATCCCAACAAATCGATCTTTCCCCTCTCCATTTCACGCTTAATGTTTTCTAGTTTTCCTGCCCTTAACATCGTCCTAACATTCCATGTCCTGATCCTTAGCATTGTTACTCTCATCTCATGCCAGGATTCAATTCTCTATTGTTCAAGTCCATTGTGTTCTTGGGAGAGTTTAATTGAGGTGGTTTCCCATTGCCATTTTCCCATTCAATAGTGTTTTTAACGTGACACCATCACTTGAAAGATTGTCCCACTGGGGTCAGACACCTTCTCACAACCGCCTCACTGAGGAACAAATAAGTTTAATCTTTTCACAAACTGTGAATGGGACTGGATGTAACAGTGAGCAATATGTCTTTTCACATTTCACATAAATATTTATGTAATTTAAGGTACTAATGATGATTTAAGGACTAATGATGATGACAAATTTTTTGTCATCATCATTAGTCATCAATCCTCAGATTGGTTTCATGCAGCTCTCCACTGAGTTCTTCTATTGGCTAATCTCTTCATATCTATATATTTCTTCTCTTTCACAACCTAAATCACTTGTTCCATATATCTCACACCATGTCTTCTTTTGCCATTCATCCCATCCACTTGTCCTTCAACGATTGTCTTCATCAGGCCATCATGTATCATGATGTGGCCGATTAGGTTGCCCCGTCTTCTTCTTAGGGTATTCAGATGACTTCTCTTTCCTCCCACTCTTCGTAGGACTTCCCTAGGTACGTACTTGGTCAATCCATTGGTCTTCATTATTCTTCTGTAGCACCACATTTTTTATGCTTCCACCCTTTTCTTCTCCGTTGCCGTCATTGTCCATGCTTCACTTACCTTAAAGAAACATGCTCCAGATGCACGTTCTAATGAAATGTTTCCTTATTTCTACGATTGTACTTCCAGATGTAAGTACATTTTTCTTTTGATAGAATGCTCTCATTGCCTGGGCTATTCTGCTGACTGTTACTTACTTGCTTCGTCCATTGTTTGTTACTCGGCTTCCTAGATAACAGAACTCTTTAACCTCTTCAAGTTTTTGTTTTCCTAGTTTGATATTGGTTTTCGCCTCTTCTTTCTTGCTGCACACCAGTATCTTGATCATCTTCTTATTGATTTTCAGCTGGTATCTGGCCGTTGTCCTTTCTATGGTTATCTCTGCTTCTTTTTCAGATCCCTCTCTGTCTCTGCTATGAGTACTATGTCATCAGCGAATCGCAGCATGCTAATTTTTCTCCATGGATATTCACCCCAGAAGACTTCTCTTAGATTTCATTGATGGCTCTCTCAATGTAAACATTAAAAATTACAGGAGACAGTGCACAGCCTTGTCTCAATCCTTTCCTAATTCTTGCTTCTTCACAGCTGGGTCCAGATTTGATCACAACTACTTGGTTTTTATACAAACTGTGGATAATTCTTCGATCATTGTAGGACACTCCAAATCCTCTCAGATTTCCAAGCATTGAATTATTGTAAATTGAAGCATTGTAAAAAGATTTTTTGTAGTTGAAATATCAATTTAGGCATTGTATTGTAGTCCAAAATTCCAATACTCCATGCTAGTCATGCCTGAGCATCCAATAATACTAATGTGTCCTTGCAGATTACTCCACAAAGCCAAAACCAGAAGAGTGGATACTTGGTATAAACCCCTATCAAAAGAAAGGTTTACTCAAATGGCTTTTGAATGGGTGTTGGGAGAGAAGCTCCATTGTAAATCAGTGGGGAAGTGTTGGGAAGTGTAATGTTGAAGACAGGAAACCTCCAGAATATCCTGGTTTTGATGGCTGGTACAATAACATTGCACATCCAGAGCTTGGTGCAGTTGGTATGTATTTTCAAGTTGCCACCCAAAATAATCATTGACTTTTGTAGAGTTTTCTTCATCAGCCACTAGTTTTTAAGTTCAGTGTTTTAAGGTCCCCTCAAAATTAGTGAGGTTTTGCTAATATTAAGTTTTGAAATTTCCGCACCTAATGCTGAAGAATTTTTAAGTAAGGTAAAACATTGCACTATATACCTTAACTATTCCATTTCATTGCCGTGAAGATTCTCTTTGTGGTTTGTAATGCCATTCATTCATAAGTGAATTGTCTGCAGAATATGTAAAATTTGTATTAATCTCAGAAAAACCCATAAGTTGCAAAGTGCTTTCAAGTAAAGGGAGAAGTCATTAGTCTAGCTAGTTATTTTTAAGTCATGTTTGCAGGCAACATTATCAAGAAACAAGGGAGGACTATCCACTCTGGTTTCCTTTCAAAGAATCAGTTATCCATTACACATCCTGTCCTGTAGGCTTTTATTAAATATTTTTAATCAAATAATCTTAAGAATCAGTTATCCTTTACACATCCTGTCTTGTAGGCTTTTATTAAATATTTTTTATTCTACTAATTTTGTGTTCTATGATGCTCCATTTGTGTTTATTTTCAGATACCCCATTACTTCGTCATGTGCCCGTAGCATATGAAGATGGAGTTTATAAGCCATCTGGCAGTAAAAGACCTAATCCTCTTGAACTGAGTGAGGCTCTTATGAGAGGTGACCGAAGCAGCATGTCAAGAACTGGCAGGACAGCTTTTATGGTTTTCTTTGGTTGGTTAAGTTGAATTGCTTTTTACTCAATCACAATTTGTGTACATATGATCAGCATCTGTGATGAGTTGGAATGGTTCTCATTTGCAATAAATGATAGTTTTTAGAATTCCAATTAATTTAATATATTTAAGTTTGGATTAATTTAATATTTTATTAGTTTGAGGTAGTTTTAGGGAGCTTTGATGATAGGTAATATCTTTAGTTGACATTCTATGGTAAATTATAATATTTTTTGTGAAACCAACATTCATTGAATCAGTTTTGCAAAATACCACTGCAACAAACTGTGAAATATTTAATGGCACATATAAAAAAGTATCAATGATGTTCATATCACAGTTCATATCTCTTTGTCTAGTTTCTAGTGTGTTTGAAATAGGTGATCATTGTCTCCATTCATGGTTGCTTATTTTGAGTATTTCTCAGTTTTTTCTCTGGCCAAAATGTTGTTATTTGTATGCATATGGAATAACAAATCAGTTTCTAATTAAAGAAATAACTGATTTCCATAAGTACATAGTAAATAAAATTTTATGATTGCCATCTGAGTATTATAAAATTTGTGGAATTTTGATCTGTACTATTCATTGATAGTTTGTTGTCTATTCATGTCGTATTTCTTATATTTAAAATAAAATGTAACTCCAAGGTTGATGTGTTTGATGGAATGTGTGATGTAAACCTAGGGTACCCTCCATATAAATGTTCATAAGTGATGTTATATCTTGCGATATGACAGAGATATATTCTTGTTGATGTAGAGGCATATTGCTGATTGGCTGAGGTACAACCACCATATTGCTGTATTTCATATAATATGCTACATATAAAGAGTGGCCTAGTGGGTAGAGCACTGAGCTCTACCCACTAGGCCACCTCTGACCTTGAGCTCTGACCGGAGGGTCCCGGGTTCAAATCCCGGGCAAGAGCCTTTCTGGACACCCCCCATCTAAAAACCTCGCGATTCAATTTTCTGCCTGTCAGAACTTCGTAGAAAATCGCAGTTGGGCTAGGAACTGGCCCCCCTACCCTGAATGTGTGAATTTCACATGCCATTGGCTTAGTATAGGGTGAGCTCTACCCTCACCTATCAAAGACCAACCTTCCGGTTGAATCACTGAGTGAGTGATATAAAGAGCATGAAAAAATATTTTTTCCCAAAGACATGTTTTTCAAGAATAATAATAATTGTTCCGAATGATGTCACTCACTTTATTTTTTTTACCAATTCTTGTTTTGAAGGAAGTACTCCAGATCTTTATTCACTGTGTATTAATGGAGAGGCTATCCTATGAATTTTCTGAACTCTAGCTTTCCGTGAGCAGGATTTAAGTGTTGCTTTTGCTTGAAAAATGCATTGGCTTCTCATTCTATCCTACAATATAAAGGTTTGTCATTTTTTAGGGCAACAAGTTGTGGAAGAAATATTGGATGCTCAGAGATCAGCTTGCCCCCCTGAATACTTCAATATACCCATTCCAAATAAGCATCCATACAGGCTGACAGCTCCAAGACATTCTGAGATGCCTTTTCTGAGAACTCGATATGATATGCGCACTGGATACTCGCCAAATAATCCCCGGCAGCAGGTAAATATACTCTTATTGTACTCTTTGACATGAAATTTGTTGTGATGTACTGACATTTGCTGAAGTTTCTAGAAAAAAAGCAGTGTGTCATTTTACTGGCTATAGAAATCTTCCGTTGAAACTTCAATTGGTTCATCATTACTCCTTGATTGTGCATAGTGATGCCTTCATTTGTTCATATGCTAGGCAAACCCAATCGTGGAAATAATATTTCTCATTATTGACCTCCTGCCGTTCTTGCTCATTTTCATACTACATATTTAATATCTCTACATCTTACAAAAATTAATCAAAAAATACTGTTTGTAGGTAAAACTATCAGTTAAAATTACACATTAACACTCAGAGTATGGAGACTTGGAGTATGGTCTTTGGAGACCCAAGAAATCCAAAATTTATTCTAAGTATAATTTCTATTTTATTTTAATATAAAATTAAGAAATTCATTTCTGGAATATAAAAATGTTTACGTTATTTTCAATTATTTATTATTTCATTAGATTTATTAGAGATAGTTAATAGACAATTAATAATAGAGATTATTAATAGACATTTAGATTATTGTCCTCAATCAATATATACTAATTTCTTACTTGGTTAGTAACTATTGTTACTAGTAGTGATGGCCAGATCGGATCCGTCTGATCCAAAGAACCGCAGATCTTTCATTTTACTTGGTTCCGGATTCGGATCCAAAGACACGGAGCAAAATCAGATCCGGATCGTAGATTTTAAATTTTCGCGGCTTAGCGATCGAAGTGCCCCGTGAATGGAATGTAGGTGCGGTAGATATTGACAAGAAGAGAATGTGTAACTAAGGTCACGTAATTAGATGAAAACGTTCCCGTGCAACTAGAAGCAAAATAAAGAAATATGACTTTTTTCCTATTTACCCCGGTATCCCGAGAATAAATACATAGGATGTCACGTGGGTAGCCTACATTTGCCGGGATCAGGCGGACAACAAGAGCTAGTGTACTGTGCAAACTTCGATCCCTATCGCAGTTTAATTTTTTTCATTCAGTCATTGCATCAAAAATGTTATCATCTTCAATTTCAAACCATTACATCTGAATACTCAGTTTATTATACTTTTGTTGTATAAATTAATTTACAAATGTATTATTAATAAATTAAGGATGGTCGGGTCAGATCCACGGGTCTTTCATTTCATTCGCTACTGAAATGATACCCGAAGACTTTGGGGGGAGATTTGGAGAATACATGCTTCCCACATATCATTCTAATTTTTTCTTGCAAACTCGGGCCAACGGAGAAAAAATCCGAGACTTTTTTAAATTTTCCTTCTAGTAGCATAAAAAAAGGCTAATCTCATTTCAATATCAGAGTTACACAACCACTCCTTAGGAGTATAAAATTCTCAAATTTCATTTTAAAGGTTATTGTTAATAAGACATTGCAAAATTACTAGTTTAGCAGCTTGAAATATTCTATAATAATTTTTTCGTCTTAAAAAGCATATTCCATAAATGGGATCTCTTGGCCGCATTAAAATTTTTTTTGTGTTTCTAAAAAAGAATTAGAAAGCATTCAAGGTTGATAAATAATTGGAAAATAATTCCTTTATTAATGAAAATGAACTTATTATGTTTCTTTTAACTGCACTCTAAAGAATAGTTGTACAGGTTTAAAAAATGTATTGCTTGATGAGTACATATGTGATAAGGAAGGTGATCTTTATATTAGGTATAAAAAGATGTAGTTATTGCATCCATAAATCTTGATCTAGGAAAATATTATCTACAAAGATGATAGGAAGATTGTTTTTTCTACAATAAATTTACTTGTTTTTTGGTAATTCTATTGTTGCTGTATTTATATATTTATTAAAAATGTAGGATTATAAAATGAATGAAATTCAGAATCGATTATCTGAAACTAAGGATCCGAAACCCAGGCAAGGAACCGGTTCCGAATCCGGATCCGACAAAAAACCTGGATCTGTCCATCGCTAGTTACTAGAAATTGATTTTCAAAGTCTGGGTCACATAGAACCCGTGTCCGTACTAGGTATGAAGCCAGTGAGATCTGTACTTGGGGAGTTAAATACTACTTTTACCTGTAATCTACATATTTTAATTTTAATAATAATAATAATAATAAGGGGTCAAAAACGGACCACCTCTTCATGGCATCCCCGGTAACGGCTTCGGCCAGCTAATGGCGGCCGTCTGCTTGTGGGGTTAATCTCCCCACTCGCGGAAAACTGGGTTCCAAAGAATTCAGTAAATGCCACCTACAACCGACCCTTCTCGGATAAGGGCCCTAGCAAAGTTGGGTGTGGCAAACCTATGCCATCAAAAAAAGGAGCTAGCATGAAGTGTCCTGAGACCCTGAGGGGAGACCTTCTAGCATGCCATGCTGCCAGTGAGCCAAGTCGATGAGGATACATGGCAAGAGTGCACTCTTTGTGGTGTGAGATGCATCCTGAACATAACCATCTATCGCACCAGAATATGCACGACTACACTAATCACCTGTGCAAGAAAATGACACCCCAACCGCAACATCAGAGTAGTACACCACCAGCCAAGGCTCTATCTCCTACAAAGGCAGATGTACCTCCTCCTACTGCCGGTGCTTCCACATTTCTTTCGATGAAGGGAGACGAGCCGAAGGCCAATTCTGATCTGCTCAAGCAGTTGGAGAGCACGATAAACTATGATGAGACGACTACCAGGCAGAGAAATATTCATCATAGAATTTCTCTGTGGGACCAACAGCTGTCACAGTTGAATGGCATCGTAGAATTGGTCAAGACAACAGGTGTTGAATTATCAGTGTGTGTTGGACTACCTTTCCTCTGGTTGGACCTTTACACGGAAGGTCAAGCACATTGCGTGTGCAATCCGGAGAGACCACCGCACACTGAACAAAAGAGTGCTGCTTATCCTTAAGCAACACGAGGTGGATAAAGTGTGCGCACTTACAACGGCACGGAGGACGTTGGTCAAGAGGACCAATGCCAGGAAAGAGAACTCCACCTTCTCCTTTCAGCTGTCCTGCCTCTTCCGACCCCCACCACCTGTGGTATCGCGGGATGCAAGGACAACCTGCTCATTGATAGGTGTGTGAACCCGGTGTAGAATCACGGATTTATCTTTCACGTTATTGCAAACTTTATCGTTAACGCTTACCCCTAGAGTAGTGCAGGGTTAACAATAATAGTCTATAAAATTCGCTCCGCTGATTGTAATAAGCGATTTGAAGTGCTGTACGAAAAATGAAAAATGGATATCACGTTCTCTCTGAGGTAAGTTTAACTAATAAATAACGATAATGCTAGCGCACGCGTTATGAAGATCCATGAACGAGGCCCAGGACGCTTGTCAATACAAGCATAACCTCTGAATGGGCTGGGTGGACTATAAGAAGGGTTTTGTTACCACCTCTCATGAGCTGATTATAGCATCAAAAAGGGAGCATAAGTCACCCATCTTTTCTATATGGATGACCTGAACCTTTATGCTTCAAGCACGAAAGACCTACGCTTGGTGTTGGACACCTTACACAGATACAATGAGGATATAAGGATGGAATTCGGATTGGACAAGTGCACGACCATCCATCTGGCAAAAGGAAAGATTTCAGAAGACCAGGAAGATGTGCAGCTCGTTGACGGAAACACTATTTGTCATCTTGATGATGGCAAATAGTGTTTATGAATATCTTGGCGTTCCCCAGTGCCGGATGCAGGAGGTGAGAGTAGTGAAAGAAAGGGTTACAGCGAAATACAGGCAGTCTCTCAGGCGAATCTGGAGCTCTGAGCTGTCTGGCAAGAACAAGGTTCTTGTGACCAGCACCTTCGCGGTTCCAACACTGCTCTACACCTTCGGTTGCATCAAATGGAATGTCAACGAGCTGCAAAATCTCGACAGGGGAACGAGGAAAATGATGACCATGTATCGTAGTCTTCATCCAAAGTCTTCCTTGCCAGATTGTATCTACCGAAAAAGCTAGGTGGTAGAGGGCTGATAAGCCTGGAGTGCCTTCATGACAGAGTAGTCCTCAATACGGCATCCCGCGTGGTCCACAGCACGACCCCCTTATGCTGCTCGTAAAGAAACACGAGAGTGTCGGGGATCGGGTTGGTGTGGTGGCTAGAGTACTGGCCTCCCATCCCGAGGGCCCCAAAAATTTTAATTTTTCTACCTCCATGATATCACATATCTTACTCTGGCATTGAAGATCATCAAGCATAACTTGTCATGGAGAAAACATCATCATTTGTGTTTTGCCATTATTAAGGATCAAGCCATTTCTGGTACACCAATCATGCATTGCCTTAGTCACCAGTTCACCAGAGTCAAATAAGTTATTCAATACTTTACAGGAATTTATGACACTCACATCATCAGAATATACGACACATTTATTGTGCTTAGACATTACATTCATGGGTAGGTCATTTATAAATATTAAAAAGAGTACTGGGCCAAGCACAGACCCCTGTGGCACTCCTTTGGTGACTTGTATTGAGGATGAGTAAAAAATATTTTCTTCTTTATTGGAGACAACCTTCTGTTGTCAATTAGTTTTTTTGTCCTTAGCTGCAATTCAGAGCAACACCTCTTATGCCCAGCATCTCACATTTTGTCAGTAGCATGTTATGGTCTACCATATCAAAAGCTTTACTGAAGTCAAAGTAAATTCCCATTACTTTGTTTTTTAAGTTTATTTCATTTATAATATAATTAATTGCATCAAAGAGGGCTTGTTCAGTTGACCTCCCTCTTCGAAATCGAAATTGATTGGCAGATAAAAGGTTTTGGCTTTCTAGGTAATCAATCAGTCTTTTACAATAGACATACTCAAATACTTTTCCAGGCTGGGGAATTATGGATATTATAATTTAAGCATTTAAGTCATTCTTTCCAAAGCTTTGATGTAATCTATCCATTATTTCTCATGGTTAGATGCAGAATGCGAGTAAATGGTAAGCACAATTATAATGTTCAATACATAATTACTAGTGATGGGGCGAATCCAAAATTTGATCGAATCCGAATGCTGTTTTTTTATCGAATCCAAATCTCGAATCCTAATCCCAGATCCTCCTCAATTTCATTAAATTCAAATCTTCCTTTTATCTGTAAATTGTTAAATAATGCTTCCTTTCTAGTGAATTCTGTACTTAAATTCAATCGAAGCTGAATCTTATTTCTTAAAGTAAATAATAAATGGTCATATAGTCCCCACTCACTAAAATTAAGGACATGTTCAAGGGCAAATGTGAAGAATGGGTATTTCAAAAGTAAATCAAAGTTTAATTTTTCTTAAAAAAAATTGAAAATTCAATAAAAACAGATTACTTAAAGGTTTTTGTTCAGAAAATGCAGTACTTTTACTTTGTCAGGATCTAATCGATTCCTTTTTTCATCGACCAAATTTCCATCAGTACTGAAGGCTCTTTCTGAAAATACTGTTGCTGGAAGATTGCAGAGAAACGTTTTTGTTAGAATTTTCAAATTGGGGAATTTCAAAGAATTCATATGTGGACAAGAATTATTAGTTTACAATATAATGATTAACACATTCATTGCGGCGTGGCCCACTGGTGGGTCACGCAAATGAATCTAGCGCCACCGCCATAAAATTCTTTATATTATCATAACTTGTGAGGAGTATTGGGAGAGTAGGAATCGAGAACTTCTCAAGTGACTTCACCCAGAGATTAGTCACAGTTCAAATAATACACTTCTATGTGCCACTTAGGTGGATGAGCGACCGTACCCTTGCTGGGCGAACGTCTTCCAAATTGAAGACACTACTTTTTTCTGAGACCAACTACTATTCTTTCCAAAGGATCACCCTTCCCTTTTTTCATAGTGTGCACGGGGTTGGGGAATCGGTGACACGGACTGGCATCTACGTCTCACAGATGGGCACGAACAAGGGCAGGGGCAATAAACAGAGACAGGTGGAAGTATTCTGGGTTTTCTGAGCATCAGCAAATGTTTACAAACATACATTGTTGCCCCTCTCTTCCACCATCCCACGCCATGGTCTAGCTGATAGCGTGCCCCACGTGGCCGCTGGAGGGGTGGGCTGGGCACGAGGCTGGTAGTCACCTCCCCCAGCCTTCCTCTAACCTCAGGAAACAGCTGAGGAACAGGAATGCTGGGAGGGGTAGGGCTTTAATGAGCCCCGCAATGAACATGTTAAACATTTCCTACCATGCTATTTACGATTTAAATGCGAAAAACGAGCAATTACAGTAAGCCCTCGACTTAGGTGGATCCGAGTTACATGGATCAGAAGGTACGTCGTTGTCGCCTGATCGCGGAGTATGTAGGCTACCCGTGTGGCATTTACGTATTTTTTTCCCGCAATACCGGGGTAATTGGGGAAAAAGCTAATTTTGTATTTTGCTTCTAGTTGCACGGAAAAAGTTTTCATCTAATTTCGTGACCATAGTTACACAACTTCGCCTTGCCAATATTTACCGTATATGCATTCCATTCACGGGGTGCTTAGATCGCTACACCGCAGAAAATTAAAATCTGCGATCCAGATCCGATTTTACACTGTCTTTGGATCCAGATTTGGAACCGAATAAAATGAAAGATCCGCGGATCTTTGTTTCCGACCATCCCTAATAATTACCCAAAACTTCTTTTTTTTGCTGTAATGGACAACAGAAATCATCTATGGAGTAGATAATTAACTATGCATTGACTTACGTAGGAAGGTCAAACTACGCCGAAAAAAAACTTTGATCTCTGATCACATCAGACTTTTTTCACCAGCACAATGATCAAATATCACCTATCGAACTATGTAATGTCTTAAACTAGAGTTGGCGTTCCGAACACCCTTAGTTTGGCATCAACTCTTGCATGCTAGGCAATGAGTCGTGGGTCATCACACAGTTCAATCTGTTGCGGCAACATAAACTTGGAGAAACGCAAGCATATACCGGCCTAACTGAACATCCACGTAACTCCGGATCTATGTAACTCGGATCCGCGTAATTGGAGGACTTACTGTAGTTCTCCGCCACTGGTACATAGAATCCGAACGACTGGTATTCAAATCTTTAATCCATTGATTCAATCGAATCTTTTAACCATGGATTCGATACGATTCGACCAAATCTTCGAATCCCTGCCAAAACCCTAATAATTACTCTTAGTGACTGGTTTCTATCCATTCTTCCTCCAAATACAATTTGAAGAATAAAATGAAGACGTGTATCACTATTTTCACACTGTTGTCATGTGAGACATGGACTTTGGTGACAAGAGATCAGGTGATATGGTGATAAGGAAAGGTTTGGGAAGAGTCTATGGAGTGGCTTATGTAGAATCAAGAGTGCTTTGAAGTGGGAAAGCCATAGGTGGCATCTTGTTGCATGTTAAAAACATTCTGTTTTACATTCCTGCTTTTCATATAACTTATCATGTGTGTAATACTTGGTAGAGTTAATCGTCACGTCCTTTGAGTTCTTATTTCTATTTTGGCTGACTTTGCTATCCTCATTTAAGTCTCTGAATCAGATTATCAATTGAAATGTTTACCAACACTACTCTGGTTTGTTAATCTTGAAGGGTATGCTTTTTTTCTCAAATGATTATTTTTCCATTGTTGCCTGTATTTATTACCTATATCTACCAACACCAACACTAAGCTAATGAAGTATGTGTTTAAATAATCATGAGAAGTGTCAGTAGTGCCAATCATTGGTGGATGCATGCATAATGTATTCAGGATGGGTTAGGGACCTCTTAAATGTGTTTCTTAAAGTTGAAATTATTTATTAAATAGTTCAAATATACACCAGGAAATTAAAATTGGGGTGAATTGGTTGTCTTTTATATGGGAAGAAAATAATATTGAAATATATGCTCTCTCTTTGGAATGAATGAGTAGTCTTGAGAGACCATGGTGTTCACAAGATTGGGCTTCATGTTTTGGAAGTGAGATGTGCTAGTTAAATAAAACTAGTCCTTTTTCTCATAAAATATATCTAAAACTGCACAACTTGTGTTTCAGCGTATAAAGTCCAGGTATGATGTTGGGCTGTTGCCCTCAACCTCTCCAATTTTTTTTCAAAATTTCAGGAATTGTAGTGATTTAATTCTTCAGTCATGATGCATAACAGTTGTATAAAATTCCCATCCATTGCTTAGTCACAGTTTGATGTCAGTTTGTAGATTTGCAGGAACACATGGTTGCATTTTTCAAGATATCTCAGTATCTATTACTACCAGAAAGATGTGTGTCATGTTATTTGACAGGTCAAGAAATTTTACGTAGCAAAAATTTATTTACTATTAAAAAAATTATATTTTCAAGCATGTATATTTTAAATAGTCAACTTTTTACAATGCCTTTGGGAAGAGAAGCCCACCATTGATTTTCATAAAACTTTATTAGTTTTATAATTCTTATGCATCTTTATAAAAACTAGATATGTATTACAAAAAAATTATCGAGGCATTATAGAAAACAACCACATGTTGCTGGAAATCAACGAACTGTCGTCATGCTGTAACTACAACAGATGGAAAATTTTGAAATTGTTTCACTCCAGGACTTGAGGTATAGCCCTACAATCCCTGAAATTTTCAATGAAATCGGAGGTGTTGAGGAGGAGGAAATGAGGAGGTGTTGCTCAAAATATCCATTTTCTTGGAAATTTGATTTGGAATGACCCATATTTTAAGTGGAAAAGGGCACCTGTTTTATTTGACTAATTGAGTAATTATATTTGAGTTTGGACTATTAGGGTCTAGATCAGCAGTGGTTTTCTGTACTTGGTGAAAGTGAGTGTATGGAGCTGAATATTTTTTTTTATATTCTCTCTTGTTTAAGAGTGCATTATGATTTATTTTTTTGTTGTGTATCTGCTTAATCCAGTTACCTAATTTCTCTGATTTATTGTCTATCTAGCTGAATGAGATTACTCCTTATATTGATGGTGGTTTGGTCTATGGAACATCTAAAGCATGGTCGGACCAACTTCGTCGGCAAAGAGATGGTTCCAAGTGGAAAATGGCTCCCAATGGGCTGTTGGCATCGACTGCAGATGGATTGTTTCCAGCATACAACACTGAGAATCAGCTTCCCCTAGCCAACCCACCCCCTCCATTTTATCACCACCACTTCACAGAAAACCATGAGACATTCCCCGTTTCAAGGTTCTTTAGTAAGTTATTTTTACATTTTACATACATTTCACTTATTTATTTAATCCAGGAAACATTGCAAAATGCATAGGACAAATCAATATAAATAAATGTTCAGATCTTGATTAATAATAACAATATTAAAAGATATATAAATTGAGATCATAATCCTTACAACATTAACTCATTTACTGAGTAACACAATTTTTTTGCAAATACACTTTTACATTTTTTGTATTTTTATTTTTAACTCCTATTGCAATTGATTTGTTTCAGTTCTATAGGCAGTTTTTTAACACTTTCAGGTCTGACCAAATGAGAAGAGCTGAACTCTCATGGACTGCCATTTTTCAATTGCTTTCTTAAGTCATTTGTTACGAACTATGTATTGAACTTCAATGTTGTTTTTTTTCAAAGCTGTAGTATAGCTTCTACTTTTTCTTTCAGATGAATTAGTTTTTAAGTCGTAGCATTGTATAGTTTTTTTTAAATTTAGTTTTAAACATTTGATTGTTTTGCATCCAAAAAAAAAATTCCTACCATACCATTGCATGTTTTGTAGTGCAATTTCGTCAAAAAAAGGATTATTTTTAATAACAATAATGAGAAATTGGATTATTGATTTATTTTCATCACAATTTTCCGCTATTTATTATGGTTTACAATTTACCAAACTTCAAATTTTACATATATATTTTACAACTATGACAATGCAACCCGCACTGCACAAAGGGATAATCTTCTTCAATAAGAGTTGAAATGGATGCAAATTCCATTCCGTATCAACAAGTCGGTAAAAATACATCTCATTTATACAACCGTATCCATTATAATTCAGATATTGATTGTTTTACGTAATTGCCTGTTGTGTGATACTGTGGAAGACAAGCCAGCACACAATTGCATCGCACTTTTTGCAAAACCAACGTGCTTCTTTCTGTGTCTTCTTGCCGGTCGTAGCTTTCCATCTCTCTGAGCAGAATTTGCACACTGGCAGTGTTGGTTTTTTTCACTGTTGTGGAATTTTTTAGGAAAATATTTCCCTGATATATGATTCCCTGGGGAAATGGATGAAAAGGATGAAGATTCAATTTCCATCTCTCATTTTTCAGCAAACTTCTTTGCTAAATTGGCAATGCCCCTATCCAGATGCTCTGAAGTGGTTTCAGTGCGACTCATTTTGTAAATTATGAATGAATTTACGACCTTAATCATAATTCCATGAAAAAATATCCTTTTCCAATATTTGGTTTATTTTCTGTGAAAAGGATAGTAACTCATGTACTGATGCATTTTCATCTCCGGTCTCTTTCTGGTTTCAGCCAACAATTACGTCTGGTTTGAGTTTCTTTCTTCATTAATATTGATATCATGACATTGTAGTTCTTGTGTGTATATGTCCTGTCCAAATTTCTTGACGAAACCATGCATGTACTTGCTAACGGTGTAATAAAAAGTATTATTATTATTATTATTATTATCTTAGAGCGTCAGTGGAAGATAGTGCGTACCGGTTTGCATTCGTTTTATTGCCTTGATGGTGTCCGTAGTGAAGAATAATAAGAAGCAGTCCCATTCATCCTTTGTGCTGTCAATTTCAGCCAAAACTGCACTGTTTTCTTCACACATTGGTGGAAAAAGTTGTGCGACATTCTATGACCAGGAAGAGTTTATTTCGACTGGCGGTGCATGTTGTGTATCTAATAAAGTAATATGTATCTTCATTCAAGAAATACATCAAGTCTAATTGTGCACAAGTTCAGATACTGAAAGGTAAAACTCAGAAAATATATTTCCGCTTGTAAGTGAAATTTTCTCTCACCTGAATCCCTGCTGCTTTTAACCACCACATCCCCTATTGGAACAATATCTGCATTATCTGAAGAAAAAGCACATGCATTTATGAACAATCAAAACATTTGCATTAAATTTCTATATTTATTCTGGCAGGATAACCAAATATAATGAATATTCACAAACCTTCATATTCCATGTTGTCGTTGGAATCATCAAATTCACTTCCTGAATGTTTAGCTAAAATATCCATTTTTTCCGATTCGTCAATCTGAGTTCCTGCCGTATTACCAACGAAATAGATAAACCATTCTGTGATAGAAATATAAACAATTAGAGAAACAATCTTTAAGTAAAGAAATAATAGCTGGAAAATCTCCGATCATATGGTTGGTGGCAGGTCGAGTGCGTTGTATACATAGTATCCATACTAAAAATTGGACAAAACATAGTGGGAAGGATTGAAATTCTGAAGTTGGTATACGACATTTAGAAACATATTATATCGATAGTGTAGTCCATAGAGAATAATAATATGTGACACAAAAAAGCAATGGAAGAAAGCAACACAAGTAATGAACATGTGAAAAAGAGACGTCCCGCATTATGTAAGGGATCCGGTAAAATACGAGAGGGAGCATTAGAAAATGACTGCTGACAAAAGTCAGACATAGTTGTCATAGTGAGATTTGGAAACTCTGAAGTTACTATATGATACAAAGAAACATATTAGTCGAGAATGAAAGATAATACCATACAAAAACATTGTACACGACAGAAAAAAAGGATGAACCTAACAGATATGGTCATTGTCGGCATGGTGAAGTCCCGTAGACGTCCCGTAGGCCATAAGATGGGCCCGTATCACGTATGGCCATAGACTCGAAAGTGTTAAACAGTCTCAGTCCAATTGTTCTGGGGCTAAAGCCACACCCTTTATTCTTACAAAAGACCAGTGAAAGTCATCCTGAGTTCTTGTGCCATAGTTATGAAAACATTTTCTTCATCAGCACATCACTATTCTGCTTCACATACATTAAAGAGGGAAAAATGAACAAACAAGGAAGGGGAAGAATTCCCAATTTCTCAAATAAAGGTCGACAATGTGCACGGTACCCTTCGTTAGACATTAGATGAATTATATTCTTCTGGATTTTAAAACTTTTTACAGCATTCGGAGATGAATCCTAGAACAAATATTTCTAAATAATAATATACTTTGTTACTGATGTGCAACTCCCAGGAAATGTGGGAGTTAATGTGAAGGCCAAGAAACTTAGTAGAAATCACTTGCATTATACAATTACCATTTACTTCAAGTATAATATTTCTAGTTGGCTTATTAATATTACCAAAATAGATAACTTGTGATTTCCCCACATTGTTCTTCTTCTTCTTAGTGGCACTACAGCCCGATGTGGGCCTTGGCCTGCTGCACTATTGCTCTCCATGTTGTCCTATTGGCAGTTTTCTCCTGCCAGCCTCTCACTCCCATCTTGCCCAGGTCATACAGCACTTGGTCCATCCATCTACTCTTAGGTCTTCTCTGCCTTCTTCTGTTGAATAGCCTCCCTTTAACTATCCGTTTTGGTAAATCCTCTCCTGACATTCTCTCAACATGTCCCAGCCATTGTATCCTCTGTGACTTGATGAACTTTACTATGTTCTTTCCTTCGATCAGCTGTTTTATTTCCTCATTATATAATAATATTTATTAACACCGTAGGGATACAATTGTCCATGGGTTTCGTCAATTAAAATACAGATTACAGTGATAGAGACGTGAAAGTACAGTAAAAACACAGATTACAAAGTATCATTAAAAAAATCCTGAACACTATAGTAACATTTGCTATATAGCAAGATCTTCAATCTATTTTTAAAAACCATTGGTGAGGTAAGGGATTTTAAACCAGAGGGCAGCTTGTTGTAAATTGCAGCAATTGAGTAATAGGGGCCTGTTCTGGGTTGGCCTGGCCTGGCCTGGTAAGGTTCTGAGTCTTCCTCATCCGCCATTGTCATTGTCCAGGTCTCTGAACAATACGTTACCACTGGCCGTACTAACGTCATGTAAAGTTTCATTTTCAGTGATGTACTTACTAATCTATTCTTGAATAATTTTAAATTAGCATAGAAAGACCTATTTCCAGTCAATTCAATCCTGTATGCACCCCTTGAGGTTATTGTCGCTAGTTATTAATGTTCCAAGGTAATTAAAGCTGCCTACACCCTGGAAGGTGTCACCATCAATTGTTAAGTCACGGGGCTCTCTTCGGTTCTGTACTGTTGACATCACCATGTACTTAGTTTTATTTATATTAATTTTAAAGCCTATTTTGTTGGATTCTCTTTTCAAAATCACATAATTTTGCTTTAAGTCTACCAGTCTTCTTGCTGCGATTGCAATATCATCCGTGTATGCGCAGATCTGATTTGACTTTTCAAATATCGTTCCCTTCAAATCTATGGCTTCTACTACCTTGTGGAGAGCCAGGTTGAAGAGTACCGCTGGCAACCCATCACCCTGCTTAACTCCAGCATTGAACTTCAACTCTGCACTGACCCTATTCTGAACTTTTACTCTTGCTCTTGTTTCTCCCAGTGTGGTTCCCACCAACCTGACTAGTTTTGGTGGGATTTGGAGCTGTATCAGTGTTCTCATGAGCTCCCTGCGGTTTATACTATTGAATGCCTGTTGGAAGTTGATGAATAAAAAATTAAAGTCTAAATTATGCTCATAAAACTTATCCATCGTTTGTCTTAATGTAAAAACTTGGTCTGTTGTGCTCTTATTAGGTCAGAATCCACATTGGTATCTCCCTAGTATCCTTTCCGGGAATACTATCAACCTCTTTTTTATCACTCCAGACAGAATCTTGTAGACTACATTCAGCAGTGTGATACCTCTGTAGTTTCCACACAAGAGCTTGTCACCCTTTTTATGTATGGGGCATATTATTCCTGTCTTCCATTTCTCTGGCATTACATACCTCATTCCGCCATATATTAGTGATTAGCTGGTCTAGAGCATGGATCTTGGTTAAAAGTTCTTGACCGCCATATTTTAGCAGGTCAGCTACAATGCTGTCTTCTCCAGGGGAGAGGTTATTCTTCATTTTCCTGAGGGTTTCCTCCACCTCCTCTCTCGAGGGTTCGTAGGTCAATTCCTCGTTATCCTTATTTATTGCTTTTTGTCCCTCTAGATCATTGCTCTCAGTCCCCTCATCCTTGCTGAGGAGTTCCTGGAAATGCTCAGCGTGGAAATCTCAATCATTTTCTGTTCTTCCATAATAATATTTCCAGCCTTATCTTTACATCCTCCTAGTCTGGGGACATATCCAGTTTTCATTTTATTTACTGCTATGTAGCATTGCTCCCCACCGTAATTATTGAACGTTATTATACGTTCGACGTAATTATTGAATAGTCCCCTTGGCCCCCTCTCGAAGAAATTTAGTCCTGTCACAAACTACCTCAAATATGACATTCCTGAATATGATGCTGCCGTTGCTAATTGCCTCCTGTTTTCATTTGTATTGGCGCGATTACGTTATGTTTGTTTATACAAATATTTTTACATTTTTGGTTCTCTTACAATCAAGGGGTTATAACCACATTAATCAAATTGTTATTTTCTTCTGAATGTCACTCGTGCCATCCGATTTTGATCCAGTCCAACAACTTGGCTTTGGTTTGTATTTTTTTCGCCCAACTTAGCGATACCAGTACCGGAGTATGCCAGTAAATTAGTCATTAACTTTCCCTTCAATGCCTTTTCAGTAATTCTCAACTTCCCAGACTACCACGACACACTACATCTTTCGTGAAGAATTAGACATCGTCATTGTAATTTTACCGAAGGAAACATACTCGGCCACGGAAATACAATACATGGCCGCAAATACGTGGCCGCAGAATGTGTATGAAATGTTTATATAAGTTGGACGAGGGTTTAACTTATGAAAGTTTAATATACTTTTTCACTAGGGTATACTTGTAGCTTTTAATGTATTGATTTCAGCTTTTAACATTTTCTGAGTTTTGGCGAAAATTTATTCAGCAGAAATAAAATATTCTCATATTAGGAACCCTTTTGGCGATCGGTCAGGGAAATTGGTAAGTCAATCAAGGAAAAGTCAGGGAATTTAAAAATTGGGTCTCGGTAGCCAACCTGGTTCTTTCATCTATCCTGCATTTCCTGAGCAATCAATCATTTGGGGAGGATAAAACTGGAAACGCATCCTTGGAGGTATACCACCAGCTGTGCTAAAGTGTTTTGCCAAGTCACCAACATTAGCTTATTAAATATATGTACGTAGATACCGTATTTACTTGTGTTTGCCGCGCACCTTTTTTCCTGAAACGCCGGTGAAAAAATGGAGGTGCGCGGCTTACAAGAATCCTCCAGTTTTTCGTGTAAGCCGCGCACCATATTTCCTGAAATTCCTGTTTTTTTTCTCCTAATTTCACATTTTGTATGAAATATATATATCGTCAATATGAATATTGACGCTAATTGGTTAGTATGGTCTAGTAGTAAATCGTACATTGTAAAGAATTCTGAAATTTCAAAGTAATCAGTAATAAAAATCCGCGTTTAACGAAGTCTGAGTGTACAATGGTACTAGAAATGCTAGATCAGAAACTCCACTTGAAAAAGCAATAGATTTATCATGTATAGTTCGGTACGTAGGACAACACATTGTAGCTCTGATATGAATTTAAATGTATATTGTATCCTGTAAGCTGCCACAAGGGGGTCGCGTCTTTTCAAAATTGTAACCGGAGTTTGTTTCAGTATCACGTATCTGTAGCAACATTTTTGCGCAATAGATAGCTCCTTTGTGTACACATTGAAGCGACATTGCAAAGACACGGCAAAGAATTTGTTACACGGTGGCAAGAGTCGTATGCTCAGAAATTATACCGTCTTACTATCCATGCTATATGCTCTGTGCGTGAGAGTAGTAATCGAGTTCGAATTGACCATTTAGCATTTTAAAATAATTTGTAATTATCACCCTAAAAATGAATTGTGATGTGAAATTGCGATCGTTTCCTGAGAGTACAAAATTGCGTATTATAAGCGATGCCGAAAAAATGGGAAATTTGAGCAGCAGGAAGGAAATATGGTGTATCTGAATCTAGCAGTAATGAAAACTAAAAATGTGAACTGTCATGATATGAATATTCATTAGTGATTTATGATTCTATTTCCACAATTGTGTTTTTCTTAAGTTTTATGAGAATTATAATTGTTATTACATTGAGCTTAGTTTTTTCCGTGTGTTCCCAAGACTTTCAGTGTTGTTAAATCGTCCCAATCCACAGCTACTGCCCAGAGAGCAGACGAGACCATGGCCATCAGGTACAGATGGCATTCTACTTTTGTTTGTAGATATGCCTACAGATTTCCGTAATAATAGAGTAATCATGGGTTGAAATTGTATATATTTCTGCAATTACTTCAGTTGGATGTTATTTTGGACATATGCCATTTTTATAGCTGGATGATGTGATCTTATGTAACTGTGATTACCGTTAGATGCTATGAGAAAAGATGCACAGTAAAAGAGGCCTTGCATGGATGCATGCCTCTTTTACTGTGAGTACACTTGAAGAACTATGGTGCTATTTTTGCCTACTCTACTATGGTAAAGTAGGCAAAAACTGTCCCATAACCTGCAATTATTGGTGGAACACTGACATTGATGTTGATGCCGGTTTATCTTGGCTCTTTAGGTGTAAATTGGCTTCTCAAAAACGATATTAACATGTAATTTAATCAACTAATGAGAAAGACATACTCGTAATTTAGGCATAGAATTTCTATCAAAGAACGTGCATTCATGTTATGATAAAATGATGCAGACTCGAGGGCAAAAAAAATAATTTTTTGAAAGAAATATTTTTTTTTCACGAGCCTGCCCAAAAATAGGGCTGCGCGGGATACACGAGGGTGTGGCTTACACAAGTAAATATGGTATATAATGTCAAATCCATGCAAAGGCTAAAAAGAAATTAGTTGTCAGTTTGTTAAATCTGGGGAGGTGGTAGGAGATCATTTGCTCCATTTTAGATATGCGGGTTATTGTATGAGGGTTGGAATTGTCAGGGAAAGGAGGAAGGGTGGAGAGAAACTTGGAATTGGTGTTAGTCTGCTCTAAAAGAAAGGTACCAAGGGGCCCATGGTTTAGAGACATTATGGTCTTATAAAAAAGGTTGCTTTAATGATACGCAATGAAAATAGGGCATACCCTGCATTTTGTTATCCTTGCATTGCTTACAATTGGGCACTATTGCATGTTGGTCAAGAGTTGCTTTTGCAAAAAATATGTTTATGAAAATAAGGCAATTAGTGACATTGGCCCTTAGCAAGGATGTGGAGAAAAGCTTTGTTCAGACTCTGATGCTATGGCTGCAAAATTTGGTATTTGAGGAAGGAGAATGAATCTTGGTTACAGATTAGAAGTATTTGAGATGTGGATTTGGAGGAGAATGGGCAAGGTGAACTGGGTAGGAAGGAGGATGAATGAAGAAGTGTTAGTTACAGTCGGTGAGAAAATGTTTGTGATAAGAGAAATGAGAAAAGAGTAAGTTTTCAATAGAAATTGAAGGTGGTAGAAATGGTGGATGGAAATACTGAAAGGCAATAGCCCTTGAAAGCTGCAATGGATTGGGGATTCTGAACCAGATGAGGATAGTTACATGATATGAAGAGTTGAAGAGGAGTATAGTATGTGTTAGCCATTAGTATCGTAAGGTAACAGGAATAGTTACACACTAAGGAGATGGTAGAGTAGGCAAAAACTGTCCCATAACCTACAATTATTAGTGGAACACTGACATTGATGTTGATACCTGTTTATCTTGGCTCTTTAGGTGTAAATTCGCTACTCAAAAAATACATTTGGTTGTTAATGTTATATCAGTTGCTTAAACATCAGATTATTGTGGTGGCTAAATTCGTATAACATGTTTGAAAAAAGTAAGAACTGAGTCAAAAAATTTCATCGTAGGACAACTTCAGTAGGGGTGGCAATGCCCTGAAGTCTTAAAAGTAAGAGCAACAGCTTGCTTTTAAGACTTCAAGACTTGCTCATTGACCCTTTGTTTTATTTTTAATAATGTTGATCATTTTGCTGATTCTGGCTCATTTTTTAGTAAAGTGGGTAGTAAAAATTTGCGAAGTACAATAGTTTTTGTTAAAAATCCCTTTAAAAAGTTATGTTGCTTGGGTATAGTGAAGAAATTGTTAAGTTCCTCCAGAATGAGCCATGGGGCAACACATTTAAATTCCCAAAATATCCACATAAATGGCATTAATGAATTCGTTAGGCATGAGGCAAAATAATTGCTTTCATTCCTCTTTTACAGGATAATCAAATGAACCATTATTTGTTCTTAAACGTATTTGGGGAGTATAAGTCACTTTTACTCAATGCCTTGTGGAACTAATGAATCTATAATATTTTCTAATTTTTATCTAAATAGCTTTTGTTTTTAGCTGAATAGCTTGGTTAACCTTTTAAGAGGTAGTGAAACATCAATGAGATATATATAGAGATACAAGGGAAAGAGGTAAAACTTGCTCCCTGGGTGCTTTTTTAGGCATAAAACAGGTAATAAGTATCCCCTGGAGCATGCCAATGATTTTTTAATGCTGTTACAAACTTTCATTTCAGAGCTTGGGAATCCTAGGGGCAATGAAAATGCCTTCCTTCTGACTTTTGGAGTTCTGTGGTTTAGATGGCACAATGCGATTGCTGAGAGTTTGCATGAGGCCATGCCTGCGTGGGATTCAGAAAGAATTTTCTCAGAAGCACGAAAATGGGTCATTGCAACTCAGCAGCATATCATAGTAAATGATTGGCTTCCCCAGTGGCTTGGTGAAAAATTACCTGCATATGAAGGTGAGGCAATTTATCTTGGCCACTTAGCAATATTGCTAATTTATGAGGAATTTGGCAATTATTATTTGTTGTTTTGTGTAAGATTATACTCATTTGTTAACAAATTAGAGTGCTTACCTATCTCTTAGATATATAATAACAATAATAAACTGCAAAACCTTGGCAGGGGAACGAGGAAAATGATGACCATCTATAGTAGTCTTCATCTGAAGTCTTCAGTCGCCAGATTGTATCTCCCGAGAAAGCTAAGTGGTAGAGGGCTGATAAGTCTGGAGTGCCTTCATGACAGAGTAGTCCCCAATATGGCATGCCACGTGGTCCACAGCATGGACTCCCTTATGCTGCTTGTAAAGAAACACGAGAGTGTAGGCAATAGTGTAGTTCCTGTTCCAGGTGGCGAAAAGGGCAGCAGACCTCGGTTTGGACTTGGACAATACTTTCAGTGGAGAAATGTGCGACAAATCAATCTTGTCGCTGAAGGTGGACGTGTTAAAGCTCGAAATAAAGAATGCGGAGCAAAAGACCCTGCTCTGCAAGCATACCGAGAAGGCCATGGACAGAAGTTTCTATTGAAACTTGGAAATGCATGGGCTATCGATGGAGCTCACGTTCACCTTCCTGCACTCCGCAGGTCTGAAGTCCGAAACTGAGGGATTCGTGATCGCGTGCCAAGATGGTATCATCAACACCCTCATGTACCATCGCCTCATCTTTGGGGCAAACATGATGGACACGAGATGCAGAGGATGCTGAAGGCAGCTGGAGACTTAAGGTCATCTACTCTCCGGCTGCAGCGTTTATGCAAAGAACGCATATATAAACGCATAAGATAAAGATCGCCTACGCGAGGCGATCGAAACGGCCTAAAACCCCAACAATTTTAACAGAGAGGCAAGCTATAAGCTCCCCCATACTTGGAAGCGCCTAATTGAAAAAACTAGTCAAACGGCCAATGAAAATGCACCCACTTGAACATCATAGCGCAGAACTGAATGGTATATAGGACGGTAAAAATCTGCTATGAAACACTTCAGACCTGAAGACGCGAACTGAAACGTTGGCGAAACTGTTGTCACCTCAGAATGGACACACGTGGAAGATATCCCAAAACGAATGGATCCTCAAACCAGACACTCCGCGGAAGCCTCAATAAGGAATAATAATATTGTTTATTTGTCGAGGGATTTGTGTTATTTTTACAAACATACAAATGTAGGACACGTCAATTTGAATCAAGTCAAAGGTGTATAATACACATAATTAAGGGTGGAGAAATTCATTCAGTGTATGATACAATTTATCTTGAAGGAACACTAGCAATTTTTTCTTGAAAACTTCAGTTTTTGTTTCATACTTAATGTCCAGTGGTAATGTGTTAAATATCATTAAGCCCATTGATTTGGGTCCATTGGCAGTCCTCCAAGTCCTTATAATACAAATTTGGTGGAGATCTCTACATGTCCTTGTTTGGTATCCATGGTACTTGTTATTAGTGGTGTATTAGACATTGTTTTTTGTGAAAATACTCATAGCATAGATATAAACACATGGACAGTCATTAAATTTTTACTAAGTTGGGGACAAGGAGCATCATAAGGAGCAAAACATATTAGGCATATAATACTCTTTTAAAGTTTGAAAATTACATGTGTATGTGGAGAGGAACCCCGAAACAATATACTATAAATAATTAGGGAGTGGAATTCACTGTAGTAAATAGCCAATAATGTAGTGGTGTTAACAGCGTGCCATATGCTCCTAATAAGGAAACAGATTGAGTTAAGCTTGTTGCGAAGGATACAAATGTGGTCTTCCCATGTCACGCTTTTATTTAAAGTAACTCCCAGAAACTTTGTGTTAGTTGTTTGCGGGAGACATTTACCAACAATATCAATGTCTATTGGAGCTGTGGCATTATTTTTATTAGAAAAATATATGAGACAGGACTTCTCAAGGTTGAGTTTAATAAAATTGTGGAGGCACCAATCATGCAGAATTTCTGTAACTCTGGCTGTCCTAAGTGATAAGTTGCTTACTGAAGAGGCTGACAGATTAGTCTGACATTTAATTCTTTGCTCTCCAATAACTCCAATGCCTTCCACCATAACTCTCATGTAAATGAAACATTTAAAACCAAAGGTTTTGTGTGGCTTACAGAAGTGCTCATTCCATTTTAGAGTATTGAGCACTGCTTTGTTAATGGGATATGGATGGTGGTCAGAGATAAAGTTTTAATATTACAGAAAGAAATTGTGTTATGTGACATTAGGTAATTCAGAGACTTCAGGGCACAATCCATTGAGAAGAAGAGTGATAGTATTCCTTAGATGAAGTAGTGGATTGACTGATATAATAATATTTGTGTCATTAGTGCATGAAATTGAGAGAGCACCAGGCATAGATTTTAATTCATTGTTCGAACTAGAGTTGTGGGGGAGACCAGGGGGGTTGTGTTTGAAACAGTCGAGATTATTTCGAATAGGTAACCAAGGAGTCACGTGGTATAAACAAGAATGGCTCGCAAATTTGATGTGTTAAAACTGCTGATTACAACCTCATTCATTGTTTGCACTTGTGTTTTATCTCATTTGTGGGATCTTTAGTCGAGAGAGATGAGAAAAACTCAAGTGAAAACAATTTTTGACAATGTAACGAGCGATTCAGAGAAATAAAATTTGCAAACCATGTGTGTGTACCACGTGACTCCTTGGATACCTATTTGAGATAATTCCGAAGGTTTCAAACACAACCCCCCAGGAAAAGATATTTTTCTAGTGGACCTAAATTATAACCCTCGAGGAATCAACATTCTGTTGTCAACCTAATAAATAAGGTCCAACCTATGCATTAGCAGAACCTAATTTCTTATATTTAAGCAGATGCAAAATAATTAAATGATCAATAAGATGAAATACTTTAAAAAAATAGAGTATTTACATACTCAGGGCAAGGGCCTAGCCACGTTGATACATCGGTTCCCGTCAGATCAGATCACCGAAGTTAAGCAACGTTGGGCCCGGATGGAGGTTGGATGGATGGCCCCCCTCCATACCTCTACCGTGGTGCTCTTGTCCCCTGTCTGCAAGTGGCGGGCAGGTTAAATGTGGGTTGGCACAATGGATGTAAAGAGGTCTAAGTGCCAGGGGGGCTCCAGAAGGCCCCCGCCCACCCCTCCAATTTACATTTATTACATACTCAGGTTTCAGGTTTATCATCCAGGTGAGAAAAAATGTTATTGGCATATTTTTTGCTTACAGTAGTGGAGATCATTTTTTTCTTAAGTGATATTTAAATTATGATAAATAATTTTATTACTCAAGATAAATTACAAGGTGGGTACTGAACACTTGTAAGGCCGCTTTATACGATACAATTTTTTGTACAATTTCTTGTACAAACGCTTGTATAACCTGAAAGACATTGTATGTTTGTCTGAATGGAATTAGAACAAGTTCTATTTTCTGGCAGTCATTCAGACATTTGCACAAGCATTCACACAATTTCTTGCTTTACACGGTACAATTTTCTCATAAAAGCATTTGTACAAGAATTTGTACAAAAAATTCTATTGTGTAAAGCGGCCTTTGAACATATTTTCTGAACAATTTTTGCAATGGATATGTGTTGATGCAGGCTTATGTCCTTTTTATAACCTTTACCTTTATATTAAGTTTCATCCTAATTGACAGAGATGAGGTTGGGAAATGTTACAAGAATGGGAGATTTTTGGAATCAGATATAGCCAAAGATCCTTGATTGTAAATGATTTTTTGGAACGTCAAGCTAGGTATATCATCCACTCCAGTGTATAAGCTACTGCCTAAATTCGGAATGTCTCATTTTAAATTCTAAATCTGAGTATAGCAGTAAAAAGAGACATCTAAATGAAATTAGAATTTTTGAATAATTGGCTGAATCAATTGTACTTACTTGAAAGTGTTTGATAAAATCAAAATAATCTTTGGAAGTATATGCCTTGTGAGCAATATATATATGAAAATTATTGTTAATGCCATTATAAAGAAATGAATGACTCTTAAATGCATTGTTAATAATTGATAAATGTTCCTTTGTGGAAATCCTTGAAATATTAATGGAAATATTGGGACTCAACTATAAAAAATTTTATAGCGATGAATGTAGGATCATCTTTCACATACCATGACATATTGATCCCTTATCTTTGAGCAATTCTTTCTTCCTTGTTACCTTGTTCTGTGTCAATTAATATATACTTTTATGATTAATCCTCAGGGTATGATCCTCATATCGATCCCCAAATTGAGCAACCCTTTCAAGCTGCAGCAATGAGATTTGGGCATACTTTGGTTCCTAAAGGTCTGTATAATGATTAAAATTTACTACAAAAAATTTCATGTTTTACTGGAAACAACTTTTATGCATGTTTTTCCAGAAATGTATTTTTAAATCTATTTTACTTTCATAGGGGTATATTTACGGGATTATGGAAGAAATAACTGTTCCCATAATCTTAAAGGGTGGAATTCTTCCTTTGTGAGAACCTGCAACATATACTGGCGCCCTCAGGTATTCATATTTTTATTGAACCTTAAGTTTCAATTTATTATTTAACCACTAATTAATACAAGCAACTAACATAAATTCTTCATAAGTACATTATTTGATAGATGTATACATTTTAATATTTTATCAATTTGTATATATTATTGGTTGATTTTTAGGTCATAAAAATATGATAGTATGATATTTGAAAATTGTTATAATATTTGTTGATTTTAATGTAATCAATTAATAGAAAAGTTCGCATTTGTGTTTCATGCTGTAATTTGTGTAAAAGAATTTTATGACGAAGAGGAACAGGAGATTTGTCATGCAAATAATATTGATTTCATAAAATATATGTCATTTGATCTGCTTCTGATGATGACATGTTTATGTTTTAAAATAACACATATGGTTACTTCTGTAATTTATAACATATTATTTCTGGATTTCTAGTTCTACCTACATTGTGTTCTAAATGATAACATTTTGATGATATGAAAGCGAAAACTTTGTTATTCCACATATATTTATTTGCGACCGGTTTCGACTTATAAGGTCATCTTCAGGCACAACTCAATAAGAAAACTCACAATATATAGGCACAAAAAGTGGGTGAAACTGATGGGGGTGGAAACGAGTGGGGGGTACGAGGTATTGGTGGGTCGGAAGGGGTGGGACTGAGTGAGTAAGTGACTGGGGTGGGAAAAGGTACTGACCAAGGAAGAGATTATCCACAGGGGGTATCCTGTATTGAGATATCTTCTGATGGAAGTTTTAGCGGTGGAAGAGTGTAAGGTTTAGAAGTGGGGAGTAAACTGAAGGTTTAGAAGTGGGCAGTGTACTAAAATTCTTTAACAACGTTTTCACTACAACGGACACTTTTCAAAATTTCCAACTGTTCCAAATTGAAAGCCAAATTATTAAAAATATTTAAATGATATTTTACAAGAAGTCTCAAAGTTTCCCTCAGAGTACAGCGTAAATAACTCAGTGGACCTAGTGAGCAAGTTATCAGGAAAGGTCATTCCCAAAAAGTGCATACTCATGTCTTTCAATGTGAGCAATCTTTTTACCAATGTCCCACCAGGAGAAGCCATTGATATAGCAGAGTAAATCCTTCAGAAACCCCTCCCAGTGCCCATTATCAGTGAGCTGTATACATTACTAAGGACTTGTGACTCTCAAAACTACTTTGTGTTCAATGGTGACTACTACATTCAGCCCAACAGTTTAGCCATGGGGTCCCCTTTATCTCTAATCCTAGCGGAGATCTATATGAATCATTTTGAAAAAGATTTGTTCTCTTCACAAGTTTCTCTCACTAAGGACATGCACTGCTGGCATAGATATGTGGACGATGTCTTTTGCATATGAACTGGTTTGTAGAGGCATCTTGATTTATTCCTCTCTCATCTAAACTCATTATATCACAACTTAAAGTTCATTTGTGAAAAAGAAGAAAATGGGTGCCTCAATTTTCTTGACCTATCCATCTTGGAAGGTGAAGACGGACTACAGTACTCAATTTTCTGAAAGGATATGTGTACGGACCAAACCATTAATCGCGATTCAAGGTATTGCTACGCACAGAAACTTTCAGCTTTCCATTCAATGATTCATCGGCTAACCTCCATCCTTATGTCTACCTCCAGCATCAACAAGGAACTAAATTTAACGAAAAGGATTGCCATCAGCAATGGCTATACAGGAGGGTTGATTGAAAAACTGTACCAAAGGAAATTGAGAAAATTGGCAACTGACAGCATTTACTCTCAACAGTCTTAGGATTCTCCCGCCAAATTGTGGCAGATTCTATATTTAGGAAACATATCCACGAAGGTAAGCTGGAAAATTTCCAAAGAAATAATGAAAATTTACTTTTATAACAGACACAACCCGTGTAACATGTATCGCGGGTCAAGTACAATATTCCCATTGTTGAAAAAAAAGTGTTGTATAAGTTAAAATGTGAGTGCTTTGCAGTGTACATTGGACAGATGCAAGTTCTAGGAATGGGTGAAGGAACACTAGATGTGTGTTAAGAACAAAAGCACAACTTCATTTTTTGCAAAACACATTTTAGAAAACAACCATAAGTGTGACTTTGAACCAGAGTTCCTTCACGTGGAAAATAAAGGACAGAAGTTGGATGGGTTGGAACAGTAGGAAATTTTGAAAAGTGTCCGTTGTGGTGAAAACGTTGCTAAAGAATTTTAGTACACCTCCCACTCCTAAAACTTCCACTATTCCACTGCTAAAACTTCCATTAGAAGATTTCTCAATACAGGATACCCCCTGTGGATAATCCCTTCCTCGGTCAGTACATTTCCCACCCCAGTCTCTTACTCACTCAGCCCCACCCCTTCCGACCTACGAATACCTCGTACTCCCTTCCCACTCCTTCCCACCCCCATCAGTTTCCCCCACGTTCTGTATATATTGTGAGTTTTCTTCTTGGGTTGTGCCTGAAGATGACCTTGTAAGTCGAAACAGGTCGAAAATGAATTTATATGCAATAACATTTCGCTTTCATTCAATCAAAATGTTAAGCAAATTCCACCAAGTTTCACCTGGCACTAACAATTTGACTAAATGATAACTCCTTAATTTACTCATACTATTTGTATAAATTGGTGCACAAAATATTATAGTAATATCTTGCTACATGCTAATTTGATCGTAATGTGCAAAATCTATCCATGGTTTACTCAGTAGGTGATAAGGAGTACTTTGCATGTGATGAGAAACCTCTTGGTTGGGGCTAAATGCTACTATATACATAGTTTGGAAATTTATTGGCTGTTATAATTTGGGGGACGCAACCAATTGTGGACAATTGGGACAATTGTGCCATTCACAATAGGTGGGTGATTGAACAGGAATAGGAACCTTTTAGGCAGCTATGCCTGAAGTGCTCTCCACAGCACACTCAACTGTGGACTCTTATAGAAATGAAAAATATCTTTCACTGCTGGGATTTGAACCCAAGTCTGCAGAATATGAAGACTTTTGCAACCATACAAATTTGATCCCCTCCATTAGTTCTATATTCCTGCGGTGCTTAGTGTATACTTAACTATTGGGATACAAAGTTGGTCTTTAAACTGTCTGTTGTTGTATATGTTATTATTTGGGTATTCGAATATCAATAGTTCTCTTCTGCAAGCCACTCCTAATTTTGTGCTGATGCATCCCTTTCAGCTATTGTCATAAACACTCCTACCTCTGGGTAGAATTTTGGAGTGGAATACTGGGAGAAAGTCCTCATAAGCACATTGTGATTTATTTGTAAGGTTAATAATGAACATTTTAAAGGATGAGGTGGTGAAATACAAATAGCGTATTCTCTGTTGGCATTGAACTCAGTTTATTTGCTAAAGTATCAAAGAATGGTTTACTTAATTAAGTTAAAATATCAGTCTTATTAAACATCCACTGTGATTCAGCTTCAACAGTTGATTTGACACTATTAATGAAATGGAAAAATGATTGACAATAGATACCTAATTGAATTGACTGTTTATAGGCTGCACCTAATAATTACGTGTAACTTATAAGAAAAAAACCTCTGTCATTTGAGTTTATCACTAAAGCTTCTAGTTTCCTCTTCTACTTCAAACCATGGCAGTATTAATGATGTATAGTCAACATGAGATCAAAAATTCTGAAGGTTACATGTTAGCGTTACCAACTTGATGCAGTAGTGATCTGAGTGTAATGATTTGTAGAACTATTCACTATGAAAAAATCATTGCTAGTGCCATGGTGTGATGAGAGGTGACTCCTATATACCTTGATAAGATTTTTTAAATGTGCTCTTAGTTTCTTATTAGATGGCCTAGTTATTTTAAGTTCAATGTATTCCAACATTTAATGTTACATATTTATGTTCTAATTATAACTTGCAAGGCAAGAACAACTATGTGTCATGTTTGCTTTAGAGTATTTCTCTGTGCTCTCTAGAAGTTCTAAATGAGTATTTATAGGGATTTACTGCATATAATGGGATAACCTACAATGATGAATATCAATGGTGAACATTTTGTATTTTGGAGGTTCCCCTGTAATGTTTTATTTATTATCTGTAAATAACCCATAATCCAGGATACATTGGTTTCTTGCCTGGTGATTAAATTAAAGATTGGAGTAATTTGTGGTGGTAGAGTCATCTCATGCTAAAGCCAATGGTATGTGACAATTCACTGAAATTGGGTGAGGGAATGATTGTCTCCCCTGGGGTGGATCCACAGGTCCTTTTACATTGTAGCTATCATTTGTGATAAAGTGCTCTACATAGAAGTGTATGGCTCAGTGTAACATAAAGACTTGCTCTGCAAACATAAGTGAGTTTGGTGATTTGAAGTGGCGGATAAAAATGGAAGAATTGACTTCACATTCTTGGTTTCCTTGGCATAGTTAAAACATCACAACCGTTCATGCTATGAATATTTGTGATCAATCCCCTGGTTTGGTGGTTTGTGTTTTGAAATACCTGGAATCTTTTCATGATGAAAATGATAAATACTTACATCAACATTGACTCATTTGGTGGATTTATTATTTTCCTCTTAAATTTCAATATCTTACATGTGATTTTTCTACATTAGTTTTCACTGATATTTATATGCAGTCTTTTAGATACCTGTACTATTGTGAAATGAAAGCCAGTAAAAATGTATAAATGTTATCTATATACTGCTTACAGGAACCAATCCTTTCCAATTATACCTCATCAGAATTCATGGATATTGATCGCCTATTGATGGGAATGGCCCTTCAGCTTGCAGAACACGAAGACAACAGAATTGTGGAAGATTTAAGAGGTGAGGCATATGTAGTTAAGAGTGTTGTGAACATAGATTTCAGTTTTTTAATCTTTCATTTTACTAGGTTCCGGATTCGGATCCAAAGACACGGTGCAAAATCGGATCCGGATCGTAGATTTTAAATTTTCGCGGCTTAGCGATCGAAGTGCCCCGTGAATGGAATGTAGGTGCGGTAGATATTGACAAGAAGAGAATGTGTAACTAAGGTCACGTAATTAGATGAAAACGTTCCCGTGCAACCAGAAGCAAAATAAAGAAATATGACTTTTTTCCCCCATTACCCCGGTATCGCGGGAAAAAATACGTAGGTTGTCACGCGGGTAGCCTACATTCACCGGGAAGAGGCGGACAACGAGAGCTAGTGTACTGCGAAGTTCGATCCCTATCGCAGTTTAATTTTTTCTTTCAGTCATTGCATCGAAAATGTTATCATCTTCAATTTCAAACCATTACATCGGAATACTCATTTTATTATACTTTTGTTGTTTAAATTAGATTTACAAATGAACCATTAATAAATTAAGGATGGTCGGGTCGGATCCACGGGTCTTTCATTTCATTTGCTACTGAAACCATATCCGAAGACAGTAAAAATTCAGATCCGGATCGGACATTTTAAAATTTCGCGAATTGAATGTATGTACGTATGATAGATACTGTTAAGAAGAGGTTGTGTAACTCGGTCACGAAATGAGAAGAAGATTTTTTCCGTGCCACAAAAAGAAAATAAAAAAATACTCGTCGTGACTTTTTTCTCCATATGCGAGAAATGCGCGAGAAAAAAAATAAAGCTGAAGGTCACGCGGGTCGCCTACATTCGCCTGATTCCCGTGACCCTATGATAGCGTAGCTGTTAAAAATGAGGGCTAGTGTACTGCCGGTCGCGAGTCCGATCCTTAACACTGCCTACGAATACAAGCCATGCTATATTCCTAGGGTAATGCAAGTAGGCAGTTTAAAAAAAATAGATAATCAGAAATTTCATGACAATTTATAAGTCAAAAAACTATTAAAATTTGGCGTTAAAGAAATGATTGGAAACATTTTTTATTGCAGAATTAAATCGTAGAATCATTATGTTAACTTTGCAATGTATTTTTGAGTGACGCATTCGTAAATCTATTTTAAACGATGGAAGTACCAAAAAATCAGTATCCACACACAAAGGTTGGAAATGAAGAATGATAATTTTTCTGATTCAATGGCTGAAAGAAAAATTTTAAACAGCGATAAGAATCGAACTTCATTACCTGCAGTCCACTACCCCACTCTGCTATTGTCGGCTTACCTGATTTTGGAGAATACATGCTCCCCACATGTCATTCTACATTTTTCTTGCAAACCCAAAAATGGAGAAAAATCCGAGACTTTTAAATTTTGCTTATAGTAGCATGAAAAAAGGCTAATCTCATTTCAAGATCAGAGTTACGCAACCTCTTCTTAGGAGTAGAAAATTCTTAAATTTCACTTCAAAGGTTATTATTAATAAGACATTGCAAAATTACTACTTTAGCAGCTAGAAATATTCTATAATAATTTTTTCGTCTTAATAATGGAATCCCCGGATATTCCATAAATGGGATCTCTTGGCCGCATTAAAATATTTTGTGTTTCTAAAAAAGAATTTGAAAGCATTCAAGGATTTGATTAATAATTGGAATATAATTCCTTTATTAATGAAAATAAACTTACAATGTTTCTTTTAACTGCACTCTACAGAATAGTTGTACAGGTTTAAAAAATGTATTGCTTGATGAGTATATGATAAGGAAGGTGATCTTTATATTAGAAGTAGGGATGGGTCGGTTCGGTTCTCGGTTCCACCCGTTCTTGAGCTTAGAACCGGAACCGAGGCCGAAAATAATCGGTAACGAAATAATTGGTGCGGAAACCAGTTTGAAACCTACTCACACTCCGAAAGTGGAGGCTTCACATTAAAACCTGGTGAAATAGTGTACTTAGATGCTTCAAAGTCGTGAATTATTCTAATTCAGTCTCTGAAAATGATTATTGATTACCTTATCTTACCATTGAGCAATGCAAAGTAAGTGGTAAATTAAGAAACGGAACCGAGAATCGGAACCGAAGTTAAGAACCGAACCAGAACCGGAAAAAAGTGGAACCGACCCATCCCTAATTAGAAGTAGTAAGATATATTTATTGCATTCGTAAATCTTGATCCAGGAAAATATTATCGACATAGTTGATAGGAAGTGATTTTTTCTACAATAAATTTACTTGTTTTTTTGGTTATTCTATTGTTGCTGTATTTATATATTTATTAAAAATCTAGGATTTGAAAATGAATGAAATTCAGAATCGAGTATCTAAAACTAAGGATCCGAAACCGAGATAAAGATCCGAAACCCAGGCAAGTATCCAGATCTGACGAAAAACCTGGATCCGTCCATCACTATTTTACACTATTTTTGTTTTAGTCTAGCATATGTAGGTCTAATAAGGCAACTTTCTGGAAACCTGGTATGTCATAACTCTTAAATCAAATGAATACTGAGCAGAGAAAGGTTGGGCAACTTTGAGACTTTTCGAATTGATATTAATGTATTTTTAAAACAATTAAAGAGTGGGTAAAAAAGCATAATAAAATAATTTAAAATATGAAATGACTTGCGATTTTTATTATGTCATGACCAAACTTAATGTGTGACTACCATATTGTTAAGAGTTTCCCTACATCCCTTTTCTAAATTGCAGATATTGAATGAATCGTAACCTATTCATGTTAGTGCATCTAAACTGAATTGCTCTCTCTTTCAGTAATGAAGCATTTCACAACATACAGGTATTATGGAACAGAAAAAATAATAAAAACTATTTATTCAAAACCACTTTTTTGCAAAAGGACGAAATGCAATAGAATACTCTTATATGTGTATTAACACCTACCACAAGTTTTAAACTGACTAAAATTTCAATTTATAGTTTTGAATACCGGTGACTAAGACTCACCTGTATATTATAGATGTCTTTTGAGGTTAAGTAAGTCTGTCCTTTTCTCCTGCAACTGCGATGATTTCTGTTATTGTTGTTTATGATCTCTTTGGGACCCTTATACACCTAACAGAGTTATTCGTTATTCTGAAGCTCCTTTTGAACTTTTTTCTGGTTTATCAACACACTAAGGATTTGAGAGTGAAAAAAAGCCATTTATTTTTCTGCCATGCTCACAATTGCCACATATTTTTCTGCATGTTTTGCTTTTACTTTTAGGCAGGGTGTTTGGACCGCTTGAATTTTCAAGGAGAGATTTGATGGCCTTAAATATCCAGCGAGCTAGAGACCATGGTCTTCCTGACTATAATACAATTCGCAAATTCTATGGCTTGAAGAAAATTACTACTTTTGATGATTTCAAGACAGAAGAGAAAACTATTGATGAGGAGGTATGTGAGTTATGTTTAGAGAGTAGCTATAATGCATCCTTTTTATGGTTTGTAATTGAAGTGATAAATATTGCACAAGCATTTATTGATTAATGCCATTGTATCATACAAACCTTTGATATATACGCTATGCAATGTTGGGCATTACATAGTATTCTGTTTCTGTAGTAAAAGATTTCCACAAATTGAAATATTTGTATTAGGCAATGGTGTTATGGAAATGAACCAAACTTGCTCTTTGATATTTTGTAATTTAACTGGAACTGATTATGATGGTATAAAATGAAGTGAATCAGTAAATACTTTTGTTAGTAAAATTTCAAAAAATAATGTATCAAGTAAACATTTTTGTCTCTGCTTACTTAGATTTTTTGTTCATTGACACTAATGCTGTTTACATATCATACATATAAATCTGTTTTAATTTTCATGTTCAAAATCTTTGAAGTATCAAATGAATATGAAATTTGCTGGTGTGCATTCCTACATCTAGATGTGGTTCAGAACCTGTTTTGATTTTTATTCACTCTCTTGAAATAGCGAAGATCAATGAAAAAGCTTTATTCATTTAGTACTGATAATTTTAAGTTCTCATCACAAGTATCCAAATTTTATTTACTATCCAACATGATTATTTTATGTTTTATCTTTTCAATTGCAGATAATTCCACCCCTAATGAAGCTCTACAATAATTCCCTGGATGACATTGATCTTTGGGTTGGAGGTCTTCTGGAAACTGCCAGTGGACCAGGAGAATTATTTCGAAACATCATTAGTCACCAGTTCAAAAGAATTAGAGATGGAGATAGGTTTTGGTATGCCAACTTAAATAATGGGTGAGTTAAGTGTTTCAATTTCTATGCTGTATTAATTTTTTTCATCACTAAGAATATAGCCATGTTATCCATAACTTTGCTTCTTTGGACTAAGTAGAGCAATGATTAGACACTGCAGTGTGTATTTTTTACTAACCATAAATCATAATAAAACCCATTTTATGGATGGTTAGAACTAGGACTGGGTGGTGCAGGAAATACTGAACTGGTTCTCGGCTCTGAAAAAAAAACAGTTTGAGACGGCGGTGCACCAGTTCAATAGTTTGAACTAGTGTTTTCTGCTGAACTGGTATTTTCTGCTGAACTGGTGTCTTCTGCTGAACTGGTGTCTTCTGCTGAACTGTGTTTTTTTCAAACAAGTGTTTACTTCTCAATAACGAGGGTACGCTTTCCTAAACAGAACAGTAAAAAGTGAGAATGTTTGTGTTAGCCAATGGATTTTCTGCGAGGCCTGGGCATACTTATAAATTACCTTTTGTAATTGCAATGGCAATGGAATTCACATTATTGTTGTAGGAAGACATTGCAAAATTTCCACAGATATTACTTAGCATGATGTGTTTCGTTGTTACAACAACATTGTTAAGTGCCTTGATCAGCCTTGATGATAATGCTGTTGTAACAACAAAACACATCGTGCTAAGTTACTAACTTATGCCTGGTGAATGAAAAGCTCTCTAGAGGCAGAGCCAATAATAAGACACGTAGGACAAATACAGGCACTTCCAAAAAAAAGTTAACACTTCAGAGCCGAAAATTTTCCAAGTCCCGAGTTGACGGTGATTTGACAACGCTGCGTCACGGCTTCCCTCTGGCGGAGCCTCGAGAAGCTCTGACCGAAAACAAACCCCCTTCCCTGTTTAGCAGAAGGGATTACTGCACGGTCGGTCTTATTATGCCCTAAAGAAGGGGGCTATGGTGGGCACTCCATGGTCGTTTTTTCCGACTCGCGCTGAACGACATTTGAAGTCCTGAACATATTTCTACCGTCGCATAGTGGTCGGAAATCGGAAAAAGCTGGACAAAATTCAAAAATAGCTTTCTTTGAAATATGACTTAATACTTCACACAAAAAAAGACTGCTAATTAAGGAATAATACATCATTTGACATGCTTTTCATCTATTAGCCAGATACAGGAGCTCAAACATGACCAAATTTCCAAATAAACACCTGAACTAATTTTTCTCCGAATGTCTTCCAAGTTAAGTTGATCGTGACGTTATGTGAGGAATTTGATTGAATAAATAATAGCATGATCTATTAACACAAGTATTTGCCTTTAAATTACCAAAGCTTCAAATATTTTTGAAGCATTTTAGCGCAATTCCGTTAAAAAATGTCAGACGCTGTTCTCAGATAAAATGTTTACATAATATAGAGAATATCTAGCGTTTTATGGAGAGACCTGTCAAGTGACTTATATCAGAGCACTCTTTGAAGACTCATAAACACGAAATTGAAGAGAAAATAAAAATAAATCTATGACACCGAAAAATACATATGATTTTCCGATAGCGCGTCCGGGGCATGGCTCCGCGCGGCTTGGGCTGGAAGTGCCGTGACTCGCTTACTTTACTCAAGTGACATGGACCCAAGGCTTCCATTTCGTCGTTTTTCAGCTGCACTCATTGTCACTAACCTTCACTGATCTATGCTGATGAAATCGTGAGAATATTGAATCGTGCGACGGGATAAGATTACGCGGAATCACTTTATTTTTCTTCGCGTGCGCTTCGGGAACATACTTCTTATTCACGCCCTTGAAAAGAGTGTAGTCTTTCTAGGGCCCATGTAACATTCTAGAAATACACTGGTTTCTCTTTTGATTTCCTTTTGCCCACTTCTTTTTATTAACGCGGTAAGAGATGCACCGACGATTTCAGAGCCTTGGTCTTCGTTTTCCCAGCCACCTTTTCCCCTTTCCTCAGAGGAGATCTGAATGCCAAATGGGGGGAGCGGCATGTTCCCTCTGACCACTCTGTTCAGTCCCTGTACTGAGACAATGGGGATGGGGAGGACCGGTCTCCGTGAGGAATAATTTTCCACTGCCCAAAAACCTTACTCCATACGTTTTATTGCACCCACGACCCCTTCCATGCGGTATGCCTTGGGTCTACCTCCTCCGAGTTTATGCCCTTGCAGCCCAGTGCCTATTCATAAGGGGTGATCCGGAAGCAGGTAAAACATCGCAGACGTCTGCCCATCCACTCATCCACCTGAGCGCTTTTAGGTTTGTTTCTACTCACATTACCGGGCGAATATTTCAAAAACATTTACATGCCCAAAAGTGAACACGTTTATCAACATGGTTTCATGATTTAGGTTTGATAGTCTCTTATTAATTTCATATGTGATGCCAAGGAAGTAACAATTCATTCACAAAAATGAATTAATTCCGTCCATTAAAGAAATATATCCAAAGCTTTTGGCGGTATTGTTTAGCATGTAATATGGTCGAATAATGGATCACCTTTCCATCAGAAGGAAATATAGGAACAGCTTATCAATATGCAATTACTATTCTCAGTTGCGATATAGGTCCTTAAGGAAATTTACTAATTGCCGTCCACCCACTTCGCAATCCGAGCAATTGGCCCCTCGAGAGGAGATCACCGTATGGCGGCCGGGTGCCCGCGCGTAACGTGTGCAAACCCTTTCTGAGAGGGAATTCCCAGCTAGCCATGCTTCCTCGCCGCCCCTCCCTTTCGGTAGGAGGAGAATAGTGGGTGGCGATCCTTCAGCAGGGTTAGGAGGACACGCAGCTCAACGCCGCGGTCGGGAATAAGGGTGAGGCGGGAGTCGGGGGTATTTTGCGACCACCTGCAGGTGTCCTATAAACAATGGGTATTCGGGAATATTCGTATGTTGTCACAGACCTCATCCTTTTGAAGAACGGAAAAAGGCATTGAATAACCAATTAGAGCGTAACATTAGTTACAGTTTGACCAACGGAAATGTCTTCACATGCTTATGGAGCTCTTGCAATCAGTTAAATCTCATACGAATAATTATTTAGTTGTGGTCTCATGCGCGCGCAATTAGCTGTATTAGGACCTGAAACCTTTAGTGATCATAAAATAGTTAATGTGAAATTTATTGTAGGCGTTGAAAGACATTATCCAAGGAAGAGGATATACTTATTTGGCAAGGCTCATTACGACGGTATGAAAAAGGAATTAAGGGAATCGTTTAATATATTTAGCGAACAAAGCAAAGGATTCGATACAGAGGATTCGGGGAGAGAATTTCTTGAGGACACCCTTAAAGCAGTTAATGAATACATACCAAGGAAATTCATTAGTGATAATACAGAGCCAAGGTGGTATAATGCGGAGGTTAGGAAATCACTAAAGCGACAAAGGGTATGCCACGCTAGGATGAAAAATGCAGGACGGGGTCTATCGGTAGAGGAAACAAATGAGTTAGTTCAAAACTATAAAAAAATCGAAAGCATTAGCAAGGAAATCATGTCGACAAGCGTTATAACATTTCAAGAGCAAGATGTTAGGAGAATATTTAGATAGCAATCCTAAAGCGTTTTGGTCATATGTGAGAGAGATTCGGGCAAATAGGTCCACAGTGCACACACTTAAAAACGATAAAGGAATTAGAGTCACCAGCAGTGTAGAAAAAGCCAATTCTTTAAACACCTTCTTCCAAAGGGTTAGATTAGACATTAGACCAGATTTTAGGGAAACGGCTGCGTGGTCAGTAACAGATTTGTATTGGCATAATACAAATAATAATCTCATGGGCATTATTATTATTATTCAAATTAGGACTCCTAAACTATAAATGCTAAATGGTTTTTTCTACGACGATGGTGGCGAGCATAGATATATGTTCGGGACTTCAGACGTCGTGCAGCTCGCGTCGAAGAAAATGACAATCTCGGGACACAGGACCGACC